>CM044001.1:30287587-30970087 GCA_024085815.1 Flaveria linearis | reverse complement strand
CATCGGCAGTCGCGAGGGGCGTTGGTGGGCGGGAACATCGTTTCCCGGATCGCTCGGGGCTTGGGGTACGCACACGCCATGTCCCAGCTCCCGCTACCTCCTACTCCTGTGCGCGTGGCCTCCCGGTGCACCGCCACTGGGATGAGGATCGTTCGGAGGTTCCCCGACGGCACGTGGCACCTGCTCAGTAGATACCAGGAGCTCGTGCCATGGGTGCCAGAGCCGTTGGTGGACCCCCCCGAGCTGGCGGGGGCTGAGGTCCACCTTCAGGATGCCCACGAGCCCCTTGGCGGCGGGGAGGATCAGCCCATTCCCCCGCCGCACGACCAGGACCCGCCCCAGCATCCTCAGCGCGTGTACCATGCCGTGCGATTGCCTACTTATGTTCTTGATATGCTTCAGGACACACGAGACAGGGTCACGAGGCTAGAGGATACGACCAGGAGGCTGGAGGATACGACTAGGAGGCTGGAGGATACGACCAGGAGGCTGCATGATATGATGGACTGGGTCGTCCAGCACATGGTCGCGGACTATGCCGCCTCGGGTACGCCGTTGTTGTCACAGCCACTGAGGCGGTTAGACCATGACGGTGCTGGCCCTTCTGGCGCGGGCGGGTCTGGTCAGGGCAGCGATCCGGGGATGATGGATTAGATAGGTATTTTGTTTGTATTTTATTTCTTTTTGTATGTAAAAACTCGTTGTATATATATATGTGCAGTTTCAGTTATGATGACTTGTATATTTGGTTGTGTTTGTTTGGTTGTGTTTCTTTGTTTGTTTGTTTTATATTTGTAATGTTGATAATGTTAATTGTATATGTTTGATAACAACTGATTTTTACGATTAGGTTAACCATGTGATAAAATAACAACCAACTTGTTTAAAAAATAGTTAAACGCAAAAATTACTTGTAATATGATAAATTAATAATAAACACAAAACACAAACACGTTTGTTACGATTAAATAAAATATTTAAATAAACAAAACAGGAATATTATTCGGCAAACGCATATCCGGCATTCAAACCAAGCTTAACCAAGCTGCTTCAGATGTTGTAAAGTTCACAAACGCATATCCGGCATTCAAACCATGCCTGTATGTATACATCAATGTCAAAACTTAGCTTATATATATATATATAGACATGTAGTATTTACACCATAAAAATTAATAATAATATTATTCAGATAGATACCAACTTGAAATCAATCGGAAGATACACGAAATCAAACTCCGATCGAACGGTGTTTCCCGCCTTTTCATTCTCAAGTTTACAGTGATAAAATTAAAATAAAAAACAATGTTTAATGCTTAAAAAATAAAAAAAATAAAAGCAATATGTCACGGTTTGGCCAAACCGTGACATATAGCCCCCCCTGCGCACAATCAATTCCCCATAATTACATACCCAATCATTGACTACGGATCCCCAGATATAACTGTCACGGTTAGGGCAAACCGTGACAGTTAGGTCTCACACCTGACCAAGCGGTCACGGGGAGACCTAACCGTGACCGCTTGGATCGGTTTTCTCCAGGAAAAGGCGGTGCACCTAAAATTTCCGAATAGCTATGACATCAAATATTGACATAAAGTTTATTAAATAGTCACAAGTCGGCATTCCCGTAAATCCATCTTTAAACCAATCATTATGCTTTTGATTTTTTCCCTTCAAAGAAGAGGTAAAATCAGATTTGATGCTGTTCCGTATTCATTTTGCCACCCCATAGTTGCCCTCTTGCATTCCATGTTCAGTGTATCGGTGATGCTAAAAAAACTGTAATATGTGCTGCATCTATTTCAATTGAAATTGTTTAAAAGTAGCTCGGAATATTTTATGTTAATATGTTAATATTAATTAACTTAAAACGGTAAGAGACACAAATATACAAGTCACTGTATCTGTGAATATAAATAAGCTAGGTATATAGGTAAACATTACTCTTGCAAGACCATAGCAACATAACAGAGTATGGTTTTAATTAAAAACCACACTCCTAAATGACAAAATCTAATTTGTTTTACAAGCAATCGGAAGTTGTTTTCTTAAATGGGTCTCATAACCTAATAAATCTACTTTTTCCTTGCAATATAACGTTATTTAAATTTATTATAAAATAACCTGAAAGAACTTTAGTATACCATATGTTACAAAGAATATCTAAACAAAAAAAAAAGGTTGGTAAAAAGCAAACACTATTGAATATAAATGTTAGTAGAAATGTACATGTAAGAAGTTGCAGCACATAAATAACCACCATATTTCATATATCAATACTAATTACAAGAATACCGACGTTTAAAGACAACTTTTTTAAAGCTAAAAATAAATCTTATGTTCTACGGATTGCGTAAAGAAGAAAAAAAAAGTAATCTGGTCTCATAACAGGCTTTAACTAAATTATAAATAACTTATTATTATTGTTATTATATATGCGCAACTAATTGAAAATGCTAATTTATACAATTATTTTATATGAAATTAAGTAAAACTGTAAAAAGACGGTTTCCGTCATGACTTTAATCCAGACAAAAAGGGTTTCCATTACCCAAGCTGACTTCTAGAGGATGTATTGTCGGTTTTTATTTTATTTAATTTTTAGCTAAGTTAAATGTGATAGGATTGGTTGGTTCCATAATTATGAGCCACCGCTTGTTTGATTCATTGCCCATCATATGACAAGGACCTAATTACTCTAAAATAAAAATGCTAACAGAAATTTACCATATATCATTATGCCACCGTCTTGTCGAAGGACATCTTCTCTCAATATTTTGATTACATTTTAACTTTATTAAGTTATTTTGCATACAAACTGTCTTAGTATTTTATAGTGTCCTCCCATAGAATAGAGCGTGATGATATATCATTTATATAATTAACGTTTAAAGTTCTAAAAACTAATAACACATCTTCATTGAATCTAATATATATATATATATATATATATATATATATATATATATATATATATATATAGGTAGAGGTTCAACTAAGAATAATTAGTTGCCTAAGTTGCCTAAGAAGGAATAAGGGGATTACATGTGGCACTCTTCAAATTAGGGTTAAAGGGGCATTATGGTTCTAAACACACTCATTAGTCCATTTTGTATTTAATCAAAATGCAGCACAAACTTCTCCATCTCTTTCACCTGAAGCTTTTGTTCCATACCCTTCAACTTCTTCTCATTCACGCATTTCATCGAACACCCTTTCCCCTGTTTCTTGAACCCTTTACTTCTCCTCTTCTTCCCATCACTTTCTCCCTTCAAATCCCTCAAACCACCGCCAGTTTCCTGAAGCTCTTGTGATCTTGATTCACGTGAATCATCTCTGGTGCAAGAATTCGAGATGAATCCTTGTTCTTGAGTGCGTGTGAGTCGTGAAAACCCACATTGTTCCCTTCGTCAATCAAAGATTTTGACAACCCAATTGCGATGTTGGGTCGACGATCGAGTTTCTTGTGAAGGATGACTGGTGATTGATCCGCCATGAATCCCATTGGCAATGAGTATGAGAATGAGGGAAAATGGGTGTTTGAACTTATATGCAGTAAGTTTGACTTTTGGCTTGCAATTTTGCAGGAGTCAATAAATAATTCACTAATGAACTTGCTTACATACCCATGGGTAGAAGAAAGGGTGGCAAAAGGTCTGCTCTCTCTCCATGGTGGCTACTATGATTTTGTGGATTGTACATATGAAAAGTGGACTCTTGATTACCAGAAGAACAGTCAAAAGCAGGAAGTAGGTGCGTACGCCATTAAGAACCGTGAATTTTTGTCTTGATGCTCGTGCTATCCTCGCTCTTCTTGAATCTAATAAAAAGAAAATTGAATATCATCAGACTGTTGTTTGTGCTGTATTATTGGATCCAGTTAGAGCATAGTCAAAATATATGTATCCTTTATGTATAGAGGTGATATGTGTGGATGTTACAGCACAGAAGATGAAATACAGCACTTTTCTGTATTGTGCTGTATTGTGCTGTATTCACTTCTTGTTTTGTGCTGTATTGTGCTGTATTCATTTCGATTGGAATCACTTCTTGTTTTATGCTGTATTGTGCTGTATTCACTGATAAACAACTCTGGACTCTCACCTCACTTTTCTGAGATGATTCGTGCGTTTTGTGCTGTTTTATGAAACACAGCACAGCCTTGTGCTGTATTTTATGAAACACAGCACAGCCTTGTGCTGTTTTATGAAACACAGCACAGCCTTGTGCTGTTTTATGAAACACAGCACAGCCTTGTGCTGTTTTATGAAACACAGCACAGCCTTGTGCTGTATTATGAAACACAGCACAGCCTTGTGCTGTTTTATGAAATACAGCACAGCCTTGTGCTGTTTTATAAAATGCAGCACGGCCTTGTGCTGTTTTATGAAATACAGCACAGCCTTGTGCTGTTTTATAAAATGCAGCACGGCCTTGTGCTGTTTTATGAAATACAGCACAGCCTTGTGCTGTTTTATAAAATGCAGCACAGCCTTTTGCTGTTTTATGAAATACAGCACAGCCTTGTGCTGTTTTATGAAATGCAGCACAAAAACGTTAAAAATGCAGCACAACGTCACATAATTTGATTTTTTTTAAAAAAAAACTATAGTAATACTATACTCAAATTAAAGAGAAAAAAATGCTTGATTTTATGGTGTAATTTATTTAAAAAAATAATGTCGTATGAAAAAGTTATTATCATTTAAAAAAATAGGGGGGGAATTTTAAAAAGTCAACAATTGTGGGTAATGTAATAAAATACCCAAATTACCCTTTACTACTTATTTTTCTACACTTTAATCTTAGCCCTTAATTAGATAATTAGAAGGCTAGGATTACTTCTTAGCATACTTAGGCAAAAATTAATTTGTAGGGGAACCTCCCTCTATATATATATATATATATATATATATATATATATATATATATATATATATATATATATATATATATATATATATATAATTGACTAGCTTGTCATCTAAATAAAGCAATGCTGCGAATTTTGTTTTGAATTGGAGGGATTTCCCAAACATTGATAGTTTCTGGGTGTAATATGAAATTATTTTGGCTTATGGGTGGGTCTGCTAATTAAACTAACAAACATAGGTTACATGGCAAGGACTAATATAGGGCGGCAGTAGATAGGAGTGAGGTGGTATAGCAATCGTTTGTTGTAGTAATGGATGTTAGGCTCAGCTAATGTCGTGCCTTTAGATGTCTAGTTTGACAAGCGGATCTCAACATTGTTAATAATTAATAACGGAACTTCAGTAACATTGAAGGCGACAATGCAACAGTTTCATAATTAGGAGAGATTTATAATACTTAACAGATCAAATAGTAACTAGTTAGGATGAAACAATAAACACAAGTAAAGAACATAACAAGAACAAGATAATATGGTTTTCAAGAATTATTTATATTGCTCTCAAGTTTTTATAAGTGTTACAAAGCTTATCTGAAGAGACAAGTACTTGAGATAAATTATACTACATCCTACAGCTAGTCATACTTTAAAGGCCAGCTGGAAAACACTAATCTAGACAACAAGATCAATGTAAAGTCAAAAGACATATTGATTTTTGACTAGTGACTATGACATGTCATATCTCAAATCTTTATCTATACAAAAAGGATAAAAGTACAAAAGTAGAAAGTTACAGACAAAATACCTTAATTTACAATTTAACAAAAGTATGGACTTTTCACCAACTCATATAAGTTGGTGAGTATTCAGAGGTGGCAACGGAAAGTTGTTCAACTTTGTCAAAATGTGATTCAGAGAAATCATGTCTTCTCTGTCTTCAGAAGAAATCAGTCTTTGGCTTCGGAAGACTTTGTATTTGAAGTTTCGGAAGACTTTGCATTTGAAGATTCAGAACACTTAATCTTTGGCTTCAAAACATCTGGTTTTTGTCTTTTAAAAGATTTGACACTTAGCATAATTTACTAAATTGTATCAAATCTTTCAAAGTAACTTCCTTGTACTTCACATGTGAATGTTGAGAACTCTAGTTGTGCTTTGGTTGCAGCAGCGTCGAAGTGTATTCCTTATAAACTCCCCCTAGGCTGATGCTACCAAAACTGAATAGACCTTTGAGTCATGATTTTCATCTGTTGACAGTACACATTATAATCAAGACCATTCCCTTCATCATAAGTTGGTCAGAATTCCTCAGACTCTCAAAGTATTTTCTCATGTCATATAGATCATGTAAAGGAAGATTAATAATGTTTTGCCGGAAGTAGATGTATTGACCTCCTTGATCTCTAGTTATGGTCTCCCAGCAGTAAGAGGCTCTACTATAAGTGGACTTTATTGAGCACCCTCTTCTTGAGCACCCTCAGGATGTTCTGACCCATCCTGAGGTGTAGAGCTGGATGCTTTGGACTTATTCTTCTTCTTTTCCCTTCCTATGGCTATCCTTTTCCTCTTTCTGTATTTTAACTGAGTAGACTGGCCAGCAGTACCAGATTGTTCGTGTTTTTCTTCCTCAGTTGGGTCCTTGTCCTTCTCCTTAGTTGGGTCCTTGTCCTTTACAGGTTCAGAAGGAGAAGGATAAGGACCCTGCTGTGGATAAGAAGATAAAGTTGGCTGTGGTCGAGCACTAGGTCCAGGTTATGTTATCTCATGTGGTTCAACCTTGACCTCAACTTCAGGAGCAGCCTGACTTGATGGAGAATGCAAGTCAACAAGCTAACCCCTTTTGATCTTCTACTTGATCACTCTAATGTGCTCGTCCATGGTGGATAGAGACATTGGACTAAGTCTCCTTCTAGAGAATCCATACAGCTTCAAGAAGCTCAACATCTTTTGCCTATCAACAAACTTATTCAAATTTACTCTGATAGTGGCTCTTGACTTTGTATCCTCTTTTCTTATCTTCCTCTTAGCATCATTTTGCTTTTCTATACTTGTTGTTCAAGATTCTTGAGGTATTTAAATTCAATATACTCATAGGATAAGGGAAGAAGTGCTGCTGCCTGTTTAAGGCCTGTGGCACTAAGGTAGGTTATCATGTTATGTCTATCTTGTTCCCTACCTATCTAAGGTTGTTTTTAGTAGCCACAACCTCTTTATCAGGGCTTTCCTTAACTAGGAAAGAGAGTAGGAGCTTTGTAAAGTCTTTTTTATGCATTCTTCTTTGATTTTAAGGAGTAATTCTGCTTCCTCAGCCTCATTTCTCTCCTTTGGCAATTCAATGTCAGCCAGTCAATTCAATTCTTCTAAGGGAGGAGAGATGAGTTCATCTATATTGTAGTTCCTTGTCCCTAAATATTTCAATCTCGCTGCCCTTAACTTATCATCTTGAGTGTTTGGCATGGGGGCAACCCTAAAAGCAACTTTTATAAAGTCTGGGGTCTCACTTGAACTCTCTCCCCTTATCTTTATCTTCCCCTCTCTTTCCTCCTCCTCAATCTCCTCAGAAGTCAATTTGATCTTCTCTTTATCACACACAGGCCTGGGTGACTCAGGGTGGAGAGAGTTTTGGACTTTATTACTTGCTGCTTCACTTGAGCCCTGACTATAGAGAGGTTGTGAGACACCTTCACTAGCTGGTGGGTCACTGAGGGTAATAGGTGATAAAGCAGTTCCTATCTCAAGGTTCACAGGCTCAACTACTGGGCCTTTCAGTGGAGTTTCTACTTTGATGCTAATCTTAGGGTCCACCTCAACATCTAGTTGACCAATAATATTACCTGCTAGCCTTTGCCTATGTACGAAAGTTCTTAGCTTAAACTCTTCAACCACCCTATCTTGAATCATCTCATCTAGTCTGTCAGCTGGCCTAGTTTGACTTGGGTATATGAACTAGAGGTAGACTAACATAGTACTTCAGGGTTTGAAAGTTAAAAATTTGTAGCTATCCCTGAAGTCTAAGGAGTATCATGGCTCATCAATCGGAATCATACCTCCATCCTATTATTTCATTTTCAGCAATATAGGATGGGTAGACATAGCCGTTAGTATACCCTACTCAAACAAGATTTGAATAAGTGAGTACACATCAATGCGAACCTAAGGAGGTTGTTGAGTATGTACAACTGCAAGTGAGAGGGAGGAATTATCCATGTCCATACTCTGGGAGGAACTCTAAGGTTTTATGATTGTAGGTAGGACTTTCCCCTTATTTTAGTAGCATCACCCTCTTGAACAAGGGAGCTAAGGATTAGCGTCATCACATCCACAAGTTCTTGTGTCCCTGGTTGAGTTCCCCTGAGGGGTTTCTCAGCTAACTTGCCCTTGAGATTGGCGATCTCAAGTTATTGTTCATTGACCCATCTTGATAAGGTAGCCACCTGATATTCTAGGTGACTTACCTTTGAAACTAAATAGGCGCATCTTTTAAACAATTTGTGCACCTTTAGTTGCAGACTCGATTCATCTTCATCAGCAAAATCATGGGGCAGATGAGATAATAGGACCAAAGTCTTCTTCCTCATCACCAACATTAAGTTCTTAGCTTCTACATTTCCCTTGCACCATGGTAGCTTTGGGTAAGTGTCAATGGGCTAGGTTGCCATGATTGAGGTCTTAATAATGTAATCACTTGAAGAAGTGAGAGCCTCTTTCATATGGACTTCCTGAACAGGTTCAAGGAGGTCCACCGCAGTGTGGGTTGGATGATGTGGGCTGGATATGGGTGATTCAGGAGCACTCATCTCTCGCTAAGTAAGGATGGAGAAGAGAGACTCATGGGATTCACTGAATACCATATCTTCATCATCATAGAATTCAAGGGCTAGGATTGGTTGGTTGAGGTCTAAAGGCTAGGGATGGTAACCTTCCCCTAAAGGTTGTTAACCTTCCCTTAAAGGTTGTTCATTAGAGTTTTGACACACTGAGTACAGGCTTAACGCTGATGTTGTGAGCTCATTAGGCTGAGTATGAGGAACTTCAACACTGATCAAAGATATAATGGGAGGGTTTGCTACTCAGGAGAAGTGGGAGCTCTAGTGTCCACTCCTTCCTATATGGGTACATGTATGGGGGCCTGCATATCCTGAATAGTTTGTTTAGGAGTTCGTTTGGATCTTCTTGAGTAGGTGAGGGTGATTTGTGGCTATGTGAGTGGTGTAGATGTACAAGGTGTGAGTTCAACATTGGCTTGTTTTGCCAAGTTGTCAACTTGAGCAATGAGCTCTAACATTTTTAGGACCAGTGGTATTTTTACCCCTGAGAAGCCAACAGTGGACTTTCTCACTGTCTTAAAGATGTCGGGCTTTATCTGTCCCAATTTAAGAGTGTTACCTGTTCCCCTTAAGTGTGAGCATAGTTCACAATTAAGAATATGTTGAACATATCTAGGGAACATGTAATACTCTAAGGAGTCCAAGTTTGCAAGCAGGTTTGTGTAAAAAGATTAAGAGTACCTGAACTTGAACCCTTGAACCATTCTATCGACTATCTAGGAAAGGTATTCAGGAATTTGATCCAAACCTCCAGGTTTGTTAGATAGAGATTGGATGACCATATGGAGGAGGTACTTCTATTGGGAAGAGACCTTTCCTTTCTTGAAGGTTCTTGCAGAGTAATCCCTCTCATAGCCAATCTGCTGGAATGAGTTGTTTATAACAGATTTTGGAAATGACAATTCTCTTTCTCTATCATCCAGCCTCAGATGAGTGTTGATGGTGGCTGGAGTGATGAAAATTTTTATCCCCTTCACTGTGGTAGACTATGCGTTCTCACCGTCCAAGATGAACTCTTGGCAGGTGCTCGGAACTCTAACCGCTTATCTTCATACAATAGAGGGTCTATACTGAGGACAGTGAGGTAGTTTGAAAGAGGTAAGAAACAGTAGACATCTGAGAAACCTGGATCTTTCTCAGATGTTAATAGAGCAACTTGATTATGTTCCCTATATAACTGAATGGAAAAATGGGGTTGCTTTCGTGGATCAGGGTTGACCATTTTAGTGTAGCTTCGAGGTGAATTTAGGTTATGAACTTTTAAAGATGAAGAAGAAAGTGAATGAGGGGAAACCATTAAAGGTATATTTATATGAACTGGATTTGGGACAAATTTAATGCAAAAGGATAAACTTTGAAATCTGGATGTCAGACCACCTCTAAATAAAGTTCCCAAAAAGGTACTTTTCTTGTAAGTCTAAAATCTTCCGAAGGTAATTTGTTTTCGGAAGGTTTAAGAAAAGCTTCTGAAGCCAATTTGACTGCGGAAGATATTTCTTAGCTTGATGAAAATTTGCTTCGGAAGAAAACTACTTAGAATACTTTTACTTCAGAGATATATTTGGTTTCGAAAGATAATAAATTTCAAAAGTTTGATTTATAAGTGAATAAAGCTTCCTAGACTTTATTGCTTTCGAAAGAAGATTTTCCTTCAAAACATATAAGTATTTAGAAGTATATTTAAGCTTCGAAAGATATATCGAAATTTCTTCCGAAGGTAAATGTCATAGATATAGTTGTTCGATTTGAAGACATGATGTTTTTCTGAAGACAACATAATGTCTTCCAAGAGAAAATATATCTTAAATTTTCAGAACTCTAACGAATATCATTTTAAAAATGTCTTACAAAGTAAACTGGGCTTATATAACTGATAATATAGACAACTTAAAACACACATGTATAAAAATAATCTTGAGTTTTGTTTAAGAAAATCTACTCAAAGTTAATCATCGTAATAGCTAATACAAGATACTTAAATCTCTACTCATCAAAAGCTTTTATGAACAGATCAGCATATTGTTTATTTGTGTTAACTTTGACTAGTTTTATCAATCCTTTTTTTAAATTATCTCTAATCAAATGATACCTGATGTTGATGTGTTTTGTCTTTGAGTGTTGCATAGGATTCTCTTTAATAGAGATAACACTATTGTTGCCTATACGGATGGAAGTATTTTTGAAGTTTAATCCATAGTCCAACATCTGTATCTAAATCTAAAACACTTGATCATAACAACTTGCAGTAGCAATGTATTTAGCTTCAACAGTTGATGCAGACACACATGATTGCTTCTTGCATTGTCGCGAGACTATCCTTCCACCAAGGAATTGACATCCCCCAGATGTATACTTTGTAGTCATGCTACAACCACCATAGTCACTATCTGTATAAGCATACAGATTGTTGTCAGATTTCTGTGGATACCAAAGGCCTAATTTGGGAGCACCTTTAAGCTATCTAAGAATCCTCTGGATAACAACCAGGTGTGAGACCTTGGGGTTAGCTTGATATCTTGCATAAATGCAAGTAGCAAACATGATATCAGGCCTACTGGCTGTGAGGTATACGAGTGACCAAATCACAGCCCTGTAGAGATGTTTATCAACATAATCCCCTTCAAGATCAGGTCCTAGGGAGTGGTTTCTGGCTATGGGTGTTTTTACAACCTTACATTCAGTCAAATTGAATCTGGTAAGTATTTGTTTTACATACTTTATCTGTTTTATGAAAATTCCATTATCAACCTGCTTCACTTGAATCCTAGAAAGAAATTGAGTCCCCCCATGGCACTCATTTTAAATCTATTCTTCATCAGCTTCTCAAAGTCTTTGCAGAGAATTAGATTAGTTGACCCAAAGATAATGTCATCTACATAAACTTGAACCAACATCAATTCATTCCTTGTTCCTTTAATGAAGAGTGTTCCATCAATAATACCCCTCTTGTAGCCATGCTGTACAAGGTACTTGGATAGTGTCTCATACCATTTTCTTGGATCTTGGCGCAGCCCATAAAAAGCTTTATCAAGCGTATAGACATAATTAGGATGATTTGGGTCTTCAAAGCTAGGTAATTGTTTGACATACCTTCCTCATCAATTACCTCATATAAAAAGGCACATTTGACATCAAGTTGGTAAACCATGAAATCCTTGGATGCAGCAAAAGCAATGAATATCCTAACAGCTTCAAGTCTTGCTACTAGAGCAAAAACATCTATGTAGCCAATCCCCTCTTCTTCTGTGTATCCTTAAACAACTAGTCTTGCCTTACTCTTGATGACAGGCCCTCTATCATCTTTCTTGTTCCTAAAAACCCAATTGGTACCTATTGTCTTACTTTGAGAAAGAGGACATAGGTTCCAAACCTTTTGCACTTTGAATTGAAGCAGTTCCTCATGCAATGCTTCAACCCAACATCCATCCTTTAAAGCCTCATGAATTTTCTTAGGCTCAATATGAGACATGAAACAAGAGTGTAGACAAACATTTTTGTCATGGGTTTGCCCTCTTGTTCTCACCCCTTCTTAACATCTCCAATGATGTTTGTGGTGAGATGTGACTTATGGATTCTTAATTAAGGAATCACAAAGAGTTGGTTAGACAAATTTAAATTGGTGAAGTTTAGATTTGGCAATAAACTATCACCCACCATATCAGCACACTTATCAAGAGAAAGTTGATCCAATGCGTGTGTGATATCATTGATGTTGTCTTTTATGGAGTGGTTATCAGCATCAAGAAATTCTTGATCACTATCGCCACCACTATCTCTTCCTACATTAAAAACTCCTTCGTTTGAGTTCTATGCCTCTTTGCTAGAATATGTAGGCAACTCAGATATATTAGTTGAATTTATCATTGTTGTGCTGACATGATTTCTAGCTGCAGGGTTTGTTACCGCTGGAGCAGAAATAGTTTCTTACTTTGTTTTTTTAGCTCAAATCTTGGATTCGGATCTCTTGTTGATAAGCTACCTATAGATCCTGAAACATCTTCATAAGATTTCTTTAAACAGTTGGTAACTAAATCAATATCAAACAACCAATCAGGCCAGAACCTTTCACACTAAAAGTGTACTCATTGAAGGTCACATTGGCTGACCCCTTAACTACTCTAGTTCTGAGATTGTATACTCTATAAGCCTTAGCTTAGGAAGAGTGTCCAATAAAGTGTCCACCATCTGATTTCTCAGCAAATTTGGCTATGTGACCTTTGATATTTAAGATATTCAAGGAAATCCAAATGATCTGACGAAACCAATAAAAGGTCTCCTTTAGTGCCACAACTCATAAGGAGTCTTACTATGAGTCTTGATTACTAAAACTTTGTTCTGCATATAGCAGGTGATGCGCATTTTGATATATAAACTTTAACAATAGATTTACACAATTAAGCTTTAAAATTGTAAAATGTTTTTCACCTTTTGACTAACTACACACACAATAGGCAAGTGTACCTATCAGATAGTAGTATAGCTTTTGGTAAGAACCAAGTATCGATCCGTGGACATCAGAGCTCCTGATACTAAGTTTTTATCATTATCTAGCCGATGAAAGATGATTTTGACTATTATGATTAACTAATTTAGCTAACAATTAAACTAATTGAAGAAAGTAGACAAAGATGAAGATAATCAATTGGAGGAAGATACCACTTAGACTTTGAATCCACTTAGCAAAACAATGACATCATGCATGAACCTATGGTGAGATCATTTTCTACACATAAAACATGGATATAAACTAGACTCCTATCAAGGTTATCTAATTATATAACTCTTTGGAAAGCTAGAATGATAAACACATAATCGCCACCTAAAGTTATGCCACGAAGAACCAATGATTTAATTAAGCCAACGTTAAAGATGGTTTGCATTCCCATCAAGCATATCAAACCCAAAAATCTGTAGAAAGCTAACACGATGAACACATGGTAACCACCTCAGTTCGCGTAATGTAACAATAGCTATGTAAATCCATCAACTTATGAATGTCCTAACATGAATAAACGAAACATAAATTTGCGAATTATCTATAGTTATACATAAACAAAGTTAGGAGATATTGATAACAAAAACAATGGGTTTCAAAAACATATGTATAAGGATGCACACTTGTTTAACTTCACTAGGTATTCAATCCTCATTCACCATTTCTAGTCAAATGCCATAAACTACATACTAGGTTATGCAATTCATGAATAAATGTTTAAACACACATGGTTTCCAACATAATATGGTTATAACAGCCACATGATTCAATATTTAATCAAGTTTAACAAGCACACACCATCATTAAAAGGCATTCGTAGCTTTGTAATGAGCATTGACATAAACATCACCAAGGATTTCATACAACATGTCAAAGTATGCTAAGCTTCATCTAATCTAAGTGATTAATAGTATTTAGCCCATAGGGCTTACAAAAACTACAACCAAACTCATATAAGTGGAAGAAAAAATGGTGGATCTAGAGGTTTTCAAACCGAAATGAGTAGAGGTGGGTTATGTGATGATGAATCTCCCTTGAAAGTGCTCGATCTTCAATCTTGATCTTCAATCTTAAAAGATCAACCAAAAATCACCTGAGAGACTTGAGAGAACTAGGGATTTGTATGGAAAATTGGATATGTTCTAAATGGGGGGTAATTGTGTATAAAACCCGTAACTGGGGCGAACACAGTTGTGTCTTTAGAAAAAATTGTGTTGGCTGTCAGATATCATATAGACCCATTAGACTAACACAATTGTGTTTAAATTGAACACAATTATGAGAGTAAGTTTTTCCTCATAAGCTTCTTCAAATCTTGGTCTCTTTTCACAAAAATCACCAAGTTTTCACCTGGCACTACAATGTTCAATTAGAGCATAAATAAATGACTAATAAATGAGTTTTTAACCAAAAATCACATAAAATATGGTTGAATATGTATTATTAACATGTATAGTTATTAACATATCAAATATCCCCACACTAGAACTTTTCTTGTCGTCAAGCAAACTCTCACACACTAATTTTTTTAAAACCCCATTATCTCAAAGAAAGGTGAGATGCAATCCATAAGTTAGCAAGAGATCCAAACTCATAAAAAACTATCAAGCAATTTAACAAACAAAAAAAAGGGAACCACACAAGTTAAGCATTTTTTTGATATTTGGCAATAGCCACTTAAAAATAACACGTTTATTAATTTTCTTTTATGCATAGGCTTTGACCTCTATCAAGAATTAACTTAACACTCGGTTATTTATATATGCAGAAGTAGAAGTGAATCACTCATAGCCAATCAATGAAGTAACATAATCATAAGCTTGCAAAGGACTCAAATCTTCATCAAATAACATAAGAAATTATACAAATCAAGAGGACTTTTAAGGGTTGTAATGGGCTTAGGTTTAAGGTGAGGATATTTGGGAAAAGTGGCTACAGGGTTAAAATCCAGAATCGTTTGATGCTAGTTGCATACTAATATAAATAATAAACGGGAAACTATGAGAAGTAATCTTATTATTCGATAAATAAGCTCATACTATAATATTTCTTTCCAAATCACAAAATTGTTCATCTTTTGTTCTTTCTTCCTAATACGAAATAAAATGCTAATACAATAGTATTTCTTTCCTTTTCTTCTCTTTTTTTCTTTTTTTTTTCTTATTTTTCTTAAGACACATAAATCAAAATCAACTTTCTAGATGAACATAACTAAGTATCACCAATTAGAAAATTAATTAAAACCAGAATTTAACACCTAGGTTTAAAAATAAAAGGCTAATTTGGCTAAGTATGTTAAAATATGGGTGAAAACATAGAAACAATATAGGATCAACATGTCAACTAATGGAAACTAACGGGTAAGGCAACTGAAATGAGAAAGGGGGTACAAGAATTGGTTTATTCTAATGAGTCTATCATTTTCATACAAAACTTAGTTTATGATCTTGAAATGTATGCCCTAGGAAATTTCTAACTTGAAAGCAACATTTGACACACTCAACAATCAACAAAAATATGAACAAGAATTGTAGCAACACTTAGACAAGAAGGAAAAGCTCATAATTGCTCATAGAAATGGAGGGATAAGGGGCAAAGGTGCAACCAAATGCATACGTGTCAAAATTTTCATCCGAGTATGTTTAAATGGTCCCACGAAATAGTTCATTACTCTACTCAAATGTTCCTTTAAATCATGTGATGCCAACAATATAGTTACACTTAAGTATCTAACGTAATTATATATGGATGTCGTTTCTTTAAATATAGAGATTTTCTTTTTCAAAAAGAGGGATTTTGGTGAAAGAAATTGATTTGAGAAAGCTAGAAGGACTTGCAAAAGTTCACAAAAATCCCTACATCCCAACACTTGAAGTGGACATTGCCCTTAATGTACAAAAATATGCACATGCAATGCAAAAACATAAAGGGGAAGAGGAGAGTGGAATGAAAAACTCCCCTAGTGAAAGTTTTGGAAAAATGCCCTGGTAAGCCTCACAATGTCTCGTAAATAATTCCATGCAAGAAGATTCCAAGCAAAACGATCACTAACACATTCCAAGAACAAAAGAATGATTATAATAAAAAATCATATGAAGCATGCATAAAGAAAAAACAAAATAAAAACATAAACAAACAACCATCCTAAAATACAACCGAGACATGTTCTAAGTTTGTACAAGCATGATAACCAAAAAGTACAACTCAACATAAAGAAACCATAAAAGATGGGAAGGAGGGCATCCGACTAGTTTTCTATATCGTCTAAGTTGAGCTAAGACTCATGCTGCCCGGCCCACTAAGGTTAACAGGCTCCATATGAGCAGGCAACAAAGGAAGAGTGTAACCTAAAGCACTAGCAAAGCTGTGTGTGAGTTTGTATCAACCAGTGAAACTATGCCTCAAGGTGATCTAAAGAGTAGCAGAATCAGTGGGTGGATGGGGTGCGAAGTTGGTGCCCCCTCGGTACTAGTATTAACATCATCTCCAACAACATTTGCATCAGCATCTGTGGCTACTCCACTAGCACAGCAGCACCCTCACCTGGGGGAAACCACCTATCCCCCTGATAATCCAACCAATACCATCCATTATCGCTTCCCGAAGTAGCTAAATGCATGCTAAACAACATCCTTTTATCAAGTAGTATGGTACGATGATAAGGAATAAGTCCATCACAGATCTCGTCAGTCAAAAAACCAAGAGAAATAGAAAGCTGTATGATGTACACCCCTCCACATATGGGGTTATTATGCTTCTTCCCAGCACACACGGAGAAAAATTGCGCAAGAGCGTATGCGAGGTTGCATGGTTGATGACAAAGGAGACAATAGAGAAAGAACATGTCTTTTGAAGTAACAACCCCCGTACTAACCCTTCGTGCGGCAATAGTACTCGAGATTGGAAGGTGCATATGACGATGCAATGGGTCGTTTATTTGTGTCCATTTCGTGGCCCTGCAGTCATATTCCCCCGTACAAATTTCTGCCCACAGTTCAGCAAGGACACCCTTCTCTATCGATTTCAGCCCTTTCTTGAAAAGATTTTCCTCAAATTCCCCATCGTATAAATACCCATAGAAACTCCAAATTGTGCTACAAACATACGTTGTTGCCACCCACAAAGTATGAAACTAATGTTGTTTTTGTCAGTGAGTGATTCGGCTTTGCGATCAAACTGGTAAGTAGAACAAAACTTCAAAACTCGGACCCGATCTTGAGGCTGTTGGATGTCAAAAAAAAATTCCACCGGCGTGAGAGTAGTTCTGTGGCTCGCTCTGTCTCCCCCAAAAATCTTAATGTAGACTTTTCTATTGTACGAGCCTCCACAAGTCTCTTGTTCTGAATATTAGCAAGTCTATCAGCTACAAGACTGCCCTTAGCAAAATGAAGAAACGCGTGCGGATCTTGTCCGACCATGATCTGTAAAAATAAATTTAACTTGTCAATTAAAAGCTTGAGGTAACACTGGGTTACATGATCAAAACAGAATAACAAGAAAATGTTCTATGGTAACATCAAACCATCAAGTTACAATAAAAACAAAATTTATAACCCATGACATGATGAATGCCCCATAAAAATCAAGTTTTAATTACAATTAACTATGGAATTATGAGTACATAAACTTGAACAGACCATATTGTAATTAGATAAACTATACACAACCCACAAAACAAACTTTCAATGACCTTTGCCAACTGTACATGATTAGAACAAGTACTATTGTAATTAGTGCACCACTCTCCATTCAAATTCAACAAAATTTCTCCAAAAGAGCTCCATCTCATCAAAGTGACTAGATTTCATACTAAAAACCACGATGAATAACATTTTCACACTGGTAACATCGAGCTTAAAGAGCATTGCAAATGATAAATTAGTTATGAGCATGACATCGCCTAAAACATGAAATTACAATTTAACATAATAAATTTGAAACATCTCATTTTGTGTGATGAGAGACCTACAACAACAATTTGCGCCCTAAATCAACCAAGCATGCTCCAAATAGATAGAATCTTAGCAATTTCTAGTTTAGCAACAATGCCCAAACAAAATTAGATTTCTATCAAAATATAACATACAAACTTGAGAACAAAAAAATAGTACACCTCCCAAATATTATATTACCCATAACAACTATAAATCCCTGAGTCATAGACCCATAAAAGTCAAAATTGAGCAGCCCAACAAGCTTATGTAATCGATTAACATAAGGTAACCCTAACTTAAAGAATATGAATAAGAAGACATGTTAATTCACTACTACAATGGTGGCTGTCAAATAACCCATAGAATATAAACGAGAAATGAGGAAACTATACCTGTGAGGAAAAGATTCAAGTAACCAAGAAACAAAGGAGAGAGCGAGGTGTTTACCGGTTGTTTAGGTCATGGTGGCGAAGGCGGGCCGTGGGGGTTTGTTATAATGGAGGAAGGGGGAGATGGCCGGTGTTACGGTGGCCGAAAGGAGTCGAGGGGGCTATGGTTGATTGTGATGGTTGGTGTTGCGATGGCCGAAGGTGGGTGTGTTGACTTCAGATTGTGCGCAACGGTGAAGGGTGGGTAGGAGGTGGGGATAGGGTTGATGGGGGGAGATTTGGGGTGGGGATTGTTGGGTAAGCTATGGTGATGAGGTGGACGGAGTGGAGGAAACTAGGGTTAAATGATTTGTTTTTCTTTTCCCTTTTTTAAATTTAATTTCCGTCTTTTCTTTGTTTTGCTTGCTTGATTTCTTTTCCTTTTAAAACTCACTGTCGTGGTTGTGTCCATAACTACCACAGTTATGTTGGAAAGTAGTCTCAACATTTGACTTGAAATTTTTTAATATTAATTAATCTAATTTTTTTTAAAATTTTTATATGAACCTATCTCCACCCCAATCATCACTCTGAGACACATTTTTACCATGAAAAATAAGAAACATACCTAGTGACGTGAATTATCCAATCCTAAAGACAAATAACACTCCACCATCAATCCTCCTTTGAAAATCAAAGAAAAAATAATAAAATAAAAATAAGAACTCAAACAAAAACAAGAAAAAATTCAAAAACCTCAGGTTGCCTCCGAGAAGCGCTTTGTTTATTAACGTGTCTTTAGCTTGAATCGACCTCGCATTAGTTGCCCTTGGGGTGAAGTTCCATGATCTCTAACTCTTCCTCATTTGTTGGACCCTCGATGTAATGTTTTAGTCGATGTACATTAACCTTAAAAGCCCTTCCATCCTGATGTTCAATTTCAACGGTGCTCTAAGGAAATACTTGCTTTACATGGTAAGGTCCCGTCCACCGTGATTTTCATTTCCTGGAAATAACCAAAGTCTTAAATTGTAAAGCAAGACACGCTGTCCCACTTGGAATTGCTTGTTATCCTTCAAGTGGTTGTCATGTTACTTCTTTGTTCATTCCTTGTAAATTCGAGAGTTCTCATAAGCTTATTCCTCAATTCTTCAAGCTCATGAACCTGCAACCACCTATTTTCACCTGCACATCTTAAATCAAGATGAACTGATTTAAAAGCCCAATATGCTTTATGCTCAAGTTCCATTGGCAAGTGACAGGCTTTTCCATGAACTAACTTGAATGGTGTAGTGCCAATTGGTGTTTTGTATGGGGTGCAAAAAGCTCATAAAGCATCATCCAATTTATCAGACCAAATCTTTCGGTTTGCCCCAATGTTCTTTCAAGAATACGTTTGAGGCCTCGATTAGTGACTTCCAATTGTCCACTTGTTTGTGGATGATACGGGGTTGAAAATATATGATATACACCATAATGTGCTAAGGCTTTTTCAAGTAAAGCAATACAAAAATGAGTGGCTCTGTCACTAATTAAGGCTTTGGGGGTTCCAAAAGTGTGAATAATTTTCTTAAAGACTTCATGACAACGCTAGCATCATTTGTAGGCAAAGCATGCGCTTTTGCCCACTTTGAGACATAATCTATAGCAACTAGGATGTATTTATGTCCTTGTGAAGATGGAAATTGTCCCATGAAATCGATGCCCTAAATGTCAAAGACCTCATACGTGAATACTGTTTTGAGTCATCTCATCACGGGACGAGATGTTACCAGCTCGTTGGCTAGCATCACATGCTTTAACCAATGCATGTGCATCCTTAAAAATAGTGGGCCAATAAAATCCACTGTTATAAAACTTCTTGGTGGAGGCTCCACGATGCCCAGCAGTAGGTCCTTCATGACAATGATGAATAATGTTCATTGTCTTACTTCCATGAACACATCTTCTCACCATTGATCTGCACATACCTTAAACAGATGGGGTCCTCCTAAAAGTAATGCTTTAGATCAGTAAAGAACTTTTTTCTATTGATAATTCATTCCTTTAACAAGAACCCCACCCCCAAGTTAGTTTGCAAAATCTGCAAACCAGGAAGATCATCAATTTCTTGAACTTGTAAAAGAAACTCATGTGGGAAATTGTCATTTATGTTGGATTCATGGAGAGTTTCTAAAGATGGGTTCTATATGCAAACGTACCATAAGGACATGTGAATGCCGTCTTTTCTTGGTCTTTAGGTGCAATCGGAATCTAAAAATATCCTGAATAACCATCAAGAAAACGATGCAACATATTTCTAAATAAACGTTCAAGCATTTGATCAATGAAAGGTAAGGGAAAATGATCTTTTCTTGTTACATCATTGAGTTTGCGGTAGTCGATGCAAACTCTCCAACCCGTGACAGTTCTTGTAGGTATACGCTCATTCTTTTCATTTGTCACCACTTCTTGCATGTTAGGGCTGAGGCAACACTGATGTTGCACCACCGGCTTGTAATCATCTTCCATTAAGATCTTGTGGGTGCAAACATAAGGATGTATTACTTTTATGTCCATGATCTTCCAAGCCATAGCTTTCTTTTGTGTCTTTAACACCTTTAAAAGCTTTACCTTTTCATCATCCGTCAAATCAGAAGCGATAATGACAGGTAATTTGGAATCATCATGCAAATAGGCATATTCCAAGTGAGATGGTTGTTCTTTAAGTTCTAAAGATGGTGGTTCCTTGATTGATGGTCTGGCCTTCATTACTTCATCTCTTTTCATTACCTCAAATACTTCTGGGCTTAGGAGTGGTTCATTGGTCGACAAGAAAGCCAACTCATCAACAATTTTCACGTGACAAAGGTTAATGTTTTCACCATCAAGTAATCGTGTATCCAAAGAATTTTGTTCACATTTTTCTTGCATTTAATGAGCCACGTCTGAGTCTATAGTATCAATAAAGTATAATGAATCATCATGATTTTGTGAATGTTGCTTGGAATTTTTAATATTAAAGACCACCTCTTCTTCATCTACCCTTAGAGTTAATTTACCATTGCTTACATCAAGTAAAGCTCTCGAGGTAGCTAAGAATGGTTGACCTAAGATAAGTGGTATATTTTTATCAATTTTAACCAACATGTTCTCAAGAATTACATAATCAACCAGAAAGACAAATTTATCAATTTTAACCAAAATGTTCTCAACTATGCCTCTAAGGTATTTCACCGATCGATCGGCAAGTTGGATGCTTATTTAGGTCGGTTTAGGCTGACCTAAGTCTATTTTTGCTATTACCGAGTACGGCATCAAATTGATGCTAGAACCTAGGTCAGCTAATGATTTATTAACAGATAAGCTATCAATTAAACAAGGAATAGTGAAACTCCATGGATCGGTCATCTTCTTAGGTAACTTGTTCTGCAAAACCGCCGAGCATTCTTCGTTTAAAGTCACGTGCGAAAGCTCATTGAGTTTCTTCTTGTTTGTTAGATTATCTTTAAGAAACTTTGCATACTTTGGCATCTGTGACAAAGCTTTAACAAATGGTAAGTTAATATCTAATTGTTTGAAAAGTTTAAGAAATTTACCATATTGTTCTTCCATCTTTTCCTTTTACAATCTACCGGTATAAGGAATGGTGCGCTTGTATACTTTCAATGGTTCTTTGACTTGTGCGGTACTTGATGGGCTTTGCCTAGTATGTCGCACCTTGTCTTGAACCTCAACTTCCTCTTCAACAATTGGCTCGGATGTAGACGCTAAGTTATCCGAATGAGTTGTCTTACCACTTCTAGTTGTGACCGCCTTCACGTGAGCTTATGGATTAGGATTGGCGTTATTTGGAAGACCACCTTGTTGTCTTTTGGATAATTGCCTAGAAATCTCTCCCACTTGAGCTTCTAAACTTTGTATTATGGCTTGATGGTTCTTAAATTCCATCTCATGTTGTTAGTGATAAGCTTTAGAACTTTGCTGACGACTTTTGGCTGTTAATAAAAATTGTACCATCATTTGTTCCAAATTGGATTTCGTTTTGGGTTGTGAACCACTACTTGAGCCTCGACGTTAGAGTTGTTGATATTGATTTTGATTTTGACGGCAGAGCTGATAGTCAGTTTGTTGTTGATACGGTTTGTGTCCTTGTTATTGATGTCCTTGTTGTTGATGGTTTTGATATGTTGGTCTTGGCTAAAATCCCAGAGGTTGGTTACTACCAATTGCCTTCCAACTGAAATTCAGATGATTTTTCCAACCCGCATTGTATGTGTTACTATATGGGTTGTTTTGAGGACGAACTTGACTTCCCATATAGTCAACTTGCTCCGGAGGGTTGAACATTTCCCTTCGTTGACAATCCGAACTCATATATAGCCCCCACATATATCACCAACTATTGGGCCCTGTTTAACTGCATTTGATTCATTCAATTTGTAAGCCTCAACTTGTGCAGATAAAGAATAATATGTATCAACTTAGTGAACACCCTGTCTTGGTTGCCTAGTTCTTGGAGCTTGCCATGAATAACTATTGTTGGCCAAATCTTCAATCGACTCATGTGCCTCCTCGAGTGTTTTATTCCAAAATGCACCTTGTGTAGACGCATCAATAAGCTGAGGCCTTTCCGGATATAACCCTTTGTAAAATGTTTGGATTTGAAACCAAGGTTTCAATCCATAGTGTGGACACTTGCTCACTGAATCTTTGTACCTTACACATGCTTCGTAGAGTGATTCTCCTTCATCCTGTATGAATGACGTGATTAAATTTCTCAATCTAATAGTTTTTGATGGTGGAAAGTACTTCAAGAGAAGGTTTTCGACCTTTTTGTTAGGACCGTTTTTGTACGTAGTACTAACAGATTCTGCGTGAGACCATATCAAATAGTGCGGAATTCTATTTGATTTGCGATCCAATCAGTGAGAACGAACAACCTGATCAATCTAACGATGAAACAAATGTTAAGAACGCGTTGGAATCAATCAGGAACAAACTATGAACTTGGATGGGCGACTTAGGACGCTCTGGATGGCTAAGGGATGAAAATATTCGAAGTGTTATGTTTTTCCACGAATAATGTGGTATTTATAGGTTTTCAGTGTCCATTTGTATGACTGAACCTTTAGCATGATTCAGTCGTGCGACTGACTCATACGCCTGACTCATACGCACGACTGAAGGTTCAGTCGTGCGACTGAATCAATCTTATGTCTCAGTCATGCGACTGATCCAGTCTCCTAGTTCAGTCGTGCGACTGGTCCATAAGTATGGTTTATTCATGCGTATGGTGCATAAGTATGGTCCATTAGCATGAATAACCATCCGACTAGGTTGAACACATTTCTAAGTCATTATTGACTAAGAACTATGTACAACAACATCAAACCTATATATAAAGTTCAAACATGTGAATCATACTCAATACAATAATAATATGAAATAATCAACCACAAATAAACATCAAAATGCATTTCATTTATCATTGAGTCATCATATTACATCAGTGTAAGAAATAAAAGACTATTACATTTAAGATTATAAACTAGGTACATAATGTATCAACAAACTCCCCCTTGGACCTAGTTTAGCCTATTGTCTAACAACCTTCACATGCTCTTGGAATTTCTTGTACTTCTCTTTTCTTGTGACTCCCGCGTGAATCTCAAACGCGAAGCAGAGTCTTAAGACGTGTTGGAATTATAGAGCTTGTACAATATCCTGCGTGTCATAGAATAGTGGCCACTTGTCGAGTGTGTAAACATCTTCAGCAGACAAGTTGGTTAGCCACATCATGTCAAACACCCTGATAGTCTCGATCTTACCTTCTTTGTGCAGAACTATGACCTCTTCACATGTCCTCCAGTCATAATACCACCATTTGAAGTGTGGAGTGAAGTCCCGAGGCATCTCCCGTAGAGGGATCTTAGACATTGTGCACGGGGGATTCCACTTCAGCATTACTTTTGGTTTTCCGAAAATAGGATCAACTTCGGTCTTATGTATGAACCAATTAGGTTGTTGAGGCTTGAAGTTGATCCATCTGGTGTGATATTCCTTCCTCAGTGCTGTCTCGAACCACCCTGACATTTTCCTAGGGTTGGCGTACAAAAGGTCCAAACAGGTTAACCCGTTAAGCTCAAAACCGGGAAGAGTCTTCAGATCATGAGGATATCTGAAGTACTCAATCCTTTTCTCCCTCTTGACAGCATAGACATCCAAATCTTCAAAATATGCCCAACTAATGATCTTACCCGATATCTTCTGATGCTTCTTCACTCGGTATAGTTTGGTGTAGGCGTTCAACTTTGGAGGTACACATTGGGCATTCATTTTAGACAAGCACGCTGCCCATTCAACTTTCTTAATATCAACATCTGCGTCTGTAGCTTGGGATTTCCCTTCATATTTCTCTTTCTCCTTCTCCATCTCATCTAACTTCTCAAAGTTATCACTGCCAAATGTTTCACCCAAGCTGGGGATAACATTGCCCTCTTGGTCAGTGTTCTGAGGATAGTATTCAGATGATATATCCTCTATCTCAATCTCATCCACACCCTATAGCTCCTCATCAGTCACGATGTCTACCTCAGGAGCATCCTTGACGAGCTCATCTGGATTAAGTCTGAACATCTCAGCGAGCTGCTCATCAATGAGATCATGGATGATCTCTCCTTCCTCAGGAGTGTAGCTCACAGATCGTCTTACGATCCCTTGCAAATCAAGAATCATAGTGAGCTGAGTCTTGATTTGCTGAAGGGGGACAACGTCATATTCATCTTTCTGTTGAGCTTCATCTGTTTGATTAAACATTTAACATATTAAACATAATTCAATAATCAAGACATTTAAACATTAAAAATCATTAATTACATTAATGTATTACATAATTCAAGTACAAAAGTTTTAAATACATAAACATCTAATCATTACTTTTGGCTTGATCGGGCGTCCCTTCAGCTTGAGGAGCTAAGGAAGAGGGTCTTTGATCTTGATTTTGCTTCGTGCGCCTCTCCTGAGCAGATGGATTTGAGGCTAATGCAGATGCATCACCTTCCTGATCATCCTCATCATCATCATCACCTTCTTTGCCCTTTCCACTACCTCCCGATGCATCCTCCTCATCATCTTCATCTGATTCTGCAGGGCCGGTTGAAGGGTTATACACTTACAACACAACAACACAAAGAGGAGAGTGTGCAGCAACATTTAACAATTCAAATGGGGAACTGGGAAAATTAGTTTTGAGAACTAAGAAACACAATTGTATATGAGACAGAACAAGAACAACACAAGTAATTAGTTTTCAAGGATGGTGTATATTGCTCTCTAGTTTCTTACAAGTGGTTTACAAAGTTTTACTAATAAGTTACAAGGACTAGAAATACTTATACTACAACCTGTAGCCGACCATACTTTGAAGGCCAGCTGGATACATGATCTAGACAACAAAACCAATGTAGAGTCAAAAGGCAGATTGCCTTTTGACTAGTGACTATGACATGGAAAAGCTCACATCCTAATATATTACAAAAAGGATAAAGTACATAAAGTGGAAAGTTACAGACTCAAGACCTCAATGTACAGTTACCAAAAGCATGGACCTTTTCACCAACTCATGTAAAGTTGGTGTCTTATCAGAGTTGCAGCGGAAAAGGGTCCAACTTTTAGGTAAAGGTACATCAGATAAAGAATGTAATTAAAAAGTCTTCAAAAGAAATCTGTCTTTAATAGTTGGCTTCGGAGGACTTTGACTTTGAAGCTTCGGAAGACTTCATCTTTTGGCTTCAGAAGATATTGGTCTTGGCTTCGGAAGATTTCACACTTAGAGTAATTTCTAAGGCAGTGTGAAACTTCCGAAGCATTCCACTTTAGTACACTTGTGCATGCATGCAGGAGAGACTTTGGGTGTTTGGGTTGCATCAGCTTACAAATAACCTTACAAACTCCCCCAGGCTGATGCTACCATAACACTTAAAGACTTCAGATGTTGACTGTCCTCATTATGATGATGACCATCCCTTTCTTCATAAGATGATCAGGATCACTCAGACTCTCATAGTGTCTTCTCATGTCAAAGAGATCATATAGAGGTAGATTGAACATATCATGTCATGTGTAGACATGTTCAACACCTTGATCTCTCATGACATGCCATCTTTCTGGATTTCTAGTGTATGTCCAAGACAAGATGGGTCTTTCTGATGCTAGAGGAGCTGCTTGAATTAGAGTTGGTGGAGCATCCTCTTGTTACACATCCTCAGGATGTTCTGACTCATCCTGAGGTCTGGAGTTGGATGTTTCTTTCTTCTTTTTCTTTGACTTTGGTTTGGAAACCATCCTTTTTCTCCTCTTTGAACTTTTTAACTAAGAAGACTGGCCTGCACACCTAATATCTTCTTTGTCTTTCTTAGTTAGGTCTTCCTCTCTCACAGGTTCAGATTGAGAGGGGACAGATCCCTGGTGTGGATCAGAAGTGGTAGCTTGCTGAGGTTCAGCAGGAGATTCAGGCTCTGTTGTCTTAAATGTTTCAACCTTAATCTCCACTTCCTGAGGGACCTGACTTGGTGGGGAGTGTAAGTCAGCAACTTCACCTCTTTTAATCTTCTGCTTGATTACCCTGATGTGCTCATCCATGGTAGATAGAGACATGGGACCAAGTCTCCTTCTAGAGAATCCGTATAGCTTCAAGAAGCTCATCATCTTCTTCCTATCAGCAGACTTCTTCAAGTTTTTATGGATGATAGCTCTTGACTTTATAGCCTCTTCCCTTAACTTTCTTTTGGTGGTCTTTATTTCTTTGACTATATCAAGTTCAAGTTGTTTGAGGTACTCAAACTCAATGTAGTCAAAGGGTAAGGGAAGAAGTGTATCAGCCTGATAGAGGCATGTGGCACTCAGGTAGTTTATCATGTTGATTCTATCCTTCTCTTTGTCTACCTGAGGTTCTTGTGGTACCACATCCTTTTGTTCATGAGTTTCTTGAACTGGTGAGAGAATAGGAACATGCTTGTAGAGTCTTTTCTGTCTTCTTTCTTCTTTGATTTTAAGAATTAGCTCTGCATCCTCTTCCTCTTTTGTCTCTTTTGACAGTTCCATGTCAGCCAGTTCATTTAACTCATTTAAGGGGAGAGAAATGATGTTGTCAATAGCATAGTTCCTGGTCTGCAAGTAGTTGATCCTGACTGCCCTTAACTCATCATCCAGAGTATTTGGTCTGGGGCCAGCCCAGATAGCACTTTCCATGATTCTTGTAGACCCAGTAGAGGAACTTTCTCCCCTTAGCTTCCTTTTCCTCTCTCTCTCTCTCTCCTCCTCAATCTCCTCAGAAGTCAATTTTATTTTCCCTTTGTCACCCACAGACCTTTATGACTCAGGGTGGAGAGAGCTTTGGCCTTCATTGCTAGGTGTAGCTTCCAAGCTCTGGCCAGAGAGAGGTTGAGATACACCTTCACTAGCAGATGTCTCATCAAGGGATTGAACCTCTGTAGCAGTTAATGGTGAGACAGGGCTCTCAGGTTCTACCACTGGGTCTTCAGTCAAGGTTTCCCCTTTGAAGCTAATCTTAGGTTCTGCCTCAACATCCAGTTGACCAATGATATTGCCTGATTGTCTTAGTCTTCTTCTAAGGCTAAACTCTACAGTGTTCCTATCTTGAACTCTTTGAAGAATAAGAGTTCCTCTATCAACATCATACCTCTACCCAAAAATTTGATTTGAAGTTGGTAGGGATGATATAGCTCTTGGAATGCCTTTCTCAAAAAGACTCCTAATGATAGAGTCTATACTGTCCACATCAATGTGAAATTGAGAAAGTTGCTGAGTATGCACAATTGCATGAGGATGGTGAGTTCTCAGTGTCCATACTCCCTGAAGAACTCCCAGGTTCTGTGACTGTAATTACTTCCTCCCCGTTTTTGGTAGCATCACCCTCTTGCATAGGTGAGCTAGGAGTTAGGTCAATTACATTCACAGGTTCTTGTGTTCCTGGTTGAGCTCCTCTTAAAGGTCTCCTAGCTATTTTCTCCTTAAGATAAGATATCTCAAGTTGCTGATCATTGAAGCTGTGTTGCAAGGTAGTCACTTGAGATTCAAGATGACTAACCTTGGAGACTAGATAAGTGCATGTTTTTGACAGTTTTTGCACCTTTAGTCTCAGATTCCCCTCATCTTCATCAGAAGAATCATTGGGGGATGAGAGAATTGGACCAAGGTCTTCTTCCTCATCACTAGCATGGTGTTCTTGGCTGCTGGATTTCCTCTGCTTAGTGACAGCTCCAGTTGAAGTGTCAATGAGCTGTGTTGCCATGGTTGAGGTCTAAATGATGTAATCACTTGCTGAAGTAAGAGCCTCTTCCATATGGATATCCTAAACAGGTTCAGAAGTATCTACCTCAGTGATAGGTGACTGATGTGGGCTAGACCTAAGTGACATAGGAGCACTCATCTCTCTTTGAGGAGTGGTGTAGTAGGGAGACTCATGGTACTCACTGATACCTATGTCTTCATCAGTATAGAAGTCAAGATTTGGTATGGTTTGGTTTAAGTCTAAAGGCTGGGGATGGTAGCTGGCCCCTGAAGGTTGTTCACAGGAGTGTTAAGACTCAGAGTGAAGGCTTAAGGCAGTTGGGCTTGTGATCTCATCAGGCTAAGCATGAGGAACCTCAACACTGATCTTTGAAGCAATGGGAGTGGTTTGCTCCTCAGGAGAAGTGGGAGCTTCAGTATCCACTTCCTCCTGTATACGTAAGTATATGGGGGCCTGCACAGTCTCAATAGCCTGAGTAGGGGTTTGTTTGTGCTTTCTTTGGTAGGTGAGGGTGATTTGTGGTTGTTTTGGTGGTTGAGATGTAGAAGGTGTAGGTTCAACACTTGCCTGTGTTGCTAGGTTGTCACCTTAAGCAATAAGCTCTAACATTTTTGGGACAAGGGTTGTTTTCACCCCTGAGAAGCCAACAGTTAGCTTCTTCAAAATTTTAAAGATGCCGGGCTTCATCTGCCCTAATTTAAGAATATTACCTGTTTCCCTCAACTATGAGCCAAGTTCACAGTTAAGAATGTATTCAACATATCTAGGAAAGATGTAATACTCTAAGGAGTCTAAGTTTGCAATCAGATTTGTATAAACAAATTGAGAGTACCTGAACTTGACTCCCTGAACCATTCCATGCACTATGAAGGATAGATCTTTAGGAATCTGGTCCCACCCTCCATGCTTCTTCTACAAGCTGTGGGTAACCACATGAAGTAAGTATTTCCACTGAGGTGAGACCTTCCCTTTCCTGAAGGTCTTTACAGTAAAATCTCCCTCATAACCCATCTGCTCAAAATAATGATTAACAACTTCTTTTGGGAAGAACACCTCACCTTCTTCATCACCCAGCTCAAGATGAGTGTTGATGATGGCCGCAGTGATGAAGACTGGTCTCCCTTGCACTGTGGCAGACAGTGCCTTCTCCCCATCCATAATGACCACTTGGAAGGTCTTCCAAAATTCAAGTAAATGATCCTCATACAGAGGAGGATCAATGGTAATGGAGGTGAAGTAGTTTGACAGAGTCAAGAATTAGCATACCTCTGAGAAATGTGGATCTTTCTCAGAATTTAACAGCGCAACCTGATTGTGTTGCCTATGTAACTGCATAGAAAAATCTAGGTCATTTCTTCTGTCAAGGTTGGCCATTTTGACAAAGATTAAAGGTGTAGGAAGGATGAACGAGGACGGTTTCAGAGTGAAATTTGGAATTTAGGTTTGGAGAGAAGATGAAGATGATAGAAAGAGGGGGAACCGATAGGGTTTATATGTGAAAAGGATTTGAGACAAAGTTAATGAAAGCGGATAAACTTTGAAATCCGAATGGCAGTCCCACCTCTGAAAAAGTAGTTTGATTTTGCTCAAAAAGTGGTTTTCTTGGAAATTGAAAAGCTTCCGAAGGTAAATTGTCTTCGGAAGTTTTAATGAAAAAGCTTCCGAAGCCAAAATGACTTCGGAAGAATTTTCAAAGAGTTTTGACAAATTTGCTTTGGAAGAGAATTTAGACTTGGATGCTTTGTTCAATAGAACAAAGCTTCCGAGAGTTAATTTCCTTCGGAATATAAATGGTCCCTGAAAACATATAAGTGCCTAAGAGAGTTATAAGCTTTGGAAGATATTTCAGAAATTTCTTCCGAAGGCAAATTTTACTTAGACAGTTATTTGTCTTGAAGGTATATTTTCTTCCGAAGATAAAATCATATCTTCCAAAGGATCAAGATTTGTCAAAAATCTAAGAAAAACTCTTCAAAAAGTTTTTATCCATAGAATACATGAGCTTATGAAGGTGATAAACTAGACAACTTAGGACACACAGATTTTAAGAAATAAAATGAATTAGTTTTAAGAAAAAGCTACTCAAAGTTAATCATCCCAATAGCTGATATAAGATACTTAAATCTCTGTTCATCAAAGGCTTTTGTAAATAGATCAGCATATTGTTCATTTGTGTTAACTTTAACTAGTTTAATTAATCCCTTTTCAAAGTTTTCTCTAATTAAATGATACCTGATATTTATGTCTTTTGTCCTTAACTGCTGTATAGGATTCTCTGTTATGGAGATAATACTGTTGTTGTCTATGTGAATGGGAGTCTCCTTGAAGTTTAAACCATAGTCAAGCATCTGATTCTAAATCCAAAGCACTTGAGCACAGTAGCTTGCAACAGCAATGTATTCAGCTTCAGCAGTTGATGCAGAGACACAAGATTGTTTCTTGCATTGCCATGAGACAACCCTTCCACCAAGGAATTAACATCCCCAGATGTAAACTTTGCAGTCATATTGCAACCACCATAATCACTATCTGTATATGCATACAGATTGAAGTTAGAATTCTTAGGATACCAAAGGCCAAGTGTTGAGGCACCTTTGAGGTATCTTAGAATTCTCTTGACAATGATGAGGTGAGACATCTTGGGGTTGGCTTGATATCTTGCACAAATACATGTGGCAAACATGATATCAGGCCTGCTAGCTGTAAGATACAAAAGAGACCCAATCATGGCCCTATAGAGGTGTTCATCCACACACTCCCCCTTAAGATCAGACCCAAGGGAGTGGTTTCTTTTTATGGGTGTCTTAGCAATCTTACAATCAGTCAGGTTGAATCTTTTGAGTATGTCCTGAACATACTTTGACCGACTTATGAAGATTCCATCTTCAACTTGGTTTACTTGAATTCCTAGAAAGAAATTGAGTTCCCCTATGGTACTTATTTCAAATCTGTCCTTCATCAGCTTCTCAAAGTCTTTGCAGAGCCTTGGATTAGTTGAACCAAAAATGTTGTCATCTACATACACTTGAACTAGCATTAAGTCATTTCCCTATCCTTTGATGAAGAGAGTTCCATCTATAGTACCCCTTCTGTATCCATGCTTACAGAGATACTGAGATAGAGTCTCATACCACTTTCTTGGTGCTTGGTGTAGCCCATAAAGAGCCTTATCAAGCTTGCAGACATAATCAGAATGATCAGGATCTGCAAAATCAGGTGGTTGTTTTTTATACACCTCTTCATCAATCACCCCATACAGAAAAGCACACTTGACATCAAGTTGATAGACCTTGAAGTTCTTGGATGCAGCAAATGCCAAGAATATCCTAACAGCTTCTAGTCTTGCTACAGGAGCAAAGACATCAGTGTAGTCAATTCTTTCTTCTTGTGTGTATCCTTGAACAACTAGTCTAGCTTTGTTTTTGATGAAAATACCTCTATCATCTTTCTTATTCCTAAATACCAATTTGGTTCCTATAGTTTTCTTCCCATGAGGAAGAGGACATAGGTTCCAAACCTTCTGTCTTTTGAATTGAAGCAACTCCTCTGGCATGGCTTCAACCCAACTTCCATCCTTCAGAGCCTCATCAACTTTCTTGGGCTCTATCTGGGACAAGAAACAAGAGTGAAGACAAACATTTGCTTCATACGTTTGTCCTCTTGTTCTTACCCCAGATTCAACATCTCCAATGATGTTTGTGGTAGGATGAGACTTATGTATCCTTAGCTGAGGGATTACAGGAAGTTACTGAGAGAGATCTAAATTAGAGAAATTTAGATCTAGAATCGATGCTTCTTCTACCACATCAACACTTATCAAGAGAAACTTGATCCAATGAGTGTGTGACATCATTGATATGTTCATCTATGGAGTGGTTATCAACATCAAGAGATTCTTGATCACTGTCACCACCATCATCATTTTCTTTTGCATTTGAAGTTTCTTTGTTGTTTGTTGTGCTTCTGAGCTGGAACTTGAAGGCATCTCAGATGTATCAGCTGAATTTGTCATTGTTGTACTAATAGAAACTTCATTTGCTGAAGTAGTTACAACTGGAGCTAAAGATGTGTAACTTGAAGGTCTTCTTAGCTCAAATCTTGGATCAGGATCACCTGGAGGTAAAATGTCTGTAGATCCTGAAACATTCTCACAAGATTTGTTAAAACAGTTGGTAACTAAATCAAGATCAAATAGCCAATCCAGACCAGAACCTTTCACACTGGGAGTATGCTCATCGAAAGTCACATCGGCTGACTCCTCAACTACTCTAGTTCTGAGATTGTATACTCTATAAGCTTTAGCTTGAGAAGAGTATCCAATAAAGTGTCCATCATCTGATTTCTCAACAAACTTGGCAATTTGATCTTTAGTATTCAAGATGCTGCATGGACATCCAAATGACCTGAGAAAACCAATGAAAGGTTTTCTCTTGTGCCAAAGTTCATTAGGAGTCTTACCATGAGTCTTAACCACTAAAACTCTATTTTGCACATTGCAGGTAGTATTGACTGCCTCTGCCCAGAAGGTGATGGGCAGCTTAGAGTCAGACAATATGGTTCTTGCAGCTTCAATCAGTGTCATGTTTCTCCTCTCAGCAACACCATTTTGCTGAGGAGTCCTGCGAGCACTGTATTGTCTTGTAATACCCTTTTCATCATAAAATGTATCAAGGCTTTGGTTCTTAAATTCAATTCCATGATCACATCTTATGCTTTTTTCCTTGTGATCATGTTGATTTTCAATCTTTAAGATGAAATTCTTCAAAATCTCAGTGTTCTCATCCTTAGTTCTAAGAAAGAAGACCCAAGTGAATCTTGTAAAGTCATCTGTGATCACCAGACAGTAAGAGGTCCTTCCTAGACTCGTTACACTGGTGGGGCCAAAGAGATCCATATGTAATAAGTGTAGGGGTGTAGTGATGGAGTTTCTTTCCTTAGGCTTGTGAAATACCTTATGTTGCTTCCCTTTCAGGCATGCAACACAATGATCATCACTTGTAAACTCTTTCTTTGGCATTCCAGTTACCAAATCATTCTTAGTCAGCTATTCATGTTTTTAAAGTTTACATGGCATACTCTTTTATGCTAGAGAAAAGACATATCACTATTAGCTTTAGATAGAAAGCATGAAACTTCTCCTGAGGGAGATGTTTCTTGCAAGTCCATCTTATACATGTTCTCTCTCCTGGGGGCTCTGAGTAGGATATGCTCATGAGGAACAATCACCCCAGGCTTGAGAACAATGCATTCATGCTCAGTAAAGAGCATGTTATGACTATGATCACAAAATTGGGATACACTCAAAAGATTGTACCCAAGCTCCTTGACGAAGTTTACCTTTTCAATACTGAGCTTTCCATTTGTGACCTTGCCCCTTCCAGAAATGTAACCTCCTTCATCTCCTCCAAAAGCAACCGGTCCTCCATCAATTCTTTCAAAGTTTTGGAGTAGTGACCTATTGCCTGTCATGTGCCTGGAACAGCCACTATCAATGATCCAGATATTTTTGTTTGTCTTGAGCTGTTCGTGCTCAAATAAAATGATTAGTTACATTTGGAAACCCAAGCCTTATTAGTATTGGGCTCATCAAAAGAAGTAGAAGGAAATGAAATAGTAATAGATCCTATAGTTGTGCTTAGAGGATCTTTTGATTTTGTTGATGGAGAATTTTCAGTCACTTGTTCTTTCTTTGACTTCCACACCACCTTTGGAAGTTTGTACCAGACCTTCAATTCTTCGGAAGCTTTTGAGGCTTCGGAAGTTTTAATGACTCAACTTTCAGAAGATCCTGCTAACACTGCAGCAGACTTTAGTAATTCGGAAGTATTCCTTTCTTCTAAGACCAAATTTTCTTGTGATGGCAATTTTCCACTTGCCTTATTCTTTACTTTGGAGCTTCTGAAGGAAACAAATTTTCCTTCCGAAGCTGAATTCTTCTTAGAGCTCTTGGAAGTCTCTTTATTGGTCATATGAAGAGTGCCTCTTGGATTGTATGGACAATCCTTAGCAAGATGAGAAGTACTCTCACACATAACACATTTAATCTTTTTCTTCCCAAGAGTTTTCTTCTGAGATCGAGGCTGACTTTGATCACTTCCCTTCTCCACCTTCATCTTTACAGATGCTGAGACAGTCCTTTTGGGCTGAGGACTATTCTTGGAGTTGGATGGTTCAGGCTGTGTAGCAGTGGTACACAACTGACCAGACTTCTTCTTGATGCTGAGATGATTTGAACATGAACCATAACTCTTGGTAGAAGAGTTGAGGTTGATGTCTTCAGTCTTAACAATGTTAAACCCTGCAGAAATAAAGACTTGTTTTTGCTTAGAGTTAAAAGTGGCCTTAATCTCTTGAGCCCTCCTAGCCTTTCTCTTGCGCTTTCTGATCAAGTTCTTCCTCATAGACTTGGTCATCCCAGGCTTCCTGCTCTCCTTAAAAGGATAGTGACCCTTCTTAGAATCCTCCTCTTCACACTTCTTAGATGAATTCTTCACTACCACTTCTTCATCCTCTTCACTCAAGGGGTCTATAAGAGGAAGCTCATCTTCACAAGTTCTACACCTAGGTGATCTTACAGATAAGATTGTGTGTGGAGGAGCTATCTCACTAGATCTTAGTCCCTGCTTATTTTGATAACAAACTTTTGCATACAAGGATGAGGATATGATGTTCTTGAAGGTCTCTTTTTCAAGAACATATTTTTCTACCCTGACTTTGCTGATCACAAGCTCAGCCTGGCATTCAATTAACTTAGTTATAAGATCTTTGATCTGAGTCCTATAATTTGTGTGCACATGTTTTAGAACTGAAATGGTTTTCTCTAAGTCCTCTATTTTTAACTTATAATCATTTTCAGCCTTTCTAAAATTAGATTTCAAGATGTTTAAGGACTCAAGATCAGATCTCATTTCTAAGTTATAGGACCTGTATCTGTTGACTTTAGCAATACATTCAGGAGTATAAAGATGTTCCAATACCTTGGTTTCATCATGGTCAGCCATTAATGCTTGATTTGAAGATACATCTTCCACTTGAAAGCTCCAGTCAAAGCCTCCTCCTTCAACAGAAACTGCAGCTTGCTGCTTTAGCTACTCATTCTGGGTAGCTTTATCAGTGTAGTTTGGTCTGGATTGTGCTTGTCCACCATTTGATCTTGGTGCATTCCACTCCCTATCAAAGTGGCCCATAAAATTACAGTTGTAACACTTAACTTTGCTTTTATCGAACGCAAACTTTCCACTGGTTGTATTGCTGGGGAACTTCCTTCCTGTCCGCCTGTAGAACCTCTTGGCTCTGTGAGTGAGAAGAGCCATTTGCTAGACTATCTCCTGTACTCCAGATCATCTGTATGGATGCAGTCCAGGTCTTCAAGGGTGAATAGGAAGTTGCCACAACTTTCATCAGAAGACCCAAAGGCTTGAGAAGAACTTGTCTCTCGGAATGGGCTTCCTTGAGTATAGTTCTCCCTTGGTGTCTCCGGGAAGGTGATGAAAGGACCCTTTTGTAAGATGTCAGGGTAGCATATGAGATGATGTTGGGGTTCTATGCTATTCCTTTCGGCCACATGAAGGGCTAAACCCATTTGATTGCTGGAGTTACCAGATGGAGATAGATGAACCTTGTATGTTCATCTCCATCTGGTATCCACTGAGAATGCCATACAACTCTGTCAAAGTGAGAGTCTTAAGGTTCTCAGTTCTCTTGATTACAACATAATAATATGTCCATTGCCTAGGAAGAGAGGACATAAACTTCCTTACAATATCCCTGTTCTCAAGAGTTACTCCAACATCCACTACAGTATCCACAATCTAAACATACCTGAAGCATTATTGAGTCAAGGTCTTACCTATTTTGAAGGTGAAATTTTCAAACTGCTGCTTTAGGAGATCCTTCTTGTTCTCCTTGGCTTCAGTGGAACCTTCATACATTAGTTTCAATGCATCCCACAGCTGCTTAGCTGTTTTGCGTTTCTTGAAACATCTGTATATAGAGTTTGGAAAAGCAGTCTGAAGGGCTGTCATGGCCTTTTGATCAATTTCTTCTCTCTTTCTATCTTCATCTGAATAGTCAGCCACATCCTTGGGGATCATACCACCTCCAGCAGCAGCTGAAGAGGTGATTGGTATGTAAGGTCCATTGACAACAAATTCCCACATTCTTGAGTCTTGACACTTGACGAAGCCTTTCATTCTTTGGCACCAAGTGTCAAAGTCATCAAGAGTGATCAGTGGGAACTTTGTCATGGTTCCAGTTTTCATATCAGCTTTAGAGATAGCTGCCAGTTGAAGGGTTAAGTATTTTATATGTGTGAGGGTTCTTAAGATGGTGAGATCTTATATCAATAGCCTGAAATGCTCTGATACCAATTACGGGACCGGTTGAAGGGTTATGCACTTACAACATAACAACACAAAGAGGAGAGTGTGCAACAACACTTAACAATTCAAATGGGGAACTGGGAAAATCAGTTTTGAGAACTAAGAAACACAAGTGTATATGAGACAGAATAAGAACAACACAAGTAATTGGTTTTCAAGGTTGATGTATATTGCTCTCTAGTTCCTTACAAGTGGTTTACAAAGTTCTACTAATAAGTTACGAGGACCAGAAATACTTATACTACAACCTACAACCGGCCATACTTTGAAGGCCAGCGGGATACATGATCTAGACAACAAAAATCAATGTAGAGTCAAAAGACAGATTGCCTTTTGACTAGTGACTATGACATGTCATAGCTCACATCCTAATATATTACAAAAAGGATAAAGTACATAAAGTGGAAAGTTATAGACTCAAGACCTTAATGTACAGTTACCAAAAGCATGGACCTTTTCACCAACTCATGTAAAGTTGGTGGCTTATCAGAGTTGTAGTGGAAAGGCGTCCAGCTTTTAGGTAAAGGTACATCAGATAAAGCATGTAATTAAAAAGTCTTTAAAAGAAATCTGTCTTCAATAGTTGGCTTCAGAAGACTTTGTCTTTGAAGCTTCGGAAGACTTCATCTTTTAACTTCGGAAGATACTGGTCTTGGCTTCAGAAGATTTCACACATAGAGTAATTCTAAGGCAGTGTGAAGCTTCTGAAGCATTCCACTTTAGTACACTTGTGCATGCATGTAGGAGAGACTTTGGGTGTTTGGGTTGCATCAGCCTTACAAATAACCTTACATATTCATCATCAGAAGAATCATCATCATCATCATCTCCACCATCATCACCATCACCCTTAATCTTCAAGGGCTCACTCTTAGTTCCCTTCAACCTCAACATCAGCTTCTTGTTCTTCTTCTCCACTTCCTCGATCCTCTTAACAGATGCCATCAATAGCTCGTTTTGGGTGGTCAAGGCATGGTGAGCTCGAGCTAACGCTCTCTCATGAGCAACGTTCTTCTTAGTCAACTGGGCTATCTGCTTGCCCTGAGCGGTGTTAACTGCCATTAACTGACTCATCTGGTTAGCTCTCAGATCATCTGTCGCTAGAAGCTTGAGCACCAGTCTGTTGAGGCTAGCTAACTGCTCCTCTAACCCAATAGTGGGTAGAGAAGATCCCTGTGGACGTGGGAATTGGGTGGATGTGCCAGGTTTAGGTATAGATGGTGTGGTGGTGGATGTGGTATAGGTGGGAGTAGGTGTGGGAGTGGATTGAGGTGGAACTGATGTGGGTATAATGGGTGAGGTAGGTGGGAATGCATGAGTGGTGGTGGGAGTAGTAAAGTCTGTAGTGGTGGCAGTGGTGGTGGCTGTAGTAGTGGTAGGAGTGGTGGTAGGTTGAGGAACAATGGTAATGTAGTAGCTGTGGTGGTGGAAGAAGTAATCAGAACAATCCTTTGCCTCTTTCCCTTCTTCCTATAAGGCTGGGCCATCCTCTTCCTCCTGGAGCCCTTGGCTATTGGGGCTCCTCCTGGGCTAACCGGCTGGTCGGGTGTGTAAGTAGGATCCGTAGCATCGGCATCACAACCCTCCAAACCAGCTTGGCGTCCCCCAACCGCCTCTTTCCCTTTTTAGGTAGCCACGACTCGGCTACCGACTCTCTGAGTGAGAGACTCATCATCTGACTCCTCTTGATTATCTACCATAAAGCCCCGGTGGATGGCAGCCTGCTCAGATCCACCAGGAGCTGAGGATCCACTCTGCTGAGGTGGTGGAGATACGGTTAACGTGTCAGTGGCCCGTGTTTAACTGGAGCCAGCATCTCCACCACCCTGACCATCATCTTGGTCATCATCCTCACCGTCATTGTCATCTTGAACAACGCTGGGCTCAAAATCAGAATCACTGTCATCGTGACGCCACTTCTTTCGAGCTACCACCACGTAGTCAATATTGGCCAGGTGGCCAAATAATCTCCTAACCGGGCGCTTCACCTACTTCCCTCGGTACACCTTCATCCGTCCCAATGTGGTGTCGTCAATAACCTCCAGGGATGCCGCATCATCCTTCTCCTTGGGTAAGTGAGGAAGCTTCTCATCAATGATCATCTGTAGAAACCTCGGGTGCATGCAGGAGCCTTCCTTACCCTTCCCCTCAATGTTCTCTGTCAGATACGTGAAGAACATCCGAGAGAAACTGAACGGGTGGTTCAGTACCAGTGCAATGTATGCATTCTGGATTTGGTCGGACATCTCATCGAATCCCCCACACTGGGAGGCAATGAATTTGAGGATCACATGTGCTAGATACTTAAACTGCGGGCACATGTTACTCTTGTTTAGCGCACTGGCATTGATGTCGCCGGCGTACATGATCCTCATAAAACATCCTCGAACAGTCAGGGGATGTAGCTTGTAATGAAAGTGAAGGGCCCACTAAAATCACTGACCGCCCTGAATAATTGACCCGTTTACCAAGCAGAGTCTCGCAAACTCTTCCTTCTTTGCCTTCAATTACATCTGAAAGCGACTTGTAAATTCTATTATGATCATCCCTCATTGGTTGTCCGCAGATTCCATTATCAAGAAGTGCATCCACGGCTTCTTGCATCAATTTTTCCTGAGATATTATGTGACAACCCGGAAAATTTTACACGATTTAATATAATATTTATGTGATTTTACAAAATAGTTTTTATGTTATTATTTAATAATGATATTAATAATAATAATAAAATAATGATAACAATAATAATAATAATAATAATAATAATAATAATAATAATACTATTAATAATAATAGTTTATAAAAATTTATTAAACTTGGATTTACAAGTCTAGGGGATAATTTATAATTCTTGAAAACTATTTTATAAAACTTTAAAACATGAAATATTAAGTTGTAAAACCACAGGGACCATTCTGTAAATTTTTGAAAATCCAACCCCTCACCGTCGACCTCCCCTCCGGCCACCCTCTCCGGCGGCCCTCCGGCAACCCCAAAAGCCAAAAATAACGCGGTTTCAATGCAAACAAACTGTCCCGACACACCCACCTGCTAGATTCGAACCAAAACCCCACGATGATTAAACAAATTCGAAGTACGATCGATCTAACCACCCTCGTGATCACTGTCGGCTCCTTTACAGATTCGGATCGCACTAAAACCCAGAAATGATCAAATTAATCGAACCTAAACGATCCTATAAATATTCCTAATCAACTACCTCTTCGAATTACCTCTGAAACAAACGCATTCATCGAAATTGAATCCCTTCTATACCGCGACCTGCAACTCAATCGAACTCTACCCTACGAGTTTCAAATCACACAATTAACTTAGGGCTTTCATCATTAGCATCATTAGAAACTTCCTGTGAAAGGAATTTGATTATCATTATCGTTTGGATAGCGATCGATCTTCATCCCTGTCGCGGCTTGTTCATCCAGTTACATCATCAATTCGACTTGTTCTGGTAAAATTCAACACACCATTTTGTTCGATTTATCATGGGGAACAAAATCCCCATGAATCCATACATTAACATAATCGATTGGATGCTCAATTTGATCGATTTGTGTTCTAGGGTTTATGTGATTTGGGGGAAACCGGGATTTAGTTGTTAAAAGAAATACAGACCGGGTTCTATTGCGAATTAGAGCCCTTGGCTCACTGGTTTGTGTGCGGGATAATGGGGAGGAGGTCACGTGTTCGAACCCGGCCACCTCCCATTATTTTTTAATGCCTTTTTAAGCATTTTAAAAGTATATAAAAATTACCAAAAATTATAAAAATAAATTTTAAAAAAAACTTCTTTTATTTTAAAAGCCTTTAAATAATTTTCTGTAAATTTATTTATTTAAAAACACCTTAAAATAAATTTATTATTTAAAAACATTATAAATAACCATTTTTATAAAAATAGACTTTAAATAATGATTTAAAGTATTAATCCATTAATTGGACACCATATTATTTTTAATTATGGATAAAACATAATAATGGTGGGAATTTAATTCTTTGAAAATCTTATTTATTTATTTAAATAATTATTACATGTGTTATAAATTATTATCCATATAAAAATGGATTTTTAATAATAAATTAAATCATCAAATTATTAATGGATATTATATTATTTATGGATTAAACTTGATAATATAAATACAATATAGATTTTATAAGTTTAAATATTTATAAAATCTTACAAAAATTAAATATAAACTTACGTGTTTAAATAACGTCTACAATTTAATTAGAATATAATGATATGTTAAAAATCATTATTAAACTAATTAAATTTTATAAATCTTTAAATGATTCAATGTTTATAACAAATCCCAGAAAACCAAACCCTAGATCAACTGAACACCAGGTTCAAGATCTAACTTATTTAGGTTTTGGATTTGTATCTGTTTGCTTACGTGAAATATAATTCCTTAGCAGGAATTTACTAGCTTGTCAACAACACACAAGGACTGAGGTGAGTTCATAATTATTCCCCTTTTTAACCATTTAAATATTTTAGGGCTGGAATACATGTTGTAATTGAAATTACAAATTATTTTTGTGTATTATGTTAAATAATAATTGGATCACATTTATGATTACATATGGTTATATTGAAAATCCTTCTCTGTAAACTGGACTATTAACAAGGCAGGGATCTTTTGGATAGTACTATCGGGGAGTGACTGACCCCCACAAAGGTTTGGACATGTGGTCCTTATCAGATGCACAAAGATCTCACTGTCATTCGGGATGACTATTCTGGTGTGAGAAGGCAGATTGTGCGCTATATAAGTTTTGCCATTATAGTTCCACTTACAACCCATATAAGGATAAATGTAAAGAGAGGATTTGCGTCCTCTGATTTGAATTATTATAAATAACATAATATACACATGAAAATGATATTAAACTATGATACATGGGCAAATCCTATGTGAAGGATTTGTTGGGATTGTACATAGTGGGTATGTGGGATAGCGGGTTCACCTTATTAAAAAGGGTTCCGACAGGCTATTCACATACCGGTGAGTAAATTAAACTCACACTTTTACAGTAAATCCTACTTGATGATAAATGATGTTTTATCAATGTGTTTTACTTACCTATGAACTCACCAACCCTGTGTTGACACTTGATTTACATGTATTCTCAGGTATCTACTAAGAGCTTATGGACATGCACGTAGGATCATATAAGAGCTCAAGATACATATTGGTTATTGATAAGACATGATTAGACGTATTGTTAAGAAACATCATATATATTTATTTCCGCTGCGTATAATATCTAATGCTCTGAATAATAATGGATTGATTATCTAAAACTTATCATATAGATAACTGCATCTCATGTGTAACTACTGTGTTCGATCCTGTTTGCTCACCCCTCCGTGATAGATTCCAGACCCGGAATTTGAGGGTGTGACAGATTAGTATCAGAGCCATTGGTTATAGTGAGTTAGGAATTGCATCTAGCCTATAGCCACACACAATAGTTGCACAAAGTAAATTGCCTTAGTTAGAGATTGACTAAGATTAAGAAGTTATATGCCTTATGTGATTCCTCTTATACTATGATTCCTATCAATACACACACGAATCTTAAATCATATTCTAAGGCATTGTGTGCCTAATTCAAGTGATTTCAAACTCCAAAACTCGATTGTTATTCATGGTTTTCAAATTTGTCAAAGTCTGTGTCTTACAACTTGAAACATGTAATGCTGGAAGAGCGTGATGCCTGTATCTTGAGGTGTTCTGTCCAGGCAAGGTATTCGTATAAATCAAAATCAACCGATGGACCTGTTTACCTTACCTGGGAACCCTTGGGATGAGTATCTGCTTATAGGTACGCATGTCTTCAACAAAGTTGTGATTGACCCAATACTTTGATTAGTCAACGTACTCGCTTTGATTTACGAATCAAACGATTACACCTGGAACATCTCATTGCTATTATGCCAAATTCTCGATTGTCGTTTTCATGTTGAATAGCTCATATTACCCAATTTCCATGAAAATTCTTAATGATCTTTCAGAGTGGCTTCTCGTCAAATCCGTTCACGGTCTAGAAACTCTGGTCGTAAGATTGCTGCTATTGTAGCACGTGAAGTTACTGCGGTCATACACAAGTCTATAAGGCAAATGGGTCAAATTACCTTGACGTGTTCCATTTGGTAATCTAAGCTACACTTGTCCTAATTTAAAGAGAGACTTGTTTCCTTAGTACTTGCCCTAACATGGTTATACCTGAAATCCTGAAAGTATGAAGGATAGACAGCTATCATTAGACATATTGTGCTTATGTGCTTGTAGGTTACTTGCTATTACTTAAGTCCTGTCCTACTTATAGCCTTCATGGAATTTCCAATCATGATATTAATTTTATCTTTTAAGAGACATTCCTCCACTTAGCATTTCAATAACTGAGGAACTGATTGAATGCTTAGAATGAAAGTGGACTACAGGAAATATAGAAGGGTGATGATACTCTCTATACATACATTATATTATTCTTTGGGATGATGCTAAGGAAAATTAGGATGTCGTGTAACCGGTTTAAGCACATTCTTTGTATACCGGTGATGTTTATAAATAGGGTTACTATTACCTAAGGAATGAAATGCAAAAGTTAGAATTGTAATTCTAAAATCATGCAATGGTAGGGTTAAGTCGTGCTCTTTATACGAACAAACTCCATGAATTGATAAAACTGATGTCATACCTTATGACATTAGACCAAATAGAATTAAGAAGGACACTGGGAAAAATCTAGTGAGTAGTAGAATAAGCCTCTCTAATGGTATAGATGATTTGCTTTAATGCCAATGTTATGAACCTAGCTATGTTGGTTGATACGATTAAGCTAACATGTGTTAAACGGGGACATTAAGAAGGTTGGAGTTCCGATCATTACCATAAGTGTGCCCTAGGTTGATTAGTACCCCAAGACAAGTTAGAAACAATCAGAACTATGAAATGGCTATAACAAGAAAGTAAGAATAGTTAAATTATGGAAATAAAGGTCATATAAATTAAGGTGATACATCACACGGTCATACCTTTATGACTGAAGCTAGCCATATTCGACGAGACCCAAATGTTGTTACATGCACGTACCTTATCATCGGTAGCTACACATCTATTTGATACCAGGGTTGATAATAGCTTTGATTCTTCTGGAATTATTCTTCAATTTAGCATTAACCCTAGTTGCTTAGAAATTATCTCTAGACACGGAGTGTCAATGTCTATCATCTTCAATCGTGACACACGATTTACATCTATCTTTTAGGATAAACCTTAGAAAGCTCTAGGCACTCGCCTAGATGTGAACACAGCCTATCACCCTAAGACTGATGGTCAAAGTGAAACAACCATACAGACACTTGAGGATACGCTTAGGGTTGTTTTATTGATTTCGGAAATAACTAGGAAGGTCATCTACCTTTGGTAGAGTTCTCATATAAAATAGCTATCATTCGAGCATCAAGGCGGCACCATTCGAGGCCTTATACGGACGTAAATGTAGATCATCGCTTTGCTGGGCAGAAGTTGGAGATAGTCAACTTACTGGCCCAGAATTGATCTTTGAAACTCATGAGAAAATTGTCCAGATAAGAGAACGCATGGTTGCTGCCACGATCGCCAGAAAAGCTACGCTGATAAACATCGTAAGCCACCTGAATTTCAGGAAGGAGATAAAGTTTCGCTAAAGGTATCCCCCTGGAAGGGAGTTATACGCTTTGGGAAACGAGGGAAATTGAACCCTCGCTACGTGGGACCTTCTGAAATTGTCAGAAGGATTGGCCCAGTAGCCTATGAATTAAATCTACCTGCTGAAATTGGTGGTGTGCACAATGTTTTCACGTAACTAATCTAAGTAAGTGTTTATCCGATGAATCACTTGTTGTGTCTCTAAAAGAGGACTCTGAAATTATGTTGTGTCCTTACTTTGATGAATCTCTATTCGTTTCGATAAATGGTTCCCAATTGTTTGTTTTGTGAAATTTCATCCTCTGGATTAGAGTGATTTCCTTATCTTAAGAATTGACTTCAACTATTCTCATTAGAACTTACAGTTCACAAATGACATGATCTCACTAAAATAGGATTGAAACCCGTACCTTGGTGACAAATGCTACACACCATCACATTCACCACGTGATCTTCAACAAGAAGAATCTTAGGTTTCCTTTCTGATCTGGGAATATCTTGAATGTTTTGTTCATTAAATCCATCTGTATCATCTGAATTCCTAAATTCCTCTGTATCATCTAAAACCTTGTTCTTAGACCGATGGTTGGTCAAAGAAGGGATACATCTTCACAAGATATGCGTTAAGATCGTTTCATATGGTGACGTTGGGATTCTTAAATTCCGACGGATAACCTTTCTTATCATTGTTGGTCTTATCACCTTACCACGAAATTATATTCTGGAAATTTAAACAACTAAAACATAGCAAGATTCCGGTTGTCAGAGTTCGGTGGAACTCCCGGCGTGGTCCTGAGCTCACTTGGGAACGAGAGGACGAAATGATGCGCTAGTATCCTAACTTGTTTAAGAATGTTGCCAGTACTTCTTAATTTTCAGGACGAAAATTCCTGTAACAGGGGGATGATATGACAACCCGAAAAATTTTACACGATTTAATATAATATTTATGTGATGTTACAAAATAGTTTTTATGTTATTATTTAATAATGATATTCATAATAATAATAAAATAATGATAACAATAATAATAATAATAATAATAATAATAATAATACTATTAATAATAATAGTTTATAAAAAATTATTAAACTTGGATTTATAAGTCTAGGGGGTAATTTATAATTCTTGAAAACTATTTTATAAAACTTTAAAACATGAAATATTAAGTTGTAAAACCACAGGGACCATTCTGTAAATTTTTGAAAACCCAACCCCCCACCGTCGACCTCCCCTCCGGCCACCCTCTCCGGCGGCCCTCCGGCAACCCCAAAAGCCAAAAATAACGCGGTTTCAATGCAAACAAACCGTCCCGACACACCCACCTGCTAGATTCGAACCAAAACCCCACGATGATTAAACAAATTCGAAGTGCGATCGATCTAACCACCCTCGTGATCACTGTCGGCTCCTTTACAGCTTCGGATCGCACTAAAACCCAGAAATGATCAAATTAATCGAACCTAAACGATCCTATAAATATTCCTAATCAACTACCACTTCGAATTACCCCTGAAAAAAACGCATTCATCGAAATTGAATCCCTTCTATACCGCGACCTGCAACTCAATCGAACTCTAACCTACGAGTTTCAAATCACACAATTAACTTAGGGCTTTTCATCATTAGCATCATTAGAAACTTCCTGTGAAAGGAATTTGATTATCATTATCGTTTGGATAGCGATCGATCTTCATCCCTGTCGCGGCTTGTACATCCAGTATACATCATCAATTCGACTTGTTCTGGTAAAATTCAACACACCATTTTGTTCGATTTATCATGGGGAACAAAATCCCCATGAATCCATACATTAACATAATCGATTGGATGCTCAATTTGATCGATTTGTGTTCTAGGGTTTATGTGATTTGGAGGAAACCGGGATTTAGTTGTTAAAAGAAATACAGACCGGGTTCTATTGCGAATTAGAGCCCTTGGCTCACTGGTTTGTGCGCGGGATAATGGGGAGGAGGTCACGGGTTCGAACCCGACCACCTCCCATTATTTTTTAAATGCCTTTTTAAGCATTTTAAAAATATATAAAAATTACCAAAAATTATAAAAATAAATTTTAAAAAAAACTTCTTTTATTTTAAAAGCCTTTAAATAATTTTCTGTAAATTTTATTATTTAAAAACACCTTAAAATAAATTTATTATTTAAAAACATTATAAATAACCATTTTTATAAAAATAGACTTTAAATAATGATTTAAAGTATTAATCCATTAATTGGACACCATATTATTTTTAATTATGGATAAAACATAATAATGGTGGGAATTTAATTCTTTGAAAATCTTATTTATTTATTTAAATAATTATTACATGTGTTATAAATTATTATCCATATAAAAATGGATTTTTAATAATAAATTAAATCATCAAATTATTAACGGATATTATATTATTTATGGATTAAACTTGATAATATAAATACAAATTAGATTTTATAAGTTTAAATATTTATAAAATCTTACAAAAATTAAATATAAACTTACGTGTTTAAATAACGTTTACAATTTAATTAAAATATAATGATATGTTAAAAATCATTATTAAACTAATTAAATTTTATAAATCTTTAAATGATTCAATGTTTATAACAAATCCCAGAAAACCAAACCCTAGATCAACTGAACACCAGGTTCAAGATCTAACTTATTTAGGTTTTGGATTTGTATCTGTTTGCTTACGTGAAATATAATTCCTTAGCAGGAATTTACTAGCTTGTCAACAACACACAAGGACTGAGGTGAGTTCATAATTATTCCCCTTTTTAACCATTTAAATATTTTGGGGCTGGAATACATGTTGTAATTGAAATTACAAATTATTTTTGTGTATTATGTTAAATAATAATTGGATCACATTTATGATTACATATGGTTATATTGAAAATCCTTCTCTGTAAACTGGACTATTAACAAGGCAGGGATCTTTTGGATAGTACTATCGGGGAGTGACTGACCCCCACAAAGGTTTGGACATGTGGTCCTTATCAGATGCACAAAGATCTCGCTGTCATTCGGGATGACTATTCTGGTGTGAGAAGGCAGATTGTGCGCTATATAAGTTTTGCCATTATAGTTCCACTTACAACCCATATAAGGATAAATGTAAAGAGAGGATTCGCGTCCTCTGATTTGAATTATTATAAATAACATAATATACACATAAAAATGATATTAATCTATGATACATGGGCAAATCCTATGTGAAGGATTTGTTGGGCTTGTACATAGTGGGTATGTGGGATAGCGGGTTCACCTTATTAAAAAGAGTTCCGACAGGCTATTCACATACCGGTGAGTAAATTAAACTCACACTTTTACAGTCAATCCTACTTGATGATAAATGATGTTTTATCAATGTGTTTTACTTACCTATGAACTCACCAACCCTGTGTTGACACTTGATTTACATGTATTCTCAGGTATCTACTAAGAGCTTATGGACATGCACGTAGGATCATATAAGAGCTCAAGATACATATTGGTTATTGATAAGACATGATTAGACGTATTGTTAAGAAACAATATATATATTTATTTCCGCTGCGTATAATATCTAATGCTCAGAATAATAATGGATTGATTATCTAAAACTTATCATATAGATAACTGCATCTCATGTGTAACTACTGTGTTCGATCCTGTTTGCTCACCCCTCCGTGATAGATTCCAGACCCGGAATTTGAGGGTGTGACATATTATTAATTCTTCTGGCGTAGCTATACTTGTTGTTAATAGATCTGCAAGAGTATTATTCCGATAGATAATTCTTCTATAGATTTCACTAATATCCGAGGTCACTAGTTTATCCTCATTTATATTTTAGATTGGTCTCAACTCAGGAGGAAGAACTGGTAATAGACACAAATCCATTTTGGTTAGGTAGGCTCCGTCCTCACCCAAGTCCAAGACCCTCCGTAAGTCATCCTCCCTAATGTCGATGTCTTTGCTGAAGATGGAACTTCGGGTCCTGTAACGCTCCACTGAGCGATCTACCATGGCATTCTCCCAGAATGCCTGCTGGATAGATCAATAAGGTGTGCAGGGGGTAGAAATGGCATGGTAGATCCTCGATCGACGAAGAAAAGCAATGATCCCAGCAAATTCTGAAGCGTTCCGGGATGTAGGATCGAGGTAAGCACATATATTGTGCTTAGTGCTCATGGTCCATCTGTCAGCCATGTTGCTGCAACACAAGTAACAAATACCTTAGATGGACATTTGAATTAGGATAGATTATATCTAACTGGTTCAATCGTACGATTGAACCACACAACTGAGCTCAGTCGTACGATTACACCACCGACAGGACTTAGATGTATGTTATGACATGCGGTTGAGTCAGTCGTGCAACTGAGTCACCGATCGATTCAATCGTGCATCTGACTCTATCGTGCGACTGAAGTTCATCCGTATGTCCATTCGCATACCCTACTGTGTGAGGCCATAATTTTGAATCTTTGTCAAGACAGTCAATTTCACTTCAATTTTGGATTCATTAGACGCGCATGGACTCGATATAACACTTAATGTCTTTTAAATACATGTTTAGTTACATTAAGGTGTTCTACTTTAGGGTTTTCAGTCACAGTTCTTGTTTTAACCCATTCGGATAGTTTGGTTCGATTAATCATCCATATTAGTCACGATTTAAGTCTTATAGTACCTGTAGATGGACAATAATCGGTTAGTAATGGAACAATCAGTCAATCGTGGGGAAAATTTGAAAAAGGTGGGTTGGGCAGTCGGCGGTTTTTGGAGTGTTTTGAAGTCAAGTGTAGGGTTTATGACCGACTGAGCCCCTTTTTATACTAATCTTTGTCTCAGTCGTCCGACTGGACCCATACGCATCATTCATTCATGCGACTGAGGTTCAGTCGTACGACTGACTTAAACTTCTTCAGCCAGTCGTACGACTGGTTCATACTTATGATCCAATCGTGTACTTTGACCCATACTCATGGTCCAATCATGTGATTGGCTCATACTCATGGTCCATTCATGCGATTGGTTCATACTTATGGTCCAATCGTGTGATTGGTCCATACTTATGATCCAATCATATGATTGGCTCATTCTTATGAGTTTGACTTCACTTTTCCCAACCTTTCAAAAACTTGAATTTTATATATGACATTATGACCATTGATCATCTTAGACACGATCCTTTTAACTGAAAACTTTTGATCACCTCAGACGTGATCCTTTTAATCAAAACTGTTTGATCACCTCAGACGTGATCCTTTTAACTTTAAAACCTTGTGATCACCTCAGACGTGATCCTTTTATGTTAAAACCTTTGTGATCACCTCAGACATGATCCTTTTATTTTAAAACCTTGTGATCACCTCAGACGTGATCCTTTTAACATTCCAGTAACAAACTTTTATCAGATTAACATTAGGTTTAACTTGTGACATTCACAGATTTCCTCTTGTTACATAGTCCGACATCGACTCGATACAAATATAACTAAACTAAGAAACTTTAAACAAACTAAATTAAGACAATATTTTTGTATTTTTCATTTGAGGTGGGTTGAAAACATTTTAACTTTCCGTAAAAGATTTCTCCCCCTTAGAAGAACAGCTTCAAGCATGTTCATCTTATCTAGAAAGACTCTTATGGAATCATACAGGCATAAACATAATCATTTAGGACCTTTTATATTTAAGTAGATATAGAGAACGTTATATTTACCAATTACAAAGCCTTATTCATCTAGGAGCTGTGAGCACTAACAAGAAATCATGCTAGAGCTGTTATGTAGTACACATTGATTTTGACCATCGGGGAATGCTGCCACGATGATTGTCAGTATATTTTTCCACCTAAATCCATACATAGATTTTTGACATACATTGGTGATTATTTAGGTTTATTATTTCAACAAGCATTTGTGGGTCCCACACTTATATGGTAATCAACTTTCCTCAAGAGATTTTTGAGCGGTCGACAGGTTTTGACAAGAAGAAACTATTCTAAGAGCTTTCAAAGAGATGCCAAGCCTCAGGTCAGTGCCATCGCATAGCAAAGAGGCGCAAACAACAATGAATTCTAGAATATTTAGATTGTACTTATCCTCAGGTCAGTGCCATCGCACAGCAGAGAGGCACACAACCTATCTTCTTGTTAGAGCAATTTTATTATACATATGACGCACCAACGACAATTGTCATTAGCTTGATTGCGTTTCATAATTTTTCATGCGCTTTGCCCATTTTTATGGTCGTCCGCACACATTTGTGGCGTTTATTTTGCTCTTCACCCCTTATTGGAAATTCGTTGATTATGTTAACAGGGATGAGATGGATACCCACAGCTTGTTGAACAATTTAGTTTCACATTTGTTCACCAATGAATTCTACTCGTCTATTGTGTTGAATCTACCGACACATCATATGATGGACTAGCAACCCCTAGATCTACTTTCTCTATGTAACCACAGTAGCAAACTAGCTTACTATCATTTTTCAACTCATTAGGCTTTGACTTCTTAGACTTATAATTTTCTATAACTTTGAATATAACATTTTACAACATTTTAAATCTTTTGGTGTCCCAAACAATTCAATGCATGTGTACTATCATTTTTCATTAAGTTGAATCGATTTCACAGATGTGATGTCTTTGCTTTTCAGCTTATCTGTCTGCCCTCGTTTTTTATAAGTAATTAAATACTAACTACTGAAACTAAAACTATTCTCCCCCTAAAATTCTAAAACTGAAAATCTTTTTGTGTTTTTTGAATTTTAACGACAGAAAGAATAAAAGAAAATAAAGAAAAATAAAAAATAAAACATAGAGTCGGACTATGAACTTGATTCGTCTGGAACCACATCATCTTTCTTTTTAACGTCATTGACCTCTAACAGATAATGAAATCAACGTTTATCAAACGCTTTAGTGTAGAGGTCGGCGCTTTGGAAATCCGTGTTTATTTTAACAACATCGACTAATTGTTTTTCAAAACAATCACGTATAAAGTGATATTTAGTTTTTGGGTGTTGGACCGGATTTTTAGTGATATCAATAGCAGCAGAATTATCAACAAAAATAGGGGTGTTAGAAAATTGCAAACTGTACTCTCGCATTTACTGTTGAATCCAGATGATTTGTGAACAGCAACTTACCGCAGCAACGTATTCAGCTTCACATGTTGACAGAGCAACAGACGTCTGCTTCTTACACTGCCAGGTGACTAATCATGTTCCAAAGAACTAACATCCCGCAGATGTTGACTTGTAATTCATCTTGTAACCACCGTAATCCGAGTCACTATACGCTGTAAGCTCAAAGTCATCATCATGAGGATACCACAACCTAAGTGTTGGAGTACCCTTCAGATAACAATAAATATCTTTTTTACCCCAATCAGATGATATACTTTTGGTTTTGCCTGATATCTGGAACAGAGACACGTGGCATACATAATATAAGGACAAGAAGCTTTGAGGTACATGAGAGATCCAATCATTCCTCGATACATAGTGGCATCAACCAGATCACCATTTTCGTTAGGTGCCACATCATGGTTTGTCGCAAGTGGAGTACCAGCAACCATTGCATTCTCCATGTTGAACCGACTCAAGATATCTCCAATATATCTGGTCTGATGCAGGAAGATTTCATTTGGTGTCTGATCTACTTGTAAACCGAGAAAGAACTTCATCTCTCCCATGGAACTCATTTCAAACGCAACTTTCATTACAGATTCGAATTCTCTACATAATGCTTCGTTCTTGGAACCGAAAATTATGTCATCCATGTATATCTGCACCAGTAGTAAATCACCATCTTTTTCCTTAATGAACAACGTGCAGTCAATTACACCTCTGTCTTAGAGGAGTATTAGATCAAATTTTGAAAATCTTTGTTTTTCATCAAAAAACTGAATTTTCGTTTTAGGTGTCTGATAATAAGGACAATTTGAAGAAATATGTCCTCGTTTTCCATAGTTATAGCAGGATCTCCCTTCGACAGGTGGAGGAGATCTTTTATGAGGGGTTGAATCTGGTCGGGAGCTGGGTAGTTTCTCTCCCTTTTAGATGTTTCACCTTCTTTAACAAACTTAATTGTTTTGACATTTTGAACATCTTTTCCTTTCATTTTATTAGGATTTTGATGATTTACACGTTTAGGGTTCATTGATTTAGACTGTTTAGGTTCTGAAATAGACGTTTGTGAACCTGACCCCTAAGTTAACCTTTTTAATTTTATCATCCAAATCCTCAACAGGCATCTTATCTTTTGATCCTAAAGTAGTAGCCTTCTGTTCAGTGACAGACTTCACAGGTTTACCCGTAGAATCTGGATCACTAACCAGAGGAGTAGACACCACATGATCCTTTACTGGGTTATTATTGATTGTTCTACATTTAGTATTTAAAAGGATTGCATGTGGTGGCGGTACTACCTTATATCCCAGACCTTCCCTGCTATTTCATTCTTTCACTAAGTTTTGAACTATGTGAGAGGAACTTGCGAAACTGTGCAGTTTTTGTTTTAAAGATTCAACTTCAACTTACGAAAATGCTTTTTCCTTTTTAGTGTCTTCCAAAGTTGTTATGTAGAACTTAATGTCAATTGATTGATTTAAGGCAACAACCTCGGTTTCCCTTAGTTGTTTCCCTAAAAGTTCTATCTTTTCTTTGAAGCTGCACTCATTTGTTTTAAAACATGACTTGCTTCAGTGCAGAGTTGTAAATCATTTACTAGATTATCATTGTGTTCTAATAACCTAGAAAATTTTAAATCAATGCTTTCTCTAAATTTATTACATTCAGCACAAGCATGTTTCTCAAATAATTCATCTTTAGAGTATACCTGTGTAGAAACAGATGAATCAGCCATCAATGAAGTGTCAGACTCTTCAGTAACTGGAGATTCTGAGTTTGCAGCACTTAGCTATTCTTCGACCAGATGATCAACAACATCCACAGCTTCTTTGATGTCTGAACATGCATGCTCAGCTATGATGTCTCCTTCACTTGCAGATCCATCATCCATGGTATCAACTAATGCAACATTTGATTCTCCTTCAGATACAAATCGGAAGGACCAGTCATGTCCTTGATCTCCCTGAGCAACCAAAGCCTTAGATTCTTTACTTGATGATGCTCCAGCCTTCTCTTTGTATTGACAGTTGAATGTAGGAAAATGATTTCCATTCCCAGTCTTCTTTGGCTGTATGCACTCACGTTTGAAGTGCCCCTTTTCTCCACAATTGAAGCATGTCACCTTGGTTTTATAAAATCCAAATGCAGTATCTTCAGTAGCAACCAAGTTCTACCCCGTCTTCTTTACAAACTTCTTGGCTCTCCTTACTGCACTAGCCAAAGCCCACATAATATCCACGCACTCCAACTCAGTCTCATCAACTTCCTCGTAGTCCTCATCAGCAAGATGACAGTTTTCAATCTTCCCAGTGACTAATCCATCATAAGATTGAACAACAGCAGCTAGAAGATACATGTGCTCTTTAGAAACTTCCACAGTGACATTTCCGAGATTCTCGGTCTTCAGCTTGGTTGTATTTGCCTCAGGAACAATGTATTGGGTTCTAGATGACCCTGACGTATCGTTTCCTGAGGAACTACTTTAGGAAGGAGCAGAAGAGTTAGACACAAATGTCGTTTATAGCGGTGTGCCTGATGAGGCCGGAGTTGGAACAGAATTGTACTATGCAGGATTCTGAGCGTAAGATCCTTTCTTTGACTTGTATTTCTGACGCGATTCTTCCTCCCTTAAATTTAGAATGAAAACATTTATGTCTAATGTAGCAAGAGTGTCATTTTGTCTCAAATTAGACACAAATGGATCCCATTTGTCTGGTAAATCAACAGCAAAACTTGAAACTTTGTCTTCCATAGATGTTGCCACACCATGAGTATGCAACTCACTCATCAGATGATAGAATCGATCAATGATATCATCCAAGCTCTCAATCTCAATCGGAGAGAAGTTATTAAATTCCTTTTTGAGAGCCTTCAGTGACTGCAGAGTTGCATTGCCTTCGTATCGCTTTTCCAAGGCCTCCCATAACTTCTTTGACCGCTTGTTCTCAGAGAACTGATGGAATATGTCCTTAGGTATAGACTGAGTCAACAAGGCATATGCTTTCTTTTGAACATTATGCAGAGTATTCTGGGATTCACTCATTCCTCCCAAAGTCAATTTCAGCACCGACTGGTACCGTGTAACCAGTCTCAATAGATGTCCAAAGGTTTGGGTCAACTCTATTCAAGTAGATTTCAAACCGTTGTTTCCGCTGTGGGTATTCATCCAATGTTAACAGCTTTGGCGGTTTGTTGTGGTTCCCAATCTCATTTTCCAGAAGTAGAAGATTCTGGATACACGAGTCCTTTCCAGCAGTGAATGTAGCAAACTGATCTTCCATTGCTTTGAACTTGATGAACTTAAGACAGGACAGATTGACTTGTGTGATTGAACAAGGCGACTGGGTCAATCGTGCGATTGAAGGATGAGAATGACTTCAATCGTGCGATCGGATTCAGTCATGCGAATGAACAGGACGTTTGAGGTCAACCTACTGGAATAACTCAACCGTGCGAATGAACTGTGCGAATGAGTCCAGTCGTGCAATTGAACTATGTGAACGAGATTCAGTCATGTGATTGAGCTAATCATGCAACTGAGGCTGCTGTTACGGGAAAAAGTCAAATTTTTAAACACTTGACACAAAAATACGAATTTTCACGAACCCTAATATGCCGTATGGTAAAAAGTCAAAACTTTAGCACAAAGACTCGTCAAAAACAAGTTTTTGAAGTAAAAAATGGATCTTTTGATTGAAAACGTTGATTTTAACACCAAAACCAATTGAATGCATGCAAAATCACATGCCAAAGCTCTGATACCACTTGTTAGGACCGTTTTCGTACGGAGTACTAACAGACTCTGTGTGAGACCAGATCAAATAGCACGGAATTCTATTTGATTGGCGATCCGATCAGTAAGAACGAACAACCTGATCAATCTAACGATGAAACAAACGTTAAGAACGAGTTGGAATCGATCAGGAACGAACTATGAACTTGGATGAGAGACTTAGGACGCTCTGGATGGCTAGGGTATGAAAGTATTCGAAGTGTTATGTTTTTCTATGAATTATGTGGTATTTATAGGTTTTCAGTGTCCATTCGTACGACTAAACCATTAGCATGGTTCAGTCGTGCGACTGACTCATGCACCTGACTCATACGCACGACTGAAGGTTCAGTCGTGTGATTGAATCAATCTTATGTCCCAGTCATGCGACTGATCCAGTCTCCTGGATCAGTCATGCGACTGGTCCATAAGTATGGTTCATTCATGCGTATGGTCCGTAAGTATGGTCCATTAGCATGATTAACCATCCAACTAGGTTGAACACATTTCTAAGTCATTATTGACTTAGAACTATGTACAACAACATCAAACCTATATATAAAGTTCATACATATGAATCATACTCAATACAATAATAATATGAAATAATCAACCACAAATAAACATCAAAATGCATTTCATTTATCATTGAGTCATCACATTACATCAGTGTAAGAAATGAAAGACTATTACATTTAAGATCATAAACTAGGTACATAATGTATCAACACTTTTGATCCCAAGTGGTGATGGAACCAATAAAAAGTGTATTCAACCATTGCTTTGCTCTATTACGTAGTGAAAAGGAGAATGACCAGAGTATAATTACGTCATCACTAACTCTGTTAATCTTGAATGTATCACATATCTCAAGAAAGTTTGCAAGGTGAAAGTTTGGATCATCATCCGAACGACCATCAAATTGACAATTGTTTTGGATCGTTTGAATTGTGCTTGAATTGATCTAAAAGTTATTAGCTTGCACATTCAGCCATACAATGCTAGGTTTTGCACCTTCTAAAGATGGTTCGGCAAAATCATAGATTGTTCTTCTATTATCTTGCCCCGCCATTGTCTCTTCGGTGTGCTCTTCTTCACTTTCTGTTTCGTAAGTGTCTTGTAGTCTCGTCGCTTCACTTTTGATTTCTTGTGCTACTTTTTTGGATCTTGCTATCAAGTTTCTCTTGATTACCTTTCCGTGTTTAGAATAAAGCTCTACAAGATCATCAATCGGTGAAGATACGGACATAATCTTTCTGAAAACAAAAACACTACCAAACATGTAAAGAGAGATAAATGTAACAAAATAACTACATTAAACTAAAATAAGTAAATGGAAAGAATTGGTGAAAGTAATGACTCGGATCTTTCTCACAATTGTCGTGTCCCAGCAACGACGCCAAAAACTTATTGTGTGTTTTGATATATAAACATTAACAATAGATTTTACACAATTAAGCTTTAAAATTATAAAAAAATTTTCACCTTATGAATAAATACACACATAATAGGCAAGTGTAACTATCGGATAGTAGTATAGCTTTTGGTAAGAACCAATAATTGATTTGTGGGCACGAGAGCTCCTGATACTAAGTCTTTATCATTATCTAGCCGATGAAAGATTTATTAATATTATGAGTAACTAATTTAGCTAACAGTTAAACTAATAGACAAAGATGAAGATAATCAATCAGAGGAAGATATCACTTAGACTTTGAATTCGATTAGCAAAACAATGACAACATGCAAGAACCTATAGTGAGATAAATTTCTACACATGAAACATCAATATAAACTAGACTCCTGTAAGGTTATCTAATCATATAACTCTTTGCAAAGGTAGAACGATAAATATATAATAGCCACCTAAAGTTATACCACGAAGAATCAATGATATAATTAAGCCAATGTTAAAGATGGTTCGGACTCCCGTCAAGGATATCAAACCCACAAATCTTTAGAAAGCTAACACGATGAACATATGGTAACCACCTCAGTTCGCGAAATATAACAATATCTATGTAAATCCCTCAACTTATGAAGGTAAGTTTTCACTTATCTTCTTCTTCACTTTGGAGCTTTCGGAAGCAAGAGATTTTACTTCCAAAGTTATCATCATCATCATCATCATCATCTTCTTCTTCTTCTTAGGGGTTTTCTTTTTAGTCATATGGATAGTGCTTCTGGGATTATAGATGCAATCTTTAGCAAAATGAGAAGTACTACCACACATAATGCATTCAGTTGGCTTCCTTCTGACAGTCTTCTTCTGAGTCGAAGGTTGAGCTTGATCACTTTCCACTTCCATGTTCATCTTCACAGATGATGCAACAGGCTTCTTAGGGTGAGGTTTGCTCTTGGAACTAGATGGTTTAGCCTATGTAGCAGTGGCACACATTTGATCAGCCTTCCTTGCTTGACCAGAATGATTTGGATATGAGCCAGGACTCCTGGTACTAGAGTCCTTGGTTGAGTTTTTAGTCTTTAACAATTCAAATCGAACAGAGATGAATACTTGTTTTTGCTTGGAGTCAAAGGTGGCCTTGAGATCTTGAGCTTTCTTTGATTTTATTTTGGTTGCCCTGATTAAGTTCTTTCTTGTAGACTTGGTCATCCTTGGTTCTTTTCTCTCCTCAGGAGAATAGTGACCCTTCTTTGGATTATCCTCTTCACTCACCTTAGATCCATCTTTCACTATCTTCTCTTCATCTTCAACCTCTTCTTGAATGGTGTCTGTGAAGGGAAGCTCATCTTGACAAGTTCCACACCTTGGAGATCTTACAGGTAGTAGTGTGTGTGTGGAAGAGCTATCTCAGTAAATCCTAGTCCCTGCTTGTTCTGATAACAGGTCTTTGCATGCAAGGATAAGGATATAATGTTCTTGAAGGTATCTTCTTCAAGAACATATTTTCTACCCTGGCTTTGCTAATCACAAGCTTAGCCTGGCATTTAGTTAACTTGATAATAAAATCTTTAATTTGAGTCCTGTAATTAGTGTGCTCATGCTTAAGACTGGAAATTGTTTTCTTCAAGTCTTCTTTTTTAAGTTTGTAATCATTTTTAGCTCTTTTAAATTCAGAATTTAAGATATTCAACGACTCAATATCAGATCTCATTTCCAAGTTATAGGACCTGTCTCTATTTACTTTAGCAATGCAATCAGGGGTACAAAGATGTTCTAATACCTTGGCTTATTCATGATCAGCCATCAGTGCTTGGTTAGGAGAAACATCTTCTACCTGGACGCTATAGTCAAAGCCTCCCTTTTCAACAGCAAAGTAGCATGTTGTTTTGGTTGGCTAGGCTTCTCAGGTCTAGGAGCACGCTCAATGTAGTTTGGTTTGGTTTGTACTTGGCCATCATTTGTCCTTGGTGCCTTGCAATCTGTAGCAAAGTGCCCCATTTGGTTACAGTTGTAACACTTCACCTTGGTTTTTCCAGTCCATACTTTCCACTGGATGCATTACTAGGAAACTTTCTACCTGTAGCCTAGGAGAACTTCTTGGCCTCGTGAGTCAGAAGAGCCATTTGCTAGACTATCTCCATGTAATCCAGATCATCTGGATAGATACAGTCCAAGTCTTCAAGAGTTAAGAGAAAGTTGCCACAACTTTCATCAGCAGACACAAAAGCTTGAGCAGAGCTTGTCTCATGGAATGGGCTTCCTAAGAAGTAGATCTCTCTTGGTGTCTCAGGGTAGCATATAAGATGATATTGTGGTTTTCTTTAGTACCTTTCAACAACATGAAGGGCTGAACTCTGCTGATTATTGGAAGAACTGCCTAATGGATTTTGCATGTTCATCTCCATCTAGTATCCACTAAGTATACCATACAATTTTATGAGGGAAAGGGTTGAGAGGTTTTTAGTTCTCTTAATGGGCACACAGTAGTGAGTCCATTGTCTAAGAAGAGAGAAGATGAACTTTCTCATAATGTCCCTATTCTCAAGTTTTACTTCAACATCCATTAGAGTACATAATCTCAACATACCTGAAGTATTGTTTAGTCATGGTTTCACCTATCTTGTAAGTGAAGTTCTCAAACTGCTACTTCATGATGTTTTTCTTATTTTCTGTGGCTTCCTCAGACCCCTCATACATAAGCTTAAGTGCATACCAGAGCTTCTTTGTAGTTTTGCACTTCTTGAAGCCTCTGTAGAAAGAGTTAGGAAAAGCAGTTTAGAGAGCGGTCATGGCCTTCTGATCTTCCTCTGAGTAGTCAGCCACTTCCTTTGGAATCCACCACCAACAATAGTAGTTGAAGTGGTGCTTGGAACATGAGGTCCTGAGACAACAGATCCTCACATCCTGCTATCTTGAGACTTGATGAAGCCTTCCATTCTTCGGAACCAAGTATTAAAGTAATGAGAAGTGATCAGTGGAGATTTGTTCATGGTACTGGTCTCCATATCAACCTTGGTAAGAGCTGCTATTTGAGTTGTTAAGTGTTTTTTGTGAAACTAAAGGGACTTAAGATGATGAGATCTTACAATCAAGAGCCTGATAAGCCCTTAAAGCAATTGCAGGACCGTTGAAGGGGTCAATGCAACAGTCTCACAATAAGAAGAGACTTAGAACACTTAACAGGTCAAATAGGGAACCAGTTAGGATGAAACAACAAACACAAGTAAAGAATAGAACAAGAACAAGATAATATGGATTTCAAGAATGATGTATATTGCTCTCAAGTTTCTTACAAGTGTTACAGAGCTTATCTAAAGATACAAGTACTTAAGATACTTTATACTACATCCAACAGTCATCAATACTTTGAAGGTCAGCTGGAAATACTAATCTAGACAACAAGATCAATGTAAAGTCAAAAGGAAAATTTCCTTTTGGCTATTGACTATGACCTGCCATAAGTCACATCCTTATGCATTACAAAAAGGATAAAAGTACAAATGTAGAAAGTTACAGATACAAGACCTTAATCTATAGTTTGACAAGAGTATGGACTTTTCACCAACTCATATAAGTTGGTGAGTTTTCAGAAGTGGTAGCAGAAAGTTGTTCAGCTTTTGTCCAAAGGTGATTCAAAGAAAGCATGTCTTCTTTATCTTCGAAAGACATCAATCTTTGGCTTCAGAAGACTTTGTCATTGAAGCTTCGGAAGACTTCATATTCGGCTTCGGAATATTTGGTCTTTTGGATTCAGAAGATTTGACACTTAGCATAATTCATTGTTGGACCAAAAGAACCAGTGAGCCTGATTAGAAAAACCTTTAAGTCTCACAAGACATCATAAGTACTGAAGAAGGCTTCATCAGCTGAAGTCATCAGCTAAAGACATGTACTGAAGACTAAGTCTGAAGTTCCAGTACAGAAGATAATGTCTGAAGATCAAGAACTGAAGACAAAGTCTGAAAGTATCTACTGAAGACAAATTCTGAAGTTCATCTACTGAAGACAAAGTCTGAAGTTCATCTACTGAAGACAAAGTCTGAAGTTCAAGTATTCAGAGGTTATCACAACAGCTGAATTAGTTCTCTTCAGTAGTTGTGATGTTTTTATTTCAGTAGTTTTCTTTCATTAGTTTAGTAGTGAGTATAACATATGGTAACGACTTATGCTCCATCACCTGTCTATCAACAGCGCAGGATGTTGGAAATCTGTGGTGCATGGACCATACAAGCCTATGGTGAATCTTCCGGAAACAAATGAGAGGGTTTCGAAGAAACCTGATTAGTATTCGGATGAAGATCTAAACCTGTTTGAAATTGATGCTAAAGCCCATGCAATTCTGGCCATGGCACTGCCTAATGAAATCTATTCAGGGCTTATGCATCATGAAACTGCACATGACCTCTGGGTTGCTCTAAAGGAACAATTTAGAGGAACTGATGCGGTTTTGGCAAACACTAGGGAAATTCTTACCCAACAATACGAGACATTCTCTCATAGGAAGGGTGAGTCTCTGACTCAACAGTTTGAGCGATTTTCCTGTTTGATCTCTGAGTTGAAAATGGTCAAACAAGAATATTCAAACAGCCAGATGAACAACCGATTCCTCAGATCCCTGCCTGAGAGATGGGACACATACACAATTGTCCTACGCTCTAGTGCAAATCTGGATACTCTATCTCTCACCCAAGTTCATGGGAAACTGCTGACATTTGAAAGAGAAATAGAACAGAAAAGGAAGTTGTCCTTATTTGGAAAGCTCACTGATGACTTTGTACCAGGCAACACTGCACTGGTTGGTCAGGAGACAGAGTATGCTGCATCAGAAGGTTCATATGATGAGCATATTGATTTCTCTACAAACATAGGAGAACATGCTTTTGTTGGTGTGGATTGTAATTCAGGTGGTAACAATGATAATTTGTGCTTTTTGATGGAGGATTTGAAGGGAATTCCAGATGATGATATGGAAGAGATGGATATTTTCAGCTAAATGGCAATGATCAATATCAGATCTCAAAAGTTTTATAAAAGAACTGGTAGGAAATTCCCAGTTCTCTCTGGCAAAACCAAAGTAGCTCAATCATCACCTGCATATTTTGTCCCTCAACGTCCTATGCCATATCCTTACCCCTGCTTTTACATGCCTCAGACAAGCCAGGTTCAAGCACCAATAGCTCAACAGCCACATGCCCATCCTGAGCCTCAACCATCTCAATCTCATCAACAATCTCAACCACAACATAGCTTGTTCACCCTGGAGTTGTTGATTGGAGCAGTTTACCAGATGACATTTCTGGTAATCATGAACAATTGTTTCCTGGTGCTGGTCAACATGGTGATGACAATCCTTTTAGAAATCTTGCTCTTATGGCCCTAGAGTCTACTGATGGTTCATCCTCAAGTGTTTCAACTTCACAGATTACACAGGTATCTTTAGAGGCCAAGGCCAATTTATGTTCTGAATCATGCATAGCCATATTTTCATCTATTAGAGAAACAAATGTAGCTTTAATCAATAAAAATCTTGAGCTAGAGAAAGTTCTTTCCAAAAGAAAAGCTGAGTTTGAGTCTGTGCTAAATGAAAAGAATGATGAGATTTACAAATTAAAATGCCAAATCACTGATGACAAGGCAAAGGAAGAGGTACTTTTAGAGAAGTATAAGGACCTCAAAGAATCTCTTTCATCTACCCAGGTAGAGTGTGAACGCTGGGTAACATCATGCAAGGGTTTTGAAATGCTTCTCAGCAAACAAACAACTTCCAATGTGAAGTTTGGAATTGGTTATAATCACACTGCTCCTCCTACAAATTTTACTCCTAGGTTAGAAGTAGAATCTGAAGGAGAAAGCAATAACCAATCCACTTCATCATGTGATTCATCCTCTGATAATGTACCAAAATTAGAGGATGAAGTCGGCATTCATCCTTCTGAAAACCAATCAGCTGATAATGAAACAGTTGTTGGTTCCAATGCTAACAGTCACATAATCAGAAAAGAGTTGATCACTTCAGGTGTAGTCTCACAAAGTACTCAAAGTACTAAAGTGCAAGTCGCAACACCTAAAGAACAAACCCAAACTACTGAAAGTAAAAAGGGTTTGAAAACTACCGAAGAATCTATCAGGAAGTCTGAATGTACTGATAGCAAACTGCTGAAGAACAAATCTTCAGTAGTTAAGAATCCTTCAGTACTTAACACAAGTACTGAAAGGAAGAAAGTACCGAAGAACAAATCTTCAGTAGTTTCATCTTCTTCAGCAGTTGATCAACTGAAGATGAAGAAACGCCATGTGAAATATGTGGCTTATTCAATCATCTCACCAATGAATGCTGGTACAGAAAGGGTTCAAAACTCAACAAAGACAAGAACATTAAAAAGAAAATTAACAAAATGAAGGTTTGAGTTTGAAACCAAATCAAGCACTGATGTGTCTGATGAGCTGAAGGCTTTAGCAAACAATCAGACACAGCTTGTTATGATGGTTCAACATCTATTGGGGAGAGTCAACCAAATAGATGTTCCTGTGATTAAACCACAGAAAAGGAAACCCAAGCCTAAAACAAAGGAACCCTTTCTGCACCATCTCCATCATCACGGGCTGCAACTCATGACAAACCAGTTATTATAAAATCTGTTGATGAGAACAGACCCAAAACAAAAATGGTTTAGGTCTCAAAACTAACTAGTTTCTTGTGATGAATGCAGGGTTCTTCAGCATGCCAAAGAAGCATCTGGTATGTGGACAGTGGAGGATCCATGCATATGACAGGGAGCAGCTCTCTTCTTAATGACTACTCTCAAGAAAAGAAGGGGTTTGTTTGTTTTGGTAATGATGCTAAGGGTTACATCATCGGCAAAGGCTTTGATTCCAATGGTGAAATAAGGTTTGATGATGTCAACCATATGGAGAATCTCAAGTATAATCTCTTGAGTGTCAGTCAAATGTGCGATAAAGGTCATGTTGCCCTTTTCACCAGTCAGAACTGCAGGATTCTGTCTTCCAAAGTTCTGAGTTTGATTGACAAGGTATTGGATGATCATACTCTCCTGAAGGCCAATAGGACAGGCAGAGTATATGCCTTGGACTTGTCAAAGAAAATCGATCTAAAAGGCCACCCTTGCCTGTTCTCGAAGGCTTCTCCTCAGGAATCTACTCTATGGCATAGAAGGCTTGGTCATGTGAATCTAAAAAACATGACCCTGCTGATTCACCATGGTTTAGTAAGAGGATTGCCAATAAAGGAGTTCAAATATGATGACAACTGCTCCACTTTCTTAAAAGGGAAGCAACACAAAGTATCATTCCCTCCAATAGAAGAGCCAAAGTCCACTGCCTGCTTACAATTATTGCATATGGATCTTTTTGGTCCTGTAAGAGTGATGAGCATGGCAAAGAAGAAATAATGTCTGGTAATTGTGGATGATTACTCCAGATTTGTATGGACTTTCTTCTTGCACTCCAAAGATGAAGCTGCACAAGCTATTATGAACTTTGTGTTGTATGTTGAGAAATAGTATTCCCTTCCTGTTAAGTTTGTAAGGAGTGATAATGGCATAGAATTTAGAAATCACACACTTGATGAATTCTACTTGCTAAAGGGAATAAAGCGGCAGTTCATCATTCCAAGAACTCCTGAACAAAATGGAGTGGTGGAGAGAAAGAACAGGACACTTGTTGATGCTGCTAGGTCAATGTTGGCTGATTCTGGTTTGCCACTGACCTTTGGGGCTGAAGCTATCAACACAGCTTGCTATGTGCAAAATAGAGTATTAGTAAATCAGAGGTTGATGAAGACTCCTTATGAAGTGCTACATCATTTGGCCCCTTTGATTTCATTTTTAGAGCATTTAGGTGTCCCTGTTATATTCTCAACACAAAGAATTCACTTCAGAAGTTTGAATCAAAGGTGGATGCAGGGTACTTTGTTGGTTATTCATCTACTTGCAAGGCATACAAAGTTTTCAACTGCAGAACAAAGATGGTTGAAGAGACTTTGCATGTGAAGTTTAATGAATCTCCAAAGGATAAAATTCCACAAAACCCTGTGGAGCTATTTGATTTGGACATACTGCAATATGTTCCTTATCAGTCTCCAGCTGTTGTAGTTCCTGGTAATCCATAACCAACTGCAAACAGTTCTTCACCTGGTGGTACCGATGATGATGCTGACAGTACTCACCTTTTCAGGTTTAGTGATCAACTGCCTGAGTCATCTAAACCTGACGCTCATGTAGCTTCAGCAGCTCCATCCAAAACAAATGCTAATGAGATTTCTGAATCATCTACTTCATTTGAGTTGCCATCTCCTATATGGTTTCAAGAATCTGCATCAACATCTGTTGATGCTAACTCTCCTACAAACACTTGCACAGATCTCATTGTTTATCAAGAGCTGAAGAATCACCCAATGTCTCAGATCATTGGTGATATCAATGCTGGAGTTTCAACCAGAAGTCAATTGTCCAATTTTTGCTTCTATGCTCTCTTCATCAGTCAGCAAGAGCCAAAGAACTATCATTTTGCATTAAGAGACAATGGATGGGTTGAATCCATGCAACTTGAGCTTCTTCAGCTCAAAAGCAGCAAGTGTGGGAGTTAGCTCCTTTACGCCAAGGTAAGTGTGCAATAGACACTAAATGGGTGTTTAGGAATAAAACTGATGAAAAGGGTCAAATTGTTAAGAACAAGGCCAGACTGGTTGTACAGGGGTTTGCACAAGAAGAAGGTATTGATTATGATGAAACCTTTGCCCCTGTAGCCAGACTGGAGGCAATCAGATTGTTCTTAGCTTATGCTGCTTTCCACGATCTTAAAGTCTTTCAAATGGATGTCAAAAGTGCATTTTATATGGTAAAATAAAAGAAGAGGTTTATGTGTGTCAACCACCAGGTTTTGAGGATAATAAACATTCAGATTGGGTGTACAAGCTTGATAAAGCTCTACATGGGTTAAAACAAGCTCCTAGAGCCTGGTATGAAACATTGTCTAATTTTTTTCTTCAAAATAATTTCACTAGAGGCTCCATATATAAAACTTTATTCATAAAGAAAGTAGGACATCATAACTACTTGTTCATATTTATGTAGATGATATCATTTTTGTATCCTCTGATCCACAGCTGTGTGATGAATTTACAAAGTTAATGCAATAAAAGTTTGCAATGAGTGCCATGGGAGAATTACAATTCTTTCTGGATCTGCAAATCAAACAAAGAGTTGATGGAACTTTCATTCATCAGTCCAAATATACAAAAGATCTTCTGAAAAAGTTTGATTTACAAAACTGTAAGCCCTGTTCTACTCCCATGAGCAGTACCACACAACTGGATGTTGATCAGAAAGGTAAAGCGGTTGATGAAACCTTTTACAGATGTATGATTGGTTCCTTGATGTACCTCACAGCTTCTAGACCAGACATTATGTTTGCAACTTGTGTCTGTGCTAGATTTCAAGCTGCACCTAAAGAATCGCATTTGATTGCAGTCAAAAGGATCTTTAGATATTTGCAAGGAACTCAATCTCTAGGACTTTGGTATTCCACTGGGCACTCATGCAAATTGGTTGCTTTCTCTGATAGTGACTATGCAGGGTGCAAAGTAACCAGAAAATCAACTTCTGGTGGATGCTAATTTCTAGGAAATTGTTTGGTTTCTTGGCAGAGTAAGAAACAAACATCAATTGCTACATCCACTGCTGAGGCAGAGTAGATTGCTGCTGCAAGTTGTACATCTCAGGTACTCTGGCTTCAGCATCAATTATTGGATTATGGCATTACAGAGACTAAGACTCCATTATTAATGGACAGTGCTTCAGCTCTTTGTATTGATAAGAATCCAATCCAGCATTCTAGGACCAAACACATTGAGATCAGACATCATTTTATTAGGGATTGTTATGAAAAAGGTCTGATTGATCCAAAGTTTGTTCCTAGTGCTGATGAGCTTGCAGATATATTTACTAAGCCTTTAGACAGTGCAACTTTTTAAAATCTGGTGCTAAGGCTTGGTATGCTGTAGTTGGAATAAATTGACTAATACTGATGCTCTCAAATCACAAGTACTGATGAGCATTAGTATACATAAGTCAAAAATAAGTACTGATGAGTTCTTTTGTCTTCAGCATTTTTCATAACTACTGAAGTGTTATAAAGACTGAAGACTAAAATTCAAAGTACTAAAGTACACAATTTGTTGAAAAGAAATGATGAAGTTACAACTACTGATGTGGTTATAACACCTGATGTCTTTTTCAAATAAATAAGTACTGAAGAACAAATTTTTTCCAAAAGTACTGATGTGTAATCTTACACATAAGTACCGAAGATAATATTTGTTCACAAACTCTGAAGAATAATTTATTTCAACAGATCTTCTGAACATTTGTTCAGAAGAGCTGAAGAATAAATATTCCAAAGAGCTGATGACCAATGAAACGTCTGAAAATCAGACAAAGTCTGATGAGTAAATGTTGAGGTCAGAATGAAACAGCTGAAGCCTATAAATTGACGACAACAGCTGATGAGTAAATTTACTCTTCAGCTGATTTAAACAACTGATGTTTCATTTCCAAACAACTGAGGCCAAAACCACATCTTCAGTAGTTGTCAACTACAGATGACTAACACCAAGTCTTCAGTTGTTTACAACCTCTGAAGGTTCAAACCATGTCTTCAGTCGTTTCAAATTCTTGATGACTAACACCAAAACCTTCAGACGTTTTCTGTCAGCCGTTTCATAACCATACCCTATAAATACCAAGCCCTAACTTAAGAGTTTTTCATTCTCACAACCCTATTATTCAAAAACTCTGACCTTCCCTCCTGCATCAATAGCGACCATGCAACTCAAACCACGTCACAACTGTGTAGCCTACCTTACCAAATCGGCTTTTTGGACCAAGTTCGATGACGCCATCGATCAGATGATTGATTCCCCATACAAACGGCCTTTCTTTTGAATCCAATCGTACACGCCGAATCCCTCAAAAAATTCTGCACAAACGTCACCCTCACAACTGGGGAGAGTGATGCCGAGGTCACTCTCCAGTCGTTTGTCAACCAAAAGAAGGTGGTCATCACTTCTGACATCATTCGACAAACCCTAAATCTGAATGATGCCACCTTCGTCACTGAATATCCTAAGGGCATAACCGACTTATCTTTCGCCCATTATGGATATGAAGCCGACCTAAGTGCTACCACAATCATGAAGAAGCACTTCATTGATGCTGAACGCCTAATATTTCGCATGGTAAATGTCTGCCTTGCCCCCAAATCATATTTATGGGATCAAATGTCATCAAGGTGGCAGCAGGTATTGTACTCTATCCTTGAGCAACAAAATCTAAATTTTTCTGGAATTATCTTTTTGGAATTAAAAGATATGGCTTTGAAACATGTGGCTAACAGATGGATACTATATCCAAGGTTTCTTATGGCCATTATGGAAAATCAATTAAAAGATGAGGGCCTTGTTGGCCTAGGAGTCCCTGCTTTGGCTATTTTGCCTGAAGTATACTCCAGGCACAACTCAGACACACACCTAAAAGAGGCTGCCAAGCTGCTAAAACCCAAGCAGTGGGAACCCACAGCCTTATCCTCCAAACCCAAAGTCTCCACCAAGCCAAAAACTACAAAGCCCAAAAAGGCTACTCAGGGTGTTGAGTCGCCTGAGGATGCCCCTTCAATACAAAAGTAGGCAGCAACTACTAGGAGTAATCCACCAGTGGTTCTAACGACTCCACCAACCACAGCCGCTCAGGAATCCTCTCAAAAGGATCCTGAAGCAACCATTTCAGGGGAAGCCACATTTCTAGAACCTCTCTCACTTGAGAAGGTTACCATTGAAGAGCACCACTCTCCCCAGGTGCAATCCGCTTCACACCTATCTCCCTCTGCAACCGCCCCACAAAGCCTAACATTTATAATTGCAGAAGTGCTGACTCAGCTCAACACTCCACCCTCTCCCCAGGCACCTATTACTACTGGGAAAACCTCAACCACTGAGAGGGCGGATCATAGTGTTGCTGAGAACCCACAGCACAGGGATTATAATGTTCTATCTCCCTGTGTAGAGGAGGAGATAAGAACTTCTGGTGAGGCTGCCACTTCTCCTGCTTCAGCACATGAACAGGCTGAAGTTGGTACCATCTCTAAGACCTCACCAGAGGCAACTGCTGATGAAGGACAAAATCCTGAGGCAGGAAGTCCCCAGTTCCAAGACAAAGGGGCACATGTGAATACTGATCTACACTCAGCACATGTATATCCTGATAGAATTAGAAGGTCAGATGATTCAGCAAACACTGATGATGACCTTGGCTTCTTCTATGATGTTTTAGCCCAAAACACTATTCTTGAGGATGAGGTAAGTAGACTACAAGAACTACTTGCCAAAATGTCTCAAGAATTAAGTCCATCTGCCCACATTCACCCACAGATGGCAGCTTCTTTTGAAGGTCCCCCATACACAGAGCCACTCCCAACTACTCAGCCACCAGCTTCTGCTTCTGGCACTATTTCCTAGGGACAGAACCCCTCTGAGCAAATGATTTCTATCTTTAAAACATCCCTGCCTCTCATCACTCCGATAATCACTGATATTGTGCATCAAGCCCTTGATGAGGCTTTCCTCAAACATAAAAACCCTGGTTGATGCTGCTGTGTCCAAGAAACTTTCTAACATTCAAACCCCTGCAACCAATGCAACCAAAAAGGGGGAGTCTAAGTCAGTGAAAGTCATTAAGAGGAAAAGAGTTGAAGAAGAGAAAGAGAATGAAAAGGAGGAGGAGGTGGAGAAGGAGAAGGAAAAGGAGATTGAAAAGGAGAAGGAGAGTGAGAAGGAGAAAGAAAGAGAAAAAGACTTTCATGTAACATATAAGAAAAGGAAGGGTGAAAATAAGAAGTCTCCTCTTGAAAAGAAGCTAGCAGACATGGTCAAGGAAGCTGATGACCAACACAGCAGGTCAATGGATAAAATCATTGATCAGCTGTTTAAGCAAGGCTTTGACACTGTTAAGCTTGATTCTGAGATAAGGAAGTTGGAGATTCAGAAGATTGAACACCAATGGTCTGGCTATAGTGAGAAGGAGAAGGGAAGACTTGAAGCTATGGCCAGATTCATTTCGAAGTATCTGGGGAGATCTGTCCTTGAGGTCAAATCATGGTCCAGGGACAACATCTTGGAGATAACCAACAAGATCTGTTCGTCTGAGGTATTCACTAAGGGGTTGATCATAGAAGCCCTAGATGAAGCTGGTGCTGGGAGCAGGAATGTTCTAGCAAAATGGTCCAAAGCTTCTCTTACAACAAAAATGCTAGAACAACCTGCACAATCTCCCACACCAAAACAACTAACATCACAACCCACAAAACCAACTCCCTTACCCAAGAAACCAACAGCCGATGATGCACCCAAGAAGAGGAAGAGAAGGGTGTTGAGGCTTGAAGAAGAAGAAGAAGATGATGATGATGATGAGGACAGGCTACCCATTTCAGTTGTTATTCAATTGCCTGAGGCCAAGAGTCAACCAACAACAATCACCCCTGACATCCAAATGCAAATTATGAAAGTCAAACTTGAAGAAGAAGAGTTACATAAACAACATGATGAGCAGCTGTTGAGTCTGGTTGACAAAGATTTCCCTCAAACTTCATCTATTCTATCAATGAGGAAAAATGCTTAGAAGTTATATGCTCTCAGGTTTACTTTTCAATATCAGAAGGAGAGAGTAAGGATCTGGCCTGATCCCAGGGTGAGTCATAGAATTCATAAGAAAAACATTCCTCAAAAATACAATGGCCAAGTGAAAAAGATTGTAGATGCAGTGATCATGCTGACCATTGTAGTATCACCCTGGGAGATCCTAGAAGGCTTCAAGAAAGCCTATAAAGCCAATCTTCCCCCACAAAAGTTGTTAGAGAACAAAATGGTGAAAAGGGGTTAATATACAAGAGGCTTGAGGAAGTCAGACATAATGAACTCCAATTGTTGCTAGAGGGTAATCACCCTGATGAATTTGCTTACAGAGAAATAACAACTGTAGAGTTAAGAAATGGGAAACAGGTCAGATACCTATCTGAGTATTATGGGCCTGAGTTCTTCTTTGAAGGAGGAGCTGAAGAACTCACCCAAGAAGAACAAATTGTCTTCTTGGAGGCCTATGTGAGAGAGTCTTACAGACTCATAGTAGGGAAGTAGGTTTCATGGATGGGGTAACAGCTCTGTTTCCAGTTCCCCAAGATAGAGTTCCCATCTATCCTTTTCTAATCAGATCTTTGAAACCTCTTCCCTGGCCTGTGCTTATAGTGGTCATTTCTGAGCAGATCCAGAAGAAAATGACAACTTTTCTGCAAAATAAGTAGGACTCAAATAAACTTAAAGGTTTTGGCTGCATTGGTTCAGGGGGAGTTTGTTGGACCAAACGAACCAGTGAGCCTGATCAGAAAAACCTTTAAGTCCCACAAGACATCATAAGTACTGAAGAAGGCTTTATCAGCTTAAGTCATCAGCTGATGATATGTATTAAAGACTAAGTCTGAAGTTCAAGTACTGAAGACAAAGTCTGAAGATCAAGAACTGAAGACAAAGTCTAAAAGTATCTACTGAAGACAAAGTCTGAAGAATAAGTTCTTCAGATGTTGTAGCTTCAGTAGTTATTGTTTCAGTAGTTATAGTAGCAGTACACTTAGCTTTTATTGTAAGAAGATGTCAGCTGTTGTAGACATCTTCAGTAGTTTTGTTTACTTTCAGTTGTTATTTGTAAAACGGTTAGATGTCACTATCAAGTGACATCTGCTGACGTCACCTTCCATATTAAAGGGAATTTGACCTAATTTTGTAATTGCAGAAGCGTGTGTTGAACGAAAACATTTCTTTTGAAGAAATACTTTCTCTCTCTATAGCCGTACTGTTTCATTGAAATATCGTGTGTGTTCTTGCTTGAATTGAGTCTAATTCTTATACTATTCCACTGCGAATTAAATCTAACTGGTCAAACTAGATCTGAGATCCTTTCATTCATTGAGTTGTATCAAATCTTTCGAAGTAACTTCTTTATACTTCACATGTGCATGCTGAGCGCTCTAGTTGTTCTTTGATTGCATCAGCCATTAAGTGTATTTCTTATAGTAACCAATAATTATTTCTAGTTGGGTCTTTAATCTTTTGTGTTATGATGCCTATCAACTCAATTTACAAATGTTTTGGGTCGGGTCAGACTTTAGCGAACTTTATATCCAAACTTTTGTAGTTAAATGGACATGTCAGAACTAGTAATTAATGATTACCTAGTGACATCAGAAACTTGAGAAAGATGGCTCGTTTTTTGTATGAAATGAACTAAATTTGGGAAATATTTCATTCACGTACTCCTCGAAAGTAAGTTAGACCAACTTAAGAATAACCATAGTGCAATATATAAAAATGCTATGTTGTTGAATCATCTTTTGAACATGTTTATTAGTCTACAGTTGGAAAAGACTTTATAATCATGAAAAATACCTAACAAAAATCTATGATTAAGATTATATATCTAATGAGTGATAGAGTTATCAGAGTTTGGTGCACCTAAATACTTGAGAAAACATAAATGAACTTTATGTACACCACTTTTTTAATTTACTTTTTGGATTGTCCTACTACTATTGTACCACATTTTCCATCTATTTTCATATACATACTAAATTTATTTCCATATTACAATCTAATTATCAATCATGTTATGATACTCGTAACCTAATAAGAAGCACGGGTTACAAGTATCAATAGTGCACATAGTATCTAATTGTCTACCATTGTTCACTTGATATCTTAATGGGAGTCCATTTATATTTCATAAAAAACATACCGTACAAGCTAGTCTATGCTCATTGATTACAATTAAAATTATGCTAGTATCATATTTGTGTTTGTTAGTTGACGAGATATTATATTATTGTCTACCGTTGTTCACTTGATATACATGCTAAAAATCTTAGCTAATGCTAGCGAGTACTAAGCTTTAAACAAAATAGTTCATATAAAAATGCATATATTATTTCAAAGTGGATTTATATAACATAAGCTATTAACTTTTCATTAATGCTACCACAAGCATATGCCCATACAAGCCTTTTTCATGGGTCAAGTTCACCCCTGGGAGTTCGTCACCACCTAACTCTACAGTATGCAATCGCTACCAAGTCTACTATACAGACGACAAGCAAGTATCTAACATTCGTTTTGTATGATAAAGAAAACACATTGTTTATTATGCACATTAAGTGCCAAACATTTTCATGATCATTCTTATGGCATTCATGCCAAACCCCTTTGGAAAAAAATAAATATTTCTTGACTAACAACCATATATAATTGATCAAAACCTTCATTTCATGTTAACACCATTTTATCCGACAACTATTTTCATAAATTTCTTTCAATTGAAAACCCATAGACATGAAACGATTATTTCATAAATAACAAACAATTTGAAACATAACAACATGTATCAATTTAAAACAATGTAAAAGGACAAATTAATAGAACTCACCATTGATTAGCATTAGATCCTATTGCTTGCACTCAAATCATAATAATCACCTCAATAATATTTACATCTTATCCTTAGCCATGTGTACTTAACCCATATCTTCTCGGTATTAAAACCATACAACACTTAGGTTACTTACCTGATCCTTCCCCTTAGCCTATCCTAAGCCAAAGAAAGGGGAAGAATCACCTCAACAATCACTGGTCTTCTATTATGAAGAACTACTCCCGGTAGCCAGGAAAATAAAATTTAACTCAGAGTGATTCTAACATTCAATAAAGACTTAAGAAGCCACAAACAAGTTTTTAACAAATTCTCACTAATAACCATTTCCATCTATTAATAGGCCTAGTTTGAGAGAAATTTTGATCCATAACTTTGGTAAAAAGCCTTTTCATCCCCACGTGCCAAAATTTGTTCGTTCACTAACCATTTCAATGTTACGGACCCTAAAGAAAAGAGGTAACAGTCTGTAACCTTGCCTATTATGTTAAAGAATTTAAGCAAAATTGGTTATGATACATAACCTTGTCTTATAAAGGTTGACAAAAACTTTATGTTGACCGGTTATAATGTTAGTGCTTCTTGAAAGATTAACATGTTGTCTTTATGTGTCTTTTATGTTTTTGTCATAGTATAGGGACTAGTTTTGTAATTAGTTAGTTCCTTTGTTTATTGATAGTATATATAGCTTAGACTTGTGTAGATTAGTCAGACTTGAAAAAATCTGATGCTTACACTTTGTAATTGTCTTTGCTATTTCAATAAACTCTATGAATTTTTGTTGATATTATGCTTAGATTTGATTACTGTGTTTGTATTTCATTGAATTGTCCTCTAATATAATCACAGATCTATACATTTGATCCTATGAAATGGTATCAGAGCTGTTGGTTGAGTGAATTGAGTTTTTTTCGAACTTTGAAAACTCATATTTCACTTAATTCTGTGATTGATAAACAATTCACTTGAAATATTATGGATTTCAGTTGTGTTTCATCATCAAAAACATGAATTGAACCACAATTAGGAGTCAAATTCATCAAATTTCAGAGAATTAGTCGAATTTGGGTTCGAAAAGGCTTCATATTTGTCGAACAGAAATTTGAGAGATTCACTGATTTGTTGTTGATAATCAAAGAAACTGAAGTTAGAAGATTGTTTATCGGCATTAAATCTACCTAACTGGAAGATTTCAATCCAATTCATAAAGTTTTGAATGATTTCAGAAGAATTGAGTTCCTTACATTCATAAGAACAGGATGAATGTGGCGCAGTAAGGTTGAAAACTACTGAAAATTGCCTAAGTATTTAGGCGCTTGACAACTGTTCAGGCGCTTTACAACTGTGTAGGCGTTTTCAAGTTAGGCGTTTTACAACTGTTGAGGAGTATTTCTATTATTTGAGAATTTTGAAATTACTCAGAAATCAAGTAATTCTAGGCGCATCAAAACTGTTGGGACGCATCAGAACTGTTTGGGCGTTTTTAACTCCCAGGCGTCTGATAATTGTTTAGACGCATTGCAAATGTTCAGGCGCGTCAACTTTAGGCATTTTGGAAATTTTTCTAAGGCAATCCCTTAGACGTTTCTTGTTCAAATTCAGGAGTTCAACAAGTGTTGGGACGTTTCAAGACTGTTCAGGCACATCAACACTTAACACTTAGAATTTTTTTTATAAAAAAATTGAAAAATCTAAAAATATTTTAATTCATTTCTTCAATTCAAAAACTTAAAAAAATAAACAAAATATAAAAATGGTGAAATCAGAAGATTTAGAAAATAGAGTACCTAAACTGAAAAAAAGAGCGGATTTCAAAAATTGGTCACTTAGGTTAAAACATCATTTGAATTCCATTGACACTGATCTTTAGAAATCTATTGAAAAAGGACCATACATTCCTATAACCACTGATGGGCCTGATAGGGGTTTTGTATATACTAAAGATTCACAAGAACCATACCCTGAAGATGGTTTACAAGGAGATGATTTGAGAAAGGTCAAGAATGACATCAAAGCATACTCCTTGATGTGTAAAGGACTACCTTTGGAAGTTCTAGCAAGGCTTGATGGATATTAGACTGGATATACCATGTACAAAGCCTTAAAAACCATATTTGAAGGATGAAAAGAGATTTAAAGCCTAAAGAAACAAAAGTTGAAAAGGCAGTTAGAACTGTTTCGACATTTGTCTGGTGAAACAGTAAACCAGATGATGAACAGATTTGTTTAGCTCACAACTGAGATGTCAACAGCTGGCATCAAGCATGAACTTGAATATCTAAATCTCAGACTACTTAATGCTATACCCTCATCATGGAAACAAACAATGACATTGTTAAAGCATACTGAGAAGTTTCCCATGGATCTAGATCTGTTTATTGCCAAAATAGAGTCTATTGAAATTGATGAAAGCTCAAGGAACAATGATAGAGCAACATCAATGTCACAGTATCAATTTGTTGCATCTCCTGCAAACTCTGATGAGAATGCATTCATTGCAAAGAGTGAGAGTGTTCCAGAAGAAGAGGCAGACTTATTTGTTAGAGCAGGATTCTTCACTGATTCATCATTCACAAGTGTTCCTGCTTATATGACACAGACTCAACCTCAATCTCCTCCTAAATCTCAAAGTTTTAATGTTCAAACAGAGACTCCATCAACTAACTCTACTAAATCTAGCAAAGTTAAAGATGTTATAAACATCCTATTAGAGGATGAAGAGTCTAAAACTGGTTTTACTGCATTCATGGCTAGTTTTTAAGCATATCAAGGTAGCCATTTAACTCAGTTAGACCTTATTTTGCAGGATTTGTTTGAGATGGATCCTGATGATGTTGAAGAGATGGATCTGAATTGGTAGATAGTGATGATTGCCTATAGAACACAAAAACACTCATATGTCAACCGGAAGTACAAGCCTAGTGCTAACAAAATTGTTGGTTTTGACAAGTCAAAGTCAAGGTGTTTTAACTGCAATAGTTATGGATATTTCTCTAGAGAATGCAAAGCTCCCAGGAATAATGGAGGAAATACTCAATCAAGTTATGGCAATCAAAGGTTTCAATCAGCTCAAAAGACATTCCAAAAGCTTTATCAAAAGTCTTCCTATGCCTGAGCTTAAAGATGAATCAAAATCATCTGAAGAGCCCAAGAAAGCACTTGTAGTCAGCATTAAAGATGCATATGATTGGAGTGCATATGCTGAACAATTTACTAATGATCTAACCTTAAGTTTATCTCTTATTGTAGAAATTTAGGGGGAAGATTGGTCAGAGAACAGTGATTCAAAAGTGGAAGGTGAGAATGAAGAAGATGACTATGATTGGAGTGAAAAATTTGATCCTTAGTAGGATACAGATGAAGTAGCTCTAATGGCACAATCTAATCAACCCAAGGTTGAAACTTCATCCTTAAACTCTGAAAACTCATCCCCAAAATTTCCTGAAATACCGTCTGAAGTAAGAGAGAAATTGTGCACTAAATCATGCTTCGAACATGTTGAATACTATCGAAGCTATTCATATAAAATCTGTGAGAAACTTAAACAAGAAGAGTCAATGCATAACAAATCAAAATCTGACCATAAAGTAGCAAATCAAAAGATCATTTCTCTTCAAACATCATGGAACAAAACGATAAAAGAATTAGAAATTGCTTCTAAACAATTGGAAGAATTGACCAAAAATCTTGAATAGGAGAAGATAGCACATGCTGCTACTCAAATGGATATTGCTAAAGTTAAAAGTTCAAAAATGATAGTTGAAAAACTAGTGAGTGAAAGAAAAGATAAATAGAAAACAGGATTAGGATTCACTCATGAACCTATGCCTGAATCAATAACAAACACTTTAACAGAGAACTTTAATACGCATGATCATTCTCCTGAGAATAAGGCTAAACTCAAAGCCTTTCAGGACAAAATCAAGAATTCTGAATGTGAAGAAGAAAAAGATAATGTAAAAGTTTTCGTTGAAAATGATCAAGAAAAGATTAAAAATGGTCATCCAATCAAGATAAAATCTTATGAACTTAAACATAAAAATCAGAACTCTTCTGATCAAATTTATGTTATATTGGAAGATGTGAAAGTTAAAAGCAAAGATACAACTAAAAATCAGGAAGGAACATCAGAAGATTCAAACTCTGTTGATCTAAAATAGAAAGATAATGAAAAAGAACCTTCACCTGAAGATGTTCAATCTGAAAGTAAACCAAGTTCTTCTAAAGCAAAGAATCAAAGAAGGAGAAAGAAATCATCAAAGACCAAAACTAAACAAAACAAAAGTTTAGAAAATCTGATCAAACCAACAAATCAAGCAACTAAACTCAAACCTATAAAATTTATGTCAGCCGGTTTGTTGAATATGAACTCTCTTCAACAAAGCAAGATAAGTCCTAAGAACAAATCTCACTCTGATCTAAAAACGGGTTCAGATTCTAAAACTTCCGCTGTTACAAAAAGATTTGTTCCTAAGGAATTAAAGAAGTAAGTTCATGAACAAAAGATGAAAAGTAATTTGTCAAAGAAGAAAATGTCAACTCAAAAGAAAAAATTAACAACTCAAAAACAACAATTTAACTTTTTGACGCCAAAACATAAAAGTGAATCAAATATAGCGTCAACATCAAAATTTAACAAGCGGTTGTTTAAATCTCCATAAAGGTATTGTGAAATATATGATATGAAAAATCATAATACTGCTGAGTGCTTTTTCAATAAGTACTATCACATATGTGACATGAGAAATCATTCTACAGCAGATTGTTATTTCAACAAATACTATACTTATTGTGATGAGAAAACTCACAATACAAAGAATTGTTATTTTAGAAAGAGTTCACTTAATAGAGGATTTGCCAATTCAAACATAGCAAAGGGTATGCTAATCCTCAGTATATAAGAAATCAAACTGATGGATTTCAATGATTAACTAACCAACCATCTTTAGGTTTGAGATCTTTTTAAAAGAACAATTATGTGAGACCAAGACAACTTCTGAAAGAACAATTCATACCAAGATCTGTAAGAATGACTAATACAAATGTTGGTAATCAATACTTTTCAAAAATTGATCACTCAAATGGTATGAATGTTCACAAAAATAATCCACAACAATTTCATAACAAGATTGGTAAATTCATTAAGAATAAAACTAATTTGAATACTCTTCATTTCAAACAATTTACAATTATTGATAAATATGGAAAACCGAAGACCATCTCGGCTTGGGTAGATATCTCAACTTAAGTTTCTTGTTGTGCAGGTACGCCCGAGAAGACCACTCAATACATGGTATGTGGATAGCGGGTGTAGCCGTCACATGACAGGCAATCCTGCCTTGTTACAAGACTTTTAGTTAAAGGATGGAACGCATGTCACCTTTGGTGGTGATGCAGGTGGAAAAATAACAGGGGAAGGAACAGTATCAAATGGGATAATAAGCTTCGACAAAGTCAACTTCCGTTCATAGTTGAAATTTAATCATTTAAGCGTATCCCAAATATGTGATAAATCATATTCTGTTCTATTTGATGACTCTTTCTGTTATGTTTTGAAGCCAGGATTCAGATATGCAAGGATTGGGTAATTATTAAAGCTGAAAGGGATAGAGATGTATACAAGCTGGATATGTCTCAAGTTGATCCTTCAACATAAACAACTTGCCTAATTGCTAAAGCATCAAATGATGAAAGCCGGCTTTGGCATAGACGTCTCAGACATTCAAACTTCAAGAACATGAACAAGCTTGTAGCAGAAAATCATGTCATTGGACTTCCATCCAAGAAGTTTGCAACAAATGATCACTGCACAGCATGTTTGAAGGGAAAGCAACACAGAGCGTCTTATAAGACCAAGCTGATAAACTCAAATTCCAAGCCTCTACAGATGTTACACATGGACCTCTTTGGACCAATAAATGTCAAGAGTATTGGAAGAAAATCATATTGTCTAGTTATCACTGATGACTATACAAGATTTTCATGGGTTTTCTTTTTTACATGCTAAATCTGAAACGGCTGAATTATTAAAAGAATTTATAATTAATGTTGAAAACCAACTAGATCACAAAGTGTACGGCCCCCCTTTCCAGGGAAACCTCACAACTGGTCATTCACAGCAAAACATAGATTTAAAGCAATCATTTACTCGTATATATATAAATATATATTGCAGCGGAAAAATATACTGTAATTCAACCCATTACAACATAGTTAAATTAAATTATAAACATTGTCTTTAAACATCAAAACTATTTAAAAGTCCTTTTAAGCTTTTCTTCATCGGGGATGCCAGCCTTTGCGTGCCAAGAAGCTTCCATTCCATGCTCACATCCCATAAGCTCTAATTTTCACCTGTCAATTGATATGCATACAAAAGTCAGCTTCGCTGAGTGAATTCTAGGTTTACTTTGTAAATAGCTTTTGTAAAGGTATTAGCTTTAGCAGTTGAAAATAGTCATCATCTATCAACCGTCAATACACACGGGCTATCACTTTATCGATACTTTATCATTACTTTTCATTTCTCGTTATTTATTACTCTTCTTTATCCGTTAATTCTCTGTCACTATCAGTGCCTAGGCTCGCCTAGGACTTTACCGACACACCAATTAAGGACTTACTGTCGTACTCGATCAGGCCATTATTGTCATGCCAATTCAGGGCTTACAGACCTGCCTGTTCGAGCATTACTTTATCCACTTTATCCGGGTGAGGGCACAACGAATGCAACCCTCCTTTAGCCATTGCTTGCAAGTCTTTACTTTATCCCTTGCCTGCAGGACTTTACTTGCAAGACTTTACTTTATCCAGGTACACGTTATGGGCCTAATAACTTTTCTTTACGTTTTACTTTCATGTTTAGGTTATACATAATATAACATATCACATTACAAGGCAATTCATTTCTACTAGATCATATCACAATGAGGGAAACACACTATCAATTCATTATAAAACCCCATTTCCCATATAAGATAGTATGTAAAACTTTACTTTAAAAGAACTGATCATAAAAAGTATGTATCCTAGTATGCATACCGCCCCAAAACATTTAAAGCATATGTAAAATAGGGGATCTAGAACTCACCTGAACTTGTCCAATAGCTTAAATTCTAAGCCTCTTAAGCTATAGCCTGAATACTCTAGCTGCACGAAAGTTAATATGCAAAAACGTCATTTTCTTCATAGTTTCGCCCACAGTTTCGCTGGTAGTTTCGCTGCCAGTTTCGCTGGCAGTTTCGCTACCAGTTTCGCTGGGCAACACTTCTGTCAGTTTCGCTGGACAGATTCGCTGGCATGAGCGCCCAACTTTCGTTGGAATTTCCTAGTTTCGCAATGTCTAAGGTCAGCCTAAGTACTTAGCGAAGCTATCAGCGAAACTGTAGTTTCGCTGTAGCGAAACTGTAGTTTCGCTAGGATTCTCCTAGTTTAGCTGGATAAATGCACAGTTTCGCTGGATGAATCCTTAAATTCGCTGGATCGAGGCCCAGTTTCGCTGGATGAATAAAAACTAAGAACCAGCCCGTTTTTAACCCAAAATCTTACATGTTTTCATGAAACCAGATCTAGCCTTTTTACATGTTTTCATACGTAAAAATTTGACCTTTATGTGTTTCTTTGAACTTTTCAAAACCCCAAAACCCTAGAATCCGGGTTTGATCAACAGGGTGGTTTAGAGGTCGATTCTTACCTTGTTTTGTTGCTCTTTTCTTCAGATTTGATGTTCAAACCATCCAGAACTCTAATCTTTCAAACTTTCAAGCTCCAAATATTGAGTTTCTCCACTTTCTCTCTCTACTTTCTCTCTCTACGAATTTGGTGGCTAGGGTTGCAAAGTGATGGAATGGAACAGATTATGCATGTTTAAGGGCTGATTAGGGCCCTTAAACCCATCAAGCCTAGCCTATCAAGGCTAATTTTATCCATAGCCCACTAATTTTCTCCTTTATTTCTTAAATTAACCCTTAAAAGCCCATTATTATTAAGTGGCTTGTTTCGGGAAGTTTCGGGGCGTTACACAAAGTCAAAATAATAAGAAATGATAATGGTATGGAATTCAAAAATGCTAACATTGAGATGTTTTGTGCAGAGAAAGGAATAGCTCATCAGTTCAGTGCTTCCAGAACTCCTCAACAAAATGGAGTTGCTAAAAGGAAGAATAGAACACTGATTGAAGCTGTTCGTTCTATGTTAGCCGATGCAAAAATTCCTATTGCTTTCTAGGATGAAGCCATATCAACTACATGTTTCGTTCAGAATAGAACTTTAATTGTGAAAGATAAATTGAAAACTCCTTATGAGTTAATGTTTGGTAGGAAAGCAAATATAAATTTTCTAAAATTATTTGGGTGTCCGGTCATGATTCTTAATTCAAGTGGTCATTTAGGAAAATTTGAAGCAAAATCTCATAATGGATTTTTCGTTGGATACTCATCTGTTTCAAAAGCCTATCGAGTTTATAACTCTAGGACAAACATTATTCTTGAAACATTCAACGTTAGATTTCTGGAAATTCTTTTCCATCAGTTTCAGATGGACCTGCTTGGTTATATGGTTTAGATTCACTGTCAAACTTTCTTCAATCTAACTTGTTTAATCAATCAAACTTTCTTGATTCTACAGGTAAGAAGAGCTCTAGAGGAGATCTTCATTTTCTTAGTGAGGATTCGAATTCTGACAACCTAGATGATTCAAGCCCAGATTACCCATTCTTCTTGTTTGTCAATGACTCAACGATTAGATTCAATGACAATGATCAAGCTAATCAAGCTTCAGATCATTTAGTTTCATATGATCAAGAAGGATCACAACCAGTTCCTAATGATGGTAATGAGTTATGCAACCATAGTCAGGAACATCATCTATCTCTGGTGATGCAGTTGATACTGGTAACTTTGATTACTTCATCACCTCACCAACTCAAGTTCCAAAGTTCAATCCACATTCTTCTAACCTGCTGCATCAGCTCTCCAACTTGAATCAAACAAATCTGGATGTTAATGTTCAAGGTGATAAGATTCTGACATCTCGTATTCACAAGAACCATCCAACATCTCAGATTATTGGCCCATTGAATAAGAGAACAACAAGGAGTAAATCAGAACAACCAAATCTGTGCTTATACTCTTGTTTTCTTTCTCAAATTGTTCCTAAAAACGTTATCGAAGTGTTAAAGGACAATGGTTGGATTGAAGCCATGCAAGAAGAATTACTTCAATTCTGTAAACAAGAAGTGTGGAATTTAGTGGAATTACCTGAGGGAGAAAATGCTATAGGAACAAAATGGTTGTTTAGAAATAAAACTGATGATCGAGGGATAGTAATTAGAAACAAGGCGAGACTAGTTGCACAAGACTACACACAGAAGAAGGAATTGACTATGATGACGTATTTGCTCCAGTTGCAAGACTCGAATCCATTCGTGTCTTCCTGGCTTATGCATCATTCATGTAATTCAAGGTGTATCAAATGGATGTTAAAGGTGCATTCTTTTAGGGTCCAATCACTAATGATGTATACTTGAAGCAACCTCCAGGCTTTGAGGACACAGAATTTCCATATCGGGTGTACAAGCTTAGCAAAGCTCTGTATGGACTCCATCAAGCACCTAGAATCTGGTATGAGACATTGTCACAGCACTTGATCCAACATGGATACACAAGAGTAAAAATCGATCTAACTTTATTCATAAAGAAGGATGCTAATGATCTCTTATATGTGCAAGTGTATGTTGATGATATCATATTTGGTTCTACTAGTCCAAACCTATGCAATGAATTTGTGGATATCATGAAGTCTCGTTTTCAAATGAGTTCTATGGGAGAAATCAATTTCTTCCTTGGACTACAAGTTCAATAATCTGCAGATGGTATATTCATCAGTCAAGAGAAGTTTGTTGACAAACTCTTGAAGAAATTCAAACTGCAAGATTGTCAGTCCATAAGAACTCCAGCTGACGTAAACTCCAAGATTGAGCCTGATCCTAAAGAAAAATAGTTTGACCAAACTTTATACAGATCTAGGATTGGTTCTTTGATGTATCTTACTGCATCTAGACCAGACATAATGTATGTTGTTTATGTCTGTGCCAGGTATCAATCAGACCCGAAAGAATCCCACTTAATTGTTATCAAGAGGATATCTAGGTATCTCAAAGGTAAACTAACTCTAGGGGTATGGTATCCTTACGAGGGAAACTTTGAGCTACATGGATATACAGATAGTGATTATGGAGAATGTTGTCAAGATAGAAAATCTACAACAGGTGGTTGTCAGTTTCTTGGTCCCTGATTAGTCTCGTGGCAATGCAAGAAACAAACGAATATCTCTGTTTCAACTACAGAAGCCGAGTACATAGTTGCATCAGCAGGATGTTCTCAAATCCTTTGGTTGCAAAATCAAGTGCTGGATTATGGGTTCAATTTTCTTAAAACACCCATTTACATTGATAACACTGCTGCTATGTTCATTACAGCTAATCCAGTCAAACATTCAAAAACAAAACATATCGAGATTCGATATCATTTTCTAAGGGATAACTCTTAAAATGCTTCAATCATTTTGATTCAAATTGCAACTGAAAAACAGTTGGCTGATCTATTTACTAAAGCCTTCTTACCAGGACGGTTTGAGTACTTAGTGGAGTCAATTTGCCTTATTAACAATGTGTAAACCTGGTTTCTAAGTTCTTCTTTTAGTTCTTCGAATCTTACCATGATCAGAACCCTTCCTAATCCAAAAGGTCATAGTAAGTGAACCTGTTAAAGTTATTTGCCTGATTGTACTTTATGTGTGTGTGTGTTTTCTTTTATAGAAAAACCAAATATAAAAGTAGAAAACTCAAAAATTAAAGATAAAAATATAAAACAAAAACTACAAAAATAGTGTCTTTCTTTATTTGTTAATTTATTTTTAGAAATGAATATGTTTTTGCAACATGTGAGAAATGATAGTACATTAGTGAGATCAGTTGCATACTTCACTCACTAATATAGTCTGACATGATCAGATTTGATATGTAGACAATATCATGCTATTATACTGAAAAAGTAAATTTTTGTAATTAAACTAAATCTCTATACTTGTATGTGTGTTCATCTAAGTACTTTTGAGTTGTATTAGCTTATCAGATTGATTGCTTGTTAAGTTACAACACTCACACCTGATGGTGATATGATCATGAGATTTGTTACAAGCATCATCTCACTTCTTTGTTATGAGTCATCATAGACCTGAAGTGCTGAGATATCCTCTGTTGTAAGTGATTACAGACTTGGATATTCTCCTTTGACGCAAACGATGCCAATGTGCACAACCCATTCAAATGGATGGTTAGAGCTGATCACATGGTTATCCATGATCATTCTCTGTTAGATAAGTAACATGAACTTTGGTTATGCATATATGTCAGGTAATAAGTTGAGAATGTATGCTTACTTGCATGTCTTGATGATAGTTGATCTCTCTAAGTCTTTGTATGAGTCACATCATGTCATATCTAACTCTACCCTAATCAATCCAAGAATTGAAAAAGTAAGTGAGCTGATTCTTTTGTCAAATACACTAATTTTCTATCCTTGGATCTTGTGTCTCCTTTGTGGTTATATCACTAACCTGGAACACACTTGATCAGGATTTGTTCATTGTCTATGACTATTCACACTTTATTTATTTTAATGTGCTGATCTTAACTGATATGATCTCACTGCAGACATTGATTCTATTGTGAATATTAGATTTTGATTCTGCTTTAATTTTGATTTTGTGCATGTTTTCTGTGTGCACACAATTTAACAATGATAAGTGTGATCTTATTGTGTTACCTTGGGAAATTTCTAAGTTTGTAAAACTTAAAAGTTTAAGGGGAGTAATAAATATAAGAGTTTTCTCAGAAAATCAAAATTAAAATATTGAATGGAAAGGATGAAGCTAAATGTTCAAAGTATGTGTGTGTTTGATAGTGTAAAATTTTGATAACGATAAAATGAACTTATAAATTTTCAAGTGGAAAAGCTTCTTGCAAATGTTATACATAAGAAAATTTGTATAATTTTGAGTTAAAATGAAAGGAAATTTAATTTTCAAAATTTAAATTAAAATAAAAGGGTTTAAAATGTCAAAAGTGAAAATTGAGGGTCAAAAATATAAATTTTGGGGGAAAATTCAAAAGTCTAAAAATTGTTTGAATATTAGTACGTAAAAAGTGCTAATAAGTCTAAACAGTGTTTAGGTGAAAGATGTTAAAAATGTACAAGTGTATTGAAACTCATACGTCTAAACAGTGACCATAAGTCCATTTAGGTGTATGATGAGATTTCAGAATTATTGCAAGTGTTAGGCGTTCCTCATAGACTCATGCGCCTGAACAGTTGTCATACGTCTGAGAAATTTGGTTAAGTGTTAGGCGGTTCAACATTCCCATGCGTCTACACAGTACCTGACATTTTAAGTGTAAAATTGGCAAAGTGTTGGACGTTTCATATAGATTCATGCGGCTGAACAGTGCATAACTGTCTGAACTGTGCACAACCGTCTAACCACGAACGCCTATACAGTGCTCATGCGTCTAGAATTTTACACTTAGTATATGAAGAACACTTCTGATTTTTCACTCATTCGCAATCTCAGACCCCTAAACTCAGTCGACACCCTTTTCACTCATTACACTCAAATTGTCATCTATTTCTGAAATTTCTTAATCGAAAGTGTGTATAAGTGATTGATGAATGTAAGTTCATTAAATAAATCATTTCATTTGAAGTTACTGATTCAAAGTCAGTCAGACGTTTCTAGTCTGTTTAGACGTTTCTAGTCTGTTTAGACGTTTGGAACCCTAAAACTTGAAAAACTTGAAATTGATGCATCAAAATGAATCTAAGAACTTAAATTGATCATATATTGTTAATATATACTGAATTTCGATCATTTTGATATGTGGAACTATTGTTTTCATGAACATTGAGCACATGGTGTTCTTCATCAATCGAATGAAGAAGATGAACAGTTCACAAGTTTGAAACTTGTTTTAAATAAAAAATTAATTAAAAAAAGGTCATAAAAACTTAATTGATAAATAACTGTGATAAATGATAAGTGACTTAGTGTGTTTTAAAAAAATAATACAACAAATTGTATTTAATATGATTTGGACATAATTTTAAGGAATTTTAGAAAATGATTTACAATTTGATGTAAAATAAAACTGTGTGTTAAAACATAATAATTTCTTAACAATAATTCAAAGTTTGATAAAATCAAATCATTTCAGATAAATCAAGATATCTAAATTTTGTATGTTTGTTAGTGCAGATGCCTGAATTGAAATTTGAACCAAAGCATAATGTAGCTGCTTATTTGGATGAAGAAAGTAGAGAGGCAGCTGGTTATGAAGAGATTATTAGATTTCTGCTGAGAACGAAATATGTATATGCCATGTGTGCCAGACCTGTGATTAATGCAAGACTTATTAGGAGATTTTGGAGAGCTGCTGAGGTAGAAAGAGATGATGAAGGAAACAAAGTTGTTAGAGCATTAATAACAAATAATAGGATGATTGAAATCTCTAAGCAAGCAATTAGAGTAGTTCTTAGACTGGGGGAAAATGATCCTCAAGACTTAGCAGAGTATACAATCAATGAATGTAGAGATGTGTTTATGCTGATGGGTCACCCTGACCATTTCCCTAAGATACAATTCTTCAGGGCTAGGGTGAACAACCATTCGAAATTACTCTGTTATATCTTCCAACAATGCATGTCCAAAAGAAGTGCAGGATGGGATTCACTCCCAGTGGACATTGCATCTCCCATCACAGCCTTAGCAATAAACAAAAGATTTAATATGGCTAAGTGGATTATGAATGGATTTATCTATAACTTAGAGAGAGGAAAAAGAAATAAGTACTTGACGTATCCGAGATTTCTTTAGCTGCTCATAAATGAAGATCATCCTGACTTGTATGTAGATGGAGTTGAAGGTGATAGACTGGTGCTTGAACATATGTCTGAAGTATACAAGAGACTGGCAGTTATCACTGGTGCTCAAAACATTCCTCTATTCGATTACATGAGAAATGTAGCTATGGATGAGGTTGATATTAATCAACAGCACTTTCATTTGTCTGAAGATGAACCAATAGATCCAAATGATCTTATTGAGGATGTTGTTGATGAGATTATTGATGAAGAGGATGATAAAAGTGATGAAGATGGTGATGAAGCTACTGAAAGCTCATCAGATGATGGTGATGATGATGGAGATGATGGTGCAATAGAGGCACATCAAGCTGATAGCAGTGAAGCCACTGAATCTTATGCTGATGAAACACATGATGTTAGTGAAACTCATGATGAACAAATGGTAGAAGCTCAAGGTGATGAAGAAGCTAAGGGTGATATATAAAATCAAACATTTGATTTTGAGTTTATGGAAGCTATGCTTTCTATCTTTGTCTTTCAAGGCACATCTCTTATAGAATCTGAAGACATGCCAGTCATTAAAACATAAAATGTGTCTGTACAGACTGATGATATCTTAGATGTTAATGAGTTGGAGAAATTGAAAGATGAAAGCAGTGCTCAAGAGAGAACTATAGTTGAATTTTTGAAAGGTGAAAATAAGAAACTGAAAGAAATAAGCATGTCTCATGAAAAGAAAATGATTGTGTTGAAAGAAGAAAATATAAAGCTCAAAGAAGATATTCAAAGTAAAGATGAAAAACTTGTTGATCTTGCAAAAGATAAAGAAGATGTTATAAAGAATTTTGAAGTAATGATCAAAGATTATGATCTACTGGAAGAGTAATACAAGAAGTTAACAAAAGAAAATAAAATGTTGAAAGATGAGTTGAAAATTTTAAAAGAGACTCAAAAGCCAAATTCTCCAGATATTGTTATTGTATCTGAGATGACTCCTATTGATGTTGAAAAGATTCCTGAGGTGGATAAAGGAAAGAGAAAAATTGATGAGATAGAGGATCCAGTATTACATGAATCTTCTACAAAAGTTCAAAGAATAGAAGAAGTTCATGAGGAAGAAGTTCATGAAGAACAAGAGGCAACTACACAAGAAAAAATTCTAGCTCTTGATGATATAGAAGAGGAGTTTAGTGATGATTGGTACGACGAAGTGCTGGAAGATGAGGACATTGTTGAAGCAAACTTTGAAACAACATTCTCACTTCTAGAACCAATTCAAGAACAAGATGAAATACCTCTAGACTTTGAAGACAGATATAACTATCTAGTACGGATGAAGTACAATCGAGTATTTTTGGATGGACTGACTATTTCTCAGATAAATGATAAATATGAGAAATGTGTTGCAGCTGAGTCAGTAGCTCCAATTGATCCGAATGAGATAGTAGTAGAGCATGGTGAATGGAATAGAGATCAAGAAAGTATCAATATTGAAGAAGTGCCTAGATCTGAGCTACATCATCCTGATCCTGAAGATATGAGCATACCAGCTTTAAGATCATGTGTAACACCCGTATATTTCTTTTAAAGAAATAAAAGAATAAAAGAGAAAGAAAATGGGGGAAAAGAAATTCAACCCCAAAGTTGAGGGACCAAAAGTGTTAAAAATGATAAAATCTTGAAAAGTTGGTGTAAAAGGCGATATGGTCGCCCATACCCACTGCACACTCTTTTCTTGTTCGGATTTTAGAGAGAGAAAGCAGAGAAACTCTCGGGTTTTTAAAGAACAAGAAGAAGAATTCGATTTTTAGGTAAGGTTTAATGTTTTTAAATTGTTCTTGGCTAGATTAGCCTCGGTTAAATGCTTATGTGTGTTTCTATGTGTTCAAATGCGTGTTAAGAAGGTTTCAAAGTGTTGGAATTGGTTGAAGAAGCTCGGGAGAAGAGTGTAAACTCGGAGGACAATTAAGGTGAGTTTCTAGACCCCTTTTTACCTGTTTTTAAATGATTTGGGGCTGGAAAATGCATGTATGTATGTTTTTATAAATTTGGGTATGGTACCCGTATGATATGTACATGTGTATGTTTATAGAGTATGTTTTGGGATGAACGTATGGTTATGTTTATGTTAAGTTTATGCCTGGAATCGTATGTACATGTTTAGAACTAGGTATTATGATATTTGGGGACTGGAATATGAATTAGAAACACGAACAGGTTGCTAATACGCCTAACAAGCCCAAATAGTGGTCATATGTCTAGAAAATTTACTAAGTATGGGGGTCATGAGTCCCAACAGTACTCATGAGTCCAACAGTGCTCATGAGTCTGAAAATTTACTAAGTATGGGAGATGAAAAGTCTAAGCAGTGGTCGTATGACCAGAAAATTTTTCTAAGTATAAGGTGAAAAGTCCAACAGGGCTCATACGCCCAACAGGGCTCATACGCCCAACAGGGCTCATACGACCAAACACTTAGAATCTTTACAGGAAATTTCCGGGAATCCGGATTTCAAGGCTTTGACCAAGGGTTGACTAGGGTTAATTAATGATGATGTTTTATGCATGAAATGATGATAAATGATTAACCCTTGAGTATTGTTACTGATTTTATTATCAGTATTTTATTTCTGTTAACAATATTATTATTATTTAATATTGTTAAGTATGTACTGGCATGATGAAGAATGACTAAAATTTAACGAAGGGCATAATCATTAATAAGTAAAATATTAATGATAAAGAGAAATGGAACGAAAAGTAAGAGATAATGAAAGAGGAACATGGCGAACGAATGCATGCATCAACAAATGAACGAATGAATGTAAGAAAGGCTTGCAAGAAAATGTATGGAGGTGCACACCCCTGGCAGGTGTTAGCTCAACTGTGATGCGGGTTAGCTACCCCGAAGGATGCACACAGGGTCAATCTTTGAGATTGATAATGAGGTGAGCAACCACGTGTTGCAACAGACTCGGATAGCAGGCAATCATGAGATTTGCCACTACGGTGAGCAGCCGTGTGCTGCAACAGACTTGGCTAACGTACGATAGAATGAAAGATAAGTGGTGCATGTACTTACCTCAGGTGACTGGATCAGCTTCGTGCACAATGTTCGTGGTTGATCACCACAGGTCCAGCACCAGCTTCGTGCACAATGTTCGGGGTATTGTACATGTTACCAGAAGTAATGAAATGAACGTACAAAAGAACGTAATGTGAATGTATGAATGAAATGAATGAACGTACAAAAGAATGTAATGAACGTATGAATGAAAGAAATGATCGTACGTATGCAATGAATGTATGAATGAAATGAATGAATGAACGTATGTAATGTATGAATGAATGAAAGTAAGATACGTACGAATGAAAGAACGAATATGAAAGAAAGAATACGAAGGAATATGAATGTTAACGATGAACGGCACACGAACGAAAGTTAATGAATGAACGACGAAGATAATAATAATATTATCTGTGTACGTAATTGAGTGACCGCATATAAGTAAAGAAAGGTTTTCCGAAAGAAAAGTATGTTTTATTACAAAACTAGAACTCACTCAGCAACGCTGACTTTTATGTATTTTCCAGTTGGCAGGTAACAGGTTGCTGAGGATGGCACACGGGATTGGCTACACGGCGGGCAAGACTGACATCCATTTATGTTTTGATGATACTGTTGTTTTGTAATTCATTCGACTAATTATTTTGTGACTTATGAACTAGAATGTATTGCTTAACAACAGTGTTTACAATGAATGGAGGGTTTTTGCCAACTTAATTCCGCTACTTAATTTATAATATGTATGTTTTATGCTGTGAATGAGCGACTGTGAGGTGCCCGGGAACGGGGCCTTACAAGTTGGTATCAGAGCTAAAGTTTAAGAGAAACGGGTAAATTTTCAAAAATAAACCTTAACTTAAACTGAGAATGGGACGGAAAGAGGGATGTCAGCCCGAGTAGCCATGTGCCATCAGGTATTGTTTTTCTTAAAAGTTAATCAGTATTATGTGCGTGTGCTATGTGATTTATGTGTTCTTAGTAGATTTAGATGCTGATGTAGTCAGGATAGGAAGTGCTTGGGGTGTGAAGAGTAAAGTAAGTGGCTAATCACAACTGGCCACTGTAATTAGGGACTTACTATACTTGACATAAACTGAGTTGTTCCTTGAATGACTGTTTTAGTGTTTGAATCTTATAGCGCATAGGAAAATGGCTGGGAAGAAACCTTCTAAGGCTGCTAGTGGTAGAGGTCGTCCGCGGACGACTAGGAGCGGTGCTAAAGCTCCTGAGACGACTCCCGTGAACCCTGAGGTTCTTAATCGGACTGAAGGAAATGAGAATGCTAGTCTAAATGCCTCAGCTAGGGAGGCGATTGCTGACGAAGTACACCAGGTCCTACAGGCAGTTATGCCATCTGTAGTGACTGATGTTATTCGAGCTATGAGGAACGAGGAGAGGAAGGAGAAGGAGGACAGGAGAGGGTCGACTGGAAAGGAAAACAAGGGAGGAGAGGAATGACCGGATTCTGAGATAGTAGTATCTGATGAGGAAGGGGATGATGTAGTAGGGGTGACGACCAAGGGGTGCAGTTACGGGGCATTTCAGAGGTGCAAGCCCCCGACTTTCGATGGCAATGGCACTGCTGCAACCGCTCACCGATAGGTAAGGGAGATGGAAACGGTACTTGAGATCAGCGAGTGCCGTGAGGATCAGAAGGTGAAGTTGCCACCCACTTCTTTACTAACTCAGCACTATGCTGTTGGGACAATATTGTCCAAGCTGAGGGTTCCAGGGCCATCGGGAAAATAAGGTGGACAGAGTTGAAGAAGTTGATAATTGAGGAATTTTGTCCTCACAGGGAACTCGATAAGGTCGAGAGGGAGTTCCTACAACTCGAGGCGGGAACCATGACACACCAGCAGTACACTACCAAATTCAATGAGATGGCGAGGCTGGTGCCGGATCAAGTGACACCGGTATCTCGAAAGATTAACCGGTACATTCAGGGACTGCCAGCTGACATCCGCAGGCACTTGATTACTACCCGACCGAGCACCTTTAGGTCGGCAGTAGACTTAGCTGGGAGGCTCTATGACGAGAGGGAAGTGATGGTGGTGGAGACAAAGAAAGCCGGTGGTGCTAACCGGAACTGCAATGGGAAACGGTTCGGGCGTGGTGGCTTTACCCCGAATAACAAGAAGGCGAGAAGGGATGACCGTAGGGTGCGGTCACCAAGCTCAGGACCCAAAAGATGTGACAAGTGTGGTAAAAAACACGGTGGTGAATGTAGGTGGGGGTTAAACGTCTGTTTCAAGTGTGGGAAATCCAGTCATATGGCTAGAGACTGTAAGACTGCGAGGTGTTTCAACTGCGGTGAAGTGGGTCATATGAGTAAGGATTGCAGGAAGCCGAGGGCCGAGAGTTCCGGGGGAAAGAAGATGGCAGGGACTGAGGGGTAGAAGACAAGTGCCAGAGCTTTCACCATGACCAGAGAGGAGGCTAGGACGGACCCCGATGTTGTGTCAGGTACGTTTCTAGTAAATTAGACTCTTGCTTCTGTGTTATTTGATTCTGGTGCTAGTAAGAGTTTCATTTCTTCTACTTTCTGTGCTAAATTGCCTGTTAGTAGTAAATGCATTGATGAGCCCTTTGAAGTAGAAACCACTATTGGTAAGTCCACTAGAGTTACTGATGTGATAGAGGACTGTGCCATAGAGTTAGAAGGTCAAAGGTTTGCTGCTAGATTACATGTGATGCCCGTAGGTGGATTTGATGTGGTATTAAGAATGGATTGGTTGGCAACCTACGAAGCGAATATCGTATGTCGAAAGAAGATGATTAGACTGATGGCATCTAAGGGAAGCCCGGTAACGATATACGGTGATCTGGTAACGATGATTCCGAAGGTGATTTCGATGGCGGTGGTAGGCAAGTGTATAAGGCGTGGGTGCAGCGCCTACTTATGTTACGTAAAGGATGTGGAAACGCCAACACCACAACTATCCGACGTTCCGGTTATGTGTGAGTTTCCAGATGTATTCCCGGAAGACTTATCGGGATTGCCACCTGACCGCGAAATCGAATTCCAGATCGACTTGATACCCGGTGCCCAACCTGTTGCTAAAACACCGTATCGATTGGCTCCGACAGAAATGAAGGAGTTGATGGAGCAACTGCAAGAGTTGCTTGACAAGGGCTTCATTAGACCGAGTATCTCTCCTTGGGGTGCTCCAGTCTTATTCGTGAAAAAGAAGGACGGTAGCATGAGAATGTGTATCGACTACCGTGAATTGAACAAGTTGACAATAAAGAATCGGTATCCTTTACCGAGAATCGATGACTTGTTCGACCAGCTCCATGGTGCCAGTTGGTTCTCGAGGATAGATCTTCGATCTGGCTACCACCAGTTGAAGGTGAAGGAGCAAGACATTCCTAAAACAGCTTTTCGTACGCGTTATGGACACTATGAGTTTCTCGTTATGTCATTTGGTCTAACTAACGCGCCAGCTGCTTTTATGGATTTGATGAACCGAGTGTGTCGGCCAATGTTAGATAAATCAGTGATTGTGTTCATCGATGATATCCTGATTTATTCGACAAGCAAAGAAGAGCATACCGGTCATATTCGGGAGGTATTGGAGACTTTGAGAAGGGAGAAACTGTATGCTAAGTTCTCCAAATGTGCTTTCTGGCTACGCGAGGTGAAATTTCTGGGTCACATGGTAAATGCAGAGGGAATCATGGTGGACCCAGCAAAGGTTGAGGCTGTGATGCAATGGAAATCACCAAGGACCCCATCCAAGATTCGTAGTTTCTTCGGATTGGCGGGCTATTACAGAAGATTTATTCAAGACTTCTCCAAGATAGCCTCATGTAACACCCGTATTTTTTAGCAAGAAATAAAAGAAAAAGGAAGAAAAGAAAAGAAAATAAAAAGCAACTAAAAAGGAGGGACCAAAGGTGCCAAATGGGCAAAGTTGTTATTTATTTTGTACAAAAGGGAGGCATGGTCGCCCATAACCCCTGCACAATTCTTTGCATTCGGTTTTTAGAGAGAGAAACAACAGGGACTTCGATTCTTAGAGAGAGAAAGAAGAACAAATCGGATTCAAGGTAAGAATTGATGTTTTTAAGTTGTGTTTTGGCTAAGAAACCGAGAATGCATGTCCTTATGTGTGTGTGTTTGTGTTCGGGTTGCACTGTGTGTGTGTGTTTTAGGTGTAGAAACGACCGGGAAGTTAAGAAAGGGCATCCAAAACCCGAAGACAAACTAAGGTGAGTTCTAGACCCCTTTTATCTGTTTTTAAATGCTTTGGGGCTGGAAAATGCATGTAAGTATGTTTGTATAAAACTTGGATTTTATACCCGTATGATTGAATGTATGAATGTATGTGTTTATGTTAAGTTTTGCCTAGAATCAGGTGAGCGTGTTTAGAACTAGGCATTTTGATGTTTGGGATTTGGAATATGAATTAGATACATGTCCAGGTTGCTAATATGACCAACAGTGTGGTCGTATGACCAGGTGAATTTTTCTAAGTGTGTTGAAGAGTCCAATAGGACTCATACGACCAACAGTGTGGTCGTATGACCAGGTGATATTTTTCTAAGTGTGTTGAAGAGTCCAATAGGACTCATACGACCAACAGTGTGGTCGTATGACCAGGAGATTTTCCTAAGTGTGTTGAAGAGTCCAATAGGACTCATACGACCAACAGGGTGGTCGTATGACCAGATGATATTTCTAAGTATAGGATGAAAAGTCCAATAGGGCTCATACGACCAGCAGTGCTCTTACGCCTAACAGGGCTCATACGCCCAGGGGGCTTATACGCCTAACAGGGCTCAAACGTCCAGAACACTTAGGATTTCTTTTCAGAAATTTCCTGCAAATCCGAAGTTCGAGGTTTTGACCAGGGTTGACTAGGGTTAATAAATGATGATGTTTTATGCATGTAATGATGATTATGATTAACCCTTGTTATTACTGATATTATTATCAGTGTATTATTATTGTTAACAATATTATTAATAAAATATTGTTAAGTATGGTATGATGAATGTATGATGATGAATGTATGATGAGTGTGTATGTTCCTTATAATTGTGTATGCTTATCTTTCCGAAACTTTACGAATAATGAGAATGAACAAATGAAGTATTATGTAACGTAAAGTGAAAGATAATGAAAGAGGAACATAATGATGAATGCATGTATTAACGAATGAACGAAAAGAAGAATGATGATGAATACATGCATTAATGAACGAACGAATTATGTCTTGCAAGCATTGAATAACGCGATTGGTCCTTCTCTGTGATTGACCATGGTCATGGTACCTCTACCGCTTACCTCTAGTACCGTGGCATACGTTTTGTTGTTCATATGTTGACTTCGGCCGGTAGCTAATAACGATCGGGGTGTAGCATATGGTATTGGTACAATTCACCTTTCAATGTGCAAGTAAGTATGAACAGGATTCCTGTCATTCAACCACAGTAATCATAGCCAAGTGCTATGAAGTGGGTAAAGCCTGACAGAATCCATACGAGAAGTTAAAGATAACGATGAATAATGAATGATGAAGATAATAACGAATATTATCTCTGTGTACGTATGATGTATGAACGCATGCACGAAAGGATACTTATAAATAAGTAAAAGTATGTTTTATTATAAAACTAGAACTCACTCAGCAACGCTGACTTTTATGTGTTTTCAAGTTGGCAGGTAGTGTTGCTGAGGATGGCACGAGGCAGCTACTCAGCTCTTTTGGGATGGCATTCTTTTGTTAATGTTTTTGTATTGTAATGCAAACAAACGATATTTTGTAATGGGTGTTGTATTACTTTGCAAAAGCATTTATAGTAAATTCAAAGTTTCCGCTGCAAGATTTTTATTAAGTTATATTAAATGTATGTTTTATGGGTGATGACGACCAACTGTGAGGTACCCGGGAATGGGGCCTTACAAGTTGGTATCAGAGCCAAAGTTTAAGTGAAATGGGTAAATTTTTAAAATAAACCTAAACTTAAACTGAAAATGGGACAGAAAAGAAGAGAATGCCATCTAAGTAGTTGCGTGCCATCAGGTATTTTCTTGAAAGTTAACCAGTGTTACGTGCGCATGTTATGTGTTTATGTGTACTGTTAGACTTAGATACTAATGTAGTCAGGACAGGTAATGCTCGGGGTGTGAAGAGTAGAGTAAGTGGCTAATCACAACTGGCCACTGTAATTAGGGACTTACTATACTCGACATAAACTGAGCTATTTCCTTGAATGACCGTGTTGGTGTTTAAATCTTCCAGTGTGATAGAAGATGGTCGGTGGTAGATCATCTAAAGCTTCCCGTGGCGGTGGACGTGGTGATGAACCGCGTAACACGCGAGGAAGACTTAGGACAGAGAAAGTAGTTCATAAGGAAAACGAGACTCCTCATCAGGAGGAGGCAGACGAAAGCGCGAATTTGAGGGCCTCAGTGAAAGAGGCAGTGGTTGAGGAAGTGCACCAGGTCATGCAGACGATCTTACCGTCTGTAGTGACCGAAGTGATAAAGGCAGTACGTGAAGATGATAGACGGGGGAGGAATCGGTCCTCAGGAAGACGGCAACAGGCGGAAGCAGAAACAGTATTATCCGATGATGAAGAGGAAGAGGAGGAAGAGCAGGTACGGGAGACAGCCCGGGGTTGTAACTACGGGGCATTCATGAGGTACAAGCCCCCAACTTTTGATGGTTCTGGTACTGCTACTGATGCTCACCAATGGGTGATGGAAATGGAGGCTGTCCTCGATATTAGTGATTGCCAGGAGGACAAGAAGGTGAAGTTTGCTACCCACTCTTTCACAGGGTCGGCTTTATGCTGGTGGAAAAATATAGTCCAAGCCGAGGGTAGCAGGGCTATAGGGAAGATGAAGTGGGCTGAGTTAAAAAGGCTGGTTATTGAGGAATTCAGTCCTCGTCGGGAAATGGATAGAATTGAGAGAGAGTTCCTGTAGTTGGAGGCGGGGACGATGACCCACCAACAATATACCACCAAGTTTAACGAATTGGCGTTGTTGGTGCCAGAGCAGGTGACGCCGGTGTCTCAAAAGATCAACCGGTATATTCAGGGGTTGCCAGCTGAAATTCGTTGGCACTTGATTTCTGCCCGACCAAGCACTTTCAGGTCGGCAGTGGATTTGGCGGGAAGGTTATTCGATGAACGGGCTGCGTTGGTAAAGGCTGAGGGTAGCAAGAAGGGAAGTGGGGAGAAGAATTGGCAGGGGAAGAGATTTGGTCGGGGTGATACTTCGACGAACAACAAGAAGGCGAGAGTGGATGACCACCGTGTGATCGTGTCTGGAGCTGGGGTGAGGAAGTGTGGTAAGTGTGGAAAGGAGCACTGAGGGGAGTGCAAATGGGGATCCAACCTCTACTTTAAGTGCGGGAAGACAGGGCACATATCAAAAGATTACCGGATGGGCAAGTGTTTTAACTGTGGGGAAGGCGGTCATATGAGCAGGGACTGTAAGAAGTCGAGGGCTGAGGCTTCAGGGGTAAAGAAGACTGGAAGTGAAGGTCCGAGAGCAAGCTCCAGGGCTTTCACTATGACGCAGGAAGAGGCTAGGACGGACCCCGATGTGGTGTCAGGTACGTTTCTAGTAAATCAAACTCTTGCTTCTATGTTATTTGATTCTGGTGCTAGTAGGAGTTTCATTTCTGCTACTTTCTGTGCTAAATTGCCTGTTAGTAGTAAATGCATTGATGAGCCCTTTGATGTAGAAACCGCTATTGGTAAGTCCACTAGAGTTACTGATGTGATAGAGGACTGTACCATAGAGTTAGAAGGCCATAGGTTTGCTGCCAAATTACATGTGATGCCCCTATGAGGATTTGATGTAGTGTTAGGGATGGATTGGTTAGCAACCTATGAAGCGAATATCGTATGTCGAAAGAAGATGATTAGATTGACGGCATCTGACGGGAGTCTGGTGACAATATACGGTGATCGGGTAACGATGATTCTGAAGGTGATTTCGATGGCGGTGGCGGGGAAGTGCATGAGGCGTGGGTGCAACGCCTACCTATGTTATGTGAAGGATGTGGAAACACCAACACCACAACTATCCGACGTTCCTGTTGTGTGTGAGTTTCCAGATGTGTTCCCGGAAGACTTATCGGGATTGCCACCTGACCGTGAAATCGAATTTCAAATTGACTTAATACCCGGTGCCCAACCTGTCGCTAAGGCACCGTATCGATTAGCTCCTACGGAGATGAAGGAGTTGATGGAGCAACTGCAGGAGTTGCTTGACAAGGGCTTCATTAGACCGAGTATCTCTCCTTGGGGTGCTCCGGTCTTATTTGTGAAAAAGAAGGACGGTAGCATGAGAATGTGTATCAACTACCGTGAATTGAACAAGTTGACCATAAAGAATCGGTATCCGTTACCGAGGATCGATGACTTGTTCGACCAGCTCCAGGGTGCCAGTTGGTTCTCGAGGATAGATCTTCGATCTGGCTACCATGAATTAAAGGTAAAGGAGAAGGACATTCCTAAAACAGCTTTTCGTACGCGTTATGGACACTATGAGTTTCTCGTTATGTCATTTGGTCTAACTAACGCGCCAGCTGCTTTTATGGACTTGATGAACCGAGTGTGTCGGCCAATGTTAGATAAATCAGTGATTGTGTGCATCGATGATATCCTGATTTATTCGAGGAGCGAAGAAGAGCATGCCGGTCACATTCGAGAAGTATTGGAGACTTTGAGAAGGGAGAAACTGTATGCTAAGTTCTCCAAATGTGCTTTCTGGCTACGCGAGGTGCAATTTCTGGGTCACGTGGTAAATGCAGAGGGAATCATGGTGGACCCAGCAAAGGTTGAGGCTGTGATGCAATGGAAATCACCAAAGACGCCATCCGAAATTCATAGCTTCTTGGGATTGGCGTGCTATTATAGGAGATTTATTCAAGACTTTTCAAAGATAGCCTCACCTTTGACAAAATTGACTCGTAAGGACGTGAAATTCGTGTGGGGTCGAGAGCAGGGGACGGCCTTTGAGGAGTTGAAGGCAAGACTAACACAAGCTCCTGTTTTGATTTTGCCCGAAAGGAATGAAGACTTAGTGGTCTATTCAGATGCATCTTATTCCGGGCTAGGTTGCGTGTTGATGCAACGTGGAAGGGTGATCGCATATGCATCTCGACAACTGAAGATCCACGAAGTCAACTATCCCACACATGATCTAGAATTAGCTGCGGTGGTTTTTGCGTTGAAGATTTGGCGGCACTATCTATACGGGACGAAGTGCACAATCTTCACCGACCATAAAAGCTTGAAGTACTTCTTCGAGCAGAAAGATCTTAACATGAGGTAGAGGCGATGGTTGGAACTAATAAAGGATTATGATTGAGAAATCCATTACCATCCGGGCAAGGCCAACGTGGTGGCCGATGCTCTTAGTCGAAAAGAACGACCTGAGCCGATTCGGGTGAAGGCTTATCAGCTGATCATGACCCCCGATGTGATGACACAGGTTAAGGAGTTCCAAGATGAGGCTTTGAAAGAAGATCGTCTTAACTCCGAAAGGATGAGAGGCCTAGTTATGGAATTGGGTGAGAACACTCTTGGTGTTAAGACCCGATTTGGGCGAATGTGGATTCCTCGATACGGGGATCTACGTGGTAGAATTATGGACGAGGCCCATAAGACCCGATACTCCATTCACCCCGGTGCTACCAAAATGTACTACGATATGAAGAAGGACTATTGGTGGCCGGGTATGAAACGCGACGTAGTGGAGTACGTAAGTAAGTGCTTGACTTGCTTACAAGTGAAGGCGGAACACCAGAAGCCCTACGGGAAGATCCAACCGTTGGATATACCCGAGTGGAAGTGGGAACACATCACCATGGATTTCATCACGAAGTTACCACGTACCCCAAAAGGGTATGATGCCATATGGGTGATAGTTGACCGCTTGACAAAGAGTGCCCACTTCCTACCGATCCGTGAAACGTACTCATCTGAAAGATTGGAGGATCTGTTCATCAAAGAAATTGTAGCTCGTCATGGTGTGCCGGTGTCTGTTGTGTCTGATCGTGACACCCGGTTTACCTCCAAGTTTTTGAAAAGATTTCATGATGCAATGGGGACGAGGCTACACATTAGTACAGCATATCACCCTCAGACAGACGGTCAGTCTGAGAGGACGATCCAAACACTCGAGGACATGCTTCGAGCGTGTGTGATCGATTTTGGAGGATGTTGGGACAACCACCTGCCGTTAGCAGAATTCTCATACAACAACAGTTATCACGCCAGCATTGGCATGCCACCTTACGAGATGCTATACGGTAGGAGATGTAGGACGCCCGTATGTTGGGGAGACATTGGGCAGAAGGAATTGGGAGGTGTTGAGGTGATTGAAGCAACGACTGAGAAATTGCAAAAGATCAAAGCCTTCATGACGGCGGCGAAAGATAGGCAAAAGTCGTATGCTGACAAGAGGCGAAGACCGATAGAGTTCAAGGTTGGTGACCGAGTTATGTTGAAGGTCTCACCTTGGAAAGGAATCATTAGATTCAGGAAACGAGGTAAGCTATGCCCGAGATACATAGGACCTTTCCGGATTGTCGCACGGGTAGGAGAGGTGGCCTATCGACTTGAATTACCAGATGAGTTAAGTGGAATTCATCCTACATTCCATGTATCTCATCTGAGAAAGTGCTTAGCTGATGATGGCATGGTTGTACCACTGGAGGATATTGAAGTAGACGAACGGCTCAATTACGTTGAGCAACTAGTGGCAATCATTGATCGTAAGGAGAAGAGGTTGAGAAATAAAGTGATTCCTCTTGTGCGTGTACAGTGGAAGCACAGGAAGGGATCCAGGTCTACGTGGGAGACTGAAGAAGAAATGAGACAGCACTACCCACATCTGTTTGAGGAATAACAGGTTTCGGGGACGAAACCTATATAAGGGGGGTGGACTTGTAACACCCGTATTTTTTAGCAAGAAATAAAAGAAAAAGGAAGAAAAGAAAAGAAAATAAAAAGCAACTAAAAAGGAGGGACCAAAAGTGCCAAATGGGCAAAGTTGTTATTTATTTTGTACAAAAGGGAGGCATGGTCGCCCATAACCCCTGCACAATTCTTTGCATTCGGTTTTTAGAGAGAGAAACAGCAGGGACTTCGATTCTTAGAGAGAGAAAGAAGAAGAAATCGGATTCAAGGTAAGAATTGATGTTTTTAAGTTGTGTTTTGGCTAAGAAACCAAGAATGCATGTTCTTATGTGTGTGTGTTGTGTTCGGGTTGCACTGTGTGTGTGTGTTTTAGGTGTAGAAACGACTGGGAAGTTAAGAAAGGGCATCCAAAACCCGAAGACAAACTAAGGTGAGTTCTAGACCCCTTTTTACCTGTTTTTAAATGCTTTGGGGCTGGAAAATGCATGTAAGTATGTTTGTATAAAACTTGGATTTTATACCCGTATGATTGAATGTATGAATGTATGTGTTTATGTTAAGTTTTGCCTAGAATCAGGTGACCATGTTTAGAACTAGGCATTTTGATGTTTGGGATTTGGAATATGAATTAGATACATGTCCAGGTTGCTAATACGACCAACAGTGTGGTCGTATGACCAGGTGAATTTTTCTAAGTGTGTTGAACAGTCCAATAGGACTCATACGACCAACAGTGTGGTCGTATGACCAGGTGATATTTTTCTAAGTGTGTTGAAGAGTCCAATAGGACTCATACGACCAACAGTGTGGTCGTATGACCAGGGGATTTTCCTAAGTGTGTTGAAGAGTCCAATAGGACTCATACGACCAACAGGGTGGTCGTATGACGAGATGATATTTCTAAGTATAGGATGAAAAGTCCAATAGGGCTCATACGACCAGCAGTGCTCTTACGCCTAACAGGGCTCATACGCCCAGGGGGCTTATACGCCCAACAGGGCTCAAACGTCCAGAACACTTAGGATTTCTTTTCAAAAATTTCCTGCAAATCCGAAGTTCGAGGTTTTGACCAGGGTTGACTAGGGTTAATAAATGATGATGTTTTATGCATGTAATGATGATTATGATTAACCCTTGTTATTACTGATATTATTATCAGTGTATTATTATTGTTATCAATATCATTAATAAATATTGTTAAGTATGGTATGATGAATGTATGATGATGAATGTATGATGAGTGTGTATGTTCCTTATAATTGTGTATGCTTATCTTTCCGAAACTTTACGAATAATGAGAATGAACAAATGAAGTATTATGTAACGTAAAGTGAAAGATAATGAAAGAGGAACATGATGATGAATGCATGTATTAACGAATGAACGAAAAGAAGAATGATGATGAATACATGCATTAATGAACGAACGAATTATGTCTTGCAAGCATTGAATAACGGGATTGGTCCTTCTCTGTGATTGACCATGGTCATGGCACCTCTACCGCTTACCTCTAGTACCGTGGCATACGTTTTGTTGTTCATATGTTGACTTCGGCCCGGTAGCTAATAACGATCGGGGTGTAGCATATGGTATTGGTACAATTCACCTTTCAATGTGCAAGTAAGTATGAACGGGATTCCTGTCATTCGACCACAGTAATCATAGCCAAGTGCTATGAAGTGGGTAAAGCCTGACAGAATCCATACGAGAAGTTAAAGATAGCGATGAATAACGAATGATGAAGATAATAACGAATATTATCTCTGTGTACGTATGATGTATGAACGCATGCACGAAAGGATACTTATAAATAAGTAAAAGTATGTTTTATTATAAAACTAGAACTCACTCAGCAACGCTGACTTTTATGTGTTTTCCAGTTGGCAGGTAGTGTTGCTGAGGATGGCACGAGGCAGCTACTCAGCTCTTTTGGGATGGCATTCTTTTGTTAATGTTTTTGTATTGTAATGCAAACAAATGATATTTTGTAATGGGTGTTGTATTACTTTGCAAAAGCATTTATAGTAAATTCAAAGTTTCCGCTGCAAGATTTTATTAAGTTATATTAAATGTATGTTTTATGGGTGATGACGACCAACTGTGAGGTACCCGGGAACGGGGCCTTACACCTCACCTTTGACAAAATTGACCCGTAAGGATGTGAAATTCGTGTAGGGTCGAGAGCAGGAGACTGCCTTTGAGGAGTTGAAGACGAGACTAACACAAGCTCCTGTCTTGACGTTGCCCGAGGGAAATGAAGACTTAGTGGTATATTCGGATGCATCCTACTCTGGGCTAGGTTGTGTATTGATGCAATGTGGAAGGGTAATAGCCTACGCATCTCGACAGCTGAAGACCCACGAAGTCAACTATCCGACACACGATCTAGAATTTGCCGCGGTGGTTTTTGCGTTGAAGATTTGGCGGCACTATCTGTACGGGACGAAGTGCACAATCTTCACCGACCACAAAAGCTTGAAGTACTTCTTCGAGTAGAAGGATCTGAACATGAGGCAGAGGCGATGGTTGGAACTAATAAAGGATTATGATTCCGAAATCCATTACCATCCGGGCAAAGCCAACGTGGTGGCAGACGCCCTTAGCCGAAAGGAAAGGCCCGAGCCGATTCGGGTAAAGGCTTATCAATTAATTATGACCTCTGATGTGATGACTCAGGTTAAGGAGTTTCAAGACGAGGCTTTGAAAGAAGATCGTCTTAACTCCGAAAGGATGAGAGGTCTAGTCACGGAATTGGGTGAGAACACTCTTGGTGTTAAGACCCGATTCGGGCGGATGTGGATTCCTTGATACGGGGATCTACGTGGAAAGATCATGGATGAGGCCCACAAGACTCGATACTCCATTCATCCCGGTGCTACCAAAATGTATCATGATATGAAGAAGGTTTATTAGTGGCCGGGCATGAAACGTGACGTGGTGGAGTACGTGAGTAAGTGCCTAACTTGTTTACAAGTAAAGGCAGAACACCAGAAACCTTACGGGAAGATCCAACCGTTGGATATACCCGAGTGGAAGTGGGATCACATCACCATGGACTTCATTACGAAGCTACCACGTACCCCGAAAGGGTATGATGCCATATGGGTGATAGTTGACCGCTTGACAAAGAGTGCCCACTTCCTACCGATCCGTGAAACGTACTCATCTGAAAGATTGGCGGATCTGTTCATCAAAGAGATTGTAGCTTGTCATGGTGTACCGGTGTCTATTGTGTCTGATCGTGACACCCGGTTTACCTCCAAGTTTTGGAAAAGATTTCATGATGCAATGGGGACGAGGCTACACATTAGTACAGCATATCACCCTCAGACGGACGGTCAGTCTGAGAGGACGATCCAAACACTCGAGGACATGCTTCGGGCGTGCGCGATCGATTTTGGAGGAAGTTGGGACGACCACCTGCCGTTAGCAGAATTCTCGTATAATAACAGTTATCATGCCAGCATTGGCATGCCACCCTACGAGATGCTATACGGTAGGAGATGTAAGACGCCCGTATGTTGGGGAGACATTGGGCAGAAAGAACTGGGAGGTGTTGAGGTGATTGAAGCAACGACTGAGAAATTAGAAAGGATCAAAGCCTTCATGAAGGCGGCGAAAGATAGGCAAAAGTCGTATGCTGACAAGAGGCAAAGACCGATAGAGTTCAAGGTTGGTGACCGAGTCATGTTGAAGGTCTCGCCCTGGAAAGGAATCATTAGATTCAGGAAACGAGGTAAGCTAAGCCCGAGATATATAGGACCTTTCCGGATTGTCGCACGAGTAGGAGAGGTAGCCTATCGACTTGAATTGCGAGATGAGTTAAGTGGAATTCATCCCACATTCCATGTATCTCATCTGAGAAAGTGCTTAGCTAATGAAGACATGGTTGTACCACTGGAGGATATCGAGGTGGATGAGAGGCTCAACTACGTGGAGCAACCAGTGGCAATCATTGATCGTAAAGAAAAGAGGTTGAGGAATAAAGTGGTTCCTCTTGTGCGTGTACAGTGGAAGCACAGGAAGGGATCCAAGTCTACGTGGGAGACTGAAGAGGAGATGAGAGAACATTACCCACATCTGTTTGAGGAATAACAGGTTTCGGGGACGAAACCTATATAAGGTGGGTGGACTTGTAACACCCGTATATTTCTTTTAAAGAAATAAAAGAATAAAAGAGAAAGAAAATGGGGGAAAAGAAAGTCAACCCCAAAGTTGAGGGACCAAAAGTGTTAAAAATGATAAAATCTTGAAAAGTTGGTGTAAAAGGCGATATGGTCGCCCATACGCACTGCACACTCTTTTCTTGTTCGGATTTTAGAGAGAGAAAGCAGAGAAACTCTCGGGTTTTTGAAGAACAAGAAGAAGAATTCGATTTTTAGGTAAGGTTTAATGTTTTTAAGTTGTTCTTGGCTAGATTAGCCTCGGTTAAATGCTTATGTGTGTTTCTATGTGTTCAAATGCGTGTTAAGAAGGTTTCAAAGTGTTGGAATTGGTTGAAGATGCTCGGGAGAAGAGTGTAAACTCGGAGGACAATTAAGGTGAGTTTCTAGACCCCTTTTTACCAGTTTTTAAAGGATTTGGGGCTGGAAAATGCATGCATGTATGTTTTTATAAATTTGGGTATGGTACCCGTATGATATGTACATGTGTATGTTTATAAAGTATGTTTTGGGATGAACGTATGGTTATGTTTATGTTAAGTTTATGCCTGGAATCGTATGTACATGTTTAGAACTAGGTATTATGATATTTGGGGACTGGAATATGAATTAGAAACATGAACAGGTTGCTAATACGCCTAACAAGCCCAAATAGTGGTCATATGTCTAGAAAATTTACTAAGTATGGGGGTCATGAGTCCCAACAGTACTCATGAGTCCAATAGTGCTCATGAGTCTGAAAATTTACTAAGTATGGGAGATGAAAAGTCTGAGCAGTGGTCGTATGACCAGAAAATTTTTCTAAGTATAAGGTGAAAAGTCCAACAGGGCTCATACGCCCAACAGGGCTCATACGCCCAACAGGGCTCATACGACCAAACACTTAGAATCTTTACAGGAAATTTCCGGGAATCCGGATTTCAAGGCTTTGACCAAGGGTTGACTAGGGTTAATTAATGATGATGTTTTATGCATGAAATGATGATAAATGATTAACCCTTGAGTATTGTTACTGATTTTATTATCAGTATTTTATTTCTATTAACAATATTATTATTATTTAATATTGTTAAGTATGTACTGGCATGATGAAGAATGACTAAAATTTAACGAAGGGCATAATCATTAATAAGTAAAATATTAATGATAAAGAGAAATGGAACGAAAAGTGAGAGATAATGAAAGAGGAACATGGCGAACGAATGCATGCATTAACAAATGAACGAATGAATGTAAGAAAGGCTTGCAAGAAAATGTATGGAGGTGCACACCCCTGGCAGGTGTTAGCTCAACTGTGATGCGGGTTAGCTACCCCGAAGGATGCACATAGGGTCAATCTTTGAGATTGATAATGAGGTGAGCAACCACGTGTTGCAACAGACTCGGTTAGCAGGCAATCATGAGATTTGCCACTAAGGTGAGCAGCCATGTGCTGCAACAGACTTGGCTAACGTACGATAGAATGAAAGATAAGTGGTGCATGTACTTACCTCAGGTGACTGGATCAGCTTCGTGCACAATGTTCGTGGTTGATCACCACAGGTCCAGCACCAGCTTCATGCACAATGTTCGGGGTATTGTACATGTTACCAGAAGTAATGAAATGAACGTACGAAAGAACGTAATGTGAATGTATGAATGAAATGAATGAACGTACGAAAGAATGTAATGAACGTATGAATGAAAGAAATGATCGTACGTATGCAATGAATGTATGAATGAAATGAATGAATGAACGTATGTAATGTATGAATGAATGAAAGTAAGATACGTACGAATGAAAGAACGAATATGAAAGAAAGAATACGAAGGAATATGAATGTTAACGATGAACGGCACATGAATGAAAGTTAATGAATGAACGACGAAGATAATAATAATATTATCTGTGTACGTAATTGAGTGACCGTATATAAGTAAAGAAAGGTTTTCCGAAAGAAAAGTATGTTTTATTACAAAACTAGAACTCACTCAGCAACACTGACTTTTATGTATTTTCCAGTTGGCAGGTAAAAGGTTGCTGAGGATGGCACACGGGAATGGCTACACGGCGGGCAAGACTGACATCCATTTATGTTTTGACGATACTGTTGTTTTGTAATTCATTCGACTAATTATTTTGTGACTTATGAACTAGAATGTATTGCTTAACAACAATGTTTACAATGAATGGAGGGTTTTTGCCAACTTAATTCCGCTGCTTAATTTATAATATGTATGTTTTATGCTGTGAATGACCTACTGTGAGGTGCTCGGGAACGGGGCCTTACATCATGGTTACAGGCATGTAATTATCCATGGAAAAGACTTCAAAGATTACAATCTGTGTCTTTGAGGAACCTTGTCAGGAGCTTTCAGGAAACTGAAATGCAGTCAAACAAGATGATCATACTTGACACTGACAATCCTCAGTACTTGGATATTACAAAGAAAACGAGGATGCTGAAGCCTCAAGAGATTAAGTCAATAGCTCAAAGACAAGTGCTCATGAAAATAGAAGAGAATTGATAAAGATGTTTTTTGGTTCAGATAAACAAGTTTATAAAGCTTCTCCTGAGCGAAACTATTATTTGACAGTGCTTGATCTACTGGAGACTTGGTAAGGAATGTTTTGAAGAAAGGGCAATCAGTTGCTGAACTTCTGAATGCAATGATTGCTCCTGATTTTACTAACCAAGTGAAGATAATAGCCTTGAAATATGATGAGATTTTTGATGCTTTCTTAATCAAACGAGTAAATGCTGTATGTGATGTTTATCACTTTTACTCGAGCATCATAAAGCTACCAGTCCAAGACTTAAAGGAGTTGAACAAACTGCCTTTGATCAACCTGACTGGAGCTAATCATGGACAGATATTTGTTGAACTATTAAGAAGAGGTATATCTAGAGCAAGTACTTTCCTTCAAACAAGATGTGATCAAGAGGACAAGGAGTACTTTGCTACGTTGAAAAAGAATAGAAAGATAAAGGGCAAACAATCAGAAGATGAACACTTTTTGGTTGAGTTTTGTGATCGGTATTTTGAAAAGGTTACAACACCAGGATTGAAGGTGATTGACGGGACACAAAAGTCTAAACCAATCCTAAGATGGTTTTATAAAACTGAGAAGTTTGAGCTTAAACTGGTCCGGAATCTTGAGCAATAGGATGAGGATACGGTCACCCTTTTTGGTGCATTTGAGCTTGAACTGTTACATCCAAGTTACATTTCATTTCTCTCTGTTCAAAAGTTTGAAAAAGTATCTCTAGAGATTGCTGAACAAGAAAAAAAGTACTTTCTTTCCATTATTAATGTGATGAATGCTACAATGGAAAGAATTTCTCTAAGGAAAGCACTTGCTTATACTAACATTGTAAAGAAAGATATCAAAGATATAGAGTTTATGAGAATTTCACGGAAAGGTGTATTGGAGGTATACTCAAAGGAAAGTTCAAAACCTATTGAGTTATATGCCAATATAGACATAACAGGATTATCAAAAGACACCTTGGAGAGGATGAGTAAGATGGAGATAAAAACTAATGAATCAAGACCTAAACAAAGGCATTCTAGCTAGCAAATTCAAGTCTACCATAGCCAATGTCTTAAAAGAGCAAGAATTATACAAGAAAAAGCCAATGTTTAAAATCAAAGAAGAGCCTGAGGATTTCTTTGATGTTTGAAGATTGAAGATTAAAGATTGAAGATCAAGAGAAGAATGAAGATTGAAGATCAAGTGAAGATTAGAGAATGAAGACAAAGAGAAGAATAAGCTGAGAAGACTGAAGATTTTGAAGACAGAAGACAATGTAAATCTTAAGGGGAGTATTGAAACTGCTTCTTGAAAGATTAACATGTTGTCTTTATGTGTCTTTTATGTTTTTGTCATAGTATAGGGACTAGTTTTGTAATTAGCTAGTTCCTTTGTTTATTGATAGTATATATAGCTTAGACTTGTGTAGATTAGTTAGACTTGAACAAATCTGCTACTTACACTTTGTATTTGTCTTTGCTATTATCAATAAAATCTATAAATTTTTGTTGATATTGTGCTTAGATTTGATTACTGTGTTTGTATATCATTGAATTGTCCTCTAATATCATCACAGATCTATACATTTGATCCTATCATATGAAACTTTATTTATAGTTCAAGTTATGCTTGCTGAAAGTTTGGGTCTTCCTATCTAATGTATATTGGTAAAATTTTAGGGCCTTACAAGTATGCCTACTTAAAGAATGTATCGTCCACAAAACATACTGTTGCATCAGGTTACTTTACGCAAACAAGAACTTCTTCTTTGATCAGTAACTAATGAATATGGAATTTAAGTTAGTTACTTAATATCACAATACAAAATACTTTAAGTAAAGCTAAATACATAATAAGTTCTTTCAAGGTATTAACTTGATTAATTTGTTTTGTACCAAGTTTACAATTTGGCAGATACAATCAAATGACCAAGTTTACAATTTGGCAGATACAATCAAATGACCTAGAAAGCTTTGCCTCTGCTATACAAGTGTGAGGACTTTTATAATAAATGAAGAGAATAAACTATTCTATGTTCAAATACTACAGTAGATCATGTAATCTGTGTATTGGAGTTGGCAGCTGTTCTACTATGTTGTCGGCAAAAGGTAGGACACAACAGCCGTCGGCACAGGCTTGTTCTATGTAGTAGTCGATCGACTGCTCATGTAGTTCACTATTGATCAGTAGTTGATCTGTATATACTGATCAATAGACATTGAGCATAGGTAGATTAGCAGTTGCTTTGTTATATGTTGATCAGCAATCATTCATTATATATCCTTCGATAGTGGATTCAACACTTGGCTTGATTTGGCAGTTGACGGCCAATGCTGAAATCCTAAGTTCAGCACTTGGCATGTTTCGACAGTTGATGGGAAATGCTCAAATCCTGAGTTTGCGGTAGTTTCATCCTTCATGATTCAACAAATTCCCACTAGGATGATGCTACCAAAACTCTATCTTTAACCTTCATGCATTCTAATCAGTAGAAGCTCATACATGTATCCTCTTCAATCTCTTAAGGAGTTGTCAGGAGCTAGATTTGTGTAAGACCGAAGGTGTTGGTTGAGGAATTGTAACTCTAATGAGTGATAGGATCATGAATGCTTACTGGAGTTACATGTAGAGCTTCTTCTTCTTCCTTTTGCTCAGCCTTGTTGTCAAACTTGATCTTTAGAATAGCTGCTATGGACTTGTACTTGTCTGGTAAGTCTTCATTTTTAGAGATCAACTTATGCATAGTTTTCAAATCTTCAAGGATGAGTTTCAGACATTCAATTTAGTTAATAAGAAAGATTTTTCCTTATTCTTCCTTCAATGGAGAACCTCTTAGTTTTAAAGACCATTTGATGATTTTCTCATTATTCTCTGAGTCTTCTTCTTCCTCATATTCTAATAGTTCTTCTTCTTTGAGTGTTCCACCTCATGTCTCATTTCGTCAGTAACATTAATGATAATCACTTCATCTGTTGACTCTTCGTATTGGCTCTAGGTAGGGATTTGGTTGTTTTAGTAGCTGGATGGACTTTTAGAGAACTATGCTTAGTGGTTTGAGCAGGTGGTGAAGTATGAGGAGGTGAGATTGGTTGGCTATTGGGTTCGGTAGATGGAGAGGTTTTGGCAGCTTTAGATTCTACTTTCTTCTTTCTTTTCTCTAAAGCTTGCCTTGATCTTTCAAGGTGGAGTTGTAGATCCTCAATACCTTTTCCACATCCTTGCCTCAGAGTCATTACTTGGGTTCCTTAGTCTTAGCCTGCTTAAGTAAGCTATCTCAAACCAGTTAAAGCAAACCTGTTGGTTCCTTGAGTAATCTACTCTTCCAGATACTGATCTAGTTATAAAGTAGGTGTTTTTCATTTGATCATACTCTCACTCCATTATTGGATCATATGCTCATACTGAAGTTTCAAGAACTTCTTCACTAGTATTAGATTTGACTAAGGTTAGTACTTTATGCATTAGCATCTTAGACTTGTCATTCTTGTATCCAAAAATGCTTAAGTACTCATAAATTTAGTCTAAAATGTCAAGGGGCATATCAAGTACCTCATTCTTATGATCATAGTAAATGATCTCTCCATTAGCCCTCTTGACAACAAATTTCTTCATCTAAGTAAGATACCTAGTTGCTAACACTTTGGTTCCTTAGGGTATCTTCTCCTCTGCTTTTGGATCAACAATCCTTGCTTTTATCACTTTCTTTGGAGCTTTCGTCTTCTTTGCAAGGACTGAAGAGATGGGCTTCTTATCATTAGAGAAAGTTGTTGAAGAGTCAGGAGATGCTGGAGGCCTAGTCAACAGAAGGGAGTACTTCTAAGTAACTTTCTTTGACTTGGCCTGTTATCTCTCCTATTACTCTTGGCTTGTTCAAACTTTAGGAGCACTCCAGCAACAACTTTGTTCTTGATTCCTTTGTTATTTAGATCAAGAGTTGACATACTCATTAGTCCTACTTGCCTACTAGAGAAACCATTGTATTTAAGGAACTGCTTTATCTCATACTTATCCTTAAACTCATGCTGAACTCTTTCACCTTTCCTCTTATGTGATTCTTCCCTCTTTCTTCTAGCTGACTCAACTGATTTCTATATTTTAGCATGAGTTGCAGCTATCAGCTTAGACTTGATCTAATAAGTGCTCCACTCCATGACCTCATCAGAATTGTTTCCTTTCAACTCAAGTTGAGCTGTTAGGAGACTTTTTTTTCATCTTTCTTTCTTTCATCATAGATGAGACCACAGGACTAGGTTCGCCAATTATAACTATTGAAGCCTGCTGAGGTGTTGTTCTTTAAGTTCTTTCGGAAGATGGCCTGGATGACTTAGATATCACCTTCTTGGACAGCTTCAGTCTTTGATCTAGGTGGAACTTTTAAGATTGTTCTGCTGGGTTCACCACCACAGTTGAATTCTCTAGATGAATTTCTGGAAGCACTTGAATCCTTTGCACTCTTGTTTAGTGCAATGATATTCTTTTTTACTAAGAATTCTAAAGCTCTAAATGCCTTCAGAACTATCATATTTTCTTTAGCCTTTTATAGGAACAGCTTCACATTTTAATCTAGCCTTTGATTTCTATGATTCAAATTCTATTTCCCCTTTAGTAGTGATAAGTCTCTTACGTTTGTTAGAGGTAGAGAATTTAGTAAGTCCGACTGCCGAAAGTTTAGGAATTACACCTGATGCCTTACCAACTGACTTGGGATCATTAGTAATGCTCTGATCTCTCTCAACATCATGAGTGACTTCTGGGCCATCATTGTCCACATTCACCTCAGAGTTAATTGGGGCTTCAGTTTCAATTTTTGGTTGACCAAATATCACCTCAACTGATTTTCTGAGTTAAGACTCTTGTGAAACCTTATAAAGTTGGATAGGCTCATCCTCAAAGGTCACCCCATGTCTTTCCATATCATCATCTATTTTCTAGGAGCCTCTTTTGTATACCACCATCTTTTCGAAGGAATCATTTGCCAAAGGAGTCTCTTGTATAGTATTGTCAGCAGTTGCATCTGCACCTAATTTGTTTAGTGCTTCAGCTTCTTCTAAGAGTACTTTCAGAAGTGGTGCTTTTTCTTTAGTAGATGACTTGGGAGAGGCTTCAAGTCCAACCACTATCTCTCTCTTAGATGATTTCTCATCAGTTATCTTTCTTTTTAGAGAGAGTAAAGAAGAAGTTTTAGATTTCTTTATCATGCCCATCCTCCTCTTCCCAAGTATAACCTTTTGGTTCATCCTCCTCATTACCCTCCTAGCCGCGATTTCTTTTTCCTTTTCACTATCATAGCCATACTTATCAAGAATCTTATTCAGATTGACTTTAGCTTCTGATAAAGGCTCATACTAGTCAGTCCATTATGAAGAGTAAGAGATTGGCTATATTACTTCAATGACTTGAGTAGCCAATCTCTAAAGAATATCTTTAGCTTTTTTAGGCTCACCTTTCACCTTTTTAGTAGTATCATCTGATATTCCAGTTGACACTAGATTGATGGAGGAAGGCACATTGTAAGGCCCCGTCCCCGGGCACCTCACAGCTGGCCTATCATCGCACATAAAACATATATTTACATTAACTTATTAAAAACAATGCAGCGGAAACATTAAATTTTTACTTTCAATTTAAAGTAAATGCTTTTGCTAGTTAATACAACGTACATCAATTACAAAATATCTATTGCTGTATTACATAACAAAAGCATCTAACAAAAGAATGCCATCCCAAAAGAGCTGAGTAGCCGCCTCGCGCCATCCTCAGCAACACTACCTGTCAACTGGAAATACATAAAACGTCAGCGTTGCTGAGTGAGTTCTAGTTTTGTAATAAAACATACTTTTCATTTATTATAACCATTCTTACATACATGCGGTCATACAACATACGTACACTTAGATAATATTATTATTATCTTCATCGCTCATTCATTAGCTTCCGTTCATGTGTCGTTCATCATTAACATTTATATTCTTCATATTCTTTCTTTCATTCGTACGTATCTCACTTTCATTCATTCATACACTACGTACGTTCGTACATTCATTTCATTCATTCATTCATTACATACGTACGATCATTTCTTTCATTCATACATTCATTACATTCTTTCGTACGTTCATTTCATTACTTCTGGTAACATGTACAATACCCCGAACATTGTGCATGAAGCTGGTGCTGGACCTGTGGTGATCGACCACGAACATTGTGCACGAAGCTGAACCAGTCACCTGAGGTAAGTACATGCACCACTTATCTTTAACTTTCATTCTATCGTACGTTAGCCAAGTCTGTTGCAGCACACGACTGCTCAACTCAGTGGCAATCTCATGATTGCCTGCTAACCGAGTCTGTTGCAACACGTAGTTCCTCACCTCATTATCAATCTCAAAGATTGACCCTGTGTGCATCCTTCGGGGTAGCTAACCCGCATCATAGTTGAGCTAACACCTGCCAGGGGTGTACACCTCCATTCATTTGCTTGCAAGCCTTTCTTATATTCATTCGTTCATTTATTAATGCATGCATTTATTCATCATGTTCCTTTTTCATTATCTTCTACTTTACGTTCCATTTCCCTTTATCATTAATATTTTACTTATTAATGATTATGCTCTTCGTTAAATTTTAGTCATTCTTCATCATGCCAGTACATACTTAACAATATTAAGATAATAATATTGTTAACAATAATAAAATACTGATAATGAAATCAGTAACAATAATCAAGTGTTAATTATTAATCATCATTGTGTGCACAAAACATCATCATTAAATGGCCCTTGGACAACCTCGGTCAAATCCCCGAAATCCAGATTCCCAGAAAATTTCTGAAAAAAATTCTAAGTGTTGGACACATGAGCACTGTTGGGAAGCATGAGCACTGTTTGGACTTTTTACCACTATGTAGACTCACCAGCCAACACTTAGAAACTTTTTCACCTTAGGCATATGAGCACTGTTTGGACTTATCACCGTACACTTAGTCATTATTTCAGACATATGAACACTGTTTAGACTTATGAGCACTGTTTAGACTTATCACCTTATACTTAACTTATTTTCGGACATATGTGCACTGTTTAGACTTATGAGCACTATTTGGACTTATTCCCCTGCACTTAGTTTTTCTAAGTTAGAATTCAGACTCATGAGCACTATTTGGACTTATTATCCTGCACTTAGTTTTTTCTAAGTCAGTATTCAGACTCATGAGCACTATTTGGACTTATTACCCTGCACTTAGTTTTTTCTAAGTCAAAATTCAGACTCATGAGCACTATTTGGACTTATTACCCTGCACTTAGTTTTTTTCTAAGTCAGAATTCAGACTCATGAGCACTATTTGGACTTATTACCCTGCACTTAGTTTTTCTAAGTCAGAATTCAGACTCATGAGCACTATTTGGACTTACTACCATGCACTTAGTTTTTCTAAGTCAGAATTCAGACTCATGAGCCTTGTGTAGGCGTATTAGCAGCCCGTTCACATATTTTTGAGCTGTTCTCGGTCCCAAACATCATATTACCTTGTTCTAAGCACATACACACTATAGTAAACATGAATCATAACATAAATCACTAACATACATACGCATGCACATACGGGAAACTTTCATAATAAGTATAAAACCTTTTTACATGTATTTCCAGCCCCAAAAGTTTATAAAACATGTGAGATACAGGGTCTAGAAACTCACCTTTGCTACTCTTGGTCTCAAACTCCAAACCTTGAACCTTTCAAAAGCTCTTAACACCTATACATGTCCAAGGACGCACAACCGAACACATACATACACATAAGAACATGTCAAAGCCGGTTCTATGGCCAAAAACTCATAAAAACTAACTTAACAACACTAGTTTGCTTACCTTTCGTGAATTCAGCTCTCTCTCTCTCTCTAGAAATCGAAATCTCTTCTTCTCCGCTCTTCTTTCTTCTTTGAACGACAAAAGCAGTGGGTTATGGGAAGCCATACCCATTTATATTTTATTATTTTGACTTTTGGTACTATTTACACCTTGCCCCCTTTTACTTTAACTTCTTTTCCTTTTTATAGGATACTTTTATCCCTTTTTTATTTTTAACAACATTTCGGGTGTTACAAGTCTACCCCCTTAAAGAGGTTTCGTCCCCGAAATCTATTATTGTTCAAACAGATGTGGGTAATGTTGTCTCATCTCCTCTTCAGTCTCCCACGTAGACTCGGATCCCTTCCTATGCTTCCACTGTACAAGCACAAGAGGAACCACTTTATTCCTTAACTTCTTTTCCTTACGATCAATGATTGCCACTGGTTGCTCCACGTAATTGAGCCGTTCGTCTACTTTGATGTCTTCCAGTGGAACAATCATATCTTCATCAGCCAAGCACTTCCTCAGATGAGATACATGGAATGTGGGATGAATTCCACTTAACTCATCTGGCAATTCAAGTCGATAGGCTACCTCCCCTACTCGTGCGATGATTTGGAAAGGTCCTATATATCTCGGGCATAGCTTACCTCGTTTCCTGAATCGGATAATGCTTTTCCTGGGCGAGACCTTCAACATGACTCGGTCACCAACCTTGAACTCTATCGGTCTTCGCCTCTTGTTAGCATACAACTTTTGCCTATCTTTTGCCGCCTTCATGAAGGCTTTGATCTTTTCTAACTTCTCAGTCGTAGCTTCGATCACCTCAACAACTCCTAACTCTTTTTGCCCTATGTCTCCCCAACACACGGGCGTCCTACATCTCCTACCGTATAGCATCTCGTAGGGTGGCATGCCAATACTGGCATGATAACTATTGTTGTACGAGAATTCTGCTAACGGTAAGTGATCGTCCCAACTTCCTCCAAAATCGATCACGCACGCCCGAAGCATGTCTTCGAGTGTTTGGATCGTCCTCTCAGACTGACCGTCTGTTTGAGGGTGATATGTTGTACAGATGTGTAGCCTCGTCCCCATCGCATCATGAAATCTCTTCAAAAACTTGGAGGTAAACCGGGTGTCGCGATCAGACACAATAGACACCGGCACACCATGACGAGCTACGATTTCCTTGATGAACAAATCCGCCAATCTTTCGGACGAGTATGTTTCGCGGATCGGTAGGAAGTGAGTACTCTTCGTTAATCGGTCGACGATCACCCATATAGCATCATACCCTTTCGGGGTACGTGGTAACTTCGTGATGAAATCCATGGTGATGTGCTCCCACTTCCACTCGGGTATATCCAACGGTTGGATCTTCCCGTAAGGTTTCTGGTGTTCTGCCTTTACTTGTAAACAAGTCAGGCACTTACTCACGTACTCGACCACGTCACGTTTCATGCCCGGCCACCAATAATCCTTCTTTATATCATGATACATTTTGGTAGCACCGGGATGAATGGAGTATCGAGTCTTATGGGCCTCGTCCATAATCTTTCCACGTAGATCCCCGTATCGAGGAATCCACATTCGTCCGAATCGGGTCTTAACACCAAGAGTGTTCTCGCCCAATTCCATAACTAGACCTCTCATCCTTTCAGAGTTAAGACGATCTTCTTTTAAAGCCTCATCTTGAAACTCCTTAACCTGAGTCATCACATCAGAGGTCATCATTAGTTGATAAGCCTTTACCCGAATCGGCTCGGGCCTTTCCTTTCAGCTAAGGGCGTCTACCACCATGTTGGCTTTGCCCGGATGGTAATGGATTTCGCAATCATAATCCTTTATTAGTTCCAACCATCGCCTCTGCCTCATGTTCAGATCTTTCTGCTCGAAGAAGTACTTCAAGCTTTTGTGGTCGGTGAAGATTGTGCACTTCGTCCCGTATAGATAGTGTCGCCAAATCTTCAACGCGAAGACCACCGCAGCTAGTTCTAGATCGTGCGTGGGATAGTTGACTTCGTGGGTCTTCAGTTGTCGAGATGCGTAGGCTATCACCCTTCCACGTTGCATCAACACACAACCTAGGCCAGAATAAGATGCATCCGAATAGACCACTAAGTCTTCATTTCCCTCGGGCAATGTCAAGACCGGAGCTTGTGTCAGTCTCGTCTTCAACTCCTCAAAGGCAGTCTCCTGCTCTCGACCCCAGACGAATTTTACGTCCTTGTGGGTCAATTTTGTCAAAGGTGAGGCTATCTTGGAGAAGTCTTGAATAAATCTCCTGTAGTAGCCCGCCAATCCCAAGAAGCTACGAATCTCAGATGGTGTCTTTGGTGATTTCCATTGCATCACAGCCTCAACCTTTGCTAGGTCCACCATGATTCCCTCCGCATTTACCACGTGACCCAGAAATTGCACCTCGCGTAGCCAGAAAGCACACTTGGAGAACTTAGCATACAGTTTCTCCCTTCTCAGAGTTTCCAACACTTCCCGAATATGACCGGCATGCTCTTCTTTTCTTCTCGAATAAATCAGGATATCGTCGATGAACACAATCACTGACTTATCTAACATTGGCCGACACACTCGGTTCATCAAATCCATAAAAGCAGCTGGCGCATTGGTCAACCCAAAAGACATGACGAGAAACTCGTAGTGACCATAGCGCGTACGAAAAGCTGTTTTAGGAATGTCCTGCTCCTTCACTTTTAATTGATGGTATCCAGATCGAAGATCTATCCTCGAGAACCAACTGGCACCCTGGTGCTGGTCGAACAAGTCGTCGATCCTCGGTAACGGATACCGATTCTTTATCTTCAATTTGTTCAACTCACGGTAGTCGATACACATTCTCATGCTACCGTCCTTCTTCTTCACAAACAAGACCGGAGCACTGCAAGGAGAGATACTCAGCCTGATAAAACCCTTATCGAGCAACTCATGCAGTTGCTCCATCAACTCCTTCATCTCCGTCGGAGCCAATCGACACGGTGCCTTAGCGACAGGTTGGGCACCGGGTATCAAGTCGATCTGAAATTCGATTTCGCGGTCAGGTGGCAATCCTGATAAGTCTTCCGGGAACACATCTGGAAATTCACACACAACCGGAACATCGGATAGTTGTGGTGTTGGCATTTCCGCATCCTTTACATAACATAAGTAGGCGCTGCACCCATGCCTCATACACTTGCCTGCCACCGCCATCGAAATCACCTTCAGAATCATCGTCACCCAATCGCCGTATATTGTCACCAGACTTCCGTCGGATGCTGTCAGTCTAATCATCTTCTTACGACATACGATATTCGCCTCATAGGTCGCCAACCAATCCATCCCTAACACTACATCAAATCCACCTAGTGGCATCACATGTAATCTAGCAGCGAACCTATGACCTTCTAACTCTATAGCGCAGTCCTCTATCACATCAATAACTCTAGTGGACTTACCAATAGCGGTTTCTACTTGAAAGGGCTCATCAATGCATTTGCTACTAACAGGCATTTTAGCACAGAAAGTAGCAGAAATGAAACTCTTACTAGCACCAGAATCAAATAACATAGAAGCAAGAGTTTGATTTACTAGAAAGGTACCTGACACAACATCGGGGTCCGTCCTAGCCTCCTCCCTGGTCATGGTGAAAGCTCTGGCACTCGCCCTCTGCCCTTCAGTTCCGGCCATCTTCTTTCCCCAGAACTCTCAGCCCTCGGCTTCCTGCAATCCTTACTCATATGACCCACTTCACCGCAGTTGAAACACCTCGCAGCCTTACAGTCTCTAGCCATATGACCGGATTTCCTACACTTGAAACAGACGTTTAACCCCCACCTACATTCACCACCATGCTCCTTCCCACACTTGTCACATCTTTTGGGTCCCGAGCTTGGTGACCCCACCCTACGGTCATCCCTTCTCGCCTTCTTGTTATTTGGGGTAAAGCCACCACGCCCGAACCGTTTCCCATTCCAATTCCGGTTAGCACCACCGGCTTTCTTTGCCTCCACCACCATCACTTACCTCTCGTCATAGAGCCTCCCAGCTAAGTCTACTACCGACCTAAAGGTGCTCGGTCGGGCAGTAATCAAGTGCCTGTGGATGTCAGCTGGCAGTCCCTGAATGTACCGGTTAATCTTTCGAGATACCGGTGTCACTTGATCCGGCACCAGCCTCGCCATCTCATTGAATTTGGTAGTGTACTGCTGGTGTTTCATGGTTCCCGCCTCGAGTTGCAGGAACTCCCTCTCAACCTTATCGAGTTCCCTGTGACGAAAAAATTCCTCAATTATCAACTTTTTCAATTCTGTCCATCTCATTTTGCCGATGGCCCTGGAACCCTCAGCTTGGACAATATTTTCCCACCAGCATAGTGCTGAGTCAGTAAAGGAGTGGGTGGCAAACTTAACCTTCTGATCCTCACGGCACTCGCTGATCCCGAGTACCGCTTCCATCTCCCTTACCCATCGGTGAGCGGTTGCAGCAGTGCCATTGCCATCGAAAGTCGGGGGCTTGCACCTCTGAAATGCCCCGTAACTGCATCCCTTGGTCGTCACCCATACTACATCATCCCCTTCCACATCAGATACTACTACCTCAGGATCCGGTCGTTCCTCTGCTCCCTTACTTTCCTTCCCAGTTGACCCTCTCCTGTCCTCCTTCTCCTTTCTCTCCTCGTTCCTCACAGCTCGAATAACATCGGTCACTACAGATGGCATAACTGCCTGTAGGACCTGGTGTACCTCATCAGCAATCGCCTCCCTAGCTGAGGCATTCAGGCTAGCATTTTCATTTCCTTCAGTCCTGTCAGGAACCTCAGGGTTCACGGGGGTCGTCTCAGGAGCCTTAGCACTGCTCCTGGTCATACGCGGTCTACCTATACCTCTAGAAGCTTTGGTAGGTTTCTTCCCAGCCATTTCCTGAGCACTATAAGATTCAAACACCAAAACAGTCATTCAAGGAAATAGCTCAGTTTATGTCAAGTATAGTAAGTCCCTAATTACAGTGGCCAGTTGTGATTAGCCACTTACCTTACTCTTCGCACCCCGAGCATTACCTGTCCTGACTACATTAGCATCTAAATCTAATAGTAACAATAAACACATAACATGCGCACATAATACCGGTTAACTTTAAGAAAAATACCTTATGGCACGCAACTACTCTGTTTGGCATTCTTCCCCTTTCCGTCCCATTTTCAGTTTAAGTTTAGGTTCATTTTGAAAATTTACCCATTTTACTTAAACTTTTGCTCTGATACCAACTTGTAAGGCCCCGTCCCCGGGCACCTCACAGCTGGCCTGTCATCGCACATAAAACATATATTTACATTAACTTATTAAAAACCATGCAACGGAAACATTAAATTTTTACTTTCAATTTAAAATAAATGCTTTTGCCAGTTAATACAACGTACATCAATTACAAAATATCTATTGTTGTATTACATCACAAAAGCATCTAACAAAAGAATGCCATCCCAAAAGAGCTGAGTAGCCGCCTCGCGCCATCCTCAGCAACACTATCTATCAACTGGAAATACATAAAAAGTCAGCGTTGCTGAGTAAGTTCTAGTTTTGTAATAAAACGTACTTTTCATTTATTATAACCGTTCTTACATACATGCGATCATTCAACATACGTACACTTAGATAATATTATTATTATCTTCATCGCTCATTCATTAGCTTCCGTTCATGTGCCGTTCATCATTAACATTCATATTCTTCATATTCTTTCTTTCATTCGTACGTATCTCACTTTCATTCATTCATACACTACGTACGTTCGTACATTCATTTCATTCATTCATTCATTACATACGTACGATCATTTCTTTCATTCATACATTCATTACATTCTTTCGTACATTCATTTCATTACTTCTGGTAAAATGTACAATACACCGAACATTGTGCATGAAGCTGGTGCTGGACCTGTGGTGATCGACCATGAACATTGTGCACGAAGCTAATCCAGTCACCTGAGGTAAGTACATGCACCACTTATCTTTAACTTTCATTCTATCATATGTTAGCCAAGTCTGTTGCAGCACACGGCTGCTCACCTCAGTGGCAATCTCATGATTGCCTGCTAACCGAGTCTGTTGCAACACGTAGTTGCTCACCTCATTATCAATCTCAAAGATTGACCCTGTGTGCATCCTTCGGGGTAGCTAACCCGAATCACAGTTTAGCTAACACCTGCCAGGGGTGTGCACCTCCATTCATTTGCTTGCAAGCCTTTCTTATATTCATTCGTTCATTTATTAATGCATGCATTTATTCATCATGTTCCTCTTTCATTATCTTCCACTTTACATTCCATTTCCCTTTATCATTAATATTTTACTTATTAATGATTGTGCTCTTCGTTAAATTTTAGTAATTCTTCATCACGCCAGTACATAATTAACAATATTAAGATAATAATATTGTTAACAATAATAAAATACTGATAATAAAATCAGTAACAATAATCAAGGGTTAATCATTAATCATCATTGTGTGCACAAAACATCATCATTAAATGGCCCTTGGTCAACTTCGGTCAAATCCCCGAAATCCAGATTCCCAGAAAATTTCAGAAAAAAATTCTAAGTGTTGGACACATGAGCACTGTTGGGAAGCATGAGCACTGTTTGGACTTTTTACCACTATGTAGACTTACCAGCCTACACTTAGAAACCTTTTCACCTTAGGCATATGAGCACTGTTTGGACTTATCACCCTACACTTAGTCATTATTTCAGACATATAAGCACTGTTTAAACTTATGAGCACTGTTTAGACTTCTCACCTTATACTTAACTTATTTTCGGACATATGTGCACTATTTAGACTTATGAGCACTATTTGGACTTATTACCCTGCACTTGGTTTTTCTAAGTCAGAATTCTGACTCATGAGCACTATTTGGACTTATTACCCTGCACTTAGTTTTTTCTAAGTCAGAATTCAGACTCATGAGCACTATTTGGACTTATTACCCTACACTTAGTTTTTTTCTAAGTTAGAATTCAGACTCATGGGCACTATTTGGACATATTACCCTGCACTTAGTTTTTTTCTAAGTCAGAATTCAGGCACTTAGTTTTTTTCTAAGTCAAAATTCAGACTCATGAGCACTATTTGGACTTATTACCCTGCACTTAGTTTTTTTCTAAGTCAGAATTCAGACTCATGAGCACTATTTGGACTTATTACCCTGCACTTAGTTTTTCTAAGTCAGAATTCAGACTCGTGAGCACTCTTTGGACTTATTACCCTGCACTTAGTTTTTCTAAGTCAGAATTTAGACTCATAAGCCTTATGTAGGCGTATTAGCAGCCTGTTCACATATTTTTGAGCTGTTCTCAGTCCCAAACATCATATTACCTTGTTCTAAGCACATACACACTATAGTAAACATGAATCATAACATAAATCACTAACATACATACGCATGCATATATGGGAAACTTTCATAATAAGTATAAAACATTTTTACATGTATTTCCAGCCCCAAAAGTTTATAAAACATGTGAGATACAGGGTCTAGAAACTCACCTTTGCTACTCTTGGTCTCAAACTCCAAACCTTGAACCTTTCAAAAGCTCTTAACACCTATACATGTCCAAGGACGCACAACCGAACACATACATACACATAAGAACGTGTCAAAGCCGGTTCTATGGCCAAAAACTCATAAAAACTAACTTAACAACACTAGTTTGCTTACCTTTCGTGAATTTAGCTCTCTCTCTCTCCAGAAATCGAAATCTCTTCTTCTCTGCTCTTCTTTCTTCTTTGAACGACAAAAGCAGTGGGTTATGGGAAGCCATACCCATTTATATTTTATTATTTTGACTTTTGGTACTATTTACACCTTGCCCCCTTTTACTTTAACTTCTTTTCCCTTTTATGGGATAATTTTATCCCCTTTTTATTTTTAATAACATTTCGGGTGTTACACACATCCAAAGGTTCTTATGGAGCTGAAATTTAAAGGCTTAGGATGATGGAGTTTTAAAGGTCAATGGTCTCTTGAAGGTTTTAAAATTTGTTTTCAAGATCCGTTGCCTTTGCAGCAGCTTACTGAACAGTTGTGAGTTATTCTTCAATAATGATAACTCTTTTTGCTTGTTGCTGTAGAGTTTTGAGTTGAGCTTCCAACTCAGATACTCTATCTGTCGAAGCTTTCAGCAGACAATTCTCAAATTCAAGAATCAACATAACCTTGAAGTCTTGCATTGTCTACTTATAAGAGTGCTAGTCTTTGTGCAAGATTATGGTTTGGGCCATGAATTCATCTATGTGTTTTATTCTTCCCTCATCAACTGGTGTGGAATCCTTAGGAGATAAGGTACTAGGCCTAGCCTCTGCACCCTTACCACCAGATATGATTTCTTGGTGCCCTGGATTCCTCTCCTCAATGAATGACTCCAAGTTGACATCCCCAAGGTGCATTGCCGTAGTTGAGGGCTTTGCTATGTTGTCTATGTCCTTCTGATTGATTGATGGATTGGCAGTACAGATAGCCTCATCCACACTAATCCTTTCCTCTTTAGGATCAGTGTCTTAGGATAAAGGATGTAGGTCAGATATTACTGTAAACACATCAGTTTCCATTGTTTGTGTTATATGGGAAGGGCAAGATGGTGGTTCACACTGATTGAAATAGGAACATCATCATCCTGGGTGGTAGACATGTGTAATGGAGAGAATGCAGTTGTGTCTATTGACACGAGATGTGAACTAGATCCTAATGGGACTTCTTCCTTAAAAGTGGACTCAATTTTGTAGGCATCCATTTTGGTTTTCTTAATAGAGTGTAGGAACTCTAATTGAGGGCTTGCTGGTTAGGTACGGGTCTCCTTAGAAGAAGGAAGAGAAACCTTCTTCTTTGAGCTTTTCTTTGGTATGGCTAACACCTTTTGACTTGACTGGGACCCTGGTTTTTAGTCTTTCCTTTTTGAGATAGGGTAATTTGGAGGCTCTCATCTTCTCAGTAGACGATGTAGGCGTTCACTTGTGTTTGAAAAATCTTGGCTTTGAAATGAAGGGTGTAGGATCAGTAATGGTAGGTGTAACTATGTTGTCATCCTGAGGCTTAGTGACCTCAAGCATATGCTCAAATAAGGGAGTCACATTTCTTAAAGAAGATTTTGGAGTTGCTCTGAACTTTGAAAATATTTCTTTGTGTAAAGTTCCTAAAGCGACTCTACTAAGTTTTAGTTTATCCCTTAATTCTTCTTGTAGTATTAATTGTAGGAATCTAGGGTACATTAAATACTTGAATTTTGTAGCACTTACATTTTTACACATATGTTAAAAAATGAAATTTGAGAAATCGTAACTCTGATGTTTTACCAGACCATGGAAAGCCCCTACTAGATGTTATGGTACCTGGCCCATCCTCCCGACTTATTAGACAGACAGGGAAGGAAGATATGAATGATAATTCTCTGTTGTGATATACAAGAGATTTTATGAAGGTGGATGTCAAGAGGGGTGTTGGGTCTGAAAAGGATAGTCAATATTATCAACACAGTCATAGTCAACAAAAGTCAATGTCACGGTCAAAGTCATCGGAAAAGTCAAACAGACGCATTCGAGACAAAGAACCAAGACGAGTCGTTGAAGATATATTTGACTAGGATTTTTATTGTTAATAAATATATTTTATGTCAACAAAATATATTTAATCTTGTTTTAGTCATTTTATGTTTTATTTGTATTTTCCCTAATTAGTTCAAGTCTTGGGGCTTAATGTGTTCTATAAATAGTTAAGTTGTAATTAGGGTTGGAGCTTGAATGAGCCAATTGATTTGAGGGTTTCTACTTTGTAATATCATATTCAAATCATCAAAGATCAAATAAGGGATTTTATTGTGTTCTTGAGGTGTTCATCATTTGTTCATCCATATTTTATGTTTGATCCAACAATTTTCACAAATCTCATTGATTCAAGTGTTGTTTGGGACCAACAACATGATATCAGAGCCTATCTGAGATCCACAATGAATCATTTATGAAAATTTGCTCCTGTTATTGAAGATTCAACAAGAACTTTTAGAGTTTTGTATGTTTTTGAGTTCAAAATCACTGTTTCATTCATTGTTGATATGATCTGCTTGTTTTGGATATGGAAATTGATTGAGGATTGTTCTACTTTGGTGTGAGAAGCTATAGAAATCATCAGATCTCCAATCCATTGAGATTTGGATGAGTTTGAGTTGATTTTGTTCTGGAAAAGTCGTTCAGATACGTCGGGTGAACTAGAGCTCTTTCAGTGAAACTAGGTCTTCAGCAAGCGAAACTACATTTTTCTTCATCCAGCGAAACTGTGTTTATTCTAGAGAAACTAGCACAGTCCAGCGAAACTATAGCTTGTGTGATTTATTGAAGTTTTTCATTGATTTCCAGCGAAACTACACACTTTGAACGAAAGTTCCCATCAGATTACTGTTCAAACAAGCGAAAGTGCTGCCGAAATAGTCATCAGAACGAAAGTTCTACTAGTTTTAGGGAAACTGCTTGCGAAACTAGAGTTTTTCAAGCACTGTTCTAGCGAGACTGCTGCTCAGCTGCCGAGCGAATTTGCCAGCGAATCTAGCAGGGAATTTGTTGGTTTTTCAGCGACATTATCAGCGAATTTACAGATTCTTTAGCAAAAATAACCTAAAAAATGGCTTTTTCAGAAGTTTTTAATTCTTTCAAATCTGATAATCTAATATTGGCACAAAGTCAGTTTGATTCTTTTGCTGCCATGAAAGATGTAAAGATATCTGATGTTGTTGATCAATTTTTGATGGTGGCAAGCAACCTTAAGAAGTATGATAACCAGCTGGGAAATCATGAATAAGTCATAAAACTTTTAGACTCTCTTCCTCCACAGTGGAGTCCAGAAGTAAGATTGTTAAAGCAGGAAAGAAATATTGCTGACTACAAACTCAAGGAAGTTATCTACAAGATGAAGTCATTTGATTTGGATATGAAAAGTAAAGAGTACAGTCAACTCAAGGAAGTTATCTACAAGATGAAGTCATTTGTTATCTTCAAGTATTAAGATCAAATAAACTAAAGAAGAAGTCAACCATGCATTGATGATTAAGGTGGTAAACAGTGACGATGATTCTATTTAGGATTTTGATCCTTTCAAAGAATTCAGGTATGATACTCAAGGTGAGAGCTTTGGTGATGTTGGTGATTGTGCAAGCCGATGTAAAGTTCAGGATGAAGGAAAACAAGAGGAAGGTGAAGCTGAAGAAGATAAGAAGAGAGCTACTGAGGAGGAAGAATACTCTCGTTTGTCAATGTAAAAAATCCCTAGCAACGGAAAAGATAGTTATGGGACTCCCTTATGAGGTTGTACAAGACATGTGTTCTCCTCCTTGTAAAATTCGTTTATTCATAGTTTATAAAGCTAACAGATTATTGTTAGAAAATGAAAAAGAATTAAAACGAATAAACAAAGAACTTAAAATCAATGAGTCCAAATATTTTATTAACTGAGAGAAGCTTTAAAAGAAACTGATCTTTTAAAAAGAAATCTTTTAGAAAAGAATGTCGAGATTAATGTTTTGAGCAAACGAGTCATATTAGCAGAATTTCAGACTAGCAAGATTAAAACTAAACTTGATAAATGGACGATATCAGGGATGAAACAGGAAGAACTATTTTCTAAGAAAAGGGGAGCTAAAATTAAAACGGGTGTGGGATGTGGTGAAACTTCATATGTTTATCCTTTTCCTACTACTTACTGTTACTCTCCTATGCCTCAACCTCATCCATCTAATGATTTAATTAAAGCTGCAGATACTAAAAGTTTACATACAGATTTAAGCAGCGTTAATCACAAAGAGGTTCAAGATGAATATGATATTCCTGCAGGTTTGGGGCTCATAAAGCAAGGATCTGATCTGCAAAATGATAATTCCACCTCTGATGCTTTAAAACCAGTATCAGTTGTTTCCCGTAACTTCTTTAACAAATTCAAGATAGGTAACATCCCTTCTTTTGTTCCTATCAAGTTTGTCAAAAAAGGAACAACTGTGGAATCGTCAAGCAATCAGAACTCAACAACACAAACCGACACAACAAGAGTTATCAACCAAGATCTATTGGAAGATGACTTATGTATACAAGACTGGACAAACTCTGATGATGAATCAGAGATCATCAAACCACCTGAAGTTATCAAGTGTCAAAAGCTTCCAACAGTTGATTCAAGACCTATCCGAATCTCATCCCCAACTGCTAAACAAATCATCAGTTCCTCCAACACTCAGCAGAAGCACTCACTATCTTCATTTGCTATCCATCAAGCTTGTCACAAATCTACCTCAAAGTCTGTCAAGTCAGCAGTCATACAAAAGGGTTCTGGGGAGAATGCTCAGATTTCATCTCCTCGAACATCACACCTCAAATCATAGCCCAGTTTGAAACCCACATCGACAAAGCCTCATAAGGTTCAATGTCCTGATATCCAAAAGAAGAAGCTTCAAGGTTGTCAACAAGTTGCAACAACCTCAAAGCGGGATTCACCCTCTCCAGATGACCACGAGACAACAAAGAACTAAAAGCCTTTCAAGGCTTGTTTTATATGTGGAAAAGAAGGTCATGTGCTAAAGAAGTGCCCTCAGGTTCAAAGCCAAGTTCCAGACAATAAAGACAACACGGGTTGCTTCTCTATTTCAAGAGGTAAAAAGCACACATCTTTGAATGATTGGATGATGAACATTCTATCCAAACCTTCTCATGTGAAGCCGGTTTCACATGATTCAAAGACGAAAAAGATCAAAGTTTCAAAATCAAAATCTCTTCCTTCGGATTTTAAAAAGAAAATGATTTCCAAATTCAATTCTTTCAAATCAAAAGTAATTGAACAGAAACAAATTTGGAAAGTAAAACAAAAGGTTTAAAAGATAAATGAGTTTTCAAAACGGTGTGTGCATAGGCAGGTTATGTACTCTGATGAAAATGGAACACCCAGGACTACGATGGCCTGGGTCCCCCTCTCTAACTAACCTGATTATGAGTGCAGGAACAATTCCGGACGCTTGTCAGTAATCAGGTTTACTGATAGAGATTGTTCCTAATTCATAATTGAGGCGGAACAAAAAAGTTATGATTACGGTATCTCATCCACATTTTAGATTCTTATCTGCACTATTACAGTTCACACTTCACAATCACTGCAATTTTCTTGGTACTTCATTTCTCCTCTTTTTACTAGTGTAATTTGGAAGACTTTTTTTGGTAAATTTCTATTTTAGTTCATTTTATTAAATAAAAAAATAAAATAAATAAAATAATAAAATAAAATAAAATAAAATAAAATAAAATAAAATTCGGGGGGGAGATTACAATAAAAATGAAATGAAAAATGAAATGGGAACTAAAAACTTGATTTGGGATGACTAAAAAATGATAGTAAATTTTCTTGTACGCTTGTTTGCGTAACTTGTACTTTGTGAGGAATAATAGTAACTGATGTAGATGCATGTATCACTTAAAATTCTAAAATCTAAAAAGGACAGTTTCATTATATGATATGCTTGGTAGACTCAGCCCAAAAACAAAGTAAATAGCGATCATATGGCCAAACTAATTCTTCAAGAGCTTAGTAATAAGGATAATTCCCATGACATCTTGGCATGCACAAAGAAACAAATCCTTGTCAGAAACTGGTTGAGAGTTCTAAAATCTCTATTCAGATTGACTGGGTTTGAGAATGATATTCTCTGTTGATATGAATCAACAAGGATCGAATAGGACGATTAGTCAATGATTGAAAGGTGGAATCAAGCAATCAATGAACATAGAATACTTGATATACTTATAAATGCATTCTTGTATTGATTAGATGAACTGTTACAGAGTAAATGCTAGGGTTTACCAAGCTACAGTAACAAGATAACTAACATAGGAGAAAACAAAGTATATCTTGATTGTCTATTCTAATAAATGCAAAAGTCTCAAAAGTCATCCTTCACATACAAGGTTTCTATTCTATTTATAGGCTGACTTACAGCTTTTACAAAAAGACTAAACTACCCTTACAATATTACAGAATAGTCCAAATCTAAGTCTTCATCTGCATTTGTCTTTTGTCATCCGCATTGACTAATGTGGATGAGTAAATCTTCATCAGCATTGATCTTCTATCAGCCGTATTAGTGTTTGGTCATCAGCATTAGTCAATGTGGATGAGCAAACACTTGGCGCATTTGATGCTGGTCATCCGCATTAGTCAATGCGGATGAACAAATGCCTTGTCCGCATTTCGTCGGTTGTCCGCATTAGTTAATGCGGATGAACAAATACTTGTTAGCATTTGTTCTTGGTCATCCGCATTGACAAATGCGGATAGCCGACACTTGTACTTTTTCTTCTTATGCAGAAACTTCTTTATCCGCATTTCTTCTTGGACTTAGGGAGATTTCCAACAGAACAAGCATCCACCTCTTGAATTGGCATGTATGATCCTTTCAGGGTCCAACAATACTCCCCTAAGGATTATACATCCTAAGTACTTCAAGGGTTTGAGGGTGGATGAGGTTGTGAAGATTCTGCTGGGTCTTGTACAACAACAGGAGATGACACAGGAGCAGGGTCTGTGTATGAGGGATCCACAATAGACTTGATCATGTTTGAGAAGTGTTTGGCTTCATTCAATCTTTCTCTGCTCAACACATGAATCTTCATCTGGCTCATGTTGTGAATGGCCTCAACTGGCATCTTCCTTAGTGAAATGGGCTCCCAGATGGATACAGTAGATAAACGATCTCTGTGAATTATTAGAGACCCATCCACATCAACCTCAAGCTTTACAATATTCCCAAACTGCAAAGGAGTCTTCTTCTTCCTCCTTTGCTCTCTCTTCTTCTTTATTCTGTCATAGGCCATCTTCAGGAGTTTAATGCACTTCAAGAAGAAGAACATATCAGCTTCACCCAACTTGTTGCTGATCTCCCTGAAATGCCTTGTGTAGATGTAGTGGATATAGGATTCATCTAACAGTCTTACCTCTTATCCACTGAACAATCTGATCTCTGCTCCTTCCTTTCCTCCCCATATCCTTTCAGTCACCAACTCATATGTTTTCTCAGCATAATACACATTAGAGATTGGCACAGAAGTGTGAGTACCAGCAACCATCTTTCACTTTAATGATTCAGTGGGTTTTACCCTAAGTTCAGGGAATACCACTTCTTCTACTGGTTTCCTTTGCTTCTTGTCAAGGGGATTGACAAATGATCTATCTTTTCCCAAGCAGATAGTCTTCAAGGATTTTAAGTTGTCAGTTCTCTTGAACATCCTCAGAATGTCCTTAAACTCATATCCCCTGAACATAGCCTTGTGATTAATCAGCCTTAGATTGGCTAGTTCCTTCAGATCATGGATCTCTAGAGAATTCACCAGAGTAGAGTACTCTGTGAAGAATTAGCCTAATCCAGATATTCTCTTCACCATGAACACGTTCCAATCACTGTCATACTTACAAGCAATGATTTTCTAATATGTCTTGCCTTTGGGAGTAGACACACCCTTGATCATTTCAGCAGTGGTGAGTCCTTCATGTAGTTCTAGTTGTGAAGGTTCAGCAAACCACTCTGGATATCTGTGAAGAATGGGTGCCAGGGAATCATGATCTCCCTGAGTGAGGCTTATATCTTGAGCAAAAACTCTTGTTGTTGGTTGTTGTCTGGTGATCTCTTCCTCCAGTTTCTTCAACTTTTCTTTCTTTCTATTAATCATCCTAAGGATTGCAACCCTTAGGGAATTGGTCTTCATGTTCCCAAGTTTTCTTTTGGTGAATCCTTGAGCAGACAGATATTCCTTCATCTCCTTATCTATCATGCTGTAGGGATCAAGATACATAGGTGGAGGAGGAGTAGCTGATTTGGCTTTTGTTGCCTTGACCTCGGAATCTTTAGGAGATAGAGTTTTCTCATACTTAGTTTCAACAGTTGGATCTAGCAGTTTGTTTAACTTTTCTTCTTCTGCTAGCATCCCTTCATAAGTCATCCCAAATACCTCATCTGGATCATATCCATCGTCAATCAGGAATACAGCTTTTATCATAAGATCATCAGACTTGTCCTTTTCAACCATCTCATAGACAGAAGGTTCTTCTTTCACAGGGACTTTACTGATCACTGGTTCATCAACCATGTATCCACCTGGAATTTCTCCTTCTTCTAGATCAATTACCTCAGCCTTCTTTTTCAGTAAGGCTTCGGCTTGTTCATGTTCTTCCAAGAATCCAGCAATGGCTGCTAGGCTTCTGGGGTCATCTTGCTGCTTTTTCAAGGCTGATTCTTCTTCTACCATTGGCCTTTTCCTCTTAGCCTTTTCAGTCAGATATCTCCTTCTTCTGGCATATGTTTGCATTCTTGGGCCAGAAGAGGGTTCATCCATTTCAGCTTCTTTTGGTGGTTCTTCAGATGGTTCCTTTTCAGGAATATGTACTGCTGCGGCTGCTGATTCTTCTTCTTATAATTGCTATTCACAGAGCTTTCTGATCAGTTCCTTTTGCTCATTAGTAAGTGACAAAGTAGGAACCAGTTGCATACTTAATTCCTTTTCAATTGGCACTGGAGATTGAGGTATGACAACTAAAGGCTCAGTATCTGTCCTTTGGTTCACTATGAAGTCCCATAATTCATCATAATGACATATTCTTCAGCAGAGAACATGTCTAAGGCTTTTATCACGTCACTGAACTCTGTCTCTTCAGTGTGGACTTCTTCTGGCTGACTTGTGTATACAATCATCTCCATGCTAGATGATTCATGCTTTGATCCACTAGGTTCTCCCTCTTTTTCAACCTTAGTGAATCTCATCTTTTTGGCTGGAGGGGAGTCATCACCACTGTCTCCAGATGACTCTTTGTCACTATCATCTTTGTCATCCCCTCTCTTTCTCTTTTCTTCTCTCTTATCACCTTCATCTTCTTTGTCTTTCTCAGCCTCTTGCTTTAGTTTGACAAGCATTTCCAGCTCAGAGACTCTCTTATTAAGAACTTCCACTTGCCTTTCAAGGTCACGGATAATACTAGACTGTTCTTCAATAACCTCTTCTTGATCTTCCATGACTATTGTTTGGATGTTCAAGGTGTCCACATGACCACTAATCTCCACTCTTGAGTGTTGAAGAGCAGCTTTCAACATCTCAATCTCTTTGTCCTTCTCCTTCTTTTCACTCTCATGTTTTTCCTTCACATCCTTTAGTTCTTTCTCCTTATCATCCAATTCCAACAGTCTGTCTTGCAAGATACCTGATCTAATGCTTTGCATCTTTTCCATCTTGGCAATTTTCTGAAGCAAGTCAGAAATCATCTCATCCTTCTTGTCAGGCTTGTTAACTCCAGATTCAGCATAACTTTCTAAAGGAGCAGCCTCTGATACAACTTGCCTTACAGGCATCCTGGTGGGATGATCCTCCTCATCAGATGATGATTTGGATTCCTCAAAAGAGCTAGCAGAGTCACCAAACTCTTAAGGTTCAGCTAAAGATGGTGATGGGATAGACGTATGGTGAATGGGAGATAGGATAGGGTGATGGATGGAGAGTGTATAGGAGAGATGTGGGGTGAGATGATGGGTTGTGGTTGTGAAGATGGAATTTGTGATCTGGGTGATGATGGCATTGGTGATTGTATAACTGGAGAGGCTATATCAGCTTCATGTACAAAAGGATCAGTGTGAAGATCACCACCTACATCACCTTGTGGTGACACTGACCTTTGTCTCTCCTCAGTCATAGCCATGCTCCTCAACATGTTGTTGACTTGGAGCAGCTTGTGCTTCTTCATGAATAGGCTCATCAGTAGGAGCCTCTTGATCTTGTTCTTCTTCTTGGTTGATCTGTTGCTGCATCCAGGGCAACAAAGGGAAGAAGGTACCACTGTAATAGTTCCTCGGATCTCTCTTTGTAATGTACCTGTAGGACTTGGCATTATAGTGAGGAATGTCCATCACTGGTCCTACTGGTGGAAGATCAGGAAAAGCTTCATTGATGAAGCACTGGATACACCTTGGGTACATCAAGAACATGTGTCTTCTACCCTCTTGTACATTAGAGATCAATCCATTGAATATGTAGGCAGACATGTTGAATGGATGATTGGTACATAAAGCACAAATAGCAGAGGAGGTTGTCACTGGGATATCATTCCATCCAGTCTTCCTCTTAGATAAGCAATGTTGATACATGTGTATCAGAAATCTCCATTGCAGATCTACGAACCCTTTAACAATCTGCTTCCCTTCATATCCACCCTCATAGCCAATGTTGGCAAAGAAGGTCATGATCTCATCATCTTCAAGTTCTAGAGGGGAGTCTGCATCATCTCCAAACTGCAGACACTGTCTCACAGTTTGCTCAGTAATGGCTAGAGTATGATCATTAGTGGTTCTTCCAGTCAGGGTTCTTACACCATTAACTTCAACTACTTCATCTGTTCCCTAAAATGACCTAATGAAGGTCTCAAGATGATGGGTCTAACTGTCATAGCATAGGCAACTCTTATGGTTAGAAGGAATCTGATCATGTCTTTTAATCCTTTAGCCTCAGTAACATCAGGGTCAAGAAAACCACTGACATTATGGAGCTTGCTCCATGTGAGGTTTGCCATTGTACCCTGCATTCAAGGCATATGAATTAGACTGATGCATGACATACATGAAGTTGTTCATCATGGTTTGACTTTTATTGGTCAAAATTGAAGGTTCATATGAACAGCTTCAGTTTGATTTTGACCAATCTAATTTTGATGCATGTTCATTTTGTTGAGTTTATCATGTTTGTGTTTATAATCATTTCTCAATTATAACTCATCATAACCATTGAATTTGTCTTTTTAATTTTGTCATTTTTGGTTCGACATATCATGTTCATGTGAAGAACAAGAACTTATGAAAATCCTGAATTTGTTGGTTTTCTCATGAATAATCAGTGTATCTCAGTCGAAATTTGCAATGGTTTATGAACATTTGGTTGATTTTACATGTTTGTTTCTTGACCTAGACTACTCAGTTCAATTTTGTGCAACCGTTCGACAGTTAGGGTTGCAAACCGTTCAAAATTTTCACCTTTCTTTGATAATACTGGTGTTGTGAATCAAAGGAGGATAGATTTTGGTGAATCAAACTTAGAATTTAGGTTCGGTGATGAGATGATGGTGAATGTGAAGACGATGAACAGTAACTGGTGGCGCTCGTCGCACTTTCTCTTAATTTTTGAAAAGTATTAAATGACCCTTTGATTTTGGTTTATATAGTCAATTTAATATGGTTCTCAAAATTTGATAAGTTTTAAAACAAATGCGCACAAGTTTTAAATTTATTGTAGCAAATGCGGTTGAGAAAATGTTCATCAGCATTTGTGTACTGTAGCAAATGCGGAAGAACAAACACTTGTTAGCATTTGTTCACTGTAGCAAATGTGGAAGAACAAATACTTGTCCGCATTGTTCACTGTAGCAAATGCGGAAGAACAAATTCTTCAACTTTTCACTTTCATCAAATGCGGTAGAGTAAAAATCTGTCCGCATTTCTTCAACTTGTGCTAAATGACAGAAGAGTGAAAGCACATATCATATTTTATGATGACACAAGTTTACACCCAAGTTTAAGTGTTGATTTCATCTTTTCAAAAGAAATGCGGTTGAGGAAAACAAATGCGGATGAACATAAATTTTGTCCGCATTAGTTTTGCGTACTTAAAACTTGGTGGTGAGACTAATGCGGTAGAGTGCTTTTGTCCGCATTAGTTTTTCACTTGTGTTTCAGTTCACAAAACCATTACCCGCATTGGTTGAATGCTTGGGTTACCTTCACCCACATTAACCAATACTCTTACTCGCATTAAGTTTTGAACTTAACGTTTTTGCTTTGTTTGGTTTTGGATGAATTTTCTCTGATGCTTTATGAAGCAATGTCTTTGCCTTTATGAAGATTGTCTGTTGCTTGATTCTTATGAAGTTTTGACTGATTTTTGGGATATCAATTCTTGCTTGGATTGACTTGTTCATCAGTGGTGAACCAAGTTTCCCATTGTTGACTGATCTTGGACTTTTGTGCATCAAGATGTTTGCAAAACTGAGATACTATGGTATAACTTCTGCAACAACACAGACAGATTTTTGATTTAGCAAATTTTTTTTGGTTTTTCTAATTTTAAGAAAGGAAACACCTGTACAAAATGATCAAAATTTTAAATTACTCCCCTAAAGTTTATATCCATAATAGATAGAAACTTTTAAGGATTTGAAAATTTTTGAAGAGAAAATCTTTTTGTGATTTTTGCTTTCTTCACTGTACAAGAAGTTGAGTTATACCTTTCTTTGGGATCATATCAATCTTACCTTTCACAAGTGCAAGCAATTGTTAGTAAAACAGACATGGTCATGAACATACTGATTGCAGGTATGTTTGTCCTCTTAAACTCATACTTGGTTAATATTCTGATGCAAATGATCTTATCATGTTTTTGAGTTGATTGGGTATTCAACATGTACCTCACACTCAAAAGCATGGCAAGGTCAACCATCTGCATGCAATGTATGGTAGAACTTTAAACATCTTACTTGACCAGGTTACTTAAGGTATGAAATCTCATTTGCTTGATCCTCATTGGGATTCTTTTGTTTTGATCCTTTTATGAGTTTGATCCACATTAGGATTCTTTTAACTTCACTTTGGAAGGTGATCTCTAAGGATTCATTTGTTTCATTCACTTGAAATGTTTTTGATCTTTTGATTCATCCAAATTGGATGTGTTCCATATTGGGAATCTTGAAGGATCATAACATCAGCACTATGTGCTTGTTTCTCCAGGTCTTTGCTTAGCAAAACAAAGGAGGAACTGATGTGAGTAAAAGAGATTCATAAGTCATCATTACCTGGGTGTTTAGGTTGCTACACACACATATTTGGATAAGCCAAAACTTACACATACTATGAGATGACAGCATCACAGTTGAATATAAGCTTTAATTTATCACTGCATGTGGTTTCTTTTCCAAGTTGAGCCTACCAACATATCAGATAAGTCATGTCAGTCATTTGAGTTTTATAAATAAGCACAGTGAATGATATAATGACTGTAATTATATCATTTCCCTAGGATAAACTATATACTTCTTCTTTTGACTTCTTTTGGTAATTTTTGAACTATTTGAATGTTTTTTTGTTTATTTTGTTACTGTTTTTTTTGTTGATTTTATTTTACTCAAGATTAATCATGCCTTTGATTGAACTAAGAATTCAAATCTGGTTGGATCAAATGCCTTAGTGAATAAATCAGCTAATTGATTATCAGTGTGAACTTGCATCAATTTGATTAATCCTTTTTCAGCACAATCTCTCAAAAAGTGATATCTAATTTCAATATGTTTTGTTTTTGAGTGTTGAACTGGATTATTTGTTATGAACATAGCTGCTGTGTTGTCAATGTAAATTGGAGTGTGCAGAAAGTTAAAACCATAATCAAGCATCTGTTTTGAATCCAGAGAACTTGAGAACAGCATGCAGATGCTGCTATATACTCAGCTTCTGCTGTTGAGACAGAAACATTGGTTTGCTTTTTGCACTGCCAGGATACCAGTCTGGGACCAAGAAATTGACAACCGCCAGAAGTGGATTTTCTATTGAAGTTACATCCCCCATAATCACTGTCAGTGTATGCATAGAGATTGAAATCTCCTTCCTTTGGATACCATAGTCCAAGAGCAGGCTTGCCCTTAAGATATCTGAATATCCTCTTGACTGCATTGACATGAGATTCCTTGGGATCTGCTTGATATCTGGCACACACACAAACACCAAACATAATGTCAGGCCTACTGGCTGTTAGATACATTAGTGAACCTATCATGGAATGATAGTGTGTCTGATCCACTGATTTGCCTTCAGGATCAGGTCCAATCTTCACTTTAGTATCCACAGGAGTTCTGATGGACTGACAGTCAGCAAACTTGAATTTCTTCAGCATTGTTTCCACATATTTTGATTGATTGATGAAGATTCCATCTGCTGTCTGTTGGACTTGTACTCCCAGAAAGAAAGTGAGTTGTCCCATAGCACTCATTTGGAATTCTGAATGCATGAGATCTTCAAAGTCTTTACATAGAGTCTTGTTTGTTGAGCCAAAAATGATATCATCCACATATATCTATACAAGTAACATGTCCTTTCCTTTTCTTTTTCTGAAGAGGGTCTGATCAATCTTTCTTCTCTCATAACCATTATCAAGAAGGAACAATGAAAGAGTCTCGTACCACTTCCTTGGAGCTTGATGAAGACCATACAAGGCTTTGTCTAGCTTGTACACCCTGTGGGGAAAATCTAGGTCTTCAAATCTAGGAGGTTGACTCACGTAGACCTCTTCAGCAATCTTTCCATACAGAAAGGCACATTTCACATCCATTTGATAAACAGTGAATTTCATGGATGTTGAATATGCAAGAAAGATTCTTATGGCTTCTAGTCTGGCTACAGGGGCAAATACTTCATCATAATCAATTTCTTCTTCTTGTATGTATCCCTGAGCTACTAGTCTTGCTTTGTTTCTAATGATGATTCCCCTGTCATCAGTTTTGTTTCTGTATAGCCACTGGTACCGATAGGGTATTGTCCTTCGGGAAGATCTACCAGCTGCCATACTTCTTGTTTCTTGAATTGCAACAACTCTTCCTACATTGCTTCTCCAACTGTTGTCTTGAAGAGCCTCTTTGATATTTTTGGTACTGTTTGACACAGAAAGCATGAGAACAAGCAGATGTTTGCAATGCTTGACTTGCTCCTTGTCACCCGTTTATTTAGTTCACCAATGATGTTGTCAACTGGATGATTTTTGTGTATTCTTGTGGTTGGAATTGAGTCACCAGCAATGGTTGCATCAAGATTGGAGACATTCAGTTCATCTTGGTGTGAGGCAACTTCTTCTTGTACTGTTGGGGAGCTATGAAAGTAATCAAAATTTGTTCCAGTTCCTGCTTCAGTGTCAGCAGGGATTTGATTACTCCCATCAATTGAAGTTCTTTCAGTGTCAACCAGAGGGATGACATGAGTTTGAGTTCTAACTTCTTCTTGGTTTCTGGCTTCAATAGATGGCATCTCTGATGGAGAGGGTATTGTACTGGGACCATCCTCAATTGAAGCACTTTGATGTTGAACAGTATGTCTGACAGGATCAGCTTGTAGTGGAACCTCTTCATCAATTTGCTCAGTAGATGTTGGAGGAATCATTGGAAAGTCACTCCTTCTTTCTACTAACGATGAAGGTACAGCTGATTGTAGGTTTCCTGCATTAGACATGTGAAATTGGTCAAAAGATTTAGTAAATGAGTCAATATCAAACAACCAATCAGGACCATTAGTTGATTTGGGAAATGAATGTTCCTTGAATTGAACATTTGTTGATTCATCAATAATGTTTAATCTAGGATTAAACACTATGTAAGCCTTTGAAACAAAGAATAACCTACAAAGAATCTTCATCAGACTTGGATGAAAACTTTCCCAAATGGTCACGGGTGTTTAATATTGAGACAGGACAGCCAAATGACTTTAAAAATCCAATGAATGGTTTTCTTTGAAAAATGAGTTCATAAGGTGTCTTATTACTTTCTTTGACAATCAAAGTTCTATTTTGTACAAAGCACGATGTGTTAACTGCTTCTGCCAAAAGGTGATTGGAAGTTTAGCATCTGCTAGCATAGTGCGTGCTGCTTCAATTAGTGTTCTATTTCTCCTTTCAGCTACTCATTTTATTGAGGAGTTCTAGCTGCACTAAATTGATGAGCTATGCCTTTGGTTGTACAAAAAGAACTCATATCTTCATTTTTAAATTTTATCCCATTATCACTCCTGATTGTTTTGACTTTAAGATCAATTTGATTTTCAATATTAGTGATAAAATCTTTTATTAATTGGGACGCTTCATTTTTATGAAGTAAGAAGAAGACCCATGTGAATCTAGAAAAGTCATCTATGATCACCAAACAATATTGCTTCTTTCCCATACTCATAACATGAGTTGGTCCAAAAAGATCCATATGAAGTAGTTTCAATGGAGAATCGTTGGTGTTCACCAACTTTGGCTTGTGAGACGACTTGTGTTGTTTTCCTTTGAGACACGCTGAACAGTGGTCAATGAAGTGGAATTCTTTTTGAGGTAAACCAATAACTTGATTTCCTTTGACCAGTCTGTCATGTTTTTGAAATTTGTGTGTCCCAATCGTCTGTGCCAAAGTTATGATTCATCAAAAGATGCTTTTGATAGAAGACATGTTTCTTCTTTTGGTGATGCAGAATTGAGGTTAATGACATAAGTGTTATTCTTCCTTGGTGTTTTCAAGACAACCCATTCTTCAGGAATTTTAAACCCTGGTCTCAGAATGTAGCAATGAGTGTCAGTGAAGTGAGTGGAATATTTCTTGTCACAGATCTAAGACACTGAGAAGATTGATGTTCAGTTGTTCGCAGTAATTCACTCTGTCAAAGCTCAGCATTCCACTTGTCATAGATCCTTCACCTGTAATTCTACCACCTTGTGAATCTCCTCTAAATGCCACAGTAGTTCCTTGAATGTGCTTAAAATCATGAAGGAGGGAATGATCTCCAGTCATGTGTCGGGAGCATCCACTGTCCATATACCATAACTGTTGGACCTGTATGAATGACCTACAAGCACAGAAAGAACTAATTAGAATGTGAAACCCAAGCCATGATGGTCTTGGGCTTACGGTTTCTATCCATGATAGTAACCTGTTGGTATTTTCCTCTAAACTGGGGCTTTGGTGATGAGGTCATGCTTGATTTGTTTTTGAAACTTGAATGGTTTATTATATCAACTGAAGAGTCAGATGAGTATTCAAACCTTTGATCCTTGTTTCTTTTCAGAAATTGGATTCGTTTTTTGTTATCAAACTTGGTTTTAGAATTATAAAAATCATTAGTTTGTTTGACTACTTGATTTTTATATCTTCGGATTCTGTTTGAAGTTTTCAGATTTTTCACATCATCATCAGACTTAGAAACTCTATGATAAGGACGACCATTGATCTTATTTTTCTAAGACATGATTGGAGAGATAGGCTTGTTCTGAGGTATTCTCAAACCCTTTTGTTTAAAGAAACAATCAGATGTATTATGATTTGTCATGTTGCAGACAGAACAGTATTTGTTGAAATAACAGTTCTTGGTGGAGTGATTGTTCATATCACAGATTGAACAGTATTGATTGTAAAAGCATTTATCTGTTCTATGATTAGACCTCTCACACACCTCACAGTACATGTGTTTGTTCCTAGCTACTGATCCTGGTGTTGAGGATTTTGTAGCTTTGACATATTTGGAATTAGATTCATTCCTTGGTTTTGATGAGACAGCCTGATCAACTTTGTTGGTAGTTTGTTTCACAACACTACTGACTTTGCTTTTCTGAGGCTGCTCATGCTTTCTTGATCTTTGCCTAATCTCCTTTTCAAATTAGTTCACATGCCCTATATTGAAAATATCAAAGCCAACCCCTTGCTTTAATTTTGAAGTTTGAGGGTCTGAGTTAGTTTTAGCTTTTATGACCCGAAAAACTTTTCTTTTGATGGATGGTGAATCATTGTCTGATTTGCTTGAATTTTTTGGAGAGTTTATCTCACTATCAGATCTGCTTCAGTAGGTAGATTCACCCTATCAGCTTTTATTTTCTTTTCCTTGGAAATTGCAGGAATGAATTTTACAAAAGGAACAATAGCCTTGATTGGGCTGGTTGTTTTGACCACACTCACTGTCTTGTCTGAACACTCCTTGATTTTAATTAGGTGACCTAACTTGATTTTGTCCTCATTTGTTTCAATGTAAACACTAGGTTTATTTTGAGGATTGGTGACTTGTTTTACTATTGTTTTAGATTCAATAGTGTTAGGTTCGTTTTCCTGTTTGAGTGTGACAGAATCAGGCATGACAGTGTAGTTGTCATTATATGGTGGTGGACAAGAGTTGTATCCAATACCAGACATGTCTTTGGGATCCTTTTGAGAATCAAGCACCTCTTGCAGCTTTACTGATGACTGTTGAAACTTTTCTAGTTTCAGTTTACTAAGATTTTGTTCAGTTTTAGATTGAGCTAATTTTTCAGTCAGTTGCTCATTATCAGCTGCAAGAGTTACTTTTCACCATGCAATTTCTCAATGTCAGAGTTGAGAGATTTAATTTTGATTTCAAAGCTTTTTATTTCTCTCTTGAGCATCTCTGACTTGACCTTTTCTTCTTTAATTTTATCAGCCAGTTTATGATTATGCTCTCTATAACCTTGCAGTTCATTAATGCATTTATCACTACAGAGGTTAGATTTTACCTCAGTAGGCATGGGAGAAGGTCCATCATTGATGTGAGCCATGAGTGCATGGTTTTGAAATTGAGGCTTTACTTCCTCAGCATACATGCTCCAGTCACACACTCCATCTTGCCTGATAACAAGAGCATTAGCTGATGACTGATTGCTTCCATAAGCTTGATTGGTCAGTTAAGGTTGAGTCTGATGTGATTGTTGATGATGATGAAGCTATTGTTGATGACTTTTGGAGTGAAAGCTTGAAGATGGTTATGATGATGACTGACTCTGAGAAGGCCTTTGAGCATTGTAGTTTCTTCTAGGAGCATTGCAGTCTCTAGAGAAGTGGCCAGTCATACCACAATTGAAGCATTTCACTTTTGATTTGTCATATCCAAGCTTGGTGTTTTCATTAAGGTGAAGCTTTTTCCCTTTTCTAAAAAACTTCTTTGCTCTCATAGCAATCATGGCCATTTGCCATTGCAAGTGCATTTCCTCCACATCATCTGCATCCATTTCTTCCAGATCTTCTTGGATCGGATGTGCGGATGTGAGTCTTCCACCCAAATAGGCTTCAAAGCTAGCAACAAATGCATTGTAAGTTGCCTTTTGTTCTTCAGATTTTGGATCATCAAGAGTAGGAGTTGCAGAGAATCCTGATGCTTGGCTTGTTGAAGTTGATGGGGAAGATGTTGATGGTCTGTTAGATGGTAAGGCTATAGTGAATCCAGTTGATTTAGCTTGATACCTTGAGGAGATGAAATCATCCTCCTTAATAATGAAGGCATTTTCCACAGAGTGAGTATCTGTGGGGAACTTGTATGCTTCAATTACTCTGGGTCCTCCCAGATTTCTGCTTCTTTCATCAAGTTCCAAAGCTTCTATCTTTGCTATCATGATGTCCAGTGTGGTGCTCTCCAAATCAAGAGTATTCTTCAACATAGTTACATTTTATTTCCAATTTTCTGGAAGACTATGTAACATCTTCTTGTTTAACTCCTTTGACTTGTAAGTAACACCCATGATCTCTAAATCATTCACCAACTGCACAAATCTATGCAACTGTTTAGAGTGATGAAATGTCTCATACTGATTCACAAGCTTGTCTTTGTTAATTTTAGTCACTTCACTGCTTCCTTCACACATGATTTGCAGTGCATCCCATACAGCTTTTGCAGTGCCATACTTTTCCAATCTTTTAAGCACATCCATTTTAAGTGCTTGAGTGAGTATGAGTAAGCTTTGAGGTCAATCTTAATCTTCTTGTAATCATCATCATCAAGAGTAAGATCTTCAATAGGAATTCTTGTGGTCTTGTACAGTGCAGCTTGATCTGCAGATAGTGTAACTAGAATGTGTGGGCCTTTGCATATTGAGATCCAATAATCAGGATCAACACCTGTAATATAGTTCATGAATCTGATTTTCCATTGTTTAAATTCAGATTTATGTTTGAGCATGGGTGGTTTTGAGACATGCCCAAGTTCAGAATAATTATGTGAATCCGTAGTTACTTGTTAGTTTTAACTTGTTTAGATCTGGATTTTAGTGATTTTATGGTTAATTAGTCTAAATAGTCCAAGAAGTCCGAACTTAGTCCTGTAACAATGGATCTGCTGAGAATATGTAATTTTCAGCTTTTGATTTTCTGGTTTTAGTGACTGTGCAACCTGAACTGTTTGTTCGAAGAGCAGATCTTCGGGTGAACAGTAGCAGTGGAGTATATCAGTGAGTATTCAGTTGGAATACTGAGAAGAGATGTTTGAAACCTCTAAACAGCAACTCAATCAACAGATCAATCAGGTTAAATCCAGATCTGAGCAGATCTGAGTAATAACCGAGAGCCAAAGCTCTGATACCAATTGGCTGGACTTTTGAGAATAATATTCTCTGTTGATATGAATCAATAAGGATCGAATATGAAGATTGAGTCAATGATTGAAAGGTGGAATCAAGCAATACTCATAAATGCATTCTTGTATTAATTAGATGAACTGTTATAGAGTAAATGCTAGCGTTTAGCAAGCTATAGTAACAAGACAGCTAACATGGGAGAGAAACAAAGTATATTATGATTGTCTATTCTCAAAAGTTGTGTAAACAGTCACACCAAAAAGTCACCCTCACATACGAGGTGTCTATTCTATTTATAGGCTGACTTACAGCTTGTACAAAATGGCTAAACTACCCTTAGTCTAAGTCTTCATCAGCATTTGTTTCTTTATCATCCGCATTGACTAATGCAGATGAGTAATTCTTTATCAGCATTGGTCTTCTATTAGCTTCATTAGTGTTTGGTCATCAGCATTAGTTAATGCGGATGAGCAAACACTTGGCCGCATTTGTTGCTTGTCATCCGCATTAGTTAATGCGGAAGAACAAATGCCTTGTCTGCATTTTATCGGCTGTCCGCATTAGTTAATGCGGATGAACAAATACTTGTCAGCATTTGTTCTTGGTCATCCGTATTAACAAATGCGGATAGCCGACACTCGTAATTTTCTCCTCATGCAGGATCTTCTTTATGTGCATTTCTTCTTCGACTTGGGGAGAAACCATTAGAACAACCATCCACCTCTTGAATTGGCATTTATGATTCTTTCAGGGTCTAACATCTGATTTAGTGATGCATGTTCATTTTGATGAGTTATTCATGATTGTGTTGATCATCCTTTCTTAATTTTAACTCATTTCAACCATTGGACTTGACTTTCATTTCAACATTTCTAATTTTGACATGCCCTGTTCATAGGATGAACAGAAATTATGGAAATCAATTGTTTGTTGATTTTTCTCATGATTGGCTAGTGTCCTTTAGTCGAAATTTTCAATGGTTCATGAACATTGGTTTGATTTTGCATGATTCTTTCTTGACCTAGGTTACTAAGTTCATGGTTCGGGTGAATGTTCGACTGTTAGGGTTATGAATATTTTGGGTTTTCACCTTTTCCTCGATATTACTGTTGTAGTGAATTGAAGATGAGTAACTTTTGGTGAATCAAACTTAGAACACAGGTTTAGATGACGAAGAAGATGATGAAGATGAATAGTAACTTTAATGGCGCTCGTCGCACTTTGTAGTCTCTCAATTTTGAAAAGTATTAAATGACCTTTTGTTTTTTGGTTTATATAGTCATTTTAATGTGTTTCTCAAAATCTGACAAGTTTTACAACAAATGCCGTCAATTTTTAAATTCACTGTAGCAAATGCGGTTGAGAAAATGTTCATCAGCATTTGTGTACTATTACAAATGCAGAAGAACAAACACTTATAAGCATTTGTTCACTGTAGCAAATGCGATTAAACAAAAGTTAATCAGCATTTGTATAATGTAGCAAATGGGGAAGTATAAATGATTGTCAGCATCTGTTCACTGTAGCAAATGCGATAGAACAAGTTCAAATTTCAACTTTCACCAAATGCGGTAGAGCAAAAATCTTTTCGCATTTCTTGAACCTGTGCATAATGACAGAAGAGTATGAGCACATTTCTTATTTTTGATGCCACAATTATACAACCAAGTTTAAGCATTGATTTCAGCCTTTCATGAGAAATGCGGCTGAAGAAAACAAATGCGGATTAACAAGATTTTATCCGCATTAGTTTTCACACCTGAACTTCAGTTGTGGTGAGACTAGTGCGGTAGAGTGAACTTATCCACATTACTTTTACTTGTGTTTCATGACACAAAACCATTACCCGTATTGGTTGAATGCTTGGGTTACCTTTACCCGCATTAACCAACACTCTTACCCGCATTAAGTTTTGAACTTAATGTTTCTACTGTGGCTTGTTTTGGCTGATTTTTCTTTGATGCTTTATCTTTATGAAGCAATGTATATTGCCTTTATGAAGATGAGTCTGTTGCTTGATTCTTATGAATTTTTGACTGATTCTTGGGATATCAATTCTTGCTTGGATTGACTTGTACATCAGAGGTGATACAAGTTTCCTATGGTTGACTAATCTTGGACTTTTGTGCATCAAGATGTCTGCAAGAACTTAGATACTATGGTATAACTTCTGTAACAACATAGTCAATTTTCTGATTTTGCAAAATGTTTTTGAGTTTTCTAATTTTAAGAAAGGAAACATCTGTACAAAATTATCAAAATTTTAAATTACTCCCCCAAAAGTTTATATCTATAACAGATAGAAACTATTAAGTATTTGAAAATTTTGAATAGAGAATCTTTTATGGTTTTGCTTTCTTAATCTGTACAAGAAGTTAAGTTATACCTTTCTTTGGGATCATATCAATCTTACCTTTCACAAGTGCAAGCAATTGTTAGTAAAACAGACATGGTCATGAACATACTGATTGAAGGTATATTTGTCCTCTTATACTCATACTTGGTTAATATTCTGATGCAAATGATCTTATCATGTTTTGAGTTGATTTGGTATTCAACATGTACCTCACACTCAAAAGCTTGGCAAGGTCAACCATCTGCGTGCAATGTATGGTAGAACTTTTAACATCTTACTTGACCAGGTTACATAAAGTATGAAATTGTTGGACTCAGCAAAGTGCATTAAGAATTAAGGCAAGAAAGTATGATGCTTGTCATTATCAAACAAACCAACAAATGTGTTTCAACATACAAATCATACATTAGAAACACATTAACATCAATAACATTCATTATTATCACTAACAATCTTGATAAATTTCTTTTTCAGATTTGTAGATAAAAGAAAATTTTGCTAAGTCATGCACAGCGGATGAGTTAAGCCACAGCGGATGAAGACAACACCCACAGCGGATGAACAAGTCATTACTGCGGATGAACAACACCCACAGCGGATGAACTATATCAATGCGGATGATTAAATCTTCATCAGCATTGATCTTCTATGAGTCGTATTAGTGTTTGGTCATCAGCATTAGTCAATGTGGATGAGCAAACACTTGGCGCATTTGATGCTGGTCGTCCGCATTAGTCAATGCGGATGAACAAATGCCTTGTCCACATTTCGTCGATTGTCCGCATTAGTTAATGCGGATGAACAAATACTTGTCAGCATTGACAAATGCGGATAGCCGACACTTGTACGTTTTCTTCTTATGCAGAAACTTCTTTATCCACATTTCTTCTTGGACTTAGGGAGATTTCCAGCAGAACAACCATCCACTTCTTGAATTGGCATGTATGATCCTTTCAGGGTCCAACACATATTTCCATAAAATCCCAAATCACCCTCACCCTAGCTCTGAATTGAGCACCTAATTAACAAAAACAAACGCTTCTAGTTATGCTCTTCAGAAAAGCCTATGTTTTGAGTCACTTGTGACTCTTTCAGAATGTACAATAATAATAAAATAAAGTGCGTGTTCACCTCCTCTGCTATGCGGAAGCATTGACCTGGAGTGATGATCTTCTCTCTTATACATGAGTATAGATCTAAAGCTCTCATCACACGCTAACATGATCATCTCCTCTGTTATACGGAAGTATAGACCTGGAGCACTCATCATCTGTTTCTCCTTCAAATAATATCACAATGACTCTTACATCAAAGGTCATTATCAAAAGCTCCACCAAATACTTACACATATATAAATCATTCACAATGGTTCTCAAATGATCATTGTCTATGTTAGCATCTCGAGAGAATCAAATGCAAAATCAGTCAGAGTCAATCATATTGCTCAACAAGTCATGATAATAGGATAAGTTTTTTGCTAAATGTATGTGGGAACCAAGTTACCTGAGTTTCTCTAATAAAACCTAAAACATGATAAAATTAGTTGCAGGTCACTCGTTGAAAAGAATAAGGAATGGGTTTAAATTGGACAAACTACCGACAATCATTCTTGAACTGTCTTGGTTATCAAAAACTTAAAATTGTGATTAGACTCTGCATCAGTGTGATCTCACTAACTTGTCAATGTTTACTTATATCTTTGTGCTTGAGTATATCCTGAAAATGTGATCTCATGATTAAATCAATTCTTGGTTCTTAAATTATTAACAAATATATATGTATATTATTTTTTTATGTTAGAGTCTTGATCAGATTTTATTAGTATCAAATTTCTTGTTTGGTTTTTCAAATTATTTTTCAAGTCTTCTATATTATGCTATTGAAATGATCTCATATTTTCATGCATTTCACGGGAAATTGCACACACAAACAAACATGGTTTCGCTTGTTTATATTTATAGATAAACACGGGTTTATTTGTGTTGTTGAAATGATCTAACGAGAAATGTGTAGAATGTGTTTGTGTTTGTGGTGCAGATTTTGCTACAAGTGATGGTCGATCATCAGCTGAGCAAAGTACCTGACCAGAGAACCTGTTCTTCAAGCTTGCAGAAGATACCAAGCTAGGATTCCTCCTCCTATATCTTCTGAAGCATTCAAGTATAGAGAGTTAGAAAATCTGTTCCTAATCATTCAAAAGATGCACATGAAGAGAGGGAGCATAGAAAAAGAGGGAGCCTGTGAGATGAAAGATTTTCAGCAACAGATCATCAATCTAGGGGGAGATTGCAGATCATTTTTTTGGTTGACTTATCGGAGCTAAAGATGATACAAGACGTTGATAATGATAGACTAAGGGGCAGTATTGTTGGGTCTGAAGAGGATAGTTTATATTATCAACACAGTCAAAGTAAACCAACATCATGGTCAAAGTCATAAGAAAAGTCAAACAGACGCGTTCGAGATGAAGAAGCGAGACGAGACGTTGTAGATATATTTGACTAGGATTTTTATTGTTAATAAATATATTTTGTGTCAACAAAATATATTTAATCTTGTTTTAGTCATTCTTATATTTTATTTGTATTTTCCTTAATTAGTTCAAGTCTAGGGGCTTAATATGTCATTAGTGAATATTATATTCACTATAAATAGTTAAGCTGTAATTAGGGTTGGAGGTTGAATGAGCCAATTGATTTGAGGGTTTTAATTTTGTAATATCATATTCAAATCATCAATGATCAAACAAGGGATTTCATTGTGTTCTTGAGGAGTTCGTCATTTGTTCATCCATATTTTATGTTTGATCCAACAATTTTCACAAATCTCATTGATTCAAGTGTTGTTTGTGACCAACAAAGGGTCATTCATATCCCATCTACTTGAAGGTGGCACTGACCACTCCTTGTTCTCTTTGTATGAAGCAAGTGGTACAGAATTCCCTTATGTGCAATTTACAAGTCACTGTGCCTACAGTGATACCTATTCTTTATAAATTTAAGAATGGAATCATAGACTTCATCACTTATGGGTTCAAATGATGCGTTAATGTTGTGATTTGGACAGAATTCTAGGATTTGAGCGGCCAATGAAAGTTGATTGATTTAGGGTAGACTTCGAGAGATCGAAGGTTTGAGAGTTTGGTTTGAGAGGAAGATTAAAGATGACAATGGTAGGAAACCGTTGATTTTAACAGTTATGGATAATATAAAAATCAGAATTTTAAAATATTTTACCATCGTAACCATTAACTTGACGACATGAGATGATTAAACAACCTATTATGGTAACTAATATGGCGCCACTACATATCGGAATGTGAAATTGGGACCAACCGGATCTTTTAAAAACATGTGTCGTATTCATTTTATTTGCCGAATCTTCCATTTAGCAGATACCCGGTTTGTACAGTTATCTGCTGAAGTGCATAATTCGGTAGATACCTAGATATCTGCAGAAATTCGGAAAATACCTATTTATCTTCTGGTATGCAATTTTCAGCAGATATGCAGTTTTCCCTATTTTATCAAGAAAAGCATTTCTTTACAAGATTTTCAAATATTATTAATTTAAATCATTTAATTATTCAAAGTTCATAATCGCAATAGCAGACACAATATATTTAAATCTAGATTCATCAAAAGCTTTGTCAATAAGTCTCCATATTGTTCATTTGTATGAAATTTGATTAATTTAATGATTTTCTTTTCTACACAATCTCTAATGAAATGATATCTAATGTTAATGTGCTTTATCTTTGAATGCTGAACAAGATTGTTAGTGATGGAGATGGCACTGTTGTTGTCAATGTGAATTAGAGTGTTCAAAAAAGTTACTCCATAATCTCTAAGTTGAGTTTGGATCCATAGCACTTGAGCATAATAACTTGATACAACAATGTATTCTGCTTTAGCAGTTGATGTAGGGGCACAAGTTAGCTTCTTGCATTGCCATGAAACTAGTCTTCCTCTAGAAATCGTCATCCATCTAAGGTGGGATTTTTGTTGATGTTGCATCTCCCATAGTCACTATCTGTATATCTATAGAGATTGAAATTAGCACTCTTAGGGTAGCATAATCCTAACTTATGTTTCCCTTTGAGATACTTTAGGACTCTCTTGGCAGCCTTTAGATGTGACACCTTTGGAGCGGCTTGAAATCTTGAACATAGGCATGTGGTATACATAATATCTGGCCTGCTGGCTGTGAGATACATGAGAGATCTAATGATGGCTTTGTACTGCTGTTGATCAACTTCTCCCTCTCAAGATCAGGAGTTAATGAATAAGTTTTTGACATTGGGGTTTTAGCGGCCTTAGGATCAGTAGCTTGAAATCTTACTAAGATGTCCTTAAAATACTTAGATTGATTTATGAAAATGTCATTAGAGGTTTGTTTCACTTGAAGCCCTAGAAAGAAAGTATGTTCTCCCATTAAACTAATCTCAAATTTTCACTTTATAAGACTGTCAAAGGTTTTGCACAAGATCTCATTTATATACCCGGAGTTGATATCATCAACATACACCAAGATAATATCCAAATCAACATTCTTGATAAAGAGAGTTTTATCTATGGATCCCTTATGTATCCATCTTTCAGGAGAAAGGTTGAGAGTGCCTCATACTATTTCCTTAATGCTTGGTGAATACCATAGAAAGCTTTATCAAGTTTACATGCATGATTTGGGTACTTAGGATCCTCAAAGCCTGTAGGTTGGTACATATAAACTTCTTCATCAATCTCACCTAGAGAAATTCACTCTTGACATCTATCTGGAACACCTTGAAGTCTTAGGAACTACAAATGCTAAAAAAATCTTGATTGCTTCAAGCCTGGCCACAGAAGCAAAGACTTTATCCATAATCAATCCCTTCTTCTTATATGTACCCTTGTATAACAATTTTGACATAATTCCTGATAAAAATGCCTCTATCATCTTTCTTGTTTTTAAAAACCTTTTTGGTTCCTATTCAAGTCTTCCCCTTAGGAAGTGCATATAGCTTCCAAACCTTCTGCCAAGCAAATTAAAGAAGCTCTTCTTGAATTGCTTCTACTCAGTTGTTAACTCTTAAAGCCTTATCAACTTTCTTTAGTTCTACTTGAGAAAGGAAGCATGAAAAAAATAAATGTTTTCTTCATTCACCCTGCTTCTAGTCTTGACACCCACTTCTCATTGCCAATAACATTCTCAACCAGATGCTCTTTATGAATTTTTAGTCTTCGGATTACTTGGAGTTGTTAAGAAAGGTTTGAATTGGAGAAGTTGGTTTCAGGAAGTTCACCAGATGTGTTTACTGGGTCATCTGTCTAAGTGACTCTATCTTTAGCACTTGTCATACTTGGATCATTTTCAAGAGATTGTCTAGTACTATAATAATCATGGGACTCTTTATCTGAGGAGTCATAATGAACATGTGGTGGATGACCTATATTGGTTATGGTGCTAACATCTACCTCTGCTGAACATGGTTGGACTGTGTCAGCAGATGACCTAATGAGATTTGGTCTTTGTGGTAGATCCACCCTGTGATCTTTAGTACTTGGGACATGTATATCTGTCGACCTGTTAAGAGTGTGTCCTAAAACATTCTTAATCAAATGATTAAATGCATTTATGAATCCATTTAGATAAAACATCCAACATGGAGTGTTTCCAACACTATTTGAGGAATTTTCATTTAATATGACATTTTAAGATTCCTCAATAGTATGATCAACTTTGTTATATACTTTGTAAGCTTTAGCATGCGATGAGTATCCAACAAAGAATCCATGTACTAATTTCTCAACAAATTTGGATATATGATCTTTAGGATTAAGAAGGGTGCATGGACATCCAAAAGGTTTGATGAACCCTAAGAAGGGTCTTCTCTTATGCCACACTTCACAAGATGTTTTTCCATGTGTCTGGACTATCAACACTCTGTTCTGAACATAGCACGCAAAGCACGCAGTGCTAACTGCTTCAGCCAAAAAGGTTATTGAAAGTTTGGAATCAAACAACATGGTTCTTGAAGCTTTAATAAGTGTCATATTTCCTCCTTTCACCAACTCCATTTTGCTGAGGAGTTCTAGGAACATTATATTTCCTAGTAATACCTTTGGATTAACAAAATAATTAAGGGTGTGGTTTTTTAATTCAGTTCCCTACTTATATATAATTATTTTAACTTTTGAATCAATTTGATTTTCAACTTTGATAATAAAGATCTTAAAATGTAAAGCCAGAAATTTCGGTTTGGAGTGTCATGCGACTCGAGCATCCAATCGCATGGAAGTCGCATGACTGAAGTCCATACGCATGATAGTCGCACGATTGGAGTGTCCAATCGCATGGACCTTATGCGGGTGAAGGTTCAGTCGTATAGAAGCTCGGGTGACTGGACTGTAGTATTTAAGGGAGAGGGCAGCCTTTACCCTCTCCCCACACTTGCGAAATCAGAGGGAGAGAAGAGAGAAAGAAGAGAAAAAGGAAAAGAAGGGAAGAAAGCTTGGTTCAAGCGAGTTCAAGAGTGCAAAATCGACATGTAGTGAGTTGAATCGAAGCTCTACTTGACGGGATAGTTCATGTGAGTTCTAGGACCCCTCATTTACTTGTTTTCAAACGATTTTGGGGCTGGAACACATATAAACCCGTTTTTGAAATGTGTGTGTTTGACCCATTTGGGTGTAATCGTGTGTAGTGTGTTTAGAGTGTGATTTTGGACTTGTATGTGTTTGTATGATGTCATAGTATGATTCCCTAAGGTTTAGAAGGGTTGATTTGGGTTTAGAATGAGTTTAGAAGGGTTTGAAGGCTGTATGTCACGGCTGTAGTTCGGGATGAACTCCAGTCGCTGCCCAGTTAGGGCTAGGTGACTAAAGGGCCAATCGGCAGACTGAGGGACGACTGAGACTCAATCGCATGACTGAGGTTCAATCACACGACTGGAGATCCAGTCGCATGACAGGTCATGCGACTGAGAGCTCAGTTGCATAGATGCTCAGTCGCCTAGGTGTTCAATCGCACGATTAAGAGTCCAGTCGCATAGGTGCCCATCCGCATTAGTCCCATTCGCATGATGTCCAATCGCCTAGTATTCATTCGCACGATTGACAGTCCATTCGCACGATTGGATGTTCATTCGCATAGGTGTCCAATCGCATGATCCAGTCGCGTGGAGGCCATGCGACTGAAGTATGCCCCATCGCCCAAATAGGGCTGTTGTGTACGAGGAGAGATGTAGCCCAGTTACTGTCCTTCGGGAAAAGAGTAAGGGTAGGTAGTGATGTAATAGCTCCCGTAGGTACATGTTTGATAACTGTCGAGGCTTAGAAGTTATGTTGGGCATGATGGTGAAAGTATTGCATGAATATGCATGATGTATGTATGAGAAGTATACTGTAGCTCTATATGATGATAATGACTGAAGACTTGTAAATATTGATATTCCTTGCTTTGATACGTGTTTATCTTTCCGTGACTTTACGTGTTATGATTATTGAATGAAAAGAAAGTAATAAGAAACGTAAAGTGAAAGATAATGAAAGAGGAATAAAATGAAGGAATGCATGCATTAATGAACGAATGAACGTAAGAAAGACTAGCAAGCAAATGTATGGAGGTAAACACCCCTGGCAGGTGGTAGCTCAACGGTGTGCGGGTTAGCTACCCCGAAGGATGCACACTGGGGTCAGTCTTTGTGATTGACCATATGTATGGGATCCTTGCCGCTTGCCCTAGGTGACTGGATCAGCAGTAGTGCACAACGTTCGTGATTGATCATCACAGGTCCAGCACCAGTAGTCGTGCACAATGTTCGGGGCATAGCGCATGGCATTGATCCAGAATGAAAGAGGAATTATAAGTGGTGCATGTACTTGCCCTAGGTGACTTGATCAGCAGTAGTGCACAACGTTCGTGGTTTAATTACCACAGCTCCAGCACCAGCTTCGTGCATAATGTTCGGGGAATTGTACATGTCACCGAAATTAATGAACGTATGAACGAATGTAATGAACGTATGAACGAAAGAAATGAACGTGGGAAGGAATGTATGAACAAATGTAATGATCGTACGAATGTATGTAACGATTGTATGAATGAAAGTAAATTACGTACGAATGAAAGAAAGAATTATGAAAGAACGTGAATGTTAATGATGAACGGTACACAAACAAAAGCAAATGAATGAATGAAGAAGATAATAATAATATTATATATGTGTACGTATGTTGTATGGTCGCATGTATGTAAAGAACGGTTTTAAAGAAAGAAAAGTATGTTTTATAATAAAACTAGAACTCACTCAGCAACGTTGACTTTGATGTGTTTCCAGTTGGCAGGTAAGGTTGCTGAGGATGGCATGAGACGGCTACTCAGCTCTTTTAGTATGGCATTCCCTTGTACATTATGTTGCATGCAAGTGTTTATTGAGGATTCAAATAAACGGGATTACTTAAGGAATCCTCTTAGTTTAAATGTTTCCGCAACAACCAATGTAATGCAAAATATTTATTTTGTAATTGAGCAACGATGTATTATTTTGCAAAAGTTTTTATGATGAAATGAGAATGTCCTTTTTTATCGATTCCGCTGCATGATTTACTTGGTAAATGTAAACTATATGTTTTGAGTGCGATGAATGACCAACTGTGAGGTGCCTAGGAATGGGGCCTTACAAGTTGGTATCAGAGCCAAAGTTTGAGTGAATCGGATAAATTTTCAAAATAAACCTTAACTTAAACTGAGAATGGGACGGAAAGGGAAGGAATGCCAATCTGAGTAGCTGCGTGCCATCAGGTATTTTCTTAAAGTTAACCGGTATTATGTGCGCATGTTATGTGGTGTATGTGTTACTGTTAGATTTAGATACTAATGTAGTCTGGACAGGTAATGCTCGGGTACGAAGACTAAAGTAAGTGGCTAATCACAACTGGCCACTGTAATTAGGGACTTACTATACTTGACATAAACTGAGCTATTCTCTTGAATGACCGTGTTGGTGTTTGAATCTTTCAGTGTATGTTAGAGGATGGCTTGCGGCAGAACTCCTAAGGTTTTGCCAGATAGGGGCTGTGGTGAACGTGGTTCCGAACCGCGTGTCACGAGAAGCATGGCTAGAGCGGCTGAAATGGCACTCGAAGAGCCTGAGGCCCCTCACCTGGAAGGCGGTGATGATGGTGCTAGTTTGAGGATCACCATGAAAGAGGCTGTTGTTGAGGGAGTCCAACAGGCCCTGCAGGCGATTCTGCCGTCTATGGTGACTGAGGTAATTAGGACGGTGAAGGAGACGACTGTTATCGAAGGAAGCACGAAGAATAGCGACGATAAGAAGTGGCACGGAAAGCGGGATGGACGTGGCAGGGCCACCCTCAACGAAAAGGTTGCAAGGATGGAGGACCGGCGTGCAGCTTCATCGAGCGCGGGTGTGAAGAGGTGTGGTAAGTGTGGAAGAGAGCATGGCGGGGAATGTAGAGTGGGGACCAATGTCTGCTTCAGATACGGGAAGCATGGTCATGTCGCCAGAGAGTGTGGGGTGGTATGGTGTTATAACTACAGAGGAAGGGGTCACATAAGCAGGGATTGCAAGAAACCGAGGGCAGAGGGCGCAGAGCCTTCACGATAATGCCGGAGCAGGCTAGGATGGGCCCCGACATCATGACAGGTATGTATCTAGTAATCAAACTCTGTCTTCTGTGTTGTTTGATTCCGGAGCTAGAAAGAGTTTTGTTTCTGTAGTTTTTCTATGCTAAGTTGCCATTAGGAGTGGAAGTATTGATAAGCCCTTCAATGTAGAAACCGTCAAGGTAAGTCCATCAGGATTTCTGAGATGATAGGAGACTGCGAGGTGGAGTTAGAAGGTCATGGATACCCGGTTAGACTACTTGTGATTTCGAATTGGTTCTTGGAATGGATGGGTTGGTGGACTTCAAGGCAAGTATAGCGTGTCACGAGGATATGATTCGTTGATAGCGCCTGACGGGAGTTCGGTAACTGTTTATGAGAATCGGGTCACGACGATTCCGAGAGTAATCTTAGAGGTGGTTCCGGAAGAAGTGCACCAGGCCATGCAGACGATCCTACCGTCTGTAGTGATCGAGGTGATAAAGGTTGTTAGAGATGGGGAGAGATAGGAAAGGGGTAGACTATTGGGTGAAGGAAGACAGCCCGAAACTGGAACGGTTTTCTTCGATGACAAAGAGGAAGAAGAGGAGGAGGAGCCTGCGCCAGAGGCGGCATGAGGCTGTAACTACGGGCAGTTCAACGATGTAAGCCCCAACTTTTGATGGTAATGGCACTGCTGCTGCTGCTCACCGGTGGGTGAGGGAAATGGAAGCCGTGCTGAACATCAGCGAGTGCCGAGGGGGTCAAAAAGTGAAGTTTGCCGCCCACTCTTTCGTGGACTCAGCTTTGTACTGGTGGGACAACATAGTCCACGTTGAGGGTAGTCGGGCTATCAGAAGGATGAGATGGTCATAGTTGAAAAGGTTGGTGATTGAGGAGTTCTGCCCTCACCGTGAGATGGATAAGGTTGAAAGAGAGTTCCTGCAGTTGGAAGCGGGGATGATGACACATCAACAGTACACCACCAAATAAAACAAGATGGCACGGCTGGTGCCGGATCAGGTGACACCTCTTTCACGGAAAATTAAGAGGTATATTCAGGGCTTGCCGGCGGATATCCGTAGGCACATGATCGCGGCCCAACCCAGCACATTCAGGTTGACGATAGATCTAGCGGGAAGGTTGTATGACGAGCAGGAGGCGATGACGATAACAGGTGAAGCAGGGGAGCGAGCCTATATTAAGAAAGGGAGAGGAAGGTGAGATAGTGATGACGGAATGGTGGCCAAAAGCAAGGTGATGAGGATCAATGATCAGGAGGGACTAACAAGAAAGGAGGAAGTATGTAGGAAGTGTGGTAAAGGTCACGAAGGGGAGTGCAAATGGGGATTGAACGTTTGTTTTCAGTGTGGAAAGGAAGGTCACAGGGCAAGGGAATGTCGTGTGGCTAAGTACTACAGCCGTGGTGAGACGGGACATTTGAGCAGGGATTGTAGGAAGTCAAGGGCAGGAAGCTCCAGTGCGAGAAAGGAGGACAGAAGGTGAAGACTAGAGCGGTCTTCGACTTGACGTCAGGTATGTTGTGATAATTTAAGTTTGTGCCCTTACGCCTCGAATGCGATGCTAGTAGTAGTTCGTTCCCACTGCTTTTGGTTGTAAGTTGCATGTTAAGGGAAGGAACATCGACGAGCCATTCAATGTGGAGATTGTTATTAATGGATCCACTAGGTTACCTGATGCCCTAGAGGATTGCGTGATGCAATTGAGAGAGCTGTGTCACCCGTTGTCTGAGGAACAGTTTCAGCCTGTGATTGGTTCATCGAACGGCAACGTACGCATAGTTTCGACGTTGTAGAAAACAAGTAGAATGGAAGGTCGGAAGCAAAAGAAAAAGATAGATTTGGTTGGACTACCAAGGAAGTAGATTTGCCTTTTCTATCATACTATACCTACAAGGAACCTGAGAAAAAAAACCGATTTTGGTGCAGTTATAATTGGAACAGCACATAGCACGATTGATGAATGCCTTTCTCATCAGTTGTTTGGTTTGCCAGAGGGTCATTATTCATACATAAAGAACATCAAACAAGGGCCTGGGGTAAACAGCAACCTTACGCAAGTTGAAGGCCTTGTTCTTCAAGCACTAAAGCTGAGGGTTCTTAGTGATGCTCTGAAGCTCAATGATTATGACGCCGAGTCTTTGCTCGAATATTGTGATGTTTCTTTTAATTATAGTGACCACACTCTACATGGCATATTTGAGGCCGCAGGTCCGGGTCAAATGAACATTGATCAGTATGCATGGGTTGCCGATGGAGATAGTCAAAGATAGACCAGAAGTGGAATGTTGATAAGCGATGTAGAGCGATAGGATTCCAGGCGAGAGACTGGAAAAGAGATGTGACAGTATTGCCCGCAAAGGTTTGAGAAACAATAGGTTTCGGGGACGAAACCCGTTTAAAGGGGGTAGACTTGTAACGCCCGGAAATTTCGGTTTGGAGTGTCATGCGACTGGAGCATCCAATCGCATGGAAGTCGCATGACTGAAGTCCATACGCATGATAGTCGCATGATTGGAGTGTCCAATCGCTTGGAGCTCATGCGGGGGAAGGTTCAATCGCATAGAAGCTCGGGCGACTGGACTGTAGTATTTAAGGGAGAGGGTAGCCCTTACCCTCTCCCCACACTTGCGAAATCAGAGGGAGAGAAGAGAGAAAGAAGAGAAAAAGGAAAAGAGGGAAAGAAAGCTTGGTTCAAGAGAGTTCAAGAGTGCAAAATCGACGTGTAGTGAGTTGAATCGAAGCTCTACTCGACGGGATAGTTCATGTGAGTTCTAGGACCGCTCATTTATTTGTTTTCAAACGATTTTGGGGCTGGAACACATATAAACCCGTTTTTGAAATGTGTGTGTTTGACCCATTTGGGTCTAATCGTGTGTAGTGTGTTTAGAGTGCGATTTTGGACTTGTATGTGTTTGTATGATGTCATAGTATGATTCCCTAAGGTTTAGAAGGGTTGATTTGGGTTTAGAATGAGTTTAGAAGGGTTTGAAAGCCGTATGTCGTGGCTGCAGTTCGGGATGAACTCTAGTCGCTGCCCAGTTAGGGCTAGGCGACTGAAGGGCCAATCGGCCGACTGAGGGACGACTGAGACTCAATCGCACGACTGAGGTTCAATCGCACGACTGGAGATCCAGTCGCATGACAGGTCATGCGACTGAAAGCTCAGTCGCATAGATGCTCAGTCGCCTAGGTGTTCAATCGCATGATTGAGAGTCCAGTCGTATAGGTGCTCATCCGCATTAGTCCCATTCTGATGATGTCCAATCGCCTAGTATTCATTCGCACGATTGAGGGTCCATTCGCACGATTGGATGTTCATTCGCATAGGTTTCCAATCGCATGATCCAGTCGCGTGGAGGCCATGCAACTGAAGTATGCCCAATCGCCCAAATAGGGCTATTGTGTACGAGGAGAGATGTAGCCAGTTACTGGCCTTCGGGAAAAGAGTAAGGGTAGGTAATGATGTAATAGCTCCCGTAGGTACATGTGTGATAACTGTCGAGGCTTAGAAGCTACGTTGGGCATGATGGTGAAAGTATTGCATGAATATGCATGATGTATGTATGATAAGTATGATGTAGCTCTATATGATGGTAATGACTGATGACTTGTAAATGTCGATATTCCTTGCTTCGATACGTGTTTATCTTTCCGTGACCTTACGTGTTATGTTTAATGAATGAAACGAAAGTAATAAGAAACGTAAAGTGAAAGATAATGAAAGAGGAATAAAATGAAGGGATGCATGCATTAATGAATGAATGAACATAAGAAAGACTTGCAAGCAAATGTATGGAGGTACACACTCCTAGCAGGTGGTTAGCTACCCCGAAGGATGCACACTGGGGTCAGTCTTTGTGATTGACTATATGTATGGGATCCTTGCCGCTTGTGCTAGGTGACTGGATCAGCAGTAGTGCACAACATTCGTGATTGATCATCACAGGTCCAGCACCAGCAGTCGTGCACAATGTTCGGGGCATAGCGCATGGCATTGATCCAGAATGAAAGAGGAATGTAAGTGGTGCATGTACTTGCCCTAGGTGACTGGATCAGCAGTAGTGCACAATGTTCGTGGTTTAATTACCACAGGTCCAGCACCAGCTTCATGCATAATGTTCGGGGTATTGTACATGTCACGGAAAGTAATGAACGTACGAACGAATGTAATGAATGTATGAACGAAAGAAATGAACGTATGTATGTAATGAATGCACGAATGGAAGGAACGTATGAACAAATGTAATAGTCGTACGAATGTATGTAATGATTTTATGAATGAAAGTAAATTACGTACGAATGAAAGAAAGAATTATGAAAGAACGTGAATGTTAACGATGAACGGTACATAAACAAAAGCAAATGAATGAATAAAGAAGATAATAATAATATTATCTATGTGTACGTATGTTGTATGATCGCATGTATGTAAAGAACGGTTTTAACGAAAGAAAAGTATGTTTTATAATAAAATTAGAACTCACTCAGCAACGCTGACTTTGATATGTTTCCAGTTGGCAGGTAAGGTTGCTGAGGATGGCAGGAGGCGGCTACTCAGCTCTTTTAGGATGGCATTCCCTTGTACATTATGTTGCATGCAAGTGTTTGTTGAGGATTCAAATAAACGGATTACTTATGATTAAATGAGAATGTCCTTTTTTATCGATTCCGCTGCATGATTTTACTTAGTAAATGTAAACTATATGTTTTGAGTGCGATGAATGACCAACTGTGAGGTGCCCGGGAACGGGACCTTACATAAAATCTTAGAAGTTTCATCTGTAGTTTATAAAAAGAAAACCCAAGTGAATCCTGTAAAATCATCTATTATTACCAAGCAATATGATTTTCTACCAAAACTCTTTTCACTTGTTGGTCCAAACAAGTCAATGTGAAGAAGGTGTATAGGAGTTATAATTGAATCCATTTCTTAGGACTTATAAGAAGATATATGTTGCTTTCCCTTTTGACAGGCAACACAATGGTCAGCACATACAAACTCCTTGTTCAGTAGTCTAGTAACTAATCCATTCTGTACTAGTTTGTTTATGTTTTTGAGATTTACATGTGCTAATTTGTTATGCCAAAGATAGGATTCATTCAAGGAAGCTTTAGAAATGAAACAAGATACATTTCCTTAAGGTGATGCATTCTACATGTTGAGCATGTATATATTGTCTTTACTAGGAGCTCTTAAAAGTATTTTATCATTTGGAATTTCAAACACATCGGATGAGACAATACATTCATGCTCTATGAAAAGAGTGTTATACTTTTGGTCACATAGCTAAGAAACACTCTATAGAGTATAGTTTAACTCTTTAACAAAGTTCACCTAATCAAAACTTACCTTGTTATTACAGATTTTTCTGCTGCATGTGTTCTTTTGATGATCATTTGACAGTTGTAGACTTCTTTGTGGGTTTGGAATGTTTGAAGGAGTGGGCTAGGGATTGTATTTATAGCCTTTTGCAAAGTGACTATATTCCCCACATATTAGGCATGTGATCTTTATCATATGTTTTGCTAACTTTAGCATCTGCCTAATCTCTTGTAGTTCCTTCTTTATCTTCTCAGTCTTCCCTCCCTTGGTTACATTCATCTTCTTGTTTTTCTCTTGATCAACATGAGTGGACAAGTCCATCTTCTTCTTTGGAAACCTCTTGTTGTGAATTCCAAATTCTTTAGAAATAGACTTTTGAATGTATATTTAGGGTCTCATTTCTAAACAGTCTGAGGTTCCAGCACAACCACTTCTAGTATGGTTCTTCTTGATGCAAGTGCTTTGATTAAAGCTTTGTTTGGTAGAAGAATCTGACTTGATAGATAGATGATGTGATTCAGAAGATGACTTTAATATGCTTAAGAGATCATCAATTTAGGTCTCTAAATTGGTTTTCTCATGTTTTAGTTGAGAAATAATCTTTTCCAGCTCTATAATTTTATCATTTTAAGCTTGGTCAGTTTTCTTAAAATCAATTTTAAGAAGATAGACTGATTCTACATCTTTCATGAGATCCAAATTATGAGTCTTGTATAAGTTAACCTTAGTTATACATTATGGCGTACAGAAGGGTGCAGAAGGGTTTAGATGTTACCTGAGGTATGGAGGTTGAGCTTCAAGCCATTAATGCATTGTTAATAGGAGTGACATCTTCCACTTGGAGTTTCTAGTCAATCACATCTACTATTGAGGCTACAACTATTTTATTTTTTGGCTGAATGAGGAGGAAGGGCCTAGATGAGTTGAGTGTTGTTGATGGTTTTATAAGCTTGGATGAGATGGGTTGGGCTTTGGTGCTTTGCATTCCTTAGCAAAGTGTCCTATCATTCTTTGATTTTGCCTTCAAATCATCTTTCCTTATATCCTTCTCCTTTTTTTTCTCCTCCTTGTCCTTTTCTTTCTTCTCATCCCCTTCATTTGCATCATCAACTATTCTATCCTTCTTCTCCTTCTCTATTGTCTCAATCCTTTTAATAGATGTCTTTGTATAGAAAGGTTTGGCAGATAGTTGCTTCTTTACCTCAAGGCTGCACTTAGGGGTATATATGGGAGTGTATGTTGTTGGAAGTTCCACAGAATTATACCATACCCCTTTCTTGGTTTGATACAACCTTTGGGTGTTTTTAGTAAATGCAAGTAGTTTTTTAAACTTTTCAGTTTCAACATTATATTTATCAGCATAGGTCTTAGCTATGGCTATTCACCCTATGTTGATTTTAATCTGCTCAAGAGATCATCAATTTGGGTCTCTAAGTTAGGTTGTTCATGTATTAGTTGTGAAACAGTCTTTTCCACCTCCTTAATTTTATCTTTTGACCTTGGTCAGTTTTCTTAAAATCAATTTTAAGAAGATTTATTGATTCTAAATTCTTCATGAGATCTAAATTGTGATTTTTGTATAAGTTAACCCTAGCTATACATTTTGGGGTACAGTAGGGTTCAGATGTTACCTTAGGTATAGAGGTCGAGCTTCCAGCCATGAATGTAGTGTTGATAGGAGTGACATTGTAACACCTGGAAATTTTGACAAAATAATAAAATATAATAAGAAAAAAGGGGAAAGTATCTTGAAAGAAAGGAAAAGAAGCATAAGTGGAGGGGCTAAAGTGCAAAAAGGACAAAACTCAAATATTTTAATAATACTTTGAGTATGGTCGCCCATATATGTACCAGTTTCTGTTTTGTCGACCAAAAGAAAAGAAGAAGAAGCAGATTTTTCTTCGTATTTAGAGAGAGAAAGAAGTTGTTCTTGGCCTAGGTAAGCAATTATTGTAAATTTGGTTTGGTTTTGATGGGTTTTTGACCATGTAGCCGAGTTTTACATGTTCTTATGTGATTATGTGTGTTCGGGTTATGTGCTCTTGGTGTCTAGGTGTTAGAAACATCAAGATTTCTCAAAATTTGAAGAAGTGGTGTGTGGAAGCAGTAAAGGTGAGTTCTAGACCCCGGTTTTAAATGTTTTTATACTCTTTGGGGGCTGAAAATGCATGTAAAATGTTCTTATAATTATTATGTATGTTACCCGTATGTATATGTGCATGTATGTTAGTGTTTATGGTTGTTTATGTTATGTTGATGTTTGAAAGGGTAAATATATGTTAAGAACATGTTGGGATCATGATTGAGATTGAAAATAATTTAGAAACATGCATAATAGGTGATCATTCGCCCAAACAGGGCCTATGCGCCTTAGAATTTGCCTTAGAAAAACTTATGTAGGGTTCATGCGCATAGAAAATTTGTTAAAATATGCTAAGTAATAGCTCATGCACCTAAACAGTACCTCATGCACCTGAATATTGCCTTAGAAACACTAAGTGTAAGCTCATGCGTCTGAACAGTAGTTCATGCGCCTAAGTATTAGGCTCAGACGCCTAAGTGTACCCCATGTGCCCAAATAGTGCCCATGCTCCCGAAGTGGCTCATGCGCCTAAGTGTTGAAACACCTAAGTGAGGCTCATGCGCCTGCATAGTGGAAAATGCCTAAGCAGTCCTCATGCGCCTACATAGTGCCAAAGCGCCTAGACTGTTTTTACTTAGAAAATTTCAGGCTCATGCGCCTGAATGTCCCATGCGCCCATTTTAAACTTAGAGTTTTCTAAGGAGTTTTAAGAGACATGTGATTGAGATAGACACTGATGTGATGTGATTGTCTATGGTTAAAGTAGGTATGATGATGTGATGTATGTTTTGATACGCATATGTGTATGACGTGTTATCTTTTAACAGATTTCAAAACGTATATATTATATTAAATACGTTATGCATTATCTTATGACTTTATGTAATATGAAGTATGGATGAATGAACGAAAGTATAACGTAATGAAGTGAAAGATAACAAAGATGAAAAGTGGAACATAATGAACGAAAGAATGGCTTGCAAGAAAAGAGAAAGGAGATGCAAGACCATGTTGTTGTTAGCTCAAACGCGTGCGGCTTAAATAACCCAAAGGATGCACACAAGGTCAATCATTAAGATTGACGGGACCCTTGTGGCATACCCTTGGTGACTGGGTCAACTTCGTGCACAATGTTCGGGGTCTATATGTAGACCTCAGTGTTGGATTATTTATGCCCAAGACACATAGAATAGTGATGTGGTTAGTACGTCATGATCCAAGTCGGGTCATGCCCAATAACAAGCTTAGCAAACACCAATTAATATTTAGTTGATGATATGATCATGCAATTAAATATAAACACCAATTTAGAAAATGAGTTTTCTAAATAAATTGTATGTGAGAAAGAACAACTTATAAGGATATTTTGTTCATAGACATTATTTATAATGTTATTTAGGTTTGTTAAATAACATCAAGTAATAATAGTGTGTTTAAGTTATATATTTAATTGGTTAATTATATAACTAATTATACATCTAATTTATTCAAGTGCGTGTTTTAAAAATGGGGGGAACCCATTTTTTTACATAAGGTGCGGTCGCCCCTTTAGGGGCATGGATGGTCATTTTTGCTACCTTGAAACCACACCCACTTGAATGAAAAACACACTCTCCAACTATCTTTCTCTCTTATACATGCAAAAGGGGTCACAAGAACAAGGTTTCTCTCTTTTGGAAGAGGAAGTTCTTGGCTGGAAATGTGTTCCAGCAGCTTGTTATTCACGATTTTGGTGTACAAATCCTAGCAAGAGTGGTCTTTGCTTGATGCTTGTGGGTATGGATACTTGAGGACATCTTTTCTTGATGTTTTGGTCGTCCAACAACATCATCTTCTTCACCCATATTTGTTTTTTTCTGCAGCTTTCTAAAAGGTAGTATGTATGTCATGTTTTGGGTGTTCTTGTTCATATAGTATGCTAGCTTTTCACATAATAAAGATCCTTTTGTCCATGGGTTTGTTATTTTACACATGATAAAGGTAATTTTCAGAAACTTTAGCATGTTTAAAGTAGTATATTCCGCTGCGTTTCATATGTTTTAATGGTTAAACAAGTTGTAAATGGTATAACAAACCCCAACAATGGCATCTAGAGTCGGTTATGTGGAAACTAGCATCATTATCCTTGTAAAATCGGTTTTAAAGGATGTTTATGAACTCTTTAGAGGCTGATTTTGGTTGATTCAATAAACCCCATGTCTTTCAAAGTTATATCTTCATGCTTATGATTAAACCTTGAAACATAGGAATGTCAATTGGTTGATATGTTTGGTTGTTGTTTGTTTGGACAAACAAATCCTAATTTTCAGTTTATGTTGGCTGAAAATTTGGGGTTTGATGGGGTTTATTTTGTTTATTGAATGATGTTTGTGATTGTTCATTTGATAGTGTATAACCTAGCTTAGACTTTGTGTTGATTTGGTTTGAAATGGATGTTTGTTTTGGTTGTTTTCATTTGGGTTGTAATATTATTCTTTTATGCTAGTCTTGGGATGTAATTTATTTGTTCGTTCATTTGTAATGTAATAGATAGATTAGGTGTATTTTCTTTATTAGAAAATTTGTATTAGGATATAAATTTTGTAAATGAAGATGCACAAAATGGAAGCACAAGAGCAAGATACAAAGAGAAGGACTTGAAGCATATGGATGCAAGTTCAAGTGGGGGTCTATGAAGATCTCATCTTTGTGTTGTATTCAACCCTTAAGAAAGACCAAATGACAACACTTGTGATGGAAAACAAGTGTTGTCACAATAGTAGCTATGGTTATGCACATATGGTTGTTTGAAATATGCTTGTTTGATTATTCATTTTATGTTGATTGTTTGATATATGGATATGCTTAACAATCTAAATAAATTATCATAACAAGCTAAAATTTATGGTTCCTAATCACTAAGTAACTAATAAAAGGTTATTAAAAGGATTAATGATTTTAAAATAAAAGAGGTTTTATTAAAAGAGAAGCATAGGGTACCATGTATCTGAAAGCATGCAAATACAAGGTACATAGAGTTTTCATAACTAGAATTGATGGAAACTTAAATCCCTTTGTGTAAGGCCCCGTTCCCGGGCACCTCACAGTTGGTCATTCATCGCACATAAAACGTTTTAGAACACATATTTACTCGCAGCGGAATTTAAAAACATTCATTAATAACAAAAACATGTCATTTATTTCATTACAACATTCTTTTACATTTCAAAATACATTGACATGTCAAAATATGGATGCCAGCCTCAACAACTGAGTAGTCACCTCATGCCATCCTCAGCAACATACCTGCCAACTGGAAAATACATAAAACGTCAGCGTTGCTGAGTGAGTTCTAGTTTTATAATAAAACATACTTTTCTTTTGTTAAAACCGTTCTTTACTTCTTTCAAAAACATACTATACTTTCGTAGATGAACACACATCATACGTACATGCACATAGATAATATCGTTATTATTTTCATCATTCATTCCTTAGCTTTCGTTCGGGAGTTTCTTACTTTCACTCATACGTTCGTTACATTCGTCTTTACGTACGTTACGTTCATTCTTACGTTCATTTCATTTATTAGTACGTTCATTACTTTCATGCATCCTCTATCTTTCACTTTTATCTAGGGCCAGTCAAACTTTACCCTCTTCATGGCACACAGCCATGATTACTGAGGTCAAGTGACATGGATCCCATTTCATACGTTATCATTGTGTTCCTCCGTTCATTTCTATCATTCGTTCGTTCTTTAACTTTCATTCGTTAAGCATGCAAATCTCTAAGGGTCACCTCCCTTCTCTGCCCTCGTGGTTCATACCCATGAGCCGACAAGGCATACTCTAACATACTGGTGCCCCTATGGCTCTCAGTCCATAGACCGACACCTGGTGCCCCTATGGCTCTCAGTCCATAGACCGACACTCTGTTACCTCTAGACCATGCAAGACTTTCTTTCATATTTCTCATTCTCATCTAGATCTTGTCTCATGCAATATCCCCGACTCATGTCCGAAGACTAGCACAGCACCGGGATACGCGACAAAGATCCCGTACGAGTCAATCACAGAAATTGAACTCCATCCGATTCTGTTGAAACACAAAGTCGCTCACCTCATAACTATGTTTGGCCTTATGCCACACCCCCGAAGTTAAACATAACTCGGGTAGCAACACCCCCACCGAAATGGGTATCATCACCCCCACCGAAATGGGTAACTACACCCCCACCGAAGTGGGTAACATCACCCCCACCGAAGTGGATAACTACACCCCCACCGAAGTGGGTAACATCACCCCCACCGAAGTGGGTAACTACACCCCCACCGAAGTGGGTAACCTGGCATACTACACCCCCACTATGTGGGTAACTACACCCCCACCGAAGTGGGTAACTAGACATACTACACCCCCACTCTGTGGGTACCTGTGACATTCCACACCCCTACTATGTGGGTACCTACTATACACCGTGTACCACACCGAAGGTCAGTCTCAAGACTGACACCTCTACGTGCACTCTTAAAGATTAGCTGAACCTCACGCGGTTGAGCTTGTGGCATTTAGGACCGTGCACTTTGTTACACTTCGCTTGCAAATCTCTCACGTTTTCATTCGTTCATTAAGGATTCATTATCATTCACTTTACGTCCCATTTTTCTTTATCATTAATCTTTCACTTTATTAATGTTAACACTTCTTCGTTAATTCTTAAACATTCTTTATCGTGTTATACCATACTTAACAATATTAATAATATTGTTAACAATAATGATACACTGATAATAATATCAGTAATGATAAGGGTTAGTCATTTATTACCATTACATGCATAAAACATCATCATTAATTAACCCTAGTCAACTCTGGTCAAAACCTCGAAATTCGGATTTCCAGGAAATTCCTAAAAAAATTCTAAGTGTTGGGCGTATAAGCCCTGTTAGGCGTATGAGACCTGTTGGGCGTTTGATCCTGTTGGCCGTATGAGCCCTGTTGGACTTCTGAGCTTACACTTAGAAAAATTCTCGGGTCTGGGCGTATGACCCCTGTTGGGCGTATGAGTCCTGTTGGACTTCTCACCCTACACTTAGAAAATTTTCTCTGGTCATACGACCAAGGTCCAGACTTTTCACCCTCATACTTAGTAAAATTTTCAGACTTATAAGCCTGGGCGTTTTAGGACTGTTGGACATATTACATGCTTGGACACATTACCCCACTTAGCCTATTTCTAAGGCACTTCCTTGGACGTATAAGCACTATTGGACTTATTAGCTTGTACTTAATTATTCTAAGTCCAAATTTCAGACACATTACTACTATGTGGGCTTATTAGGCGTATTAGTAATCTGCTCATGTGTCTAATTCACATTCCAAGTCCCAAACATCATAATGCCTAGTTCTAAACATGCTCACATGATTCTAGGCAAAAACTTAACATAAACATATACATTCATACATTCAAATCATACGGGCACCAAACCCAGATTTTATAAAACATACTTACATACATTTTCCAGCCCCAAAACATTTAAAAACCAGTAAAAAGGGGCCTAGCACTCACCTGAAACAATCTTTCAGTAGCTCACTACAAATCCGAGACACACCTTCGAATTCTGCTCCTAAGTCCCGAGAACAGACACAAATCACCAAGAACTTCGGTTTAGAACTCGAAACCCAGCTGAAACCGAACTCATATAAAAGAAAACTCACCTTTTCAGCTGCTTCCTCCTCTTTCTCTCTCTAGAACCGAGAGCTTTCTCTCTCTTCTTTCTTCCTTTCAGCCGATTGAAGATAGTGAAGGAGGGATGGGCGGCCATGCCCCTTTAAACCTTAAAAAAATAAGGTTTTGTACCTTGTACACTTTATCCCCCTCCACTTTTGCCCATTATCTATTCTTTCTATTTACTTTTCTTTTTCTTTTCTTTTAAATGAAATTTCGGGGTGTTACAACTCTACCCCCCTTAAAGGGGTTTCGTCCCCGAAACCTGTTGTTCCTTAATCCCTTATGGCAATACTGTCTCACCTCTCTTCCAGTCTCTCACCTGAAATTCAATCGCTCTCCTCGTTTATCAGCATTCGTCTTCTGCTCTATCGACTATTCTTCATTGGCAACCCATGCATACTGATCAATGATCATTTGACCAGGAACTACGGCCTCAAATATGCCATGTAGAGTATGGTCACTATAATCAAAAGAAACACCACAAGATATTAAGCAAAGGCTTTGCGTCATAATCATTGAGCTTCAGAGCATCACTGAGAACCCTCAGCTTTGGTGCGTGAAGAACATGGCCTTCAACTTGTGTAAAGTTGCTGCTTATGGAAATACCACAAGCCCTTGTTTGATGTTCCTTCTCCTTTTGTTTCTGTTCTCCTTCTTAACCCAGACTCTCTCCTCCGCTTCGCCCGTTATCACCGTCGCCTCCCGCTCGTCGTACGTCCTTTCCGGTGAAGCCTTCATCTTAATCCATTGTCGCAGATCGGCACCAAACTTTTATCGGGCACCACCAATCAATTCATTTCTTTTGCAGCACTTGGTGCTTGCCTCATAAGTTACCATTCAATTCTCCCGGAGGTGTACGTCTATCCACCTACGTCTATCAGGGATGGTCTAACAGAAAAACAAGCGCTCTCTCAAATCTATTGCGGGGTCCTTTAGCGCACTGGGTAATCTAGTAGACTTACCTATAGTAGCTCCTAAGTCGAATGACATATCTTTCTATTCCTAACATGCAACTTATCACAAAAGGCAGCCGGAATGAAACCAGAGCCATAATCAAACTACACAAAGGCTAAAGGTCAATTGACTAGAAACATACCTGACGTAACATCGGAGTTCACCCTAGCCTCCTCCCGCGTCATCGTGTAGTTGCTGCGTTTGCCCTCCGTCCTTCTCTTCCAGCCTTCTTCACTCCCGAACCTTCTGCCCTTGACTTCTCATAATCCCTGCTCATGTGACCTTCCTCCCCACAAGAATAACACCTCCCCATACCGCAGTTCTTCGCCACATGTCCGGTCCTACCACAACGGAAACAGACATTTGTCCCCAGTCTACATTCCCCGGGGTGCTTGTGTCCACACTTGTCACACTTTTCTGACCCCGTCTCAGTTATGACTACACGCTGATCATCCACCCGTGCACCTTTGTTACTTGGAGCGACTTCGCCACGTTCCAATCGCTTCCCGTTCCAATCCCGATCGCCTTCTCCTTTCTTGCTAGCTTCTGTCACCACCATCGATCTTTCATCGAATAACCTTCCCGCCAAATCTACCGTCGACCTAAACGTACTCGGTCGGGCAGCGATCATGTGCCTGCGAATATCTGCTGGTAAACCCTGAATATACCGCTTTATCTTTCGGGATAGAGGAGTCACCTGATCCGGCACCAGACGTGCCATCTCGTTAAACTTTATGGTGTACTGTTGATGCGTCATCGTCCCCGCTTCTAACTGCAGGAATTCCCTTTCTACCTTGTCCATCTCACGGTGAGGACAGAACTCCTCAATCACTAACCTCTTCAACTCTGGCCATCTCATCCTTCCGATAGCCCGACTACCCTCAACTTGAACTATGTTGTCCCACCAGCATAAAGCTGAGTCCACGAAAGAATGAGTGGCAAACTTAACTTTCTGATCTTTCCGGCACTCACTAATTTCCAGCACCGCTTCCATCTCTCTGACCCAGCGATGAGCCGCGGCAGCAGTGCCATTACCATCAAAGGTTGGGGGTTTGCATCGCCGAAACGCCCCATAATCACAGCCTCGTGCCGTCTCCGGCGCAGGCTCTTCCTCCTCTTCGTCATCGAAGAAGACCGTTTCAGTCTCGGGCCGTTTCCTTGAGCCTGATGATCTACCCCTTTCCTGTCTTTCCCCGTCTCTAACAGCTTTTACTACCTCGGTCACTACAGATGGTAGGATCGTCTGCATGACCTGATGCACTTCTTCAGCTACCGCCTCTTTCACCGATGCTCTCAAGTTAGCACTCTCATCACCACCTCCCGATTGAGGTGTTTCGGACTCCTCGTGAACCACCTGTTCCACTCTAGATCGTGCTCTCGTGACTCGTGGTTCAACACCACGTCCTCTACCACCTCCACCACGGGAAGCCTTAGAAGGTCTACCACCGGCCATTCTCTAACTTACACTGAAAGATTTAAACATTAACACGGTCATTCAAGGGAATAGCTCAGTTCATGTCAAGTATAGTAAGTCCCTAATTACGGTGATCAGTTATAATTAGCCACTTACTCTACTCTTCACACCCCGAGCATTACCTTTCCTGACTATATTAGCATCTAAATCTAACAGTAACACATAAACACATAACATGCGCACACAATGCTGGTTAACTTTAAGAAAATACCTGATGGCACGCAGCTACTCAGTTTGGCATCCCTTCCCTTTCCGTCCCATTCTCAGTTTAAGACTAGGTTTATTATGAAAATTTACCCATTTCACTTAAACTTTGGCTCTGATACCAACTTGTAAGGCGCCGTTCCCGGGCACCTCACAGTTGGTCATTCATCGCACATAAAACGTTTTAGAACACATATTTACTCGCAGCGGAATTTAAAAACATTTATTAATAACAAAAACATGTCATTTATTTCATTACAACATTCTTTTACATTTCAAAATACATTGACATGTCAAAATATGGATGCCAGCCTCAACAACTGAGTAGTCACCTCATGCCATCCTCAGCAACATACCTGCCAACTGGAAAATACATAAAACGTCAGCGTTGCTGAGTGAGTTCTAGTTTTATAATAAAACATACTTTTCTTTTGTTAAAACCGTTCTTTACTTCTTTCAAAAACATACTATACTTTCGTAGATGAACACACATCATACGTACATGCACATAGATAATATCGTTATTATTTTCATCATTCATTCCTTAGCTTTCGTTCGGGCGTTTCTTACTTTCACTCATACGTTCGTTACATTCGTCTTTACGTACGTTACGTTCATTCTTACGTTCATTTCATTTATTAGTACGTTCATTACTTTCATGCATCCTCTATCTTTCACTTTTATCTAGGGCCAGTCAAACTTTACCCTCTTCATGGCACACAGCCATGATTACTGAGGTCAAGTGACATGGATCCCATTTCATACGTTATCATTGTGTTCCTCCGTTCATTTCTATCATTCGTTCGTTCTTTAACTTTCATTCGTTAAGCATGCAAATCTCTAAGGGTCACCTCCCTTCTCTGCCCTCGTGGTTCATACCCATGAGCCGACAAGGCATACTCTAACATACTGGTGCCCCTATGGCTCTCAGTCCATAGACCGACACCTGGTGCCCCTATGGCTCTCAGTCCATAGACCGACACCTGGTGCCCCTATGGCTCTCAGTCCATAGACCGACACTCTGTTACCTCTAGACCATGCAAGACTTTCTTTCATATTTCTCATTCTCATCTAGATCTTGTCTCATGCAATATCCCCGACTCATGTCCGAAGACTAGCACAGCACCGGGATACGCGACAAAGATCCCGTACGAGTCAATCACAGAGATTGAACTCCATCCGAGTCTGTTGCAACACAAAGTCGCTCACCTCATAACTATGTTTGGCCTTATGCCACACCCCCGAAGTTAAACATAACTCGGGTAGCAACACCCCCACCGAAATGGGTATCATCACCCCCACCGAAATGGGTAACTACACCCCCACCGAAGTGGGTAACATCACCCCCACCGAAGTGGGTAACTACACCCCCACCGAAGTGGGTAACATCACCCCCACCGAAGTGGGTAACTACACCCCCACCGAAGTGGGTAACCTGGCATACTACACCCCCACTATGTGGGTAACTACACCCCCACCGAAGTGGGTAACTAGACATACTACACCCCCACTCTGTGGGTACCTGTGACATTCCACACCCCCACTATGTGGGTACCTACTATACACCGTGTACCACACCGAAGGTCAGTCTCAAGACTGACACCTCTACGTGCACTCTTAAAGATTAGCTGAACCTCACGCGGTTGAGCTTGTGGCATTTAGGACCGTGCACTTTGGTACACTTCGCTTGCAAATCTCTCACGTTTTCATTCGTTCATTAAGGATTCATTATCATTCACTTTACGTCCCATTTTTCTTTATCATTAATCTTTCACTTTATTAATGTTAACACTTCTTCGTTAATTCTTAAACATTCTTTATCGTGTTATACCATACTTAACAATATTAATAATATTGTTAACAATAATGATACACTGATAATAATATCAGTAATGATAAGGGTTAGTCATTTATTACCATTACATGCATAAAACATCATCATTAATTAACCCTAGTCAACTCTGGTCAAAACCTCGAAATTCGGATTTCCAGGAAATTCCTAAAAAAATTCTAAGTGTTGGGCGTATAAGTCCTGTTAGGCGTATGAGCCCTGTTGGGCGTTTGATCCTGTTGGCCGTATGAGCCCTGTTAGACTTCTGAGCTTACACTTAGAAAAATTCTCGGGTCTGAGCGTATGACCCCTGTTGGGCGTATGAGTCATGTTGGACTTCTCACCCTACACTTAGAAAATTTTCTCTGGTCATACGACCAAGGTCCAGACTTTTCACCCTCATACTTAGTAAAATTTTCAGACTTATAAGCCTGGGCGTTTTAGGACTGTTGGACATATTACATGCTTGGATACATTACCCCACTTAGCCTATTTCTAAGGCACTTCCTTGGACGTATAAGCACTATTGGACTCATTAGCTTGTACTTAATTATTCTAAGTCCAAATTTCGGACACATTACTACTATGTGGGCTTATTAGGCGTATTAGTAATCTGCTCATGTGTCTAATTCACATTCCAAGTCCCAAACATCATAATGCCTAGTTCTAAACATGCTCACATGATTCTAGGCAAAAACTTAAAATAAACATATACATTCATACATTCAAATCATACGGGCACCAAACCCAGATTTTATAAAACATACTTACATGCATTTTCCAGCCCCAAAACATTTAAAAACCAGTAAAAAGGGGCCTAGAACTCACCTGAAACAATCTTTCAGTAGCTCACTACAAATCCGAGACACACCTTCGAATTCTGCTCCTAAGTCCCGAGAACAGACACAAATCACCAAGAACTTCGGTTTAGAACTCGAAACCCAGCTGAAACCGAACTCATATAAAAGAAAACTCACCTTTTCAGCTGCTTCCTCCTCTTTCTCTCTCTAGAACCGAGAGCTTTCTCTCTCTTCTTTCTTCCTTTCAGCCGATTGAAGATAGTGAAGGAGGGATGGGCGGCCATGCCCCTTTAAACCTTAAAAAAATAAGGTTTTGTACCTTGTACACTTTATCCCCCTCCACTTTTGCCCATTATCTATTCTTTCTATTTACTTTTCTTTTTCTTTTCTTTTAAATGAAATTTCGGGGTGTTACACTTTGGTAACAAGTCTAACACCATCCTTTTACACGACACTCAAACTTGGGAACTATTTGTGGGATAAAGGTCACCTAACCACTTGTAGGGAACTTTTGTGTTTGAGGTGAGTCTAACGTACTTGTGGGATAAAGGTCACCTAACCGCTTGTATGTGAAAACTCACACGTGTGTGTAAGTAGGATGACTTGAATTGGAAACCATGTGCTTAGGGTCACCGAAGCATGGCGTACAATGGTGTTGATGGGATTAAACATGCCATCCAAACATAAGATGTTTAACCGATCCCATAAAGGCTAGAAGTTGAAAAAGGTTGCCATTGTCAAATGTTGACTACCTTGTTAATTTAAATAATGGGATAAAGGTCACCTAACCATTATTTGAATGTAACGTTGGATTCTAGATTTTAATTATTAATTGTCTATGAGACATAAAAGGGTATTAATGATTAAAATGAAATTTTAAGAAATACTAATAAGAACTTTGTAAATCTTGTAGAATGGCCGCAAACAATAATGCTACCACCCCGACAGTCCATACCCTATCACTGAGAACTATTTAAGAAAGGGATCGTCTTGACCATAATAACTTTATGGACTAGTTTCGAAGCTTGAGAATTGTTCTCAAGCAAGAGAAAAAGGCCTATGTCCTTGACGATCCTATTTCTGGCCAACCCGACCCCGAGGATGGTGAGGCCTATAACGATTGGCTTTAGTATACTGAGGATTCCATGCAGATGTCTTGTCTCATGTTGGGAACTATGATTTCCGAACTCCAAAAGGACTTGGAGCATCATGGGGCATATGACATAATTACCCAATTGAAGGAAATGTTCCTTCAACACGCTAGGGTAGAGTGCTTCGAAACGGTTCGAGCGCTTCATACGTGTCACATGGAAGAAACCCAATCGGTATCATCTTATGTACTTAAGATGAAAAGCCACATTGATTGACTCGAAAGGATTAACCGTCCTGTCTCAAAGGAGTTGGCCATGGATTTGATCCTTAATGGCCTAACTAAAAGGTTTGAGACTTTCATAATGAATTCCAATATGAACGGATGGACAAGGGCATTGGTGAGCGTCACGCAATGCTCAAAACAGCTAAGGCGAGGATAGGTAGGAAGGTTCTACCTGTTCTCTGGATCAATAAGGGAGGCAATGAAAGGCCATTCCCGATCCCAAGGCAAATGTTGCCAAAGGAGAAGGGCACATCAAAGGCAAGGGGAAAGGGAAGGTTAAAGCGGGCCTCCAAAACCTAAGCTTATGAAGCCTATGGTAACGGAAAACGATCCATGCCTTGAGTGTGGTGAGATAGGACATTGGAAAAGGAATTGTCCAACCTATCTCAAAGAGTTGAGAAACAAGAGGGGTGCTGGGCAGACCTCAGGTACAACTTTCATGATCCATATTGACTTAAATGTTATTTCTACAAATACACAGGTATTGGATACCGGGTGTGGAACTCACATTTGCAATCTGTTGCAAGGGTTCAAAAGAAATAAACACTTTAAGAAAGGAAACTATGTTTTAAAACTTTCAAATGGTTTGGAAGTTGCTCCTAAAAACATTTTGTATGCTCCTAATTTGACAACGAACATAATTTTAGTTTCCATTTTAAAACAATATGGTTATGATTTAAAAGTTGTAAACCATGGTATTTATGTTTATATGGATGATGTATTTCATTTCAAGGCTATGCCTTTTAATGGTATTTATGAATTGGTTCATGATGAATCATCCTACAATAACACATTATACCAATCAAGCACCAAGAAACTTAAAGTGAGTTTAAGTGATTCTTATCTTTGGCATTGTCGTCTTGGTCACATAAACAAGAATCGGATTCAAACACTTCAAAAGAATGGTCTATTGAAAACAAATGAAAATTGTTCATTAGATAAGTATGAATCTTGTTTACAAGGTAAGATGACCAAGTCGCCCTTTAGTGGTACTAATGAGAGGGCAAAAGACTTATTAGGAATCATACATTCGAATGTATGTGGTCCTTTTAAGACAATGATAAGGAATGGTGAAAGATATTTTATTACCTTAACCAACGATTACAGTCGCTATGGTAATGTGTACTTGATGACACATAAACATGAAGCTTTTGAAATGTTCAAAATCTTCAAGAATGAAGTAGAATATCAACTCAATAGAACTATCAAAATTCTCCGTTCAGATAGAGGAGGTGAAAACCTCAGTGAGGCTTTTCAGGATCATCTAAGAAGTTGTGGGATTGTCTCACAACTTACTCCTCCCGGAACACCACAACATAATGGTGTGTCTGAAAGGAGAAACCGAACCCTATTGGATATGGTTCGATCTATGATGGCTATAAGCTCACTACCTCTATCATTTTGGGGTTTCGCACTACTCTCCGCGGCTCGTATGTTAGAAAGAACAACTTATAAGGATATTTTGTTCATAGACATTATTTATAATGTTATTTAAGTTTGTTAAATAACATCAAGTAATAATAGTGTGTTTAAGTTATATATTTAATTAGTTAATTATATAACTAACTATACATCTAATTTATTCAAGTGGGTGTTTTAAAAATGGGGGGAACCCATTTTTTTACATAAGGTGCGGCCGCCCCTTTAGGGGCATGGATGGTCATTTTTGCAACCTTGAAACCACACCCTCTTGAATGAAAAACACACTCTCCAACTATCTTTCTCTCTCATACATGCAAAAGGGGTCATAAGAACAAGTTTTCTCTCTTTTAGAAGAGGAAGTTCTTGGCTGGAAATGTGTTCCAGCAGCTTGTTCTTCACGATTTTGGTGTACAAATCCTAGCAAGAGTGGTCTTTGCTTGATGCTTGTGGGTATGGATACTTGAGGACATCTTTTCTTGATGTTTTGGTCGTCCAACAAAATCATCTTCTTCACCCAAAATCGTTTTTTTCTGCAGCTTTCTAAAAGGTAGTATGTGTGTCATGTTTTGGGTGTTCTTGTTCATATAGTATGCTAGCTTTTCACATAATAAAGATCCTTTTGTCCATGGGTTTGTTATTTTACACATGATAAAGGTAATTTTCAGAAACTTTAGCATGTTTGTGTTTCATATGTTTAAATGGTTAAACAAGTTGTAAATGGTATAACAAACCCCAACACTCAGGCCTAGCATCAGCTTCGTGCATAATGTTCAGGGTATTGCACATTGGTCCGGATGAAAGGGAGATGATATGCCCTACGTGACTGGGCCAGCTTCGTGCACAATGTTCGGGGTCTATTTGTAGACCTCAGGCCCAGCATCAGCTTCATGCACAATGTTTAGGGTATTGAGCATCGATCCATATGAAAGTAAAAGATGATGAAAAGTACGAAAAGAAAGTATGCGTATGAAAGTAAAAGATGGTGAATAGTACGAAAAGAAAGTATGTGTATGAAAGTAAAGATGACAAAAAGTACGAAATAAAAGTACGTGTACGAAAGTAAAGTATAATGAAAAGTATGAAAAGAAAGTATACGTATGATGATGAAAGATAACAATGAAAGTACAAAAGAACGAAATGAACAATGGATATTGAATGGATGTAAGTATGATGTGTGGTCGCATATGAAAGTAATGTATAGTATTTAAGAAGTATATTTTCATATATATAAAACATACAAGGTATTTTAATACTTCTAAAACTAGAACTCACTCAGCAAAGTTGAACTTTTACGCATTTTCAGTTGGCAGGTAACTATGAGGATGGCACACTGGGAGGCTACTTGGCAAGGCAAGACTGGCATCCATTCATGTATAATATTATTGTTGTTTTATAATGCAATTAATTGATGCTTTTGTACTTATGAACAACGTGTATTGCTTAAGAACAGTAATTATTAATACGATGAGTGGTTTTTGGTTAATGTATTGCCGCTGCTTACTTTATGAAATGTCTAATGTTTTATATGTTTATTGCTATGATTGACCAACTGTGAGGTCTCCGGGAACGGGGCCTTACAAGTTGGTATCAGCGCTAAAGTCTAAGCGAATTGGGTAAAATATTTTCAAAAACCTAACTTAAATTGAGAATGGGACTAAAGGAAAGGGATGCATCCCGAGTAGCTGTGTGCCATCAGGTATTTCTTTTCTCGAAGTTAACTGGTATTACGTATGTGTGCCATTTGATTATGTGCTTATAGTAGATTTAGATACTGATGTAGTCAGGATTGGGAATGCTTGGGGTGTGGAGAGTAAAGTAAGTGGCTAATCACAACTGGCCACTGTAATTAGGGACTTACTATACTTAACATAAACAGAGCTATTACCTAGAATGACCGTGTTAGTGTTTGAATCTTATAGTCATTAGAGAATGGCTAGAGGTAGATCGTCTAAGGCCTCTAAGGGTAGAGTACATAGTGGACGTGATGCTGAACCGCGTGTTACAAGGAATAGGGCTAAGACTACTGAGAGGACACGTGAAGAGCCCAAGATCCATCACCAAGAAGGTGGCAATGAGAGTGCGAACTTGAGGGGCCTCGGTGAAAGAGGTAGTAATGGAGGAGGTTCATCAAGTCATGCAGATGATTCTTCTATCTATAGTGATTGAAGTGATGAAAGCTATGAGGGAGGACGAAAAGAAGGAAATGAAGGAAAAGAGGAAAACCATTGGGGGAGGAGAAAGAGAACAATCGAAGACTGAGACGATTGTCTCTAGTGAAGAGGAGGAGGAAGAAGCGGTGCAGGAAACTGCACGGGGCTGTAATTACGGGGCATTTCAGATATGCAAGCCCCTAATATTCACTGGGAATGGTAATGCAACTGCTACTCACCGCTGGGTGAGAGAGATGGAGGTAGTGTTAGAGATTAGTGAGTGTAGGGAGGATCAGAAGGTAAATTTTGCCACTCACTCTTTCGTTGACTCGGCTCTGTGTTGGTGGGACAATATTGTCCAAGCCGAGGGCAGCAGGGCCATCGGGAGGATGAGATGGGGAGAGTTGAAGAAGCTGGTAATTGAGGAATTTTGTCCTCATCGGGAGCTAGACAAGATAGAGAGGGAGTTCTAATAGCTTGAGGCAGGAACCATGACACACAAGCAATACATCACCAAGTTTAATGAGATGGCAAGGTTGGTGCCGGATCAGGTGATGCCGGTGTCAAAAGACATTAACAAGTACATCCAAGGATTGCCAGCTAACATCCGCATGCATCTGATGGCTGCTCGGCCGGGTACCTTTCGGTTGGTGGTATACCTGGTGGGTAGACTGTATGATGAAAGACAGGAGTCGGTGGTAGTTGAGGCAAAGAATATTGGTGGTGGTGACAAAAGCTGGGGCAGGAAAAGGTTTGGGCATGGTGGTTTCACCCCAAATAGCAAGAAGGCGAGGGTTGATGATCGACGGGTGGTTGCAGCAGGCTCAGGGACGAAGAGGTGCGATAAGTGTAGGAGAGAGCACAATAGCGAGTGGAGGATGGGATTAAATGTCTGTTTCAAGTGCGGATACCTTGTCACATTGCAAAGGATTGTAGGGTGGTGAGGTGCTACAACTGTGGTGAAGTAGGTCACATGAGTCGGAAATGCAAGAAGGCAAGGGTCGAGGGTTTTGGAATGAAGAAGGGAACGGAGGATGGAGGATAGAGGGCAACTGCTAGAGCATTCACTATGACGTGGGAGGAGGCCAGGACAGACCCCGATGTCATGTCAGGTATGTTTCTAGTAAACCAAACTTGTGTCTCTGTATTATTTGATTCTGGTGCTAGTAGGAGTGTCATTTCTACTGCTTTCTATGCTAAGCTACCTATTAGTAGTAGAAGTATTGATGATCCTTTTGACCTAGAAACTGCTATTGGTAAGTCTACTAGAATCTCTGATATAATAGAAAACTGCGACATAGAACTTGAAGGCTATAGGTTTTCAACTAAATTACATGCGATGCCCCTAGGCGGAATCGATGTAGTGCTAGGGATGGATTGGTTAGCGGCCTACAGGCGAACATCATGTTTCGTAAGAAGATGATTCGATTAGTTGCGCCCTATGGAAGTTTGGTGACGATTTATAGTGATCGCATCACTACGGTCCCTAACGTGATTTCGATGGTAGTGGCAGAGAAGTGCATGAGACGCGGATGTGATGCCTACCTGGCTTACGTAAAGGATGTGAACGTGTCGGTACCACAATTGTCTAATGTACCAGTTGTGCATGACTTTCCGGACGTGTTCCCAGAAGATTTACCAGGCGTGCCACCGGATCGCGAAATTGAGTTTCAAATTGATTTGATACCCGGTGCTCAACCTATTGCCAAAGCACCGTATAGATTAGCACCTAGAAAATTTGTTAAATATGCTAAGTAATAGCTCATGCCCCTAAACAATACCTCATACGCCTGAATATTGCCTTAGAAATACTAAGTGTAAGCTCATGCGCCTCAATAGTAGTTCATGCGCCTAAGTATTAGGCTTAAACGCCTAAGTGTACCCCATGTGCCCAAATAGTTCCCATGTGCCCGAATTGGCTCATGCGCCTAAGTGTTGAAACACCTAAGTGAGGCTCATGCGCCTGCATAGTGGAAAACGCCTAAGCAATCCTCATGCGCCTACATAGTGCCAAAGCGCCTAGACTGTTTTTACTTAAAAGATTTCAAGCTCATGCGCTTGAAATGTCCCATGCGCCCATTTTGAACTTAGAGTTATCTAAGGGGTTTTAAGAGACATGTGATTGAGATAGACACTGCAGTGATGTGATGGTTTATGGTTAAAGTAGGTTTGATAAGTTGATGTATGTTATGATATGCATATGTGTATGACGTGTTATCTTTTAACAGTTTTCAAAACGTATATATTATATTAAGTACGTTATGTATTATGTTATGACTTTACGTAGTATGACGTATGCATGAATGAACGTAAAGTATAACGTAATGAAGTGAAAGATAACAAAGATGAAAAGTGGAATGTAATGAACGAAAGAATGGCTTGCAAGCAAAGAGAAAGGAGGTGCACGACCATGTTGTCATTAGCTCAACTATGTGCGGTTTAAATAACCTGATGGATGCTCACAGGGTCAATCAATGAGATTGACGGGACCCTTGTGGCATACCCTAGGTGACTGGGTCAGCTTCATGCACAATGTTCGGGGTCTATTTGTAGACCTCAGGCCCAGCACCAGCTTCGTGCATAATGTTCGGGGTATTGCATATTGGTCTGGATGAAAGGGAGAGATGACATGCCCTGGGTGACTGGGCCAGCTTCGTGCATAATGTTCGGGGTCTATTTGTAGACCTCAGGCCTAACATCAGCTTTGTGCATAATGTTCGGGGTATTGCGCATCGATCCATATGAAAGTAAAAGAGGATGAAAAGTACGAAAAAAAAGTATGTGTATGAAAGTAAAAGATGGTGAAAGTACGAAAAGAAAGTATGTGTATAAATGTAAAGATGATGAAAAGTATGAAATGAAAGTAACGAAAGTAAAAGATAATGAAAAGTATGAAATGAAAGTATACGTATGATGATGAAAGATAACAATGAAAGTACGAAAGAACGAAATGAACAATGGATATTGTATGGATGTAAGTATGATGTGTGTTGGCATACGAAGGTAATGTATAGTATATAAGAAGTATATTTTCGTATATATAAAACACACAAGGTATTTTAATACTTCTAAAACTAGAACTCACTCAGCAACGCTGACTTTTATGCATTTTTAGTTGGCAGGTAATTATGCTGAGGATGGCACACAGGGAGGCTACTCGGCAGGACAAGACTGGCATCCATTCACGCATAATATTATTGTTGTTTTATAATACAATTAAATGATGCTTTTGTACTTATGAGCAACGTTGTATTCCTTAAAAATAGTAATTATTAATATGATGAATGGTTTTTGGTTAATGTATTTCTGCTGCTTATTTTATGAAATATCTAATGTTTAATATGTTTATTGCTATGATTGACCAACTGTGAGGTCTCTGGGAACGGGGCCTTACAGACATCTTCCATTTGGAAACTCTATTCAATCACCTTTTCTCCTAAGGCTACAGTTGTTGTATTTCTCTGGCTGAATGAGGAGGAAGCGCCTTGATGAGTTGAGTGTTATTGATGGTTTGATGACCTTGGAGGAGATGGGTTACACTTTGGTGCTTTGCATTCCTTGGCAAAGTGTCCCCATTGGTTCTAGTTGAAACACTTCACCTTGCTTTTGTCAAACCCAAATCTTGATTTTCTCTGCTCCAAGAATTTTCTTCTAGTTCTCTGCTGAAACTACTTCGCCCTGAAGGATATCATTGCTATCTAGTACTTGATATCCATTTTTAAGGTCATCTAGATGAATACACTCTAGATCTTATTTAGAGTTAAAAGATGTTGGCTTGGTCATTGATTAAAGCAGAGTTTATGGGATATGATTGTGAAAAAGATGATGAGGCTGGCTAATTCCATCTGTTAAATGATGGTGATGATTAAGATTAAGTAGTTGGAGATTCATGGTAGGTGATCAAAGGTGCTCGATGAGTCACCTTGGGAGTTTGATAGATTTAGGAGTTGGAGTGATAAGGAACTTGCTCATGTGTAGGACCATGAGAGCTAATGACTTTAAGGAGTTTGAAGATCTACCTAGGGATTCTTCATCTGCATCCATTTCCATTTGATACACACTAAAGATGCCATATAACTCCTCAAGACTCATTGTATTTAGATTCTTAATTCTTTTGATGGACATAGTATAGACTGTCCATGTCTTTAGTAGTTGTGAATATGATTATTCTTATCTTCACTCTAGCTTCATTTAGAGAGTCTAGAAGTTCAACATAACAAAGATATGTAGTAGTCATGGTTCTCCCTTTATGAAACTAAAATTTCTAACTTCTATTTCAAGACATCTTTTTTGTTTTCCTTCATGTCCTACATTCCTTTAAATCTGGCTTTCAAAGCTTGCCACAACTTTTGAGTAGTTGTGAATTTCTTGAAGCCATGCATGAGTTACTGGGTATACTCATTCTTATCAGCCATAAAGACTTTGAATCCGCATCTATTTTCTTTAGATCTTTATCTGAGTACTTTATAGGGTCTTTCAAAATCATGGCTCCATCTTCACTAGCAGGTTGGACCATGGGAACATATAGTCCATTCAGAATAGAGAGCCAAAGTCTAATGTCTTGATTCCTTATAAAATCCTCCATTTAGATTTTTCAGGTATCATAGTCATTTGGAGTAAACATGGGAGGTTTGGTATGAGTCCTATTCTTTATATCTTGCTTACTATAAATGGCTACAGGGGTCATTTTGAGAGGGTAGAGAGATATGAGGAAAGGTGGTGTTTAATAGTGTGATCAAAAGAAGAAACAAGTGATTTGTTGAAAAATAATTTCAAGCAAATCAAGAGCCAAAGCTCTGATACCACTTGTTGTATCGGGGTAGTTTACACAAACAAGAACTTCTTCTTAGATAATGTGGAATCTAAGTTAGTTACATACTATCACAACACAAATACTTGAGTAAAGATAAATACATAATTCGTTTTTTCAAAGTATTCACTTAATTAATCTGTTTTGTACAAAGTTTACAATTTGATAGATACAATCAAATGGCTTAGAAAGCTTTGCCTCTGCTATCCAAGTGTGAGGAATTTTATACTAAATAAAAAGAATAAACTATTTTATGTTCAGATACTTTGGTAGCACAGGTAATTTGTGTATCAGAGTTGGCAACCATTGTACTATGTTGTCGGCAAAAGGTGGAACACAGTAGACGTCAGCATAGGCTTGTTCTATGTAGTAGTCGATCGACAGCTCATGGAGTTCACTTATGATGGATAGTTGATCTACATATGCTGACCAGCATACATTTAGCATATGTAGACTAGCAGTTGCTTTATTATATGTTGATCAGCAGTCATTCAGCATATACCCTTCGGTAGTGGATTCAGCCCTTCGTTTGATTCGACAGTTGGCAGCCAATGTTGAAATCCTAAGTTCAGCACTTGGCCTGTTTTGGCAGTTGATGGCCAATGCTGAAATCTTGAGTTTTTGGTAGTTTCATCCTTCATGATTCAACACATACTATTACTTAAACAAGAAAGGAAAAGATTTCATCATCGATTCTTCTTATTCTCAAGTAGCCTCGGATGTTTTCCCATGCTTCCATTGTACCTTAACTTTTTAATGATCTAGTTGCATAACTTTATCTCTTCTTTATCAATGATTGTGATAGGTTTATCACATAACTCAATTTTGCATCAACTTCAATGTCCATTGGTGTTAGTAGGAGTTTTAATTGACTAACCACTTCCGTAAGTATGACCAATGATAGTTTGGATGAATTTTCAACTAATCTAAAGTTGTTCTAACCACTTCTTTACTCCTCATAACTTTTTTACAATTTCTCCTCACACATAATGGGCTTCTACATCTTCCTCCATATATCATCTCATATGGGGGCATGCAAGCACCACCAAGATAGCTATTTGTATGAAAATTCTACCAATAGCATCATATAACTATCCTAGCTTCTCTCAAAATTAATTGCTTAGTAATGCAATATGTAGTTTAATGGCTGATCTTATATGATTATACTAGCATTCCTTCTGTTTGCCGATGATATAATGTTCTAATTACTAATCTAGTTCTTATCCTCATGGTACCTTTTCTAGAAACACGATAATGTAAAACATGTGTCTTGATCTTATATGATCGATACTAGCATTCTATGCCCTGCTACTATTTCCTTGATAAATATTTATACGAACCTCTCATAAGATTAATATTCATGCGAGTTAAAAGTGAGCACTCTTGGTTAGCGTATAAACAATTAGCCACATGGACTAATAACCTTTAGATAAACTAGGTAGTTTTGTTATAAAATACATAGTAATATGCTCCTATTTTCATTCTAGGATATCTAACGGTTGTGCTTTCCCGTAAGGCTTTTGATGTTTAGCCTTAACATGGACACAAGTTAAGCATTTTTCTACATATTTCACCATCTCAAAACTTTATTCCTGGCCACCGGTAATCCTTATCTAAAATATGGTATATTTTCCGGTGCTTGGGTGTATTGGGTAACATGATTTATGTTCCTTATTTAAAATTTTACTTCTTCATTCACCTTGCTTAGGAATCAAAATAAGACTAAGTCAGGTTTTAATATGAATTTCATTTCTTCTAAATCCTTCACCTGTTTATGTTGGATATAGGATGTCCCACTGTTAATTAAAGTCAAATTCAATGTTACCTAACTCAGTACAGTCCGAAGAGTTACACGTTGGTAAACGAAAGAAAGATTAAACACTTTAATTGTTAAATGTTTAAGTTCATGTTTATGTGTAAATAATTATTTAATAAATAATTGTTGATTATTATTTAGTAGATGGATTATTATTTGTGAAATAAAAATAAATGGGAATTTCTTATAAGATTAATAATAATAGTCATTATTATTAATTAATGTTTTAATTAAAAGTTAATTAAACTTGTCGGTTAATAATAAAAGAGTTTATTATTAAAAAAGGAATTTGTCCAATAAGTTAAGGACTACAGTATAATAATTGTTATTATAAATATAGGGTTAATGTTAAAACTTAAAGACACAATTATTATTCTCTAGAGAAAGAAACATGCTAGCCTCTCTCTTCCTCTCCTCTCAGTGTTGCGTGCCAATAGTAGCTACCCAAGAACCAACGTTGTCGTTCACCGCCTTTGTCAGCGCCACGCTACTGCCGTCGTGAAACCAAGCCATGTGACGCTTTGGTTTTGGACATCGGGAACAAGCCTACTAATGAGGATTTCGTTGTAAGCTGCGTGTTACAATCCCGGTAAAACTTCGTCAAAGTATAATCCTAAAAAACCCTATGGTTGTGTTTTACTTGTTTATACGTGTTTAAATTGTGATCCTGATTCAAAAAAGATTATATATTTAGAATTAATAAACTACAGTTTCAATTAGATTAAAACTCTAAACCTAGTAAAACATTATTTTATTATTTAACGTGGGAACACTCTCGTTTAATAAAAATGTTTTATTTAAATTAAAATAGTTGATCGGGTTAAGTTACAACGGTTTTAAACGTTAAAACTAATCCATATTTCCCAATGGTGGTATCAGAGTCGTTGTTACGCGAGTATAAATGGTAATCTTTTATTTGTCAAAACTCTAGTTTGACAAAAGATCAAAGCTTTTTTTTTGGATTGTGATTTTGAATTGAGCCAGAGAGTTTGACTTTAGTCATGGTTTTAAGTTTATGGAATCCTTTTAGACTTCGTTTTAGATTCTGTTTAGTTTTGACTTGATTTTTATTTTATTATGGATAATGGATCTGGTGCGATGGGTTAAATCAATTTGTAATTGTAAATCTACAAGATTAAGATCAAGACAGAGAACAGGTTCCATGAAGATAGAGATCGTGGGTCAAGTGAGAGTTTATCAAAATTAGGATTTTGTAAACCCTTAGACTAGTCCGTTTTCGTTTTATTTGCTCAAATGAAACGGACAACCAACTTAGGGGCTTGATTCGCTTTTATTTGTTTTGTGGTTGTGTCTTACTCATTGTAAATAGTTTAGATAACCTAAAACGAATAAGATTTCACAATCAATAAAACAACAGTTTTATCAAAAGCAGATTTTGGATAAACCTATAAAAGGTACATTTAATAAAAGAATTTTATTAAAAGGATAAAACGGATTATTCGGGATATAAGACTAACCTAAATTAAATTGTTGATACATTGTACCTAGTTTATGTTCTTCAATATAAATGTCTTTCATTTCTTACACATATGTAATAAACATGTTTAAGGAAATATGATGTGAGTTTTGATGTTGAATTGTCATTGTTTATATCATATTCATATTGTAATTGGTATTACTTATATTCATGAACATTATATATAGGTTTGAGGTTGTTGTACATAGTTCTGAGTCAATAATGATTCAGAAATACGTTCAACTTAGTCAAATGGTTATTCATTCTAATGGACCATACTTATGGACCATACGCATGAACAAACCATACTTATGGACCAGTCGCATGACTGAACCAGGTGACTGGATAAGTCGTATGATTGAGACATAAGATAGACTTAGTCGCACGACTGAACCTTCAGTCGTGCTTATGAGTCAGACGCATGAGTCAGTCGCACGACTATACCATGCTAATGGTTCAGTCGTACGAATGGACACTGAAAACCTATAAATATCACATGATTCGTGAAAAAACACAACAATTCGAATACATTCATACCCTAGCCACCCAGATCGTCTCAAGTCGTCCGTCCAAGTTCATAGCTCGTTCCTGATCGATTCCAACTCGTTCTTAATGTTTGTTTCATCGTTAGATCGATCAAGTTGTTCGTTCTAACTGATTGGGTCACCAATCAAATAGAATATCACGCTATTTGATCTGGACTCACGTAGAATTCGTTAGTACACCGTACGAAAATGGTCCTAACAAGTGGTATCAGAGCTTAGGCTCGTGATTTTGCGTGGATTCGATTGGTTTTGGTGTTAAAATCAATGTTTTTACTCAAAAGATTCACTTTTTTCTTCGAAAACGTGTTTTTAACGAGTACTTGTGTTAAAGTTTTGACTTTTCTTCATACGGCAGATTAGGGTTCTTGAAAATTTTGTATTTTTGTGTCAAAGTGTTCAAAAATTTGACTTTTCCTGCAACAGCAGCCTCAATCGCACGATTAGCTCAATCGCACGACTGAATTCCATTCGTATAGTTCAATCGCACGATTGAATTCATTCACACAGTTCAATCGCACGGTTAAGCTATTCCAGTCGGTTGACCTCAATTGTATTCTTCATTCGCACGACTGAATCCAATTGCACGATTGAAGTCATTCGCATCCTTCAATCGCACGATTGACCCAGTCGCCTTGTTCAATCGCACTTTGAATCTGTCCTGTCTTAAGATTGTCAAGTGTTAAGCAATGGAAGACCAGTTTGCTGCTTTTACTGCCGGTAAAGACTCTCATATCCAGAATCTCTTCTTTTGGAGAATGAGATTGGGAATCATAACAAACCGCCGAAGTTGTTAACGTTGGATGAGTATCCTCAGTGGAAACAGCGGTTTGAGATTTACTTGAATAGAGTTGACCCTAATCTTTGGACATCCATAGAGACTGGTTATATTGTACCAGTATGAATGAAGCTCAAAAAGTTCTACATAATGCTGAAAAGAAGGCGTATGCACTATGGACTCAATCGATACCTAAAGACATATTCCATCAATTCTCTGAAAACAAGCAGTCGAAGAAGCTGTGGGAGGCGTTAGAAAAGAGATATAATGGCAATGCAACCTTGAAGGCACTGAAGGCTAAAGCTCTCAAAAAGGAGTTTGATAACTTCTCACCAATTGGAAATAAGAGCTTAGATGATATCATTGATCGGTTCTATCATTTGATGAGTGAACTGCATACTCATGGTGTGACCACCTCTATGGAAGACAAAGTTTCTAGTTTTGCTGATGGTCTGCCAGACAAATGGGATCCATTTGTGTCTAATCTGAGACAAAATGATACTCTTGCCATATTAGACATAAATGATTTCATTTTGAAGTCAAGGGAGGAGGAACTGCGGCTGAAATACAAGTCTAAGAAAGGATCCTATGCTCAGAACCCTTCACTGTATAACTCAGTTCCTACTCCAGCATCATCAGGGGCGCCACTTCAAACTGTGTTTGTGTCTAATTCATCTGCTCCTTCCCAAAGCAGTTCCTCGGGAAGCGAAACGTCAGGTTCATCTGGAACCCAATACATAGTTCCTGATTCCAACCCTACCAAGCTGAAAACCAAGAACCTTGGAAATGTCACTGTGGAAGTTGCGAAAGAGCACATGGATCTTCTAGCCGGAGTGGTGCATTCTTATGATGGGTTAGTTGTAGGGAAGATTAGAAATTGTCATCTTGCTGACGAGGCTTACGAGCAGGTTGATGAGACTGAGCTGGAGCGTATGGATATCATGTGGGCCTTAGCCAGTGCTGTTAGAAGGGCTAAGACGTTTGTGAAAAAGATAGGGCAGAACTTGGTTGCTACTAAACACACTACTTTTGGGTTTGATAAAACCAAGGTCATGTGGTTCAACTGTGGTGAAAAGGGGCACTTTAAGTGTGAATGTGTAAAGCCGAAGAAGACAGGTAATGGAAACCCTTTTCCTTCGTTCAACCGTCAGGATGAAGAAAAGATTGGGGCATCATCGAGCAAAGAGTCAAAAGCTATGGTAGCTCAAGGTGATGAAGGACAAGACTGGTCTTTCCGATTCGTATCTGAAAGAGAGTCAAATATAGCACAGGTTGATGACTTGGATGATGGATCTGCAAGCAAGGGAGACATCATAGCTGAGCATGCACGTTCAGATATTGAAGAAGCTATGGATGTTGTTGATCAGCTTTTGGAAGAAGAGTTGAATGTTGCAAACTCATAATCTCCCGTCATTGAAGATTATGACTCTTCTTTTATGGCTGATTCGTCCAGTTCTACACAGGTATACTCTAAAGATGAATTATTTGATAAACATGCTTGTGCTGAATGTGATAAATTTGGAGAAAGAATTGACTCAAAATTTGCTAGGTTATTAGAACACAATGATAATCTGGTAAATGACTTAAAACTGTGCACTGAAGCAAACCATGTTTTAAAATAAAATGAGTACAGTTTTAAAGAAAAGATTGAACTGCTAGGGAAACAACTAAGGGAAACTGAAGTTGTTGCCCTAAATCAATCAAATGACATTAAGTTCTATCTAAATTCTTTAGAGGAAACTAAAAAGGAAAAAGCAGTTTTGCAAGTCGAAGTTGAATCTTTAAAACAAAAACTGCATAGTGTAGCAAGTTCCTCTCACATAGTGCAGAAGTTAGTGAAAGAACGAAATGGTGGGAAGGTCTGGGATACAAAGTAGTACCACCACCACATGCAATCCTTTTAAATACTAAATGTAAAATAATAAATAATAACCCGGTTAAGGATCATGTGGTGGCCACTCCTCTGGTCACTTATCCAGAGTCGACAGGTAAAACTATGCAGTCTGTCACTGAATAGAAGGCTACTACTTCGGGATTAAAAGATAAGGTGCTTAAAGAAGATTTGCGTGTTAGGGTTGAATAGGATAGTGTTGGGTCAGGTTCACAAACATGTTCGTTAGAACCTAAAACTACTAAACCAACAAACCCTAAATGTGTAAATCATCAAAAATGTGCTCAAAATGTCAAAACAATTAAATTTGTTAAAAAAGGTGAAGCATCTAAGCAGGATACGAAACAGACCAGCTCCCGACCAGACTCAACCCTCACAGAAGATCTCCCACACCTATCGAAGGGAGATCCTGTGATAACTGTGGAAAACGAGGACATATTTCTCCAAATTGTCCTCATTATCAGACACCCAGAAGAAAAATTGAGCATTTTAAAGAAAAACCAAGATTTTTCAAAAATAGATCTAATACTCCTCCAAGACACCAAAGTCAACACAGACAAGCTCAAAACGAAGCTGTGTTGCCTAAGGCTAAACCTAGGACTATTAGTGAACCAAAATTTCATACCATAAGCCAGTCGTCTATTTACCACAAACAGGCCTTACACAAGACTGGTTTATGAAAAGAAAAATCAAGTAACATGTCTGACAGTGAGGACAAGAAAAAGAAAGATTTGTCCTCATCCTCTGAAGGTAAGTGGGTTGAGTTCATGATGTGTGATATCTCTGGAAAACCCAAGCCAGTAAAGGCTTGGGTCCCCAACCTGAACTAATAATTTTCTTCTTTGTGCAGGTTGTCCGTTACAGCGCTATCACTAATACCTAGATTATTGATAGTGGGGCTTCTAGGCACATGACCGGGAATTCGTCTCTCTTTTTCAGTGTCAAGCAAATTAAAGGGGGACATGTTTCGTTCGCAGGCAACAAAGGAGGTTATATCACTGCACAAGGAGAAGTGGGAAACGAGAAGGTAAAGTTTGACAAGGTAAACTACGTTCAGCGATTGCAAAACAACCTTCTCTCTATCTCCCAAATTTGTGATAAGGGTTTAAAGGTTGTGTTTGACAATAAGAAGTGTTACATACTTAAGAAGGAGTATGTTATCCCGAAGGAGCAAGTTCTAATGTCGGCTTCAAGATATAATGACCTGTATGTCTTGGACCTATCAAAAGCCTCCACAACTGAGTCTACTGCTCAGTGCTTCTTGTCAAAAGCAACTGAAAGGGATTCAGTTTCCTGGCACAGGAGAATGGGACACATCAATCCCAGGAAGATGAACCATCTGGTTTAGAATGATCTGGTGGACGGAGTTACTTTCAAGAACTTCCAGCTTCCAAACTTCTGCATAGCATGAAAGAAAGGGAAACAGACAAAGAAGTCTCACAAGTCAAAGAAAGTTCATTCTATCAAGATTCCTCTTGAGCTTCTCTATATGGGTCTGTTTGGACCTGTCAGCACAAAGAGCATAGCTGGTGATTGGTACTGCTTTGTGGTGACTAATGATTACTCAAGAGTCTCTTGGGTGATGTGTCTGAAAGCAAAGTCAGAGACATTTGAATCATTCAAACATCTTGTTACCACATTGGAGTCACTCTACAAGCTGAATGTAAGGAAACTACATTCAGACAACGGGACAGAATTCAAGAATCAGTGGATGGAGGCATTCTGTCATGAGAAAGGGATTGTTCATCAATTCTCTTCTGCCTACACTCCACAGATGAATGGAGTAGATGAACGGAAGAATAGGAGTTTGATAGAAACAGCAAGGACAAAGCTCGCTGACTCAAAACGGTCTGTTCAATTCTGGAACAAGGCAGTGGCTAATGCATGCTATACTCTAAATCGGGTATTGGTCGTCAAACGTCATGGAAAAGCTTGTTATGAGTTGCTCCAGCAATGTAAACCCAATTTAGAATATTTGGTACCATTTGGTGCACCCTGTATGCTGCTAAAGAAAAATCAGACTGTGAAGTTCTACGAGAAGGCAGAAGAAGGTATCTTCCTTGGATACAGTATACCAGACAAATGGGTTTACAATAACTTACTGTCAAGTAAAAGTGTGGTGCAATGTTGACGTACAAAGATACACCACCCCCTGCAGGAAAAGGACCTTCCTTTTTCTTTGACTATGATAGATTTTTCAAATCCTTCAATCTAACTTCTTCCCATTCTGATCATGTGTTGGCCACTCAAATGATGTACGATGTTCTGAACACTCCTACTCGAGACTCGACATCCTCGACTTCATTAGATGGTACTACTAGCTCTTCAGGGGGAGAACTAGAGATAAGTGATTCCTCTGATGATGATGAAGTTGAATCTGAAAATGTGAACCAGGAGGAACAGGTTCCCACTACTGAAAGTACCCCTGTAGCTGATCCTAAAGTAACTGGAACTTTTGAACCCAGTCCTTCAACAGCTACAGAACTGAACCTATGATTCCAAACCTGGATGATGAAGTAGTAGTTCCCACAACTCCCGGAACTAGGATTAACGCCTGGACAATATCATCGGGGATATTCTCTCGGGAGTTCACACAAGAAATCAGCTCTACTCAGCTGATTATGCTGTTGCCATGGAAAACGGATACATACACGATGGGACATATCGATGTTTTGTGTCTCAAGTTGAGCCCAAGTATGTAAATGAGGCCTTAAAGGATGAGGCATGGGTAGCTTCCATGCAAGAAGAACTCCTACAGTTCAAGGAGTTAGGTGTCTAGACACTTGTCGACAGACCAAAAGGTGCAAAAGTGATTGGCACTAAGTGGGTTCTTCGGTGTAAGAAGGATGACCAAGGGGTCATAATTAGAAACAAGGCCAGACTGGTTGTTCAAGGGTTCAGGCAAGTCGAAGGAGTCGACTACAATGAAGTGTTTGCACCAGTGGCCAGGATGGAAGCAATTAGAATCTTCCTAGCCTATGCATCCTTTATGCAGATCAAAGTTTATCAATTGAATGTGAAGAGTGTAGGATTTTATATGCCCAAGACATATATAATATTGATGCGGTTAGTACGTTATGATCCAAGTCGGGTTATACCCAATAACAAGCTTAGCAAACACAAATTAATATTTAATTGATGATATGATCATGCAATTAAATATTTATACCAATTTAGAAAATGGGTTTTCTAAATAAGTTGCATATGAGAAAGAACAACTTATTAGTATATTTTGTTCAATAATATTATTTGAAGTGTTATTTAAATTAGTTGTATAACACCAAATAATAATGAGAGTATACTACTAATACAATTAAATGGTTAATTGCATAAACTAGTTACAAGACTAAATAATATATATGTGTGTGTTAATTTTATAAGAGAAAAACTTTCTTTTTAAACCCACTTGGCCACCCCCCCCCCTTAATTTTGGTTGGCTTTTTCATTAGTGGGGAACACACACACATGCATACTTGTCTAGTCCCACTAACTTTCTCTCATATGTCAATACATGAAAACTAGAAAACTCACTTTTCTCTCATTGTTTACGGAAACAAGAAGCAAGAAGAAAGGGTTTTTGGAGTTTTTTTTGTGTTATATTTTGGTGTTGAATCTCCCTAACAAGAGGTGTTTGCAAGGAGGCTTGGGGTATACAAGCTTGAGGGCTCCTCTTCTTGGAGTCTTGGCTGCATATTCGACATCATCATCATCTTCATCTCATTCCTTTTCATCCACGGTTTTTGAGCTGCAGTAAGATAGATTTTGGCAGCCCTTTGGGGCTATCATATGATGTTGATTTATGCATACATAGCATGCTTATTCATATAAAAATGATCCTTTGATATATGGGTTTGTCTCATACATAAATATGGTCACTTAAGAACATGTTTTTCAGCTTTATAATCAAGTTTATAAAGTAATTATTCCGCTGCGTTTTTCAGAAGTTTAATGGGTTAAACTATGTTTTGTGTTCTTACAAACACTTCAATGGCATCTAGAGCCGGTTATGTGGATAGCATGCTTGTTAGTATCCTTTAAAAATTTGTTTTATGGGATTTTATAACCCCTTTAAGGGCTGAAATATTCTTGCATGTTGAATCCCCAAGCTTTCAAGGTTATATCACACATGCTTGTGATTAAACCTTGAAAGATATGTATGATGATATGTATATTGTTTGGACAATGTTTGAAACCCTAATTTTCAGTTTATATTGGCTGAAAATCATGGGTTTTAATGGGGATTCTTAGTTATGTTTGGATGATATGATCATTGGTTATTAGTGTGCATAACCTAGCCTTTGGCCTTATGTTATTTGGATGATTGGAATGGTTGTTTTATTCATTCAATTGGGTTGTAATGTTTATGTTTATTATTTGGGTTGTAATTATTTATTCATTTGGTTATGTAATAAATAGATTAAGTACATTTCTTTTATTAGAAAAATGTAGTAGGATATAATTTTTGTAAAAGGAAGATGCACAGGATGAAGACCCAAAGATGGACATCAAAAACATGGACCTTGAAGTATTTGGATATGGATTCAAGTGGGAGTCCATGGACACATATAATGTGTCATTACAAACCCTTAGGAAAGACCTTATGACAACACTTGTGATGGCAAACAAGTGTTGTCAACTTAGTGGCTATGGTTATGCACTCATGTTTATATGTTTATGCTTGTTTGAATGTTTGTTATTTGATTGTTTGGTTGATATTTGGACATACATTACAAACTCATTAACAAACTTAACAAGCTGAAAATTGATGGTTCTTAATCATTAAAATTTAATAGAAGGTTATTAAAATGATTTAATGACTTTAATGATTAAAATAAGTTTTAATCAAAAGAACCATAGGGTATCTTGTAATTGAAAGCATGCAAATACAAGTACATGGAGTTTTCTAAACTAGAAATATGAAAACTTTAAATACTTAACAAACAAGTTTAACACCGTCCTTTTGCTCAACACTTGAGTCATTTGGAAACTCTTAATGGAATAAAGGTCACCTAACCATTTAGAGGGAACTTGTGACTTAAGGTGGGGATACCACATTGGTGGGATAAAGGTCAGCTAACCACTTATGTTGGTAAACTCACATGTGTGTGCAAGTAGGGTATCTTGATTTGCAAATCATGTTAAATGGATCACCTACAATATGGTTTCCAAATGGTGTTGATGGGATTAACATGCCGACTTTGCATATGATGTTTAAAGTCGATCCCATGCCTCTAGAAGTTGCAAATGGTTGCAACCGTCAATTGTTGACCACCTTATTAATTTAAATCGTGGGATAAAGGTCACCTAACCACAATTTAAATGTAATGTTGGGTTCTAGATTTTAATATAAAAAGGACCTTAAAAGGCATTAATTATTAAAAATTGGCAATATCAAAAATACTAAAATAGATCTTTGTTAAATTTTGTAGATGGCCACCAATAATGACAATCATGATAATTCATCCGCGTCCACCCAATCATTACGAGCGATCCTCCAAAAGGAACGTCTAAACCATAACAATTTCATTGATTGGTATCGAAACTTGAGAATCGTTCTCAAGCAATAGAGAAGATCATATGTTTTAGACGACCCTATCCCCGATCAACCTACTGAGGATGATGAGGAGGCCTACAACGATTGGCTGAAGTACACTGAGGACTCCGTCCAAGTGTCTTGTCTCATGCTAGCGAGCATGACTCCGGATCTCCAAAAGGAGTATGAACATCACGGAGCTTATGACATGATAACCCAGCTGAAGGAAACGTTCCAACAGCAAGCAAGGGTTGAGCGCTTCGAAACGGTTCGAACACTCCATGCATGTCGTATGGACGACAACCAATCTGTTTCATCTTATGTACTTAAGATGAAAAGTCATATTGACCGCCTCGAGAGGTTTAATTGTCCCGTCTCGAAGGAATTGGCCACGGATTTGATCCTTAATGGCCTTACCAAGAAGTTCGAGACATTTGTGTTGAATTACAACATGAATGCACGGGACAAGAGCATTGGTGAGCTTCACTCAATGCTTAAAACGGCCGAGGCGGCCATGGGTAAAAGGGTTTTACCCGTTCTCACCATCAATGAAGGTGGGAACAAGAAAAGGCCTTATCCCGCACCCAAGGCAAAGGTTGCCAAGGGTAAGGGACCCGTTTGGGGAAAGGGGAAGGGGGTGGTAAGGGTGCCACCCAAACCACAAGAGAAAAAGCAAAAGGTTGCTACTAATGACCCATGCTTCAAGTGTGGGGAGATTGGACATTGGGCAAGGAATTGTCCTGTCCATCTCCAAGAGTTGAAAGCAAAGAGGGATGTCGGGCAGACCTCAGGTACAATATATATGATTCATTTTGATCTTAATGTTACATCTTTTAACACATGGGTATTGGATACCGGATGTGGAACTCAAATTTGCAATTTGTTGCAGGGGTTCACAAGAAGTAGGGACTTCAATCAAGGGGATGTTAGCCTCTTCATAGGCAATGGAACTAAAGTCTTAGTTGAAGCTCGTGGGGACTACATCCTAAAATTTCCAAGTGGCTTGGATGTTATTTTGAAGAATGTTTTGTATGCTCCTAGTTTGACTAGGAACATTATTTCTGTATCCCAACTAAGATATTATGATTATGTATTATCTTTTTTTGAAAATGATATTCATGTTTCTTTAAATGATATGTTCTATTTTAAAGCTATTCCCACTAATGGTATTTATGAATGGGTTCATGAAAATGCTTTAAATAGTTCATTGTACCAAACTAACACCAAGAAACTCAAGTTGGATTTGAGTGATACCTATCTTGGGCATTGTTGTCTTGGTCATATAAACAAGAAACGTATACAAACACTTCAAAAGAATGGTCTTTTAAAAACAAACGAATGTGATTCATTTGATGTATGTGAATCTTGTTTACAAGGAAAAATGACTAAGGCACCCTTTATTGAAACTAACGAAAGGGCAAAAGATTTATTAGGAATCATACATTCGGATGTATGTGGTCCTTTTAAACCAATGACTAGGACTGGTGAAAGATACTTCATTACCTTTACCGACGATTATAGTCGCTATGGGTATGTGTACTTATTAAGGCACAAAGATGAAGCTTTTGAAATGTTCAAAATCTTCAAGAATGAAGTAGAAAATCAACTCAACAAGTCGATTAAAGTTCTCCGTACCGATAGAGGAGGTGAATACCTAAGTGATGCTTTTCAAGATCATCTTAGGAGTTGTGGGATTGTCTCACAACTCACTCCACCTGGAACACCACAACATAATGGTGTTTCTGAGAGGAGGAATCGAACCTTATTAGATATGGTCCGACTTATGATGGCTAGAAGCACATTGCCTCTATCATTTTCGGGTTTCGCTTTGCTCTCCGCGGCCCGTATTCTAAATATGGCCCCAACAAAAAAGGTGGAAAGGACACCCTTTGAAATATGGCATGGAAGAGTTCCATCCCTATCATACTTAAGGGTCTGGGGTTGTGAGGCTTATGTTAAGACTCCCACCCCAAAAATTGGAAGTCCGATCCATCAAGTGTATCTTTGTTGGATATCCTAGAGATTCTATGGGATATTATTTCTATGATCCACTAGAACAAAAGGTGTTTGTTACCAGAAAGGGTGAGTTCTTAGAAGCAAAGTTCCTTATGGAAGAAACTAGCAGTAAAACAGTGGATCTTGAGGAGGATCAAGAACCACAACCCGATGCACGTCTGGTTGAAACTAGCACTCAACATGAGGATGTTGAGGATGATCAAGTGGTTGATCAATATACACAAAACATTCACAGAAGTGGTAGAACTAGCAATCCACCTGAAAGATACGGATTTTTCATGGATGGATGCTATATGGTAGATTCAGATGAACCAACTACATACTTTGATGTAGTGTCCAATTTGGATTGTGACAAATGGCTTGAAGCCATGAACGTTGAGATGCAATCCATGTATGACAATCAAGTTTGGGAACTTGTTATACCACCTCTTAATTCCAAGGTAGTTGGGAGTAAGTGGGTTTTTAAGAAGAAAACCGATATGCATGGAAACTTGGATACTTATAAGGCTAGACTTGTAGCAAAGGGTTTCACTCAAACTCAAGGGGTTGACTATGATGAAACTTTCTCACCTGTTGCGATGCTAAAGTCTATAAGGATATTGTTTGCCATAGCTACTCATTATGATTATGAGATTTGGCAAATGGATGTCAAAACCTCTTTCCTAAATGGATATCTTGAGGAAGATGTCTATATGGTTCAGCCTGAAGGTTTTGTCGATCCAAAACATCCTAACAAAGTATGTAAGTTAAAGAAATCAATCTATGGATTGAAACAAGCATCGAGAAGTTGGAATCACCGTTTTGATGAAGAAGTAAAGAAATTTGGCTTCGTCAAAAACACTGATGAGGCTTGTGTGTATAAGAAGGCTAGTGGGAGCACAATAACTTTCCTAGTATTGTATGTTGATGACATACTACTATTTGGAAATGACATTCCAACCTTGGAAGGTGTAAAAACCTGGCTTGGAAGTTGTTTTTCCATTAAGGATCTTGGTGAAGCCGCCTATATTCTGGGAATAAAGATCTATAGGGATAGATCAAGGCTGTTGATTGGTTTAAATCAAAGTGCATACATTGATAAAATCTTGAAAAGGTTCAAGATGGAGAACTCTAAGAAAGGTACCGTACCTATTCAAAGAGGAACGATATTGAGTACGACTCAATATCCTAGCTCAAAGGATGAACAAGATAAAATGAAGGCAATCCCATACGCATCTGCTATTGGATCCATCATGTATGCAATGATATGCACTCGGACGGACGTTTCATACGCATTAAGCATGACAAGCCGATACCAGCAAAATCCTAGAAGCAGCCATTGGATGGCTGTTAAGAACATACTTAAGTACCTAAGGAGGACAAGAGATATGTTCCTAATCTATGGATCTGGTGATGAGGAACTCGTTGTAAAAGGTTACACAGATGCGAGTTTCCAAACCGATCGTGACGATTCACGGTCACAATCGGGATACATTTTCATTCTGAATGGAGGAGCGGTCTCTTGGAAGAGCTCCAAACAGGATGTGGTGGCTCTATCAACTACAGAATCAGAATATGTTGCCGCCTCATTGGCAGCTCAAGAAGCAGCATGGTTGAAGAAATTCATTGCCGATCTAGGGGTTGTCCCTTCCATTCAGGACCCCCTAGAGATCTTTTGTGATAACGAGGGTGCGATTACTCAAATCAAGGAACCTCGTGCTCATCAAAAGACTAGGGACATTGAGCGGAGATTCAACTACATATGAGATGAAGTTGAAAAGGGAAAGATATGTATTCGAAAAGTTCACACGGATCAAAACATTGCGGATCCTCTCACGAAGCTCCTTGAAAAGGCAAAGCATGAAGGTCATACTTGTGCCATGGGACTTCGATATTCTAGTGATTGGATTTGATCTGTAAATTTTGTATTTGGATATGTGGAACTCTTTATTATTTGAATAAAATTATTTGAGTATAATGTTTCAATTAATGTTCCAATTTAGCATGTTTAACCCATGAGTAAATTGTTTACTCTAAATAACCGTAGTCGTTCATACTTGTGGGAACAAGTGTGAAGGTAAGATTATTATGAACTTGGATTGGTTGATATTCATAAGGATGAATATAGAGCAATGGGTTGCCACCAAGGTTCATAGATATTTGTGGGATACAAATATTGGACTAACCCGCATCTTAAATTTTACTACATGGAATCTTATTGATTGATCATAAGTAAATTTGAATAAAGGGGAATATCATTTGGTATCCTCCGACCTGAGATACATATTGGGTTTTGATATTCACCAAGTATTATACCTTGAGCTAATTCTTCACTGTCCTGAAATAGTGGACAGTACATAAGGGTATGTTCAGGTATGACACGAGGTGTTTGTGAGAAACGTATGTAGTCAAGATGGAATTTGTTCCTCTTATTCGTTGAGAGCAAGATGTCTAAGGCCTGATAAGTTAAATCAACAAGAAATGATCATTCTGTGTTCTTGGATTTAACATGACATCTGTAACAAAAGAATAGATGATTGATTCACCTAAATCATTTCAAGTAGGATACTTGAATGGGATGATGTTATTGAATGGCCATAAGTCATGCGTATTAAGGGTAGTAAACCGTTGTTAGGCGGTATTTACTGCTTGCACCAATCTTCTATGAATCTTGGGCAAGTGGGAGATTGTAGGATTTTATATGCCCAAGACACATATAATATTGATGCGGTTAGTACGTTATGATCCAAGTCGGGTTATACCCAATAACAAGCTTAGCAAACACAAATTAATATTTAATTGATGATATGATAATGCATTTAAATATTTACACCAATTTAGAAAATGGGTTTTCTAAATAAGTTGCATATGAGAAAGAAAAACTTATTAGTATATTTTGTTCAATAATATTATTTGAAGTGTTATTTAAATTAGTTGTATAACACCAAATAATAATAAGAGTATACTACTTATACAATTAAATAGTTAATTGCATAAACTAGTTACAAGACTAAATAATATGTGTGTGCGTTAATTTTATAAGAGAAAAACTTTCTTTTTAAACCCACTTGGCCACCCCCCCCCCTTAATTTTGGTTGGCTTTTTCATTAGTGGGGAACACACACACATGCATACTTGTCTAGTCCCACTAACTTTCTCTCATATGTCAATACATGAAAACTAGAAAACTCTCTCTTTTCTCTCTCATTGTTTACGGAAACAAGAAGCAAGAAGAAAGGGTTTTTGGAGTTTTTTTGTGTTATATTTTGGTGTTGAATCTCCCTAACAAGAGGTGTTTGCAAGGAGGCTTGGGGTATACAAGCTTGAGGGCTCCTCTTCTTGGATTCTTGGCTGCATATTCGACATCATCATCATCTTCATCTCATTCCTTTTCATCCACGGTTTTTGAGCTGCAGTAAGGTAGATTATGGCAGCCCTTTGTGGTTGTCATATGATGTTGATTTATGCATACATAGCATGCTTATTCATATAAAAATGATCCTTTGATATATGGGTTTGTCTCATACATAAATATGGTCACTTAAGAACATGTCTTTCAGCTTTATAATCAAGTTTACAAAGTAATTATTCCGCTGCGTTTTTCAGAAAGTTTAATGGGTTAAACTATGTTTTGTGTTCTTACAAACCCTTCAAAGAGTGCATTTATACATGGTGAGATCCGTCAAACAGTGTACGTCAGTCAACCCGAAGGATTCGAGGATCCTTACCATCGGGATAGAGTTTACAAACTAGACAAGGCTTTGTACAGGCTTCATCAAGCCCCCCGAGCCTGGTATGAGAAACTCTTTACTCATCTGCTGAAACATGGCTTTCGCAGAGGTGTAATTGACAGCATATTGTTCATAAAAGAGAAAGACGTTGATTTACTACTGGTACAGATATACGTGGATGACATAATCTTCGGTTCCAAGAACGAAGCATTATGTAAAGAATTCGAATCGGTGATGAAAGCTGAGTTTGAGATGAGTGCCATGGGAGAGATGAAGTTCTTTCTTGGTTTACAGGTAGATTAGACACCAAATGGAATCTTCCTGCATCAGCAAATATGTTGGAGATATCCTTAGTCGGTTCGACATGGAGAATGCAACGGTTGCAGGTACTCCACTTGCCACGAACCATGATGCGGCACCCGACGAAAATGGTGATCTGGTTGATGCCACTATGTATCGAGGAATGATCGGATCTCTCATGTACCGCACAGCTTCTCGTCCTGGTATTATGTACGCCACGTGTCTCTGTTCCAGATATCAGGCAAAACCAAAAGTAAATCATCTTATTGGGGTAAAAAGGATCTTTCGTTATCTGAAGGGTACTCCAACGCTTGGGTTGTGGTATCCTGATGATGAAGACTTTGAGCTAACAGCGTATAGTGACTCCGATTATGGTGGTTGCAAGATGAATTACTAGTCAACATCTGTGGGATGTCAGTTCTCTAGAAGACGATTAGTCACCTGGCAGTGTAAGAAGCAGACGTCTGTTGCTCTGTCAACATATGAAGCTGAATACGTTACTACGGCAAGTTGTTGTTCACAAATCATCTGGATTCAACAGCAAATGCGGGATTACGGTTTGAAATTCTCTAACACCCCTATATTTGTTGATAATTCTGCTGCTATTGTTGTCACCAAAAATCCGGTCCAACACCCCAAAATTAAACACATCGGAATTAAATATCACTTCATACGTGACTGTTTTGAAAAACAATTAATCGAGGTTGTTAAAATAAACACGGATTTCCAACGCGCTACCTCTACACAAAAGCTTTTGATAAACCTCGATTTCACTATCTATTAGAGGTAAATGGCGTTAAAAAGAAAGATGATGTGATTCTAGACGAATCAAGTTCATAGTCCGACTCTATGTTTTAATTTTAGTTTTCTTTATTTTATTTTATTTTTATTTTTTCTGTCTTTAAAATTTTAAAAACACAAAAAGATTTTCAGTTTTAGAATTTTAGTGGGAGAATAGTTTTAGTTTCAGTAGTGTTAGAATTTTAATTACTCAAAAAAGGGGGCGGGCAGATAAGCTGAAGAGCAAAGGCATCAAATCTGTGAAATCGATTCAAGTTAATGGAAATGATAGTTCACAGGCATTGAATTGTTTGGGACACCAAAAGATTAAAAATGTTTTAAAATATTATATTTAAAGTTACAGAAATTTATAAATCTAAGAAGTCAAAGGCTAATAAGTTGAAAAATGATAATAAGCTAGTCTGCTACTGTGGATACATAAAAAAAGTAGATTTAGGGGTTGCTAGACCATTATATGATGTGTTGGTAGATTCAACACAATAGACTAGTAGACTTCATTGGTGATCAAATGTGAAACTAAATTGTTTAACAAGCTGTGGGCTTCCATCTTATCTCTAGTTAACACAATCAACTTATTTCCAATAAGGGGTGAATAGCAAAATGAACGCCACAAATGTGTGCGGATGACCATAAAATTGAGCAAAAAGCATGAAAAATGTGAAACGCAATCAAGCTAATGACAAATATTGTTGGTGCGTTATATGTAAATAATATTGCTCTAACAAGAAGATGGGTTATGTGCCTCTCTGCTGTGCGATGGCACTGACCTGAGGATAAGCACAATATAAATATTATAGAATTCATTGTTGTTTGCGCCTCTCTGATGTGCGATGTCACTGACCTGAGGCTTGGCTTCTCTTTGAAAGCTCTTAGAATAGTTTCTTCTTGTCAAAAACCCGTAGACCGCTCAAAATTCTCCTGAAGAAAGTTAATTACCATATAAGAGTGGGATCCACAAATGCTTGTTGAAATAATAAACCTAAATATCACCAATGTATGTCAAAAATCTGTGTATGGATTTAGGTGGACAAATATACTGACAATCATCGTGGCAGCATTCCCCGATGGTCGAAATCAATGTGTGCCACGTAACAGCTCTAGCATAATTTCTTGTTAGTGCTCATGACTCTTGGATGAATAAGGCTCTGTAATTGGTAAATATAACATGCTTTGTAGTTACATAAATATAAAAGGTCCCAAATGATTATGCTTATGCCTGTATGATTCCATAAGAATCTTTCTAGATAAGTTGAAAATGCGTGAAGCTGTTTTGCTCAGGGGAGAAATCGTTTAAGGAAAGTTAAAATGTTTTCAACTCACCTCATATGAAAAATACAAAAAGATTTTCTTAATTTAGTTTGTTTAAAGTTTTTCTTAGTTTAGTTATATTAGTATCGAGTCGATGTCAGACTATGTAACAAGAGGAAATCTGTGAATGTCACAAGTTGAACCTAACGTTATCAGATAAAAGCTTGTTTCTAAAATGTTAAAAATATCACGTCTGAAGTGATCACAAGGTCTTAAAGTTAAAAGGATCATGTCTGAGGTGATCAAATGGTCTTCAAGTAAAAGGATCACGTCTGAGGTGATCAAACAGTATTGATTAAAAGGATCACGTCTGAGGTGATCAAATGGTTTTGAGTTAAAAGGATCATGTCTGAGATGATAAATGGTCATCATGTCATATATCAAATTTTAGTTTTTAAAAGGTTGGGAAAAGTGAAGTCAAACTCATAAGTATGAGCCAATCGCACGATTGGATCATAAGTATGGACCAGTCGCACGATTGAACCATAAGTATGAACCAATCGCACGAATGGACCATAAGTATGAACCATTCTCACGATTGGACCATGAGTATGGGGCAAAGTATGTGATTGGATCACAAGTATGAACCAATCGTACGACTGGTTGAAGAAGTCTAATTCAGTCGTACGACTGTACCTCAGTCGTACAACTGTACCTCAGTCGTACGACTGAACCTCAGTCGTACGAATGAATCATGCGTATGGGTCCAGTTGCACGACTGAAACACAAAACAGTATAAAAGGGGCTCAGTCGGTCGTAACCTTCCACTTGATTTCAAAAAACTCTCCAAAACCACCGACTACACACCCACCCTTTTTCAAATTTTTCTTCATTATTGACCGATTCGTGCGCATTACTGACCGATTATGGTCCATCTACAGGTACTATGAGACTGAAATCATGACTTATGAGGATGATTAATCGAACAAACTGTCCAAATGGGTTAAACAAGAACCAAGACTTAAAAACCTAAAATAGAACACTTAAATGGACCTAAATGTGTATTTAAAAGACATTAAGTGTAATATCGAGTCTAGGCGCATCTAATGAATCCAAACTTGAAGTTTAAATGATTGTTTTGACAAAGATTCAAAATTTTGGACTTGAACAGTAAGGTATGCGAAAGGACATGCTGATGAACTTCAGTCTCACGATAGAGCCAGACGCACGATTCAATCGCACGATTGAATGAATCGGTGTTTCGGTTGCACGACTGACTCAACCGCATGGCATAGCATACTACTAAGTTCAGTCGTAGGCTCAATCGTACGACTGAGCTCAGTCGTGTGGTTCAATCGTACGACTGAACCAGTTAGATATAGACTGTTCCAATTCAAATGTCCATCTTTATGAACGGATCTAACGTATTTGTTACTTGTGTTCAGCAGCATGGCGGACAGATAGACCATGAGCACTAAGCACAATATATGTGCTTACCTCGACACTACATCCCAAAACGCTTTAGAGTTCGTCGTGATCATTGCTTTTCTTCATCGATCAAGGATTCACGGAGCCATTTCTACTCCCCGCACACCTTATCGATCCGTATAGAGAATGTCGTGGTCGATCGCTCTGTTGAGCCATACAGGATCCGAAGTTCTAGCTTTGGCCTAGACATCGATATAGGGGAAGATGACTTCTGGAGGGTCTTGGAATTGGGTGAGGAAAGAGCCTACCCAACCAAGCTACATCCCCTGACTGTTTGGGGATGTTTCTTGACGATCAAGTACGCCGGCAACATCAATGCCGGCATGCTAAACAAGAGCAGCATGTGCCCACAGTTCAAGAATCTGGCACATGTGATCCTCAAGTACATTGCCTCCCGGCGTGGAGGATTTGACGAGATGAGCGATCAAATCTAGAATGCATTTGTTGCACTGGTACTGAACCATCCGTTCAGTTTCTTGCGGATGTTCTTCACCTATCTGACGGAGAACATAGAGGCGAAGGGGAAGGAGGGGTTCTGTATGTACCCGAGGTTTATTCAGATGATCATCGATGAGAAGCTTCCTCATCTGCCCAAAGAGAAGGATGATGCGGTGTCTCTAGCGGTGATGGATGACACCACACTTGGGAGGATGAAGGTGTACCGGGGCAAGCAGGTGAAGCCCCCGGTTAGGAGGTTATTTGGCCATCTGGCCAACGTGGACTACGTGGCGCCTGCTCAAAATAAGTGGCATCACGATGACAGTGATTCTGATATTGAGCCCATTATGGTTCAAGATAACGATGACACCGATGATGATGACCAGGATTACGGTCAGGGTGGTGGGGATGCTGGCTCTAGTCAAACACGAGCCACCGACACGTCTACTATCTCTCCACCACCTTAGTATAGTGGTTCCTCAGCTCCCAGTGGATCCGAGCAGGCTGCCATCCATCAGGACTTCTTGGTAGATGAAGAGGAGGAGTCAGATGATGAGCCTCTCACTAGGAGAGTCGGTAGCCGAGTTGTGGCTACCGAGAAGGGAAAGGAGGCGGTTGGAGGACGCCTAGCTGGTTCAGAGGGTGGTGACACTGATGTCACAGATCCTTCATACACCCCCGACCAGCCTATGAGCTCAGGGGGAGCCCCAATTACCAAGGGTTCCGAGAGGAAACGAGTGGCATAACGAGTGGCATAACCTTTTGGCAAGAAGGGCAAGAGGCAGAGATTCGTGCTGATCAGTTCTTCCACCACTGCCACCACCATAGCCACTGACACCACCACAGCCACAGCCACCACTACTACCATCCAGCCACTACTACTACCATCCCAGCCACCACCACTACCATGCCATCCACCCCACATACATCCACATCCACCGCTCCCACTATGCCCAAAACAGTTCCACCACCAACCATTCCCACTCCTACTCCCATCTACACCACATCCACCACTGCACCTTCTATTCCCTAACCTGGCACATCCACCCAGATCTCACCTCCACAGGGCTCGACTCTACCCATTGTTGGGTTATAGGAGCAGTTGGCGAGCCTCAACAGACTGGTGCTCAAGCTGTTAGCGACAGATGATCTGAGAGCCAACTAGATGAACCAGCTGATGGCGGTCAATACCGCCCAGGGCAAGCAGATTGCTCAGCTGACAGAGATGAACGCTGCTCATGAGAGAGCGTTAGTTCAAGCTCACCATGCCCTGACTACCCAAAACGAGCTATTGATGACATCCGTAAAGCGGATCGAGGGATTGGAAAAGAATAACAAGAAGCTGATGCTGAGGTTGAAAGGAACTAAGGGTGAGCCCTTGAAGATTAAGGGTGATGATGATGATGGTGGAGATGATGATGATAATGATTCGTCTGATGATGAATCAGATGAAGACGATGATGAGGAGGATGTCGGAGGAAGTGGGAAGGACAAGAGAGGTGATAATGATCAAGGAGGTGATGCAACTGCATCAGCCTCGACTCCATTGACAAGGGAAAGGCGGACAAAGAGAAACCAAGATCAAGGAACCTCTTCCTCAGCTCCTCAAGCTGAAGAGACACACGATCAAGGAAAATGTAATGCTTAAATGTTTATGTATTTGAAATTCTTGTACTTGAATGTTTATTATATTAATGCAATTAATGAAAAATATGTTTAATATCTTTGATAAATGATTAATGTATGCATTGTTGATTGTGTAATCGAAAAAATACAACTCAACAGACGGATGACTATGATATTGCTCCCCTTCAGCAAATCAAGACTCAACTCACAATGATTCTTGATTTGCAAAGGATAGTGAGACGGTCTGTGAGTTACACTCCAGAGGAGGGAGAAATCATCCACGACCTAACTGACGAGCAGCTCACAGATATGTTCAGAATAAATCCAGACGAGCTTGTCAAACATGCTCCTGAGGTCGATGTTGTTAGTCATGAAGAGCTACAAGGCATGGATGAGATCGAGATTGAAGACATCACATCAGAGTATTATCCAAAGTACACTGACCCTGAGGGTAATGTTATCCCCGACTTGGGTGAAACATTTGGCAGTGATACTTTTGGAACTCTTGATGAGAAAGAGAAAGAGAAAGAAAAAGTGGAAGATAAAGCCCAAGCAACAGATGTTGATGTTGAGTTAAAGAAGGCTGAATGGGCAGCTTGTTTGAAAGAGATGAGAGCCCAACGCGAACCTCCAAAGCCAAATGCCTACACCAAACTGTACAAGGTTAAGAGACATCAAAAGGTGCCAGGAAAAATCATCAGTTGAAGCTATTTTGAGGATTTGGAGGTATACACGGTAAAGCGGGAGAAGGGGATTGAGTACTTCAGATACCCACACGATCTGAAGACTCTTCCCGGTTTTGAGCTGTACAGGTTAGCCTGTTTAAACCTTTTGTACGCCAACCCGAGGAAGATGCCGGGCTGGTTTAAGATGGTGCTTAAGAGAGAATACCACACCAGATGGGTGAACTTCGGACCTCAACAACCTAAAAGGATCATTCATAGGACTGAAGTTGACCCTAACACTGGGAAGCCGAAGGTCGTGCTGAAGTGGAGTCCCCCATGCACAATGTCGAAGATCCCATTGCAGGAGATGCCTCAGGACTTCACTCCACACTTCAAATGGTGGTATTATGACTTGAGGACGGGGGAAGCATTCATAGTCCTAAACAGAGAGGGCAAAATAGAGACTACCAGGGTATTTGACCCGATGTGGCTAACCAACTTGTCTGCTGAAGATGTTTACACACTGTATAAGTAGCCACTGTTCTATGACACGCAGGAGATTGTACAAGCTCTCCAATTCCAACATGTTATAAGAATCTGCTCTGCATTCGAGATACACGCCGGAGTCACAAAAGAGGAGAAGCACAAGAAATTCCAAGACTATGTGAAGAATGCTAGACAATAGGATAAACTAGGTCCAGGGGGAGTTTGTTGATACATTGTACCTAGTTTATGTTCTTCAATATAAATGTATTTCATTTCTTACACATATGTAATGAACATGTTTAATGAAATATGATGTGAGTTTTGATGTTGAATTGTCATTGTTTATATCATATTCATATTGTAACTGGTATTACTTATATTCATGAACATTATATATAGGTTTGAGGTTGTTGTACATAGTTCTGATCAATAATGATTCAGAAATGTGTTCAACTTAGTCAAATGGTTATTCATGCTAATGTACTATACTTATGGACCATACGCACGAATGAACCATACTTATGGACCAGTCGCATGACTGAACCAGGTGACTGGATCAGTCGTATGATTGAGACATAATATTGACTCAGTCATACGACTAAACCTTCAGTCGTGCGTATGAGTCAAATGCATGAGTCAGTCGCACGACTGAACCATGTTAATGTTTCAGTCGTATGAATGGACACTGAAAACCTATTAAAAACCACATAATTCGTGGAAAAACACAACACTTCGAATACTTTCATACCCTAGCCGTCCAGAGCGTCTCAAGTCGTCCGTCCAAGTTCATAGTTTGTTCCTGATCGATTCCAACTTGTTCTTAACGTTTGTTTCATCGTTAGATCGATCAGGTTGTTCGTTCTCACTGATTGGATCGCCAATCAAATAGAATTCCGCTCTATATGATCTGGTCTCACGCAGAATCCGTTAGTACCCCGTACAAAAATGGTCCTAACATAAATAATGTATTTAAAACTAAATCTTGTCGAGTGTTAAAAGGCGTTTCAATTTATGACAAATAATATATAAAATTGGATTTTATAAAATTGTATAAGTCGCCTCATGCTATGAGGTATTCAAAATATTTTGACCCTAAAATGGTATATGTCAAAATAAAGCCCAATATTAAAATTGATGTTTTCTATGCCGCCCTTAACAAGTTGATACTTCAATTCGATCTATCTGAACTCCCCAGTGTTAGAGAAACACCCCGTCTTTTGGCCACCGGTTTTGAAATAAGATAACAACCATGTTTCCTATGTTACATGGGCTAGTGTTATAGTCGGTGTTATAGTCAAGAGTTGAAGGATAAACATCAGTTAAATTTTGAGTGGGCATAGTTGGGGTTAAACGTAAAATGTCTAGACAACTCTCTTCCTGCGACCCAAATGGAGAATTTTGTAGTTGACACAATTGGAAATCGTTGCCTACCTACCTAATCATACCAGTGGATAGTGCAAAAGCATTCCCTACGGCTTGATGAACCGAAATCTCTTCCTAATTATATAAATTTGTAGTTGGGTCTTAATTTGAATCAGGATACCTCAAGCATGAAATACTAAGTTTTATCTTATAAATGTTTTACATGTCAAACGAAACAATTCAAACACCTCCTAATTCTCTCTGAAGTCCATCTTGGAGAAGGACAAACTTAACAACACAACTTCATGGATTGGCACCGCAACTTGATTATTGTTCTCAACATGGAGAACAAATTGCATGTTCTAGATATACCAATCCCTGATGAGCCCATTGATCAGAATATTACTGCGTACAGAGCTTATGCAAAGTATTTTGATGACTCTGTGAAAGTCTCATGACTGATGTTAGCGTCTATGATTCTAGAACTTCAAAAGACTATGATGAAATACGACATGAATGAACATCTAATAGAAATGTTCCAACAGCAAAAGAGATTTGAAGTGTTGAGATCACATAAACAATAGATTTATTACAATTCAAACAAACAGAGGAATTCGCATTTTCTACGCTTTGGGAAGTTTGGGGAAATATGTCCATCCTTCAATATCAGTAATAGAGATTTGACCTGTATTGACACTAAATTTGAAGAGGTTTATTACCATTCATACAAACATAGGAATTCGTTTTTTTCCTGCCTGACTCCATTTTTCTTAAAAACCCTTGAGAACATAAATTCAGTATAGTCAAGTCTTCATGAAACTCTTAAAGCTTGGAGAAAAACATGACAACTGGATGAAATCATCAATAAAAATGAAACATTCACATCCAAATTCCAAAATAGCTATAAGTTGCTTAAACTTTCGCATTTTAAATATAATCATCTCTATATAATTTCCATTAATAAATACTACAACAACATCTTCAATTGGTTTAATTTGATAGTCAAAATAACTACAAGTTTTATAAACTTTGACATTCAAATTCCAAACTAGCATAACATTTAAGTATCTTAAAATTTCACATCCAAAATCGTTACAACAAATGCAACAAGCATTTTCATATACTTCTAAAATTTAGTATCATAAAGTTTCATATCCAAAGTACCTACCTAATAATCCAAAAGAGTCAGTTTATTTTGCTTTCATATCCAAAATTATATAACTTTGGGTATATGTTCAGCCAAATGGTATGTGGTCTTGGGTAATCGGGCAGATATCACCAAATCCTAAATCCGTCCAATACCCATGAAAAAGTATAAAACTAATCCCATACACTTATGGCTTTGAGTACTCGTCTTGTATGTTTCAAGTTTCAGTTATACCTACCTGGTTTGGTTTTTGTCTATCCTTGTAAGAGTGTACTTAAAGATACTTAGTTTTTACCTCTAATAGCTTATGTTAAGCTTATGTTCTATAGATTGGTTCATAATTCTATGTGAGATGTCTAATGGGGTCTAGAGCTCAAGGTAACGGAGATGTGTATACTCCCTATGTTATGGCAAACTAAGCAGCTTTAATGTCAATAGCTAGTTCACATTCCTTGAGATCTTTTAATCGACAAAAGACATATTTGAGGTGATAACTCGAAAGGGAAAAAAAATATGTAAGTAGTTACCTTGGAACAAAAAACTACATATATATATATATATCCTTGTTCTCAGTTTTTGAGTGCATGAGTCAAACTTTCTTTGAATAGTTGGCAATATTTCACAAATGTGACTTAATTCTAGACTATCGTGCTAGGTCAAATAAGTTTTCTCTGCTTTCTCGTGAAGCATATTGGCCTAACCATCATTGATTACAGAATTACTTTCTAACACAAATTTAAAACGAGATAAAAAGGGTTGTCCTTGTTTAACAAGGCTAAAAATGGGAATGGATATTAAAAGGTGAAAAAGGACTAAATTTTGTGGAATTTATAGAGAAGCTGGTCATAATAAAGCAAGATGTCCCTCTCAGCCTAATACTATGGACGCTTAAGTAGGTTTAGTTGTTTCCATATTTTTGACCATGTGTTCATATTTGTTCATGTGTTATGTATTGAGACCGTTAGTGCACCACCTTTATTTTGATAGCAAAACCATATTTTTCAATGTTTAATTATGATTTTTTTCATCTAATTAAAACACATGGTTTGAATATCAAAATATAAACCAGCTAAAAGGAACTTGTCAGAAGTATGTTATGTGGTTGCTACTTTCTTTAAATGATTTTGTTATTGTTTCATCATATATACATCATCGATCAGTCTTCATCATTCTTGTGTTGTTCTGTTATTGATTTCTTTTAATCTGGTTTATCTTGATTCAATCATCGGCTTCACAACTGACTTCTCTTACATGGTTCTCGTATCAAACATATTATGTCATGTTCTTGTTCAAATTCAATAACTTGACTAAAAACAGAGGCAAGCAAATTGTCTTGAGATACACACCAACAAAATCCAAAATCAACTCAAGGCGTGGCTTGATTGTGCATATTTACAAGTGTTCATTACTAAATTGATGTATGTTTTTAATTAATAAATTTTTGAGTAAACTGCCATTTTCGTCCCTGTGGTTTGCTCAGTTTTGCCTTTTTCATCCAAAAACTTTTTTTTTCACCTGGGTATCCTCAAGGTTTCTAAAAATTGCAGTTTTCATCCACGACATCTATTTACCCCGTTTGTTCAGGGGTATTATTGTCTTTTAATGTTTTTTTATTTTTTTAATCCTTTACTAAACCATTTTTTTCACCTCCCTGTAGATATGTTTAAACCCTAAAACAAAATCTCAAACACAGTTTCAAGAAGAAAACAACGATCGAATGGAATCAGTGGATGGAAATTGGAATGTTCGAGTAGATAATCACCCATTCGACCCAGTGTTTGCTTATGGTAGCAGCTGATGAGGGTTGCATAATAAAAAAGACAATAATACCCCTGAACAAACGGGGTAAATAAATGTTTTGGATGAAAACTGCAATTTTTAGAAACCTTGGGGATACCCAGGTGAAAAAAAAAGTTTTTGGATGAAAATGGCAAAACTGAGCAAACCACAGGGACGAAAATAGCAGTTTACTCTAAATTTTTTTTATTCTATTGTTTAAAATTAGTTATTTTTTTTGTTTGGGTATATTTAATTTTATCTATTTATAAAAATGTTAAAAATTAATTAATTTCACACCAATCACAATTACATACCCCTTCATTATAAATTATTTATGAGTGATGTGGCCACCATGTGACACACACTTCATTGTCACACCACACTCACTCACACGGGTATACATCATCACCTATTATGTGGATCAAGATGATAATTTTAACGTGTTTTTGTTAGTACCATATAATTCTCAGTGGGAAAATAAATTGATTAAAACTGTATATGCTAATAAGTTGAAACGACAGTCAAAAGCTTGCAAAATGGGTCTTTATATACGAGTTGGATTCCTTAACAGAATGCAGAACAATACATAGGCAAGTGAAAGGGCATGGATTAGCTCACCCAAATAGAGTTAGTTATGCCTATGGGGACACGTGACAAAGAGATCGGCTGTTGGAGCTGATGAAAGGTATATAGACAGGTGAAAGGGTATGAATTAGCTCACCCTAATGGAGTATTACACAAACAAAGGGAAAATGATTGGATTATATAAGTTCTATTGCACGTTACAGTCGTCAGCATAGATCTTAGTAAAGTTTGTATGCAGGTTTATAAAGTATGTCATGATCTAAACACTAAACAAAACAAACAAACAAACAAACAAACAAACAAACATACCTAGTATATCCCACTCAAAATAGCGGTCTGGGAGGGATAGGTGGTGGCGAGTCTTTCCTCTATCTTGAGAGATTGAGAGACCGTTTTCAAAGGAGACCCCCTGACTCGAGAATGATAGCAAGCAGATTATATAGCATACGAAACATAGGTATATAACACATAAAGGTTTAAAATAGACATAGGGAATATTCTTAAGTATATTCATAAGCATAACATACATCACATAAGCGTAGGTATACCCATAAGCACAACAACCCGAAGATATTGCATACATCAAATAAGCAGCATGTTTCACCTATAAAGGGCAAATGTCGATTACCTACACATCATACGGAGGGTCACGCATCAGGTTTCCTTTACTCTTCCTACCCACAGATCCCATTAGAAGTACCTAATTTTAATTCTACACCTTGAGGCACTCCTATCCTCGATCATGTGCTCAGAGAGGTGCAACTCTACCATATCTCCCCTAATTATCTCGTCCCAAATTAACTTAGGTCTTCCTCTACTCCTCCTACCCTCTAGGGTGATGTTCTCTACTGCTCTAACAGGCGCTGACATCGGTCTCCACTTCATGTGCCCAAACCATCTTAATTTTCCTCTCGTATTTTATCTGTGATACAAGCCACCTCTAGCCTCTGTCGAAACATGTCATTCCTTATCCGATCCAGTCTTGTGTGTCTATACATCCACCACATCATTTGTATTTCTGCGACCTCTATTTGTCGCTCGTGTGATTTCTTTATGGCCCAATAGTCTGTTCTGTATAACATAGCTGGACGTACTGCTACTCTATATTTTTCCCTTTTGATTTGCTAGAAACCTCTTATCACACAAAATCCCTAATGCTGCTCTCCACTTGTACCATTCTGATTGAATACGGTGGGATATATCACCGTGTATCTCTCCGTCCTCCTATACGTACGAGCCCAGATATTGGAACCTTGACATCTGTAGGACCGCCAAACCTTGGATACTGATTTGGGTGTCCTCTTAAGTCTCTCCACTAAAGTTACAATGCATGTATTCCGTCTTATAGTGACATATCCTTAAGCCTTTGCTCCCTGCTCTCCACTGTTCTAGCCTCTCGTTAAGCACCCTTTTAGATTTTGATATTAAAACAATATCATTCGCAAACAGCATGCACAATAGGACTGGCTCTTGTATAGATTTGGTCATCTCATCGAACACTACTGTGAAGAGAAATGGGCTCAATGCCGATCCTTGGTGAAGTCCGACTTCCACCGGGAAGAAGTCTAAGTCTCTGACCGGTGCTCGCACATAAGTTTTTGTCCCGTCATACATATCCTTGATTATCTTAATATACCTCTCTCGTACCCTTCTAAGTCATAGACTTTCCCAAATGAGTTGTCGCGGAACACTGTCATAGGCTTTTTCTAGGTCAACGAATACCATATGGAGATCCCTTTTCTTTTCTCTATATCTCTCAATTATCCTCTTTATGACATGTATGGCTTCTATTGTAGAGCGCCCTGGCATAAATACAAATTGGTTTATTGCTATCTGAGTTTCACGTCTAATTCTCGTGTCAATAAGTCTTTCCTATTGTTTCATCGTGCGACTCAAGAGCTTTATTCCCCTATACTTTGCGCAACCTTGGACATCTCCTTTTTTCTTATATATGGAGACTATGACATACTTCTCCACTCCTCTGGCATTTTCTCGGTCTTAAACAATTGATTAACTCTATTAGCCATTGCAGCCCCTCATCTCTCAGGCACTTTCACACTTCAATCGGTATGTTGTCTGGCCCCACCGCCTTAGCCCTCCCCATTTCCTTAAGAGCTCTTGTACTTCATCGACTGTGATGATTCAACAACAACACTTATTTTGTTGTGTTATTTAAGATGTTTTAGCAATCTCTGTTTGTTGATTAGGGTTCCTTACATTGAAAAGTTTATTAAAGTAAGTTTTTCATCTCACCTAGATGTCTCTCTCCTTCACCAAGACCTTTCCATCCTCAGCCTTTATAAACTTCACCATTCTCAGGTCCTGTCTTCTACTTTCTCTTGTTCTGGCAATCTTAAACATGTCATGTTCTCATTCTTTGGTCACCAGTCGCTTGTACATCCTCTCATAAGTTGTGTTCTTTGCCTCTAACACACACTTTTTCACCTCTCGTTTGGCCTCCTTTTATTTATCTTTTAGATTTGCTCGTTCTTCCTCATTAATACAGCGTAAAAGCTCTCTAAAGCTTTGTTATTTAATTCTTATCTTCTCCTGTACATCTTTATTCCACCACCAAGATTCCTTATGACCGACTGTCCTACTTGTTGTAACTCCAAGAGTTTCTTTAGCTGCTTGAATGACTCTAGTGGCCATGGCCTCCCACTTTTGGTTTGCATCTTCATATGGCCCAGTCTGGATCATTAGTATGACCTTATCTCTAAAGATGGTAATCTTTTCGTCTTTGAGCTGGCCCCATCTGATCGTAGGTCTAATTTTCTTAGTTGGTTCGACAATTACTCTCTTCACACATAGATCCGCCAGCAACATATGATGTTGAGTCACTACTGTCTCTCCCAAGATTGCCTCACAGCCCTTCCACGAGCTACGGTATTCTCTTCTCATTAGCAAATAGTCTATCTGCGTGTGTCTCCCATCGCTACTAAACGTGATTAGATGCGAGTCTCTATTCTTAAAAACGAGTTTATAACACCTAGATCATGCGCTAATGCAAAGTCAAGAAACTCCTTACCGCCGTCATTCCTAAGACCATACCCAAAGCCTCCATGCACCAACGGGAAGTGATCATTATCCTTACCAATATGCCCATTAAAATCTCCTGCTATGCATATTTTTTCTTCTCGAGGTATGTCTCCCATAGCTTGATCTAAACTCTCCCAAAACTTCTTTCTTTCCGCTTCCCCTAATCCAACCTATGGTGCATACGTACTAACTACTGCCACTACTTCAACCCCTATAACTATTCTTAACAGCATAAGTCCATCATATCTTCTCACCTCCACTATATTATCTTGAAGCTTTTTAGAAACTAGGAAACCTGCTCCCTTTTTGTTTCATCTGATCCTAAATACCATAGTTTATACTCGTTGCACTCTTTTGGTCTCCTACCCGATCATCTAGTCTTCTGAAGACATGCTATATGTACCCTACGTCTCTTCAACACGTCTATTAACTCTAATAACTTACTAAACATTCCTACATTCCATGATGCCAATCGTAATCTATAACCCTTTTCCCTATAGTTGCACTTCTCGTCACCGAACATGATCTCAGGGCAGCATAATGACTCCTCCTATCAATCTTACCACACTAACCCACCCTAACAAAAAAATACCAGACAAAGCCCACAAATACAGCCACTATTCATGGATAACACCTTAAAAATAAAAGTGTGGCACTTACAATGCACCATTAAATACAGTCACTCACAAGAAGTAAACAGCACACAAGTGATGCACAATCAAATCACAAGAAAGCAGAAATAGCACAAGAATAGAGGATGGCTCTCCCTATTAAAAGCAAGAAGAAATTCTATTTACTCGGGTGTAGGTCTGGGATCACCCCTTTTCGATTTAGCAGATGTTGATACCCCTAACACAGCCAAACAGTTTAAACGGAAAAAGAAAAGTACACAAGAAGAAAAGCAGAGATGGAACGATCTCATCAAATGCAAACCCAAGTTAGGGTTCTTCGGTTAGGCCCCTGTATGAGTGACTAGGTGTGGATTCTGCGATGGCTAGCCACGACGGCCGGCTACCGAAATTGCTCCGGACACACAATAAAGTTCCTTTTATACGGTTTGGTGAGAATTGCGAGTGCCAAACTGCCAATGCTTCAGGATTCAGGGTTAAGAGCCCTTGAGGCAGAGATCACAAGAGGGTAAGCGGTCGCCGGTGGGGCTTGGATCAGATGAGCGAAGGTCGGATTGATTTTGGTCGCGAGAGAAGGAGAGCCAACAGAGACTGGTTCGAGAAGTATCTTGTTCAAAATACCACCACGATCCACCAGCAATGGCTACAATACGGTGAGTGGCTCCAATCGGATAAGATCGGTGGTTCCGTACAGTCACGAAACTAAAGAACAAAACTTCCAGGTGATGAAGGAGAAAAGAAAGGTTAGCACCGGTGGTTCCGTACAGTCACGAAAACTAAAGAACAAAACTTCCGGTGTTGAAGAAACCCAGACCAAGCTATTTTGTACCTCCAATTGAAGATTACAAGAAACTATTCAAACTAAACGAGCTGACCCTGCAATTCGGCCCTTGGGTTTCTTCAAAAGAAGATCCGTAGGTAAAGGCCTTTAATAACTTCATCAACGCCGTGGCGCCGAAGCTTTTGTGCAAATTGACAATTTTCTTGGAGATCTTAACTTGCTCGATGTCACCGAAAAATGAGAAAAACTCGTGAATTTCTCTCTCGGTGGCTAGATCTAAAAGATGTCGCACCTGCACTCAATGATAGATGACCGACGGTTGACGGTGGTCGTGGTGGTTGCTTCTGCGACGGTTACGGTAAGAAGAAGATGCAAGTGGTAATCAATTCTTTTAGGAGGTAGTGGCCTAATAATCGGAGGTTGTAACTACTTCTTTGTTTTTCACTTTCTTATGTTTTATTGTTCGTAATTTTAGTGTCATGAATATATTTTAGTCTATTAGATTAACTAGTTGATCATGAAAATAACGTTAAAAATTAACTGAGTTAGATGCCGCGGGAGCGGAAACTCGATTTATTATAAATATTATTTGGGTTTTAATAAATTATAAATTTTAATTATACTAAGTGGGCTATTAAGTTGTAGGCTTTACTCATATAATTATTTGATATAATATTGGGCTTACAAATTTGTTATTGGATTTACTTGAAATTTGAGGTCATGTAAATTTGCTTAAAGAATTTATTAATAGACTTGATTAACATTTTGGGTCATATCTTGACCATAAAGAGGAAGAGTTGACCGTGTTTGCTCTTTCTCTCGATCAAATATATAAAAGAATGAAAACTTGGGTTTCACTGTTACAAGAACTCCATCGCCATGTTCCTTACTATTTTTTTAAAAACAATTTCTACTCCGTCAACCAAACCTCTGTCTAATTTGAAAAACTCAATGTTAAACCACGAAATAAATTTATTTGATAGTGTTTCATGATTTAAAGATTTCCAGATGAGTTTGACTGTTTGAAGATTGAACCCGAATCTGACACGTTTTTGTTTGTTTTATGTTCAAGTTCTTGTTCGAGACCCATAGATTCTATTAAGATAAACCTATTTTGGTCATTTCTTGCTTTGAATACATACTTATTACAAATTCACGTTTTGGGTTTGGTTCGCAAGTGCAGTATACACAAGTATTCTGTTAGTGTGGGTTTAGATTAACTGGAATTATAGGTTGTTCTCAATTCATGTTTCTGTTCGCGAGGTTATAACAAGTGTGATGTTATTTAAGTTTTGTTTGATCACAATTATTTCAACAAAGATTAAAACCAATAGTGTGTGGTTATTGGATTTGGTTGTTCTCGATTGCAATGTGGGATTTAAGATTTGATTACTTTTTTTTTATCAGAGGGTAGTAGATTTATATATCTTATTTGAATCGGGTTCTATTGGAGTTATGGTTCTCGGTTTACGTTTTTGTTCATAAGAGTTTGAATGTGATCGGCTTTTATTCTATAACAAGGTTCAAATGATTTGTTAGGCCATAGTTTAGTTTACAACCAGTCTGTTGGTTGTTTACTAATTAAGGAAAAATCCTTGGGTTATGAAATAAATGGAACCTGGAATTCAAGTTTAGTTTTAGATTCAAAAAATTCAATGGTTGTAAACATAATTCAGTTGAGAATTATGTATCATTTATTTATGGATCATTCTATGAATAGGACAATAAATTTACATGGTGGGTAGACTCAGGTACTACGAGTTATGTGTGTAATGAGTTGAACTAGTTCGAGGAATTTGAACCAGTTGAACATGGTTTTATGTATAGAAAACAATTAATCTTAGATTATGTGTTGTATGTTTCGGGCGCTCAAAAGAACTTATGTTTTGGTATACTGTTAAATAAATAAGGTTATAAATAGTTTATTAAGTCGGGCATGTTTATTTTGTCTTGACACGAACCTTATTTGGATAATTATATAATGAAATGTTTAAACTTAATATTAATGTCCTGTTTGGTGTTGCATCCGCTTGTATGACATCATCATCTTCTAGTAAAGTGGTTTATGTTTTTAACTTTTGGAATGCTAGATTAGGACATGTGAACTTTCTAAAATTAAAGATATATCTAAAATGAGTTTATGTAAGGCCTCGTTCCCGGGCACCTCACAGCTGGTCATCATTGCACTTTAAACACGTCATTATATATCATTACAAAAATAATGCAGCGGAAACTTTGAAATAACTTTTTCAATTTACTATAAATGCTTTTGCCAGTTAATACAACGTTAATCAATTACAAAATATCTATTGTTGTATTACATCACAAAAGTATTATACAAAAAAATGCCATCCCAAAAGAGCTGAGTAGCCGCCTCGTGCCATCCTCAGCAACCTTACCTGCCAACTGGAAACACATAAAAAATCAGCGTTGCTGAGTGAGTCCTAGTTTTATAATAAAACATACTTTACTTTCATTTAAACCGTTTCCTTACTTTTATGCTATCACACATCATACGTACACATAGATAATATCATTATTATCTTCATCGTTCGTTATCTTTGTTTCTATATAGATCTTGTCACACTTTACCCTCTTCACGGCATGCAGCCATGATTACGGAGGTCGAGTGACAAGGATCCCATTTCATACTTTATCATTATGCTCTTCTGTTCATTACTTTCATTCGTTCGTTCTTTAACTTTCATTCATTCTTTGTACCTCTTTAACTTTCTTACTCTTTCATCTTTACTTCTTTAACTTTCTTACTCTTTCATCTTTACTTCTTTCCTTTACTTCACCCATAAACTTTACCTTTATGTATCGTGGTGCTGGACCTAGGCCTATCATAGACCTTCTATAACGGTGCATCGCACCTCCTGGCCACAGCACCTAAGGTGAAGTTTAGGTGTACCATTGCCACATGCAATATCCTTCTATATCGTGGTACTGGACCTAGGTCTATATCATAGACCTTATATATCGGCGCACCGCACCCTCCTGGCCACAGTACCTAGGATATGCAACAATGGTTCTATACAATGGTTAATCCCAGTGTCAGGATTTTACCCTCTTCGTAGCACACAGCCACGATTACTAAGGTCACAAGACAGTGATTCCATTTCAAGTCTGTTGCAACAACAAGGTCGCTCACCTCCTGTATTTGCTTACAAGCCTTTATTACTCTCATTCATTATTAATGCATGCATTCTTTCATCATGTTCCTCTTTATTATCTTTCATTTTACGTTACATAATACTTTCGTTACATTTATTAATCATAACGCGTAAGGCCACGGAAAGATAAGCACGTATCGAAACAAGGAACATCAACATTTACCAGTCATCAGTCATCACCATCATACATGGCAACCTCATACTTAACATAACATACATCATGCATAACATGCAACACTATCATCATCGTGCCCAACATAACTTCTAAAGCCTCGACGGCCATCTTACATGTACTTACGGGAACTACCACATCATTACTTACCCCTACTCTTTTCCCCGAAAGTCAGTAATTAAACTATGCTTCCCCTCGTACACAACAACCCTATTTGGGCGATTGGGCACCCTTCAGTCGCATGGCCTCCATGCGACTGAACATCATGCGACTAGACCAATGCGAATGAACTCCCATGCGACTGAACCTCCAATCGTGTGAATGGACCCTCCATTGTGCAATTGGAACTATGCGAATGGACACCTATGCGACTGAGCTCTCAGTCGTGCGAGTGATCAACTATGCGACTGAACACCTATGCGACTGGGCTCTCAGTCGTATGACCTGTCATGCGACTGGATCCCTAGTCGTGCGATTGAACCTCAGTCGTACGATTGAACCTTAGTCGTCCCTCAGTCGGCCGATTGGCCCTCCAGTCGCCTAGCCCTAACTGGGCGCAGACTACAGTTCATCCCGAACTACAGTCGTGATTTTCAACCTCCAAACCCTTCCAAACTCATTCTAAACCCAAATCAACCCTCCTAATCCTTAGAAAAGCATACTATGACACCATTCAAGCACACATATGCCCGAAATCACACTCTAAACACACTATACATAATCACACCCAAATGGGTCAAACACACACATTTTCAAAAAACGGGTTTCTATGTGTTCCAGCCCCAAGATCGGTTGAAAACAAGTAAAATAGGGGTCCCAGAACTCACACAAACAAGAAGAATAAGAATAGCTTCGTTTGGACATGCTACACGACGAGTTTCGAGCCCGAATCGACCCGAACCAACCCTTTCTTCCTCTTTTCTTCCTTTTCTCTCTTCTCTCTTTCTGTTGTTGCTGAAATGAGTGTGTGGGGAGGGGGAAATGGGCTGCCCTCTCCCTTAATATGTCTCCATTTGCCCAACTTTCGTGCGTTGGCAGGTTTGGTCCCCCGACTTTGGACTTTATTTCTTTTTCTTCTTTCGTCGGCTATAAAGCTGATCAAACAAATCATCAATCCTCGGTAATGGATACCGATTCTTCACTGTCAACTTGTTCAGCTCACGGTAGCCTATACACGTCCTCATACTACCGTCTTACTTCTTTACGAATAAAACCGGAGCACCCCAAGGAGAGATACTCGGTCTAATGAACCCCTTATCAAGCAGCCCTTGCAACTGCTCCATCAACTCTTTCATCTCCATCGGAGCCAACCGATACAGTGCTTTGGCAACAGGTTGGGCACCTGGTAACAGGTCAATCTGAAACTCGATCTCTCGATCAGGTGGCACTCCTGGCAATTCTTCAGGAAACACATCGGGAAAGTCACACACAACCGGAACATCGGATAGTTGTGGTGTTGGCGTTTATACATTCTTTACATAACACAAGTAGGCGCTACATCCACGCCTCATACACTTTCCCGCCACCGCCATTGAGATCACTTTCGGGATCATCGTGACCCGATCCCCGTAAACAGTTACCGAACTCCTGTCAGGCGCTATCAAACGAATTATCTTCTTTCGACACACTATATTCGCCTCAAAGTCCGCCAACCAATCCATCGCAAGTACCAAGTTGAAACCATCTAAGGTCATCACAAATGGTCCAACCGGAAATATATGACCCTCTAACTCCACATCACAACCCTCTATCAACTCTGAAATCCTAGTAGACTATCCTATGGCAGTTTCTACATCAAATGGTGCCTCAACACGTATACTATTAACAGGAAGTTTAACACATAAAGCAGCAGAAATAAAACTCTTGCTAGAACCTGAATCAAATAACACAGAAGCTAAAGTTTGGTTCACCAGAAACGTACCGGACACAACGTCAGGGTCCGTCCTAGCCTCCTCCTGTGTCATGGTGAATGCCCTAGCGCTCGCCCTCGGTCCTTCACTTCCCGTCTTCTTCACTCCGGAACCCTCAGCCCTAGGCTTCTTACAATCCTTAGTCACGTGGCCCTCCACGCCACAGTTAAAGCATCGGATCACACGACAGTCCTTGGCTATATGCCCCGGCTTCCCGCATCTGAAGCACACGTTCAACCCCAGTCTGCATTCCCCACTATGCTCTCTCCCACACTTACCGCACTTCTTCGTACCCGCACTCGACGTGACCATATGACGGTCATCCACCCGTGCCTTCTTTTTACTCTTTGAGGCATTACCACGACCAAATCTCTTCCCATTCCAGTTCCTATCACCACCACCCTTCCTACTACCTTCAGCCACCTCCACTACAGCCCTTTCATCATGCAATCTTCCAGCCAAGTCCACCGCCGACCTAAACGTGCCCGGTCGGGCAACGATTATATGCCTATGAATATCCGCAAGCAAACCTTGAATGTACCGCTTTATCTTTCATGACAGAGGCATCACCTGATCCGGCACCAGACGTGCCATCTCGTTGAACTTTGTGGTGTACTGTTGGTGTGTCATCGTTCCCGCCTCTAGCTGCACAAACTCTCTCTCAACTTTATCCATCTCTTGGTGAGGACAAAACTCCTCAATGACCAACCTCTTCAGCTCTTACCATCTCATCCAACCAATAGCCCTGCTGCCCTCGGCTTGGACTATATTGTCCCACCAGCATAGAGCCGAGTCCACGAAAGAGTGGGCAGCAAACTTTACCTTCTGATCCTCCCGGCACTCGCTGATGTTCAAAACAGCCTCCATTTCTCTCACCCACCGGTGACCAGCAGCAGCAGTGCCGTTACCATCAAAAGTAGGGGGCTTGCACCTTTGAAATGCCCCATAGTTACAGCCTCGTGCTGACTCCTGCACAGGCTCCTCCTCCTCCTCCTTATTATCGGAAGGAATCGTCTCTGTCTCTGGTTGTTCCCGTCCTCCCAAGGACCGGTTCCTCTCTTGTCTTTCTCCTTCCCGCACTGCCTTTATCACTTCGGTCACCACAGACGGTAAGATCATCTGCATGACCTGATGCACCTCTTCGACCACCGCCTCTTTTACCGTGGCCCTCAAATTTGCACTCTCATCACCACCCTCCGGATGAGGGGTCTCGGGTCCATCAGGAACCACCTTTTCAACTCTAGGTCTGCGTCTTTTGGGCCGCGATTCAGCACCAAGTCCACCACGCGAGGCTTTGGATGATCTACCACCGGCCATCCTCTATCACACACTGAAAGATTCAAACACTAACACGGTCGTTCAAGTGAATAGCTCTGTTTATGTCAAGTATAGTAAGTCCCTAATTACAGTGGCCAGTTATGATTAGCCACTTACTTTACTCTTCGTACCTCGAGCATTACCTGTCCTGGCTACATCAGTATCTAAATCTAACAGCAACACATAAACACATAACATGCGCACATAATACCGGTTAACTTTAAGAAAATACCTGATGGCACGCAGCTACTCAGACTGGTATCCCTTCCCTTTTCGTCCCATTTTCAGTTTAAGTTAAGGTTTATTTTGAAAATTTACCCATTTCACTTAAATTTTGGCTCTGATCCCAACTTGTAAGGCCCCGTTCCCGGGCACCTCACAGCTGGTCATCATTGCACTTTAAACACGTCATTATATAATCATTACAAAAATCATGGAGCAGAAACTTTGAAATAACTTTTTCAATTTACTATAAATGCTTTTGCCAGTTAATACAACGTTAATCAATTACAAAATATCAATTATTGTATTACATCACAAAAGCATTATACAAAAGAATGCCATCCCAAAAGAGCTGAGTAGCCGCCTCGTGCCATCCTCAGCAACCTTACCTGCCAACTTAAAACACATAAAAAGTCAGCGTTGCTAAGTGAGTCCTAGCTTTATAATAAAACATACTTTACTTTCATTAAAACTGTTTCTTTACTTTTATACTATCACACATCATACGTACACATAGATAATATCATTATTATCTTCATCGTTCGTTATCTTTGTTTCTATATAGATCTTGTCACACTTTACCCTCTTCACGGCACGCAGCCATGATTATGGAGGTCGAGTGACAAGGATCCCATTTCACACTTTACTATTATGCTCTTCTGTTCATTACTTTCATTCATTCGTTCTTTAACTTTCATTCATTCTTTGTACCTCTTTAACTTTCTTACTCTTTCATCTTTACTTCTTTAACTTTCTTACTCTTTCATCTTTACTTCTTTCCTTTACTTCACCCATAAACTTTACCTTTCTGTATCGTGGTGCTGGACCTAGGCCTATCATAGACCTTCTATAACAGTGCATCGCACCTCCTGGCCACAGTACCTAAGGTGAAGTTTAGGTGTACCATTGCCACATGCAATATCCTTCTGTATCATGGTACTAGACCTAGGTCTATATCATAGACCTTCTATATTGGCGCACCGCACCCTCCTGGACACAGTACCTAGGATATGCAACAATGGTTCTATACAATGGTTAATCCCAGTGTCTGGATTTTAACCTTTTTGTAGCACACAGCCACGATTACTGAGGTCACAAGACAGGGATTCCATTTCGAGTCTGTTGTAACAACAAGGTCACTCACCTCTTGTATTTGCTTGCAAGCCTTTATTACTCTCAATTATTAATGCATGCATTCTTTCATCATGTTCTTCTTTCATTATCTTTCACTTTACCTTACATAATACTTCCATTACATTTATTAATCATAACACGTAAGGCCACAGAAAGATAAGCACGTATCGAAACAAGTAACATCGACATTTACCAGTCATCAGTCATCACCATCATACATGGCAACCTCATACTTAACATAACATACATCATGCATAACATGCAACACTATCATCATTATGCCTAACATAACTTCTAAAGCCTCGACGGCCATCTTACATGTACTTACGGGAACTACCACATCATTACTTACCCCTGCTATTTTCCTCAAAAGTCAGTAATTAAACTATGCCTCCCCTCGTACACAACAGGCTTGTTTGGGCGATTGGGCACCCTTCAGTCGCATGGCCTCCATGCGACTGAACATCATGTGACTAGACCAATGCGAATGAACTACCATGAGACTGAACCTCCAATCATACGAATGGACCCTCAATTGTGCAATTAGAACTATACGAATGGACATCTATGCGACTGAGCTCTCAGTTGTGCGAGTGATCACCTATGCGACTAAGCACCTATGCGACTGGGCTCTCAGTCGTATGACCTGTCATGCGACTGGATACCCAGTCATGCGATTGAACCTCAGTCGTGTGATTGAACCTCAGTCGTCCCTCAGTCGGCCGATTGGCCCTCCAGTCGCCTAGCCCTAACTGGGCGCAGACTGCAGTTCATCCCGAACTGCATTCATGATTTCCGACCTCCAAACCCTTCCAAACTCATTCTAAGCCCAAATCAACCCTCCTAATCCTTAGGAAAGCATACTATGACACCATTCAAGCACACACATGCCCGAAATCACACTCTAAACACACTATACATAATCACACCCAAATAGGTCAAACACACACATTTTCAAAAAACGGGTTTCTATGTGTTCCAGCTCCAAAATCGATTGAAAACAAGTAAAATAGGGGTCCTAGAACTCACATAAACAAGAAGAAGAAGAAGAGCTTCGTTTGGACTTGCTACACGACGAGTTTCGAGCCCGAATCGACCCGAACCTACCCTTTCTTCCTCTTTTCTTCCTTTTCTCTCTTCTCTCTTCTCTCTTCTCTTGTTGCTGAAATGAGTGTGTGGGGAGGGGGAAATGGGCTGCCCTCTCCCTTAATATGTCTCCATTTGCCCAACTTTTGTGCGTTGGTGGGTTTGGTCCCCCGACTTTGGACTTTATTTCTTTTTCTTCTTTCATCGGCTATAAAGTAAATATCCGGGTGTTACAGTTTAATAGCAGCTTTTGAAATGAATCATAGTACATGTGATACTTGCGAATTAATTAAGATTATAAATAAATCGTTTAAAGATGTTAACAGAATTCTAAGGTATTAGAATTCATTAATTCAGACTTGTGTAATTTTCATAGCCCGCATTCGATTGGTAATAAGAAATATGTTATCATATTAAAATGAAGGATATGGGAGAGGCAAATGTAACCCTTGGTATAAGGATTAAAAGAAACAATAATAATATCTCCGGGACATAGTCTCGCTACATTGAGAAATTGTTAAAGATATCCAATCATTTTAATTGTTCTCTTGTTAGTACTTCCATAGATCCTAGTATTAGGATTATGCTTAATTCATGTGATTCATACCACAATTAGAGTATTCAAAGACCATTGGGTGTTTAATGTATGTTATGATTACCACTTGTTCTGACATACTGTTTGATGTGGGTAAGTTGAACAGATTTATAGTAATACGAAGAAACATACCGTTTAAGTACATGAAAAGAACCAAGAATTATGGTTTATGTTATTCAAGTTTTCCTTCGGTCATAAAAGGGTACTAGGATGCAAGTTGGATCACGAATATGAGAGATTATTCCTCTACTACCGATTGTGTGTTCCTTCTTAGTGAGGAACTATTTCTTGGGCTTCCAAAAAGCTAACTTGCATCATCGGTTCAATAATGGAATTTGAATTTGTAACTTTAGCCACAGTTGGCAATGAAGCTGGATGGTTTAGCAATTTAATCTTTGAGATTCCATTATGGTTAAAACTAATATCACCAATTTAGATCAGATATGATAGTGTAGCTACCTTTGCTAAGCCTTCTAGTTAAGTGAATAATAGCAAGTCCAGACATTTAGGTGTTAGACATAGCATGGTTGGAGAATTAATCATGAATGGTATGATATCAACTGTGTTTGTAAAATTTGAGCTTATAGCTGATCATTTAACAAAAGAGTTAAGAAAAGATCTCGCGAATAATACAACTATAGGGATACATGTTCAAAGTCCGTTTAGAATATCTTATGTCAAGACACATAATTCTCATCAAATGGAATGGAACACATGAGCATAATTATCCTAAGGTATGTGTTTAGACGGCAAGATAAAGGAGGTTAAAACTTCACTTCTTAATAGTTCATTAATAAATTAAAGTGTCGGTGTAAAAGTAATTAATTACCTGTAAGAATGTAAAGTTTAGCCGATTCAAAAAGCTGTGGACTTGAATTTGATATATTCTTTGGAGAATTAGAACACAAGCTAGTAAAGCATCGTGTCAAGTGGAGTTTGGATTTGTAAACGTATATGTATGTTACGTACATGTATTTAAATGGATAACTTAGGTTCAATCCATTGTGATACCCTGTTATTTTAATATATGTATTGTGAAATATACTAAGATGAAATTTCAATCCGCGTGACATTTTCATTTATGTAATGTTTGGGTTTCTGTGAGGATGGTTAAGTTAATTATGGATATCACTAAAGTGGGAGAGAAATGTTGGTAATTTATAATGTTATCAATATATATTTTAGTGTATTGGAATAACTTATTGATCGAGAAAACAAATTTAAGAATTATCTTACTATTTTTAATTATATTAAATGGGCTACTAAGTTTTTGGCTTTACTCATATATATATATATGATATAGTGTTGGGCTTACAAAATTTATTATTGTATTTATTTAAAATTTTAGGTCATGTGAATCATGATTACAAAAATTTATTAATTAAACTAGATTAAAATTTTGGATCATGTCTTGATCATAAAAAGAAAGAGTTGACCGAGGGTTCAAGTGTTTGTTCTTTCTTTCAATCAAATATACAAAACAAGAAAAAGTGGGGTTTCATTGTTACAAGAACTCATTCGGCATCTTCGTCGCTATATTTTTAATAAAATTCCTAGTCCATCAACCCAATCTCTGTCTAATCCTATTGTTCTAATTTCCATATATGCATGGAATGTTATTACTTATAACAGATGCATGTATGCTCAATAATAATAATACCTACAGAGTGAAATATGGAAGCCTATGGGAGATCATGAACAAACATGAAACATGTTCAACATCAGCGTGTGCTTAGGGAGATCATGAACAATCATAAATCGTGTTCAACGTCGGCGTGTGCTTAGGGAGATCATGAACAAACATGGAACAGCTACAACATGGGCATGTGCTTAGGGATTACATCAAGGGCGGATCTAGCTTGATAGGAGGGGTAGCCTCCGCTACCCGTCAACTTTTAACGGGTAATGTAAAAAATACGGATTTGTATAAAAAAAATTAAATTTATAGTTTACGTTACCCCTGAAAAAATATTACATTACCCCTGAAAAAATATTACATTACCCTTGTAAAAAATTACGTTACCCCTAAATTTTTTTAAACTCAACACTTCATATAAAGTTTTTAATTTTATAAAAAATAGTCTAGTATTTTTACTAAAAATATCATATTTTATAAAAAAATTAATAACTAATAAGACCAAAATAACCATAGTCCAATACAATAATAATCAACAAGCCTAAAATAACAATTAAGACAAAAAAATGAAACAATTTAAAAAGCCCAAAACTAATAACTAATTAGCCCAAATAAAAAAATCAAATATAAAACTTAAGAGAAAAAATAAACATTCATCGGCCATCGACACTTCCCATAGCCACTCACCACCCACACCGGCTGACCCTCCCTCTACAGCTGAAGCCTTAAACCGTCGGTCGTCCGGCACACCGGCCGCCGACCTATCGCTTGCTGCGACGACCCTTTCCACCGCCGACCTATGATCTTTCACCGTACACTTCAAGGTAAAAATCTCTATTTTTTTACTCTATTACACTATGAAATTAGGATTTAGAGTTTATGTTGATCATTTTCTAATATTTTAGTGTTATATGTTATACAAATTAGTGATTTGAAATATTTCTAGAGCATGATAATGTTTAATGGTTATTTGGTTTAATTTCTAATATTTAGGCTTATGAAATTAGGTGTATAAAGTACCGATTTAAAATATGAATTAGAGATTTAATATTGAAATTTGGGATTTGAATTGTGTTATTTTCAAATACAATTTGTAATTTTTTGTGTTATTTGTTATAAAATTAGGGATTTGAAAGATGAAAACCCAAGTTATTATTGACAATTGTTATTTAAAAGAAAATTTTAAAAGAATGATATTGATTATAATAATGATAATGATATGCAACCAGTTATATTGATTCTAATAATGATAATGATATGCAACCAATTAATAATGATGTTGTGTAAACTATTCCTTCGATTTTAATTTCTTTGGGATCACTTCCTTCAATACCAAATAAATTTGATTTGAATGATATTCATTCGAACCTTTTTATTATCGTGTTTTTCGATAAATGTACGGTAAAAAAAAATTTACGTTACCCTTGAATTTTTATTCTAAATCCGCCACTGGATTACATAGTTCACTATCTAAATGATAGGTCTTAACATCAGCTTGTTATGATAGATGGTATCCTCTGTGATTTTATATAGTACAGAAATATGAATGAAGGTGATATCCATATCCAAATTACCGTTGTAGACCAGCAATGTCTAATAAATGGGTAGTGTTATGTGCATACATCCATTTTTCACGTGAATGGTGTCTTAAAAGGAAACTCAGACTAGTGGTCGAGATTAATCACTGGAAGTTCAAAGCAATATATTATCTATGGATGCCGCTTTGGAACTTACATGTGAAGCACGGAAATAGTGCACTTATCATCTTATCCTCGAAGTGGCCATACTGATTGGTATGCATTATGATAGAATACATTGTTAGCGGTGGTGTTGTTATGGTTTGTGGATGGCTGATCTTCAGTTCTTGTGAGCTTTAGAACTGATGAGAGAAAGCTGTTAAGAGAATTTTTGCCTCCTTAAATGTACTCACATGCTTAATTCTCATTTTATTATCTGTTTTAGGATGAAATTGATGATCACAGAGGATCGATAGATGGAGAGAAAGTGATTGGAATTCTAGAGATTCATTACATACAATTAATGATTACATAGGGTATTTATATCCTTCAGTTTCTTAGGGATAAAGGCACCAATTAACTTCCATAACTACCCTACTTATATTATGTAACAATAATATAAACAATCAACTAACTTATGTTAAACTAATATAATGCTTAACATAGGATAAACTAATATCAAACCAATATTCTCCCCAGTATTTTGGTTTATCCTTTCATGCTTCATAGTAGGATGGGATCTTTTCTTCCTCATAAATGAGAAGGGATTCTTGCTCTTTTTTTTATTCTTGTTGTCCTTCCATTTTATGCATTCATTCGCAAGACGACCATAGTTTCCACAATTGAAACTTATAAATTTATAGTTGTCTTTGTCTTCTAGAGTCAGATTTTACTCAAGATCTTTTCTTTATTTAGTGAAGTCTCTTTCTTGTCTTTCGTTGAAGTTTCTTCCATGACCTTTTCCATGGTTTTCGTTACCAAGACCACTTTCACGGATTTTGTTACCACGTCCTCTACCAAAGTACTTAATTTCATAACGATGAGTTAAAATTTCCATTAGGAGTTTAGTTTGATGATTTTCTTCTAGTTCATCGTGACTTTTGAGGTGTTTCTTATATATTGTTATTTTTCCTATTGCTTCTTCAAATGACATCTTGTCTATTTCTAAATATTGCTCGATAAATGTGTTAGTTATATATTTATACAATAGTTCTAGAGTATATTTTGGTATTTATTTTCATTACTTGCATGCATTTTGTTAATTTTATAAAATAGTAGTTTTTTGGAATGAAACCTACTTTAATGTGTTTTGGTTGGTTTTGTAAGTGCATTTAATTGGGAGAGAAAGAAAAGACTTAAAAATATTATTAAAAAAAGAATCCTCAATTTAAAAAAGTGCAAAAGATTCTTAAAGTTTAGGAATTTTTATTGAAAATAACTATCCATAAATTTTTTAAAATAGGAAACAAGAAAACCTAAAAATATGGATCTGGAAGTTAAAGGAGGGGAATAAATACAAGATGGCTGAAAAATTAAAAGGGGATCTTGAATACTATATTTTGGCAATCAAATTCAAGGAAGCAAGGAGCAATAGCAATTTAGGTTCTTTTTATTGGTAGAATTCTCTTCATTGCACAGATACTTAATCATTCGTGTTTTGATTTGTAAGTTTTGATTTTAATTTGGTTTTGATTGATCTAATCGTCATGTCCGGCTAGAACAATTTAATTTCAACATTAAGGTTTAATGTTTTTGATTTGGTTTGAACTTATGTGAAATGTTTATGGGATGTTTTATTTTTATGGTTTGTTTGTTTGTTTCTTGATCTTAAACGTGGATCTAATCCGGATATATTAGATTGTTAATAAAATTAGTCACTTTATTAATTATTCTAATAAGATTCTTTAAGATTTACAACGTTAATCAAGTTTTGACTTTTTATATAAGGAACATTTAACGGTTTACGTTTGTCTATAAATTCACTCTCGTTATAGAATCATGCAATCTAGTTAATCCTACCGAACGGCGTGTGTGTTTAATTATAATTAATACTTGTATCGTTGCAACTGCACCCTAAGATCCGAACGGCGTGAGCTTAGAGTAGCGAGTTGGCTCTAATCAACAAACTAGGCTTGATTAGACATTAGAGAGAGTGATATCCGAACGACGTGATGTCTAGTATTGATACAAATTATTAGGTAAAAAGATTAGTGCATTGTAATCATTAATGATCGTAAGCCAAATCGAATCAAGAAATTACCATAGTGTTGGAATTACTTTTCATGTTTGAATTTACTTCAAAATTTAATTAACGTTTTTAGTAATCCCTTTTTCATAATTAAAAACTACAAAAATGTCAATTTTTATTTTCTGGCAGAACCTTAACACGACAGCATGGAATTTCTTTACAGCATTGACATGGTCGTGTGAGCTTGCTAGAATTTTTCTACTTTTTACAATTTACTTATAGTTTTAATTTTTAATTAAAACCCTCACATTCCTTAAACCATAACCAACTATAGTAATTGTGCTAAAACAATTTTTGTATATAATAATTGACACGTATCCTTGAGGACACGAACCCTACTTCCGCTCATACTATTCTTAGTTTGTGCACGGTAAGTTCATATTTTTTTATTATTTATTTGTTGGATTCAATACCTAACAAATTGACGCCGTTGTCGAGGATACGGCGATTATAATCGTTTTATGCCAAGATCTTTTTGTACAGGTACACCACTCGAGATTGACTCGGAGATAGAGAAAACCACAAAGAGTTTAAGGAAACAAGCGAAGCTACGAAAAAAGTTAGCAAGTTCCTCAACACCTATTACTTCACCTCCAGTCACTGATTTTAGCAAGATATACCCTTGTCAAGTGAATCTGAATCTGAAACCGAATCACCACAACCCTCATAAACAACCATCACTTCACCATAATCACCTATCCATCAAGAACCTCTCTCACCCGAACCAAACATGGCAGCTGAAGTGGAACAAACCCTTAGGCAGTGGGCAACCCATGATGTGACCCAACAACCTCTTTGTATAAACTATCCCACTATAGAGAACTTCGAGTTGAAATCTGGTCACATCCGCTTCTTACCACTCTTTCGAGGCCTTAAGAACGAAAACCTTTATAGGTTTATCAAGAAATTTCATGTTATGTGTTCCGAAATAAAGTCACACAATGTTATTGAAGATAAAATCAAGCTTAGGGTATTCCCCTTTGCTATGCAAGATTCAGCATAAGAGTGGTTATATTACTTACCACCGGGGTTGGTAACACATAGAATGATCTTGCAAAACTGTTCTTATACAAATACTTTCAAGAAGTCAAAGCCTTAATTCTACGCAAAAAGATCATCGGGATTAAACAAGCAAAAAGAGAAGCTTTGCATACCTACTAGGAAAGATTCAAAAAGCTATGGGCTCGATGCCCATAACATGGCATCTCGGAACATCAAAAACTTCAGTACTTCTATGAAAGGTTAGCACCACTAGAGAGGCATTTGATAAATGCCTCTAATAGGGGAGCTTTACTTGACAAAACACCAAATCAGAGCCTTGATAACCTCTATAGCTGAAGATACCAAACATTGAAAGTCAACTTGTTTTACAAGTTGACTTTCAATATGAGGGTTACTTACTTCTTTGACCACCCGTAGTACATCATCATACCATCCAACAATAAACAAGAGCTATCATTCAGAACTTCGAGCAACACATGGCTTAACTTGCCAAGGTAAACTACACGCTTAAACCGAGACAAATCCTAAGCATAATGTTTGTGTTATTAACTTGAGAAGTGAGGAAAGTTGTAAAGGCCCGGGAATACATGAAGTAGACAAGAAGGAAGAGACCGTTGATGAAACTAAGAAGGATAAAAAGAAAAAAGCATCAAAACCAATTAAAATGATATGAGATTTACTCCTCTGCCTCCATTCCCTTCAAGACTAAAAGGTACACAAAAAGAAAGGGAAGAACAAGAAATCATGGAGACTTTCCAGCAGGTAGAGTTAGACATTCCACTTCTTGATGTTATTAAACAAGTTCCACGATATGCTAATTTTTTTAAGAAACTTTGCACGTAAATAAAGATGCTAAAAGGTAATGAAACGATAAAGGTAAGTGAAAATGTTTCTACTGTTTTACAAAGAGATTACCCCCCAAAGTGCAAGGAGCCAAGTATCTTCACCGTTCCTTGTAAATTGAAAATTTTAGTGTTCCTAAAGCAATGCTTGATCTTGGAGTCTCTATTAACGTTCTACCATACTCAATTTTTAAAACACTTAATGTAGGACCATTAAAAAGGACCAGGGTAGTCATTTAATGGGCCGATAAGTTTGTAATGCACCCAAAAGGTGTATTAGAGGATTTGCTAGTTCAAGTGACTGAACTAGCGTTCCCAGCTAAATTTTATGTGTTGGATATGAAGGATGATAACTCTCCAAATTCAAGTTCTATCTTGTTTGGAAAATCATTTTTAAAAACTGCTAAAACTAATATTGATGTTTATAATGGTATATTTTCTATGGAGTTTGATGGGGGAGATCATCAATTTTAACATATATTATGTGTTGGATCTAGATTGTATAGGGCTAGATCATTTTTGTATAGGCTTAGTACTTGAATCAAGTCTTGTAATTAATATTTGTAACAGTCCAAATATATATATATATATATATATGTGCTTTGAATCTATAGGTTAACCCCATATATATGTGTGTTGATTCGTGACTTGACAGGGAAAAACAATATACTTGGATGGTTTCCTGAAATTGACCAAGTGTAGGAAACATCTACGGATGAACATTATTGTTAATCCGTAGATATGCTTCTTACAAGACCACATGACCAAGTGAATGTTCCTGCGGATGATCAAGGACCATGAAGTGAAGACTCCTACGGAAGAAGGATTTCCTACGGAAGAACAACACTCCTACGGAAGAGCAAATCATCTACGGAAGAACAAAAGTTCTGCGGACGACAAAGCTTCTGCGGAAGAACAGAATACTTGTATGATTTCAATATCAACAAGTCAAACAAGTCAACCAATCAATAACAAATCCCGAGAGATCCGGTGTTTCCTTAGCCGACTCAAATCATCTATAAATATGAGTCCTAGGTTTCACATCTCGAAGAACACAATCAATCAATATTACGGCTGTTGAGTTACATCATTGTGCAACCCTAACCGCCTTCACATCAAACATTATTCGATTCACAGAATTCGTTGTTCATAGTCATTCATTATTATTCTTTTGTAATCATTACTTTATAATTAATGAAATACGTTTGAATAATTATTGATTTCGCATTTATTGTGTTTCTGTGGTTGTGTTCATCATTAATCATTAAACCAATTAAACGTCAATTAGTGATAATTCCGCGATCATTAAATTGATTTATTTTAATACTGATAATTCCTGAATTGCGATCCTTGGATTCACAGGTGGTATCAGAGCGTTGGTGCTCATTGATTTAGATCAATTGATCTATCAGTATTAAAATTGTTTAATTGATTTTCAAACAATTCAATCAACGACTGGTCATCCAGCAAGCACTCTCTCATTGCTTGTTTGATTTAGATCTATATTCAAATCAATTGAATACTAGATCTGCGTCTTTGATAGATCTGTCAATTTTAGCGTTTAAGTTTTGATTCATCCGTTTGCATTAAACATGAGTACTTTTGGTGGAGGATCTTATCAACCGCCAAAGTTGGAAACCAAAACTGATTTTAAATCCTGGAAGATCAAGTTCAGGAATCATGTGAACTACACAGATTCCGACTTGTGGGAGTCCATCACTCAAGGTCCTTATATTCCACCCACTCTTGGGCCGGATTATAATGACAAGAATCAGCCAATCAGCACTAAGGACTTGCCACCTGATGATGTCAAGAAGGTCAAAGTCGATATTAAAGCATACAGCTTGCTTAGTATGGCTTTGCCTGAAGAAATCTTGATCAGGTGTAAGAATTACAAGACAGCACATTCCCTGTGGAAGATACTTCACACTCTCTATGAAGGGAGTGATGAGATCAGAAGCATAAGGAAAGACACCCTTAGATCACAATATGAAACTTTTCATCATATTGAGGGTGAATCAATTCCTCAGCAACTCCATAGATTTATGCAACTTGTTACTGAGATGAACATCTTGGAGTTAAAATATACTACTGAGGAACTGAACAAGAAGATGCTCCACACTTTGCCTGAAAGTTGGAAGCAAACAGTCTCCATGTTCAAGAACACCATAGATCTCAAGACAACTGGTCTAGATACATTGGTTGCTAAGGTTGAAGCATTTGAACTGGATGAACAGTCAAGAAACAAGAGTGTGAGAACTCATGTCTCACCTTATCACTTCAAGGAAACCAAAAATGCTGGAAGTGCATTTATCTCTAATAATGAAGGTGATAACTCTTGTACTTTGAGTGATGATGAAGAAGAAGTAAGTTTCTATGCATCTAAACCCACTAAGAAATCATCTCAAAGTAAAAATCAAAAGGAAAAGGGAAGATCTGCAGAGTAAAGAGAGACATCAGCAACTGCAAATTCTTCTCAACAAAACAAACAGTCAGAACCAATAACTGTGATATTGGATTCTGAAGAACAAAAAACAGCCTTGCCAGCTTTTAGTTCTAGCTTTCAAGCATATCTAGGAAGTTCTCTTACATCAGCAAACATCTGTCAGCAAGACTTGTAGGAACTCCCTTCTGATGTAGTAGAAGAAATGGATCTACAATGGCAGATGGCAATGATTGCTTACAGAGCTAAGCAATACCTGCGGAGAAATAAAAATCTGGCAGCAGCAAGCAAAACATCAAAGATTGGTGTTGATAAGTCAAAAGTCAGATGTTTCAAGTGCAATCTCTACGGTCACTTCTCTAGAGAATGCAACCAACAATCATCTCCGCAGTATCAGCATCAGCAGTAACAAAATCAGCAGCAACAACAATATCAGAATCAGCAATCAACCTCTCAAAGATCTCTGCATAGACAACCTCAGCTAACATCCCCACCAGCCACAAATACATCAGCAAGACCAAGCAACTCTAAGGAGTCAGGGCTGATCATTTTTCAGGATGGAACATGTGACTGGAGTTTGTATGAGAAGGAAGTGATAAAGGAGAATCAAGCATTAATGGCGCATATGGAAAACAAAGTTCCTCCTATGGCCAGAGAGGTAAAAGACAGGTTATGTTCATCATCATGTGTTGAGGAAGTTGAACGATATAGAGTCCATGCTCAACAATTGGCTGATAATGTAAAGGAAACTATGATTTTAAATGAATCACACTTAAGAGAACAAAAATTATATCAAATCAAAATCAGTTCTTTACAAAAAGATTTAGAAAAATATGTTTCTGAAAACTACAGCCTAAAAGCCCAAGTTGAGCATCTGACCACTTCCTTAACAAAATCCATGGCTGATCATGCATCCACTGAAGTGAAACTTCAGAAGTTTCAATTATCATCTCAACAATATGAGAAGTTGCTAAACTCTCATATTGAATCAAAGAACAGGTCCGGGTTGGGTTATAATGTTGTTGCACCACCTGTTAATGATAACTACACACCTTTACCTGAAACAATGACTAACAATTTGTCAAATCATTTTGTGCAAAGCACCAAAATTGATATCAAAAACAGTCATACCAACAATAATGAAACTGAGATGAGTGAAACTGAATCTACTGAATCAGAATCACTTAAACATAATGAATCAGATTTTGATAAATATGATGACTTGGATGATTCTGATGAACATGATACTGATCAACTAAACATTGGTAAGAATGTTCAAGTTGAAACTGGTCTTCCGCGAGTTCTTGAAGAATCAAAGTTGCAGTACCCTCCAAAGCAACGAAACATGCTGAAGACTATTTGCAAGAGGATTGCTGAACTGAATGAAGGACTACAAGAACTTAATCTTCACAAGATTGATAGCTGCGGATCAAGCACTTAAGCACCTTTGTCATCTTCAGATAAAGGTAAGAAACAAACAACAAACAAGAATGCCCGGAAAGCACTAACTGAGGAATCCGTAGAACATCTGCGGAAACAGAAATCAGAAGAATCCGTAGAACATCTGCGGAAAAAGAATTCTGAGGAATCCGTAGAACATCTGCGGAAAGCAAAAGTTGCCAAGTCCGTAGATCATCTGCGGAAGGCAAAAACTACTGAATCCGCAGAAAAGCAACGGAAGAGAGAAACTGATTCTGCGGACGAGGTAAAAAGAGAGCTCAACAAACATGCACAGAAAAAGCTGAATATCAAGCAACAAAAGGAAGCCAAAGGCAAACAAGCAACAGCTGATGATGCTCCCAACAAAAACAAGAAGAAATCAACTGATGCTTCAGCAAGTGAGAAAAAGAACAAAAAGAAGGCTGAATTTGAAGAAACTTCAGAAAAATATTTCAAATGGTGTGATATGAAGAATCACAACACTGATGAATGCTATTTCAGCAGCTATTGTTCCATTTGCAATATGAACAATCACATGACAGATGATTGTTTCTTCAATAAACACTATGCCATATGTGACAAAAATAACCATTCCACTCAGGAATGTTATTTTAATAAGAAGAACAAGAAAAAGAGCAAAAAGAAGTCACAAGTTTCATCATCCGAATCAGATTCTCAATCCTCGGTAAGTGACAAAGAGACAAATATTCAGAAAGAACAACTAAAGTCAAAGAAAAGATCATCTGTTGTAGACAAGACTTTAAGGAAAACACCAACACAAGCTAAGACACCTCACAAAAAGGTGTATCTGTCTGCCAAACAGACTGAAGTAATTGATGGTTTCTTTGACAACTTTGCAAAAGGAACTCCTGTGTCTCAATCAAAGCAGAAAGATGAAGAAACTTTCAAATCTACAGGATCCTCTCCAAAGTTAAAATACCAACCAAAACAAGCTATGTTGAAGAAAGACTCAGACAAGCATGAAGACATCCAGAAACCTGACTCATCTTCAATAGAATCATCCTCACCACCATCAACTCAAAAAGAAACAACTAATACTGAAACTTCAAGATTAATTCATGAAGGAGTAACTATTGTTGACACATCTGGCAAACCCAAGACAATTAAGCCTTGGGTTGTCAATTCTAACTAATTTCTTTTTGTGTGCAGGAACAATCATGGAGAGCTGACAACAAGTGGTATGTTGACAGTGGTTGTTCCAGACATATGACAGGCAACTGTGCACTTCTCCATGACTTCAAACATAAACATGCCTCTTATGTGGCATTTGGTGGGGATAAGAAGGGAGGTAAAATTGTTGGTGAAGGAATAGTAACTAATGGTGTTTTAACATTTGAAAAAGTAAATTACTGTGAAAATTTACAGTATAATTTACTTAGTGTTTCCCAAATTTGTGATCAAAATTACTTAACACTATTTGATAACACTAACTGTTACATTCTTAAGCCAGGTTTTCCAGTTCCAGCAGACTGGATCCTTCTTAAAGCATCAAGAAAAGGCAACCTATATCTTGGATATGAACACACATCACTCACAAATCATGAGACATGCCTGCTGTTTAAATCTTCAGAAGATGAATCCCAACTGTGGCATAGAAGGCTTGTCCATTCCAATATGAAGAACATGAATAAATTGGTGAAAAATGACTTAGTCATTGGATTACCAAAGAAAGAATTTCATTGTTCTAATCATTGTTCTTCATGTTATAAAGGAAAACAACACAGAGTGTCTCATAAATCAAAAACAATTAACACTAACACTACACCACTCAAACTGCTTCACATGTACCTCTTTGGTCTAACCAATGTACTGAGCATTGGAAAAAGGCAATACTGTTTGGTGATAGTAGATGATTTCACTAGATTCATATGGGTCTTTTTCTTAAAACATAAAAGTGAAACATCTGAAACATTAATGGACTTTGTGATCAAGATTGAGAATCAACTTGATTTAAAAGTTAAAATTTTTAGGAGTGATAATGGAACTGAATTTGTTAATGCTGATCTGGATTCTTTTTGCAGAAATAAAGGGATAGCAAGACAATTCAGTGCCCCAAGAACTCCACAACAAAATGGAATGGCTGAAAGAAGAAATAGAACACTCATAGAAGCAGCCAGAACAATGCTAGCTAACTCTCAGTTGCCCATTACCTTCTGAGCAGAAGCTGTGAATACAGCTTGCAATGTTCAAAATAGAACATTAATTGTCAAAGAACATAATAAAACACCTTATGAACTCTTATTTAAAAGAAAACCTTTTATAGGATATCTTAGAGCTTTTGGCTGTCATGTGTCTATTTTGAATACTAAAGAACAATTGGGAAAATTTTCTGAAAAAGCCTATGATGGTTTCTTTGTTGGATATTCATCCACTTCTAAATCATATAGGGTCTATATTCCAGAACATAACATAGTTGAAGAGACTCCCAATGTTTCTTTTGATGAATCCATGTTTACTACAAATGTAAAAGGATCATCTTGGTTATTTGATATAAATGCATTAACTGAATCATTTAACACTGGTTATCTGATCAATGCAGGTGCTGCGGATACATGCTATCCATTTGTGCCTCCAAGTTTGAATGAAGTGCCCCTGACAGCTGACCCACCAAGGGTACAACTTTCAACTGCACCTCAGCAAGAATCAAGTCAGCAGCATGAAGTTACATCAGTAAATACATCCGCAGATGCATCAGTATCCGCAGATGTAAGTCCTGCCTCAGCTGCTGAACTAAGGGATAAAGAGGAGGTGTTGAATCAACAAACCGTGCCTGCAACTCAACAATGTTCATCCGTGGATGGTGATGTATCTCCTACGGAAGTACAAAATGCCTCCGTAGATGCTACAGTTACTCCTGCGGAAGAACAAAATGCTGCTTCCGTAGAACCTCCTGCGAAAGAACAAAATGCTGATTCCGTAGAACTTCCTGCGGAAGAAGACAACTCAGCAGCAACGCACACACAAGCTGATCCAAATGACCATGAGTCTTTTGATTATTTCATCGACTCAACTTCTCAGCTGACACCATCTGCTTCAATGGGTTTCTCAAACTTAGACTCCACAGTTCCCGTTGATGCTGTCTCAACAAGCAGAATACACAAGTCTCATCCAACAGACAATATCATTGGAGACCTGCATGCTAGAACCACAAGGAGCAAAGGAGGTATGGCAAAATTTGTTTGTTCACCTGCTTTTTGTCCCAAACAGTTCCTGCAAACATTACAACTGCTCTAAAGGATAACAGTTCGATTGAGGCTATGCAAGAAGAACTACAACAATTCAGAAAACAGAAAGTGTGGACTCTTGTAGACTTGCCTACAGGTCAACATCCAATTGGAACAAGGTGGCTATTCAAAAATAAGCTGGATGACAGAGGTATCATAGTGAGAAACAAGGCTAGACTTATTGCTCAAGGATATACTCAGGAAGAGGGAATAGACTATGATGAAGTCTTTGCCCCAGTTGCCAGGATTGAAGCTATAAGGGTTTTCCTAGCCTATGCCTCCTTCAAGAGGTTCACAGTCTATCAAATGGATGTGAAGTGTGCTTTCCTTTATGGGAAAATTGATGAAGAAGTCTATATGGCTCAACCCCCTGGATTTGAAGACCCTGATTATCCACATAGAGTATACAAGCTTGACAAATCTTTGTATGGTCTTCATCAAGCACCCAGGAAGTGGTATGACATACTATCATCCTTCCTGCTGAAGAATGGCTACAAGAGAGGAACAATTGATCAGACACTCTTCCTCAAACATGAACATCAAGATCTTTTGGTGGTTCAAATATATGTTGATGACATAATATTTGGATCAACCAACAAGAAGCTGTGTCAAAGCTTTGAAGATTTAATGAAATCTGAATTTCAGATGAGCTCCATGGGAGAATTGACATTCTTCCTTGGCTTACAAGTTCATCAGAAACCAGATGGCATTTTCATCAATCAAGAAAAGTACATTCATCAAATTTTGAAGAAGTACAATCTTGCTGATTCCACTTCATGCAAGACACCAGCATCAACAATAGACAAGATTGTGCCTGACCCTGCTGGAAAATCCGTAGATCAAAGATTGTATAGATCAATGATCGGTTCTTTAATATACTTAACTGCCAGTAGACCTGACATCATGTTTGCTATTTGTGTTTGTGCCAAGTATTAATCAGACCCAAAGGAGTCCCATCTGAATGCTGTGAAGAGGATTTTCAGATATCTGAAAGGCAAACCTGCATTGGGACTTTGGTATCCCAAAGATGGAGATTTTAGCCTCTACTCCTATTCAGATAGTGACTATGGAGGTGCAACAACAACAGAAAATCCACAACTGGTGGATGTCAGTTTCTAGGACCAAGACTTGTTTCATGGCAGTGCAAGAAGCAAACAAATGTATCTGTATCCACAGCTGAAGCAGAGTACATAGCTGCTTCAGCAGGTTGCTCTCAAGTACTTTGGTTGCAGAACCAATTACTTGATTATGGTTACAATTTCCTTCATACAACAATTCATATTGATAATTCAGCTGCTATGTTTATAACTGCTAACCCAGTTCAACATAGTAAAACAAAATGCATTGAAATCAGATACCATTTTCTGAGAGATTGCTCTGAAAAGGGTCTAATTAAGTTAGTCAAAGTGGACACAACAAATCAGCTTGCTGATTTGTTCACTAAAGCATTTGATTCTGTTAGGTTTAATTTTCTGATAGAATCTTTGGGGATGATTAACTTAGAATAAATCAACAAAAGCATATGACTGACTTTGTGCAGAGTAATAGTTAAGGATAAATTAAGTGTCTGATAGAATATGTGAGTAGGTTCATCTTGAGTGGAAACAAAGCTAAGAGCATGCCCAACTAAAAGATTCAGGTAACTGTCTGTGGGGATTCATTTGAGAATCAGGAAGGTATGTTCTCTCCTGATGTGATCAAATCACTTACACAAGCACACTATGTAAAATACTTTATAATCTTCTATCTTTGCAATGTCATATTCCCTCTGTTTTGTGTAAACAAAGACCTGGGGATATGATCCAAGAGTATGATCTTCATTCTCCCTCTGTTTTGTGTAAACAAAGACCTGGGTTAAAGTTCACCTCTGTTTTACGAAAGTAAAGACCTGGTGACTATGAAGATCATATTTCAGCTCTAAAAAGGAATCACTTGTGATCCATTGTACTTTAAGTCAAAGAGCTTCAACATCAAAGCATTCATGAGACTATAAATATGTCTCAAGATAGAACTTATAACTTAATGTACATAGTCATTAAGTGTGAAATGTAGTGATTTACCTCACCTACGGAAGACATACTCTAATGATAATTGAATGTGGGACTCATGATTGTTACTGATTAACAAACTTCACAACATGATAAATAGCATGCCTAGTTGATACAATACTCATGTTTGAATTTTAGTGGATCTATATACTTACAATCAGGTGTGTATTGAATCAACTAATCAACATCAGCAGAAGCCAAGTTATAGTATGATCCCTATATACATATATGCATATATGTAATTGTTTAAGCCAGATGTTTAATTTGTCCTCTTAACTAATTTTCTCACTTAGACTGTCATATGCCTTTCATGCCTGTTTACAACTTAAATTTATGATAAATGCAACAGTCTCACATTAATCACAAATTTAGGGGGAGTAGTTCATGCATGAAAAACAATAAAAAGCTGACAATTGATTTAATTTACTTTGAAGGAATTGGAACTTGAGCACTAACTTGAATGCAGGATACAGGACACTTGCTTTCTTGTACTCAATTGCCATGCAAATGAAGTCAACAATGTCCAACATCAACAAGTGAGTCTACTCAGTAGACATCATACATTTAAAGTTTTTAAAACTTTGAAGTTCCGAAGAAGTTTCAGTAATACTTTTCATCCGTAGAAGTAACAGTGAAATTTCTACATCCGCAGAAGTCTCAGTAATACCTCATCCGTAGAAGTATTGTGTGATTTCTGATTCAGCAGCAAAACAAATGCATTGTTTGAACTCATACATCCGCAGATGTTAAGACATCCGCAGATGTTAAGGTTCCGCAGATGTTAGGACATCCGCAGATGTTAAGGTTCCGCGGATGTTCTGCGGAAGAAGTAATGCATTCTTAATAAACTTGGTATGCGGAAAGGAATAAATGGGAGTGGGCCCAACATAATTAATAAAAGAAATTAATGTGTTCGCCTATAAATAAGGTTCTGACTCTTAGAATACATTTTTACAGAGCACTTTTTCACTTTTAACTTAGAAAAATGCCCATTTTCCCTCTTTTTCAAAATTTCAAAAATCCGTTCCAAGAACACATTATCAACATTATCCAGTAATCAATTACCGTTACTGCGATGGTAAATCATGTCCTAAACATCAGTACGGAACTGGTTAATCGTTATTGCCATTACAACGATTCAACTGCATGTATTCTAACTCGATTTTCTTTACAGATGGATAATAGATTCGCTAAAGAACACAATGTGTGCGCGTTCTTAAACGCTGATGATCCTGCAGCGGAAGGATGTCGAGATATCATAAGGTATCTTCGACGATCCAGGCTCTTCTACGCCTTGACGGCCGAGCCTGTGATCCATCAGGCGCACATAATCAACTTCTGGAACTCAGCCTGAGTTGAAGAACAAGGTGATGAGGAAGTGATTGTGGCTGAGATTCTGAATGAGCGTCTTCGAATCACTGAAAGCACCATACGAAGATGTCTAGAACTGGGAGATAGAGAGATAGGGCACCCCGATGTATTCGAGAATGAATACATTGAGAAAATTTTCAACCTGATGGGGTATGATGGTGATTACGAGAAAGGGGAGATCAAAAAGGGTAGGCTGTGCAAACCGTACAGATTTTATGCCATACCTACCTAAAGTGCATGTCAAACAGGAAGTTGAGGCTCGACAGATTCTCTCGGCACATATCATCTGGAATCATTAGGATATTCGAGGGGAGAACTTATAACTACGCCAAATACATCTTCAACTGTCTGAGTGAACAAGTCAAACTTCAGAAGAATGACAAGATGTACATGTTCCCAAGATTCCTACAACTTGTGATCAACTCAGAACTTCCAAGACTGAACAGAGTTGGAGATGTGTTTGTTCAATCACACTTGAGCAAATCAGTGCTGAATAAACTCAGTGGGAAGTACCAGGGTAGGGACATGCCAATGTTCGCCCATGTAGTAGATGCCCAAGCAGACCTGCCACAAGAGTTGGCTTGGGTAGATGAAGCAGAGTCATCTGCTGATTCTGCACAAGCACCTCACTCACCACTCCAAACACCACCACACCAACACCACTCACCAATCCAAACTCCACCACTCCAACCTCAATCACCTATCCAAACACCCCCTCATCAATCACAATCACCAGCAAGCATTAACACCAACCGATATCCCCAATTCACCACCATCAATCACCTCTACTGATATCCTCATCATCCACCAAAAACACTCAGCCAATATCTCCAGTCCAACAACAATCATCATCATCTTCTCATCCATCATCACATCACACTCAACCTTTCTCTCCACAACAAATTCAATCCCCTGTACAACCACCACCAGAATCACCAAAACATCCATCATCGGAAAGCGCTGGGACTGAACCATTTGAGATAACTGAGTCTGTACACTCTGAACACTCAGGAGACACTGAGATATTATCTCAAGCCAGCACTGTTCCCTTCTCACCCACACACACAGAAAAACAAGTGTCATCAGCACATACTGAGCCCATAACTTCATTGAAAGATGAACAAATTGCTGATGAACACGGGGAAGTACAAGGATCTGCTCAGGATGTCATTACATACAATGAAGATGACTTGAGTGACAGTGACATTAATTTACGTCTAGCCTGTTGTTCTTTTTTTTCCTGTGAGCAAAAGCTTTTTGGTTGCTGAGTATAACAAGTTAGTACTCAAATCAAATAAGCGAAAACAAAGAATTCAAAAACTGAAAGGTGTAATTCAAGAAAAAGATGAAGAGCTGATGAAGAAAGATGCAAGTTTAAAAGGCTGAGAGAAGATGCTCTAAGCAACAATGAAGTTATTGATGCATTGTTGCAAAGACAACAAGAGTTGGAGGCATCTTTAAAAATTGAGCAAAACGAAAAGGCTGAGCAGATAAACCAAAAGGATGAAGAGATAGAAAAGCTAAAAAGAAAACTTTCAGCTCTGAAAACAAAAGAGGCTTCAAGTGCTGATCAACCAAAACAGTCGGGTGAAGCTTCTAAGCAACTGATTCCATACACCCGGAAAAGAAAATACTTTAGAGCAACCCAAAAGAAACCTGAAGATGAAAGCTTACCAAAAAGACAAAAACTTCCATCCCCTGCACCTACACCTTCAGTAGTTGTGTCTACTGTGAAGGTATCATCTGGAGATGATAATGATAGTGAGAAAGAGTGGGAGTTGACAAGAATGGAGTCCCCTACTGGTGAAAAGGGAGGAAAGGCCGATGACCTTCTAACAACAGTAGACATCATGGAAGAGAGGCCTGATTCTAGCATGTTCATGACCTTTATCAACCATGGTTTTCCATATGACATAGTTGAGAGGATGAATACATCTGAGATGAAGAATGCATTGAAAGAGTTTGAGTTTGCAAGGTTCATAATCCCAAACTGTGATTATGAAGCCTTTACAATCTTTTAGTCATTAGAGAAACTTAAAAAGGATCTGGGCCACTGTGATACAGCCAAACTTACCAAGTACAATATGACTTGCTGGTTATAGGGCCATAACTACAAACCGCATGAGCTTAAAGGCAGAACCACTGAAGAATTGCGGAGGATGATGGAGCATGTGATGAAGGTGGAACTAGAAACTGGTGTCAAGTTCAGAACCACTGCTCCACATCCAAAAGAACAACAAAGTAAACTTACTGCTGATCCAATAACAGTTGAACCAAAAGATCAGCACAAGGAAAAAGAAACACTGATCAGAGAGCCAAGGGCAGTGATCCCCGGAAAAGTATGGCCTCTGGGAACAACTGTCGAGAGATTACATAGAAGAAATCAACTCTCATAGAGCTGTATGATCATATCACAACTCCCAGTTCTGTGGAAGAACACAGGATTATGGCCTGGAAATATGATCCAGACTGGGATTGTGCAGTAATAAAGAGGACATCTGGAAGGATTCATACTTCCATGATGTGGAAGTTCTGCTTAGCCTTCCGGAGCAAGATATCAGGGATTTGCAAAGCATCCCAATATCCAACTATCCAATCCATCTCAGGGGGAGAGACTTCTCTGGAGCTGTAAATGGTATGAAGACCAGATTCATTGATGATGTGCTGACACAAGCAAAGAAAAATGATAAGGAGCACAACAGAATCAAACTAAGCAAGAAAGAAGATCAACTGAAGTTTCATCCCTTGTAGATGAAGAGATGCTAAAGAGAGTTGGATGTGATAAAAACTCAGGTACCATCAAAAGCATAAAAGGAAATCAATTCACTTATCCTATCACAGAATGGGGATATGTTGAAAAGACTAAAGAGATGGTATTGCCGAGAAATGCTGATGGGTAGAAGGCTGATAAGATCAGGATCTTTGATCCAATAGAGATAAGATGCTGCATCCAAGCTACACATCATACCTTCACGACAAATTCTTCCCAAAGCTAACAGATGAAAAAGCTCAGAATGATCTCTGCCTGTATGTGCATATGATACAAGTTGTAGATAAACTGAATGCAAAGGCACACAAGAGAAGGAAGCATGAGGCTGGGCTACTGAAAGGTACAACAATAGCTGAAGTATCTGAGCTCAGAATCTCAGAGGAAGATGAATTAGAAATTGTACATAATGATAGTGTAGTGGAAACACTCACTACGGAAGAAGATGTTTTGGGTCTGAGCTATGACACGCTGAAGAAGATCAGCAGGATGAAGATCAAGTACAAGTACGATGATCAGAAGACTGCTGTATCTTACTTCTACAATAAAATGATAGCAAGAGTCAAGGAGCTTGCAGTTTTGAAAGACTGATTACAAGGAGCTAAGCCTAAGGGGGAGTATTGTTGGATCTAGATTGTATAGGGCTAGATCATTTTTGTATAGGCTTAGTACTTGAATCAAGTCTTGTAATTAATATTTGTAACAGTCAAAATATATATATATGTGCTTTGAATCTATAGGTTAACCCCATATATATGTGTGTTGATTTGTGACTTGACAGGGAAAAACAATATACTTGGATGGTTTCCTGAAATTGACCAAGTGTAGGAAACATCTACGGATGAACATTATTGTTAATCCGTAGATATGTTTCTTACAAGACCACATGACCAAGTGAATGTTCCTGCGAATGATCAAGGACCATGAAGTGAAGACTCCTACGGAAGAAGGATTTCCTACGGAAGAACAACACTCCTACGGAAGAGCAAATCATCTACGGAAGAACAAAAGTTCTGCGGACGACAAAGCTTCTGCGGAAGAACAGAATACTTGTATGATTTCAAATATCAACAAGTCAAACAAGTCAACCAATCAATCACAAATCCCGAGAGATCCGGTGTTTCCTTAGCCGACTCAAATCATCTATAAATATGAGTCCTAGGTTTCACATCTCGAAGAACACAATGAATCAATATTACGGCTGTCGAGTTACATCATTGTGCAACCCTAACCACCGTCACATCAAACATTATTCGATTCACAGAATTCGTTGTTCATAGGCATTCATTATTATTCTTTTGTAATCATTACTTTATAATTAATGAAATACGTTTGAATAATTATTGATTTCGCATTTATTGTGTTTTCTGTGGTTGTGTTCATCATTAATCATTAAACCAATTAAACGTCAATTAGTGATAATTCCACGATCATTAAATTGATTTATTTTAACACTGATAATTCCTGAATTGCGATCCTTGGATTCACATTATGCAATGTGTTACCTAACCGATATCTCATCCTTAAACTATATAGATATAATTGAACCACTAACTGTTAAATGCATTGAGTTATCTATCCTCGATGTTCCAGCTTTAGTGTCAAACTAGATTATTGATGAGGATGCAACAAAAGGACATATTAAAAAGCTTAAGCTTGGGGACGTATTGTGGAGCTTGCCCTAGGCTGAATGAGATTCCAAAAGTCTATCCAAAGATGTTAAAGAAAGCGCTATGCAGGAGGCAACTCGTATTTTTTTTATCTTTTTATATTATTTTTTTTCATTTATTTCATGCTAAATAATTTTTAAATTAATTATTGTTTTGCTTTTTGTCAAACAGAAGGTAGAAACGATCGTGTCAAAAACTCGTATTAAAAATGAATGGTCGCGCCAGTAATGATAAAAGCAGAATTGGGAAATGGCCGCATAATGATTGTTTTGTAAGTCAGACACGGCCGCATAAGCCTTTGGAGTTCAAAAGAGGGTCATCCTCCAATCATAATCGCTACTTGGCTTCTTTTCCAACCTCAACTCCATGACCATACCCTTCCTCCGTTCCTTCCACCACCACTCGCCAACGTCTACCGCCATAGTAGACTCATTTCACTATATTCTTTAAGCCTTGAGTACGAAGCTGGATTTAAAGCTTGTGGAGATTTATTTCTACTTTATTATTATTGTTCTTTTACATAGTTTATATTCTTATTTTACTATTTTTTATTTTCTATATTGCATTTAATTGGTATATCTAGTAGACATTACTAAAAAAAACAAAAAAGGATCACACCTTTATAGTCCCTGAAATGATTTTGAGAACAACATGAAAAATGATATCACCTTTTATTATGTTAATTATAGGTGTTTGCCAAAAACACTTATAGTAATAAAAAGACAAGTGTATCCCGTTATGCTAGTGTCATTTGTTCTTGGGTTTACAAAGATAACACGCCTAATATCCATGCGTGCCTAACGTCAATCTGATCATATAAGGAGATCGAAACCTTGAAAAAATAGGTTGAGAGTCGAGTCCATCTAATTTATAAAAAGAAACAAAAAATAAGGGAAAAGAAAATGCCAAAAAAAACAGAGAGAGAGAGAGAGAGAGAGAGATATATATATATATGATAAATAAGCCATAATAATGGCAAATCATTTGTGGTCTCGCGTGATGAAAAATTGATCACTTGTTTAATATAGTCCTTGATGTTATGAAGGTTTTTACCGTGTGAAGAAAGGTGTTGGCATACTTAAATTACTAATATAACATGGATTAATTAATATGAAACGATAAATCTGGAACTTAAAGGTTAGAAGATCATAATTAGCAAATTGAGTATATTTAATAAAAATTTTAAAATCCTCATTTATGCACGACAACTAAAAACTAGCATAACTAGATTATTTCGTTCTCATACTTCTTACACAGGACTAGGATAGTGTTACCAATATCCTAATCATATTACTGTTGTGTTGTTATTATTTGTTTCCGATTCCTGGTTTATTCCTATTTTTAACTTACTTGAGGACAATGAAAGGTTTAAGCTTAGGGAGATTTGTTAGTTATATTTTTACACTTTAATTATTACAAATTTAGAGTATATTTTGGCATTTATTTTGCATTACTTGCGTGCTTTTTTCGTTTATTTTATAAAATAGTAGTTTTTGTGGGATGAAATCTATTTTGATGTGAAATCTACTTTAGTGTGTTTTGGTTGGTCTTGTAGGTGCATTCGATAGGGAGAGAAGAAAAAGACTTAAAAGAAAATATCATTAAAAAATATCTTGAATTTTAAAGAGTGAAAAAAATTCCTAAAGTTTAGGAAATTTTATTGAAGATGACTATCCATAGATTTTTAAGATAGGGAACAAGAAACCTAAAAATATATATCAGAAAATTAAAGGATGAGGATAAATAGAGGAGGGTTGAAAATTTAAAAGGGGATCTTGAATACTATATTTTGACAATCAAGTTCAAGGAGGCAAGGAGCAATATTGTTGGTGGAATTCATTTCATTGTTAGGATATTTAATCATTCATGTTTTGGTTTGAAAGTTTTGATTTTATTTTAGTATTGATTGATTTAGTCATCATATCCGTCTAACATAATTTAGTTTCAATATTAAGGTTTAATTTCTTTGATTTGGTTTGAACTTATGCGAAACGTTTATGAGACGTTTTTATTTTAATTATTTGTTTGTTTGATTCTTGATCTTAAACCCAAATCTAATCCCGATATATTAGATTATTAATAAAATTGGCCACTTTTTTAAATTTTCTAATAAGGTTCTTCAAGATTTAAAACCCTAATCAAGTATTGAATTTGATATAAGGATCATTTAACGGTTTGAGTTTATCTATAAATTCACTCTCGTTATAGAATCACATAATCTAGTTAAACATACCGAACAACCTTTGTGTTTAATTATAATTGATACTTCTATCGTTGCAACCCACACACTAAGATCCAAACGGCGTGAGCTTAGAGTAGCGGGTTGCATCTAATCAACGAACTTCGTTTGATTAGACATTAAATATAGTGGATATCCGCACGACGTGATGGCTAGTATCGATACAAATTATTGAGTAAAAAGGATCATTGCATCGTAATTATTAATGATCGTAAGTCAAATTGAATCAAGAAATTACTTTAGTGTTTAAATTACTTTTCATATTTGAATTTACTTGACAATTTAATTAACGTTTTTAGTAATCCCTTTCCATAATTAAAAAATATAAAAAAATGTCAATTTTCATTTTTATAGCAGAACCTCAAAACAGCCATGTGGAATTTCCTTTACAGTTTTGACACGTCCGTGTGAGCTTGCTGGAATTTTTGTACATTTTGTAATTTACTTTTAGTTTTAGTTTTTAATTAAAACACACACCTTCCTTGACCCATAACCAACCATAGTAATTGTGCTAAATGATATAAAATAATTTACACATATCCTTGAGGACACGAACCCTACTTTCACTCATACTATTTTTGGTGTGCACGGTAGGTTCACATTTTTTTATTATTTACTTGTTGGATTCGACGCGTAACAAAATGTAACTATTGGTAGAAACCTTTTAGCAACCAAGTTAAGTAGCTTTCTTACAATTATTTTATCTTAAAGGGAAGTACAATGGCTTTTGAATTTTGGCTCTTATGTTGTTTAACTTGCTTGCGAAGTTACTTACGACTTCATTTTCTTTCATCTTTAATGTCTCTAACTCGCTTCTTAAGGTTTGTAGACGTGTCTTTAGAACTAGGTATGCTCCAAGGTATGTGTATACATTTGAATGATTCCTAAACGTATATTACATTTTCACATTGTTCTACTTGCATTAATATATCTTCAGGTAATATTTGAAAGATCATTGCCTTAGTTGTATATACTTGCATTAATCGTTTCCATTAATAATGCCTATGAGGTGTAATTTGTCTCGATTAACTTGGGATATTGAAGTGATATGTTCCCTTATTCTCGTGTTGATGTCGATATAATTCCTGATTGTTCTGTCATGTTTTCTTGCTTAATCTTCTTGGAGCACTTCTGTCCTATCTTGCTTTCAAATTTACTTTAACTTTGCTAATTTCTTTGCTTACTTGCTTGCACTTGTTTCTTGCTAATTGATTCTTGCTTTCGTACTTCTTGCTTTGATTTGCCACAAAGGTCTTCTTTCTTACTTTGCCACACAGGTCTTTTTTCGATAAATGCCACACAGGTTGTCTTCTTATTTTGCCACACAGGTCAAACATGTAACACAGGTCCTTACTCTTGTTCGCTACACAGGTCGAACCTGTCACACATGTCTTTTTTATTTTTCCACACAGGACGAATTTGTCACTCAGGACTAATTTTCTTGCTTGCCACACAGGACTAGTATGCCACACGGGTCTTTGAATTGCTACGAACCAAATAGGTTCGGACGTATAAATTTCCAAAGGTTTAAACAGAACTTGTTTGACCTTCCTATAGTCAAACTTGATTATTTTGACTTTTTCTTAAAATCAAAATAATATTTACTTGATTTTCTTTAATAAATTTGTTTTGATTTTTCCTTTAAAAAATAAACTTCGTATTTTGTTCTTTTTTTTTAAACTTCTGAATATTATTAAAAGAATAATAAAAGTAAAACCGTTTCCTTCAAAAATTCAGATGTGACTTTTGCTTTTTCTTTAAAGAGTAAATTTCAGTTTTGGTCCCTGGGGTTTGATCATTTTAATTATTTTAATCCAAAAAAAAATCTTTGATCATATTATGTCCTGTGGTTTCATTTTTGTAATGGTTTTGGTCACTGTCACTAACTCTGTTAGTTTTTACAGTTAAATGTAAGGGTACTTTGGTCATTTTACATTTGAAGGACTAGTTATGTAAATTATATTAGATTAAGATAATTGTTGTAATTTTCTAAAACAATAAAAAAATCAAAACCTAGATATAATCGAACACATCTCCAGATCTCCCAACCCACCCACCCCACCCTACCACAGCTGCTGCAAGTGTGGTGATGTCTCAGGAAGACGATGGCAATGACGCAGGCGGTGGCGATGACGCAGGCGGTGGCGGTGACTCAGGCGGAGATTGCGATGAAAAATAACGAGCAATTGTTTCCGACGATAGTCCATTTAGGGTTCCACAAAGGGAGCAAGTGCAGGCCTACTGCTCTTGGTCATAATACGTGTTGTAGTACCCCCTGTAGTTCTCGCACCTAGGGATCAACTCTCCGCCGGATCCGTACACCGGCGAGTTGTTGTTCTCGTCCTTGTTGGCGAACGGCGTCATCGTCACTCCCCCTGGTAGACCTGAAGAGTCCTGTATCTCGGGATCCATCGGAAAACAAACCACCGTCACTCCTCATAGTAGACCTGAAGAGTCCCGTGTGTCTGAATTTTACTATAGGCCAAGTGACATTTCCGGTGGCGCTGTGAGGGACCCACTCACAGACGTACGTCGGTTTGGCGAAGACGTGAATGGGCTTAGAGGATAAACCGATAACAGCGAAGGGGTTGAATCCGCCTCTGTAAGCTGACATGAGTATAAAATTGTAAGTGGCAGTGTCGCAGTGTTGAAACGCCTCTTCACCACACCGCCTTGAAGCATGACGTCGCGTTGCTTGATCTGTCAGTGTTGGATTTCGCGCGGGCGGTGGTGGGAGGGTGGTGGTAGGGAGGCGCAATGGCGGAGATCTTGAACGGAGAAGGAGAGGTGTGAGGGGAAGAATTGGAAGAGGGTGACGATGGTGCAGAAGAAGAGGAGGGCGGAGAGGAGGAGCTTGAGCTCAGGGACACAGTTCCATACGATGCCGATGAACATCTTGTTGTTAGGGTTAGAGTTTTCAATTGGATCTTTATCCTTCACCATTTTGTTTCAAATGGTGGTGGGGTCTGTGGGGATAGTTATAATTTTACATAAACAGTCCTTTATGTGTAAAATGACCAAATACACTTACACTTAACCTAAAAAATTAATAGAGTTAGCGTCAGATATCAAAATCATTATAAAATGCAAACGCCGGGCCTTGATATGTTCAAAGATTCATTTTTGAACCGAAAAGGTTAAACAGATCCAACATCAGTGACAAAAAACGAAATTTACTCTTCTTTAAAATATCAACACCAATCTTTATTAACTCATTACCTTTCTTTAATAACTCTGTTGACTTTGAAAGTCAAATTGCCCGATGAAACTTCCGTGTATCGTTTCCTCCAATCAAATTCAGTCGAACAAATCAATGATCTGTATAAAACCTTTGATCTTATTCTAAGATTCGTTTACAAATTGTTTTTGATAATCGAATATCGTGTTAAAACAAAATTTGGTTTTCTGTTCAACCGATTGAAATGAAACGGGGTTCGGGAACTTGAATGACTCGATCTGTGTTGTTGATTCTTGAAAAGATGAATTTGGAAGTGTCTAAAGAATCTATTTTGAACAAGTTCTTTCGATTTGAATGCGTCTCTGTTTCTTATAGAATTGCCGGACTCTCGCCGGAAATTGGTATCCTCCGATTTGTTGAGAACGGTTTCGGGTTCTAGATTCTGATGATCCTCTTGATTGATTTCACCACAGAGATGATATAGGAATTGATATTCACGTTCCTTGTTTATTGATTTGGTTCAATTTGTATTTCTGTATTGATGACAAGAACAGGGATGAACTTTAACGATGTGTTCTTCGTGGATTCTTGAGACGATGCCTCTGATACCAGTTTATGATCACAGGGTGTTAAAGGATCGATAGATTGAGAGAATCTGATTGGAATTCTAGAGATGCATTACATATAATTGATGATTGATTACATAGGGTATTTTATACCCTTCAGTTTCTTAGGGATTAAGGCACCAATTAACTGCCATAACTACCCAACTTATGTTATGTAACAATAATATAAACAATCAACTAACTTATGTTAAACTAATATAATGCTTAACTTAGGATAAACTAATATCAAACCAACAGAAATGTACTCCCCTAATGTTGCTGATGCCAGTTTTGTCATGTAGATTTATTCTTCCTGGTTATAGTATTTGCAAATGTTTCATTTTCTATTATCTTTATGGTTGCTATTTGTTTAGATGTTATATGGATGATAAAATGGGCTTGGATCTTAGGTGCAATCAGTATCAATTGGTCATTGCTTTCCTATGGCCTCAATGTTGCTAGAGGGTGGGACGTATTCGAAGGTTGCTGTTGTTGTTCAGTTTGCGTGGCTACCGGAGGAGGTATGTGTAATTTTGACGATGGATGATCAGATGACATTGGCCATGTCACAGTATGTTTTGAGGGTTGAACTAGCAGCTAACTGTAAGGCCCTCCTTTCCAGGGGGACCTCACAGTTGGTCATTCACAGCAAAACATAAATTTAAAACAATCATTTACTTATATATGTATAAATAACTATCGCAGTGGAAAATACGGTAATTTCAATTCATTACAATGTAGCTAAGTTAAAATATAAACATTGTCTTTAAACATCAAGACTATTCAAAAGTCCTCTTAAGTTCTTCTTTATCAGGGATGCCAGTCTTTATATGCCAAGAAGCTTCAATTTCCATGCTCCCATCCCGTAAGCTCTAACTTTCACCTGTCAACTGATATGCATACAAAAGTCAGCTTCGCTGAGTGAATTCTAGGTTTACTTTGTTAAATAACTTTCTTGAAAGTAATAGCTTTAGCGGTTAAAAATAATCATCATCTATCAAACATCTATACACCCGGGCTATTTCTTTATCGATACTTTATCATTTCTTGTTATTTATTACTCTTCTTTATCCATCAATTCTCTGTCACAATCGGTGCCTAGGCTCGCCTAGGACTTTACCGACACGCCAATTAAGGACTTACTGTCGTACCCGATCAGGCCATTATTGTCATGCCAATTCAGGACTTACTGACCTGCCTGTTCGAGCATACTTTATCACTTTATCACTGGTGAGGGCACAACGAATGCAACCCTCCTTTATCAATTGCTTGCAAGGCTTTACTTTATCACTTTATCAAGGTACATGTTATGGGCCTCATAACCTTTCTTTAAGTTTCACTTTCATGCTTAAGTTATACATAATATAACACAACACAATACAAGGTAATTCATTAGAAAATCCCATTTTCCGTATAAGATAGTGTATAAACTTTACTTTAGAAGAACCGTTAATAAAGGTATGTATTTAGTATGCACACCGCCCCAAAACGTTTAAAACATGTATAAAATAGGGGATCTAGAACTCACCTTAACTCGTCCAAGTAGCTTAAATTTTAGGTCACTTAAGCTATAGCCGGAATACTCTAGCTGCACGAAAGTTAATATGCAAAAACGTCATTTTCTTCATAGTTCCGCCCACAGTTTCGCTGGTAGTTTCGCTGCCAGTTTCGCTAGCAGTTTCGCTGCAAGTTTCGCTAGCAGTTTCGCTACCAGTTTCGCTGGGCAGCACCTCTGTCAGTTTCGCTGGACAGATTCGCTGGCATGATCGCCCAACTTTCGTTGGAATTTCCTAGTTTCGCAATGTCTAAGGTCAGCCTAAGTACTTAGCGAAGCTATCAGCAGTTTCGCTAGGATTCTCCTAGTTTCGCTGGATAAATGCACAGTTTCGTTGGATGAATACTTAAATTCGCTGGATCGGGGCCCAGTTTCGCTGGATGAACAAAAACTAAGAACCAGCCCGTTTTTAACCCAAAATCTTAACTTTTTACGTCCAAATCCTTGGTTTACCTTCCATGAAACCAAATCTAAGCTTTTTACACGTTTTCATACGTAAAAATTTGACTTTTATGTGTTTCTTTGAACTTTTCAAAATCCCAAAACCCTAGAATCCGGGTTTGATCTACAGAGGGCCTTAGAGGTCGATTCTTACCTTGTTTTGTTACTCTTTCCTTAAGCCTTGATGCTCCAATCAACCAGATCTTCACTCTTCCACCTTTGAATCTCCAAAACTTGAGTTTTCTTCCACTTTCTCTCTCTACTTTCTCTCTCTACGAATCTGGTGGCTAGGGTTGGAATGATGGAATGGATCTGATCATGCATGGTTTAAGGGCTGATTAAGGGCCCTTAAACCTATCAACCTAGCCCATTAAGGCTAATTTGGTCCATAGCCCACTAATTTACCCTTTATTCTTAAATTAACCCTTAAAAGCCCATTATTATTAAATGGGTTGTTTCAGGAAATTTCGGAGCGTTACAAGTCTCCCCCCTTATTCAGGTTTCGTCCTCGAAACCTGCCTTGTCGTTAAATAGATCGGGGTATTGTCGTCTCATTTCCTCCTCGGATTCCCAGGTGGCATCCGACCCCTTTCGATGTTTCCATTGCACCTTGACTTGCTTGACTACTTTATTTCTCAATTGTTTCTCCTTCCGGTCCAGTATAGCCACTGGTTGCTTTACATAGTTCAGTTTCTCGTCCACTTCGATGTCATCTAGAGGCACGACTGCCTCATCCGGTGCTAAACATTTCCTTAGGTGTGACACATGAAAGGTAGGGTGAATCCCGCTTAGTCCTTCTGGGAGGTCTAGCCTGTAAGCGACATCCCCAACTCGGCTAGTACCTTAAATGGTCTGATAAACCTGGGACTCAGTTTCCCCCTCTTCCTAAATCGGATAATCCCCTTCCATGGCGACACTTTTAACATTACCCTGTCACCCACGCTAAATTCGATAGGTCTCCTTCTTCTTTCGGTGTATGACTTTTGTCTATCCTTTGCAGCCTTCGTTGTGGCTTCCACGACTTCTAAGCTTCCTAGCTCCTTCTGTCCGACATCACCCCAAAAAATAGGAGTTCTGCACCGTCGACCGTACAATAACTCATATGGGGGCATCTTAATACTGGAGTGGTAGCTGTTGTTATAGGAGAACTCTGCTAGTGGCAAATGATCATCCTAGTTACCGCCGAATTCAATAACGCATGCCCGAAGCATATCCTCCAGCGTCTGGATCGTTCTTTCCGATTGCCCATCGGTCTGCGAGTGGTATGCGGTACTCACATGCAACCTCGCGCCCATTTCTTCATTGAACTTTCTCCAAACTTTGAGGTGAACCGCGTATCTCTATCCGAAACAATCGATACGGGCATACCATGCCGCGCCACAATTTCTCGGATAAATAGTTCAGCAAGCTTTTCTGAACTAACTGCTTCCTTGATTGGAAGGAAATGCGCACTCTTGGTCAGTCTATCAACTATCACCCATATCGCGTCGTGGCCTTTTGTCGTGCGTGGCAATTTGGTGATGAAGTCCATGGTAACATGTTCCCACTTCCATTCTGGTACTTCTAATGGCTGAACATAACCATAAGGTCTTTGGTGCTCAGCCTTCACTTGTAGGCACGTTAGACATTTGTTTACACATGCAACCACATCTCTCTTCATCCCAGGCCACCAACAGTCTTTCTTCAAGTCGTGGTACATCTTATCTGCTCCTGGGTGTATTGAGTAGCGGGTTTTGTGCGCTTCATCCATAATCCTTTCTCGCAAGTCGCCATGCCTCGGAACCCATATCCTGTCGTGAAAGGTCTTAACACCCAAGGTGTTCTCTACCAGTTCATCTACCTTTCCCACCATCCTTTCCTTCTTTATTTGTTGCTCTCTTAAAGCGTCCATTTGAGCTTTGCTTATCATCCTCATAACATCTGGGGTCACTACTAGTTGGCACGCCTTCACCCGGAATGGTTCATATCCCTCCTTCCGGCTCAGGGCATCGGCTACCACATTTGCCTTACCCGGGTGATAATGGTTTTCACAGTCGTAATCCTTTATTAGTTCCAACCATCTCCTCTGTATCATATTTAGGTCCTTCTGCTCAAAGAAATATTTCAGAATTTTGCAGTCGGTAAATATGGCGCACTTAGTTCCATATAAATAGTGTCTCCATATTTTAAATACGAACACTACTGCGACAAGTTCCAAATCGTGAACCGGGTAATTAACCTCCGTGTCCTTTAGCTGTCTGGACGCGTAAGCTATAACCTTTCCTCTTTGCATCAACACACAGCCTAACCCGCAGTAAGAAGCATCGGAGTATACCGTTAGGTCTTCATCTCCTTCCGGTAGGGTTAGTACAGGAGCTTTGGTTAGTCTATCCTTCAGTTCCTGAAACGCATCTTCCTGTTCTTTTCCCCAGTCGAACACCACGTTCTTCCTCGTTAACCTTGTTAATAGGGAAGCTATCTTTGAGAAGTCTTTGATGAACCTTCTATAATAGCCAGCCAATCCCAAGAAACTACGGATCTCGGATGGCGTCCTTGGGGAATTCCATTACGTAACTGCTTCAACCTTTGCTGGATCAACCATAACTCCCTCCGAATTTATAATGTGCCCTAAAAACTGCACCTCCCGTAGCCAGAAGGCACATTTAGAGAACTTCGCATACAGTTTCTCCCTTCGTAAAGTTTCTAACACCTCCTTAATGTGACAAGCATGGTCTCCTTTGTTCTTTGAGTATATCAAAATATCGTCAATGAAGACTATCACTGATCGGTCCAACGTCGGGCGACACACGCGATTCATTAAGTCCATGAATGCCGCAGAAGCATTGGTTAGCCAGAAAGACATAACCAGAAACTCATAATGGCCATAGCGCGTTCGGAAGGCCGTCTTTAGGATATCTTGCTCCCTTACCTTCAGTTGATGATATCCAGATCGGAGATCTATTCGGGAGAACCAGCTTGCCCCTTGTAATTGATCAAACAGATCATCTATCCGGGGTAGAGGGTATCGATTCTTTACGCTCAACTTATTCAACTCCCTATAATCTATACACATCCTCATGCTGCCATCCTTCTTCTTTACAAACAACACAGGAGCGCCCCATGGAGAAATGCTGGGCCTAATGAATCCTTTGTCAAGGAGTTCTTGCAGTTGTGACATGAGCTCCTTCATCTCGGACGGAGCTAGGCGGTAGGGTGCCTTGGCAATGGGTTGGGCTCCTGACAGTAAGTCAATCTGAAACTCTATCTCTCTATCTGGTGGTACTCCGGGCAGATCCTCCGGGAATACGTCAGGAAAGTCCCACACCACTGGTACATCGGACAACTCTTTCGCTTTATCTTTAACATCCTTGACATACGCTAGATAAGCTCCGCACCCTCGCCTCATACATTTCTCCGCCTTGATCATGGAAATGATCCTTGGAACCTTACAATGTTATCACCGTAGATCGTAACCGGACTACCATCTGGAGCCGTTAATCGGATCATCTTTTGTTGGCATACTATGTTAGCATCGTGAGCAGCTAACCAATCCATCCCTAGTACGACATCAAAACCTCCTAAGGGCATGGCAAACAATTGTGCGGGAAAGTAATGACCTCCTAGTTTAATGTGGCAATCATCTATCACTCTGACTATTCTAATGGACTTACCATCGGCTGTCTCTACTTCGAAGGCATCATCTACTTCCTTAGTTTAGGCATCTAGTGTAGCACAGAAGGATACATATACAAAACTCTTACTGGCACCACTATCAAATAATATAGAGGCACGGACATCATTGACAAGGAACGTACCTGACACTACGTCCGGGTCTTTCCTTGCTTCCTTCTTGCTTATGGTGAAAGCCCTTGCCCTGACCTTGGACTTTCCATCCTCCCTCTTGTCATTATCCTTGCTTGTTCCCGAGCCTCCTGGCTTAGTTTTCTTGCAATCACTGCTGCGGTGCCCTGACTCATGGCAGTTGAAGCACTTATCCACTTTCGGGCACTCTCTCGCCAGGTGACCAGTTTTCCCACACCGGTAGCACCCAGGGCTGCCCATTCGCATTCTCCGGGATGCCTCCTCCCGCACTTCCCACATTCCTTGACTCCTTCGACCCCCTTCACAATCGCTTGTTTTGCATCCACTCTTGCTTTCTTGTTTTCCGGTTGGTAGTTACCGCTTCCATACCTCTTCCCATTATTATTCCACACTTTCCTCGTCTCACCGACTGTCACAGGCCTACGGTGATCGTACAACCTTCCACTGAGGTCCACTGCCGATCTGAAGGTACCAGGTCGGGCAGTGACCATGTCCCTACGAATGTCCAGAGGCAACCCTTGTATGTACCTCTTGATCCTCTTGGATTCGGGAGTCACCAAGTTAGGCACCAGACGTGCCATTTCATTAAATTTCATGGTGTATTCCTGATTCGTCATGCTTCCAGCCTCCAGACTCACAAACTCTTGTTCAATCTTGTCAAGCTCCCTTTCCGGGCAGTACTCCTCTATCACCAACCTCTTCATCTCCGGCCACTTCATCCTCTCAATAGCCTCCTCTCCGTAAGACTCAGCAATGTTATCCCACCAACACAGTGCTGGATCCAAAAGGGAATGGGAAGCAAGCTTCACCTTTTGGTTTTCACGGCACTCACTGATCTTCAGTACGACCTCCATTTCCCTGATCCAACGCTGGGCAGTGGCAGCGTTACCATTGCCATCAAATGTTGGGGGCTTACACCTCTGAAAATCCCCATAGCTGCACCCCTTCGCCCTCTCTTCCACCTCAGGACCGTCATGGTTACCTAGACGATCTTCCTCGTCGCTCAACTCCTCAGTCTTGACCGCCCCTTTCTTATCAACTTTTTCTGAAGCCACACTCTTTTTACTGTCGCCCTTAACCTGCTCCACAAATTCCGCAAGCAGAGCGGGCATCACTCCAGACAGGACCTGGATCACCTCTTGGGCAATAGCTTCCTTTACTGTTTCCTTCAGTTTTGCTTGGTCAGTGGTAGGCCCCTCGGCTCCCGTTTCTAACTCAACCTCCTCCTCCTTAACTGGTTCGTCAACCGGCTTTCTGGTTAACCTTTTTGTTGGCTTCACAGTTGCACTTGCAATTTCTTTTGCCTTAGTCAGGGGCCTTCCCCTAGTGCTTCTCCGGGTGACCATGATTGGAACTGCTTCCTTTGGTGCCATTCTTTCTACTTCCTATAAGATTCAGAATGTTAACATGGCCCTTCAAGGTAAGCTCAGATCACGACAAGTTTTGTAAATTTTTAATAACAGAGGACAGTTGTGATTAACTACTTACAGAACTTCTCGTGCCCTAAACCTCCCTCTCCTGAACCATACTAACACTAGAACCTACTATACCTATTCTACGCACGTATGAATCACATAAATTCAGATAGGCATCACAGATAACATTATCATACTCTGTTGGACCAAAAGAACCAATGAGCCAAGATCAGGAAAACCTCTAAGTCCCACATGCCACTGCTACAACTGCTGAAGACTCCCATCAGTTACAATGTTCTCTTGCTTGAATGTCAGACTAGAGAACATCTGAAGACTCTCATCAGCTATTGTGTTCTCTTGCTTGAATGTCAAACTCGAGAGCATCTTAGCTCCAGCCTTCTGCTGTTATGACAAAGTCTGAAGAACAAAGTATGAAGATCAAAGAACTGAAGAATATCAGCTGAAGAATCTAAAGTACTGAAGACCAAGTACTGAAGTCTGAAGTACTGATCTTACAAGTACTGAAGACTTCAAGTACTGAAGACAAAGACTGAAGACAACAACTGATGATATCTACTGAAGTCATCAGTTGTTATATCATCTGAAGCCAAGTCTGAAGACCAAGTACTGAAGACTCAGAGTTTGTCACAACAACTGAAGAAGTCTTCTTCAGTTGTTGTAGTGGTTTTTCTTTTCAGTAGTTTATTTTGTTTCAGTAGTTGTACAACAACTGAAGAGCATGTTCTTCAGTTGTTATAGTATCAGTAGTTATAAACGACTGAAGAGTCTGTTCTTCAGTCGTTGTAGGATTTCAGTAGTTTACATTTGTCAGCACTTAGGAACTTTTGTAAGAAGATGTCAGTTGTTGACATCTTCAGTAGTTTTATGTTTTGACAACTGTAATTTGAATATTCAGTGATGTCAGAAAAGGACATCACCACCATGCTCTTGCCGCCTATATAAGGATGGCAAGCCATACAGTTTTAATTGCCGAAACGTGCGACCAATAGAACATTTATTGTTTCGCAGAACTCTTCTCTCTCTATGTTAATGCTTTAATTGCAATATCTTTTATGTTCTTGCTTTAATTGCTAATTAATGTGCTAAATCCGCTGCAAACATAATCTAATTGATCAACACGAGAGGCTGAGATCCTGTCAAATGGTATCAGAGCAGGTTAATCATTGATCGATCTTACCATTGATCATTTGAAACTGCTCTTTTGATCTCTCAGTTTGATCGAATTAGCAATTTGCAAGAGTTAGTCATAGAGAGTGAGTTTCTGCTGTTTCCGGCCAAAATCTTGAGGTCTTTTGGTGGTTTTGAGTTACGATTGTCATGTTTAAACTTGTTCTTGACCAAACCCTAAGATGACAACACCAACCAATGATCCTCACAATACTGGTTCCGCAACCAAGCCTCCGATGCTGGTTAGGAACGAGTATAACATATGGCAAAGACGTATGCTGCATCACTTGGCTGTCAACAGTGCTGGTTGTTGGAAGTCAGTGGTGCATGGGCCATACAAGCCTATGGTGAACGTCCCGGAATCTAATGAACAGGTTGCGAAGAAACCTGAACAGTATTCGGACGAAGATCTAAAGCTGTTTGAAATTGATGCTAGAGCTCATGGAATTTTAGCCATGGCCATTCCAAATGAGATATATTCAGGGCTCTTGCATCATGAGTCTGCTCATGACCTATGGGTTGCTCTAAAGGAACAAGTTGGAGGAACTGATTCGGTCTTAGCAAACAATAGGGAAATCCTTGCCCAACAATATGAGACTTTCTCATATAGAAAGGGTGAGACTCTGACCCAGCAGTTTGAGCGGTTCTCTTGTTTAATCTCTGAGCTGAAGATGGTTAAACAAGAGTACTCCAAAAGCCAGATGAACAACAGGTTCCTCAGGTCATTGCCTGAGAGATGGGACACATATACCATTGTCCTACGCTCTAGTGCTGACCTTGACACTCTATCTCTCACCCAACTTCATGGGAAACTACTCACTTTTGAGAGAGAGGTAGAGCAAAAGAGGAAGTTGTCATCTTCTGGCAAACTTGCTGATGACTTTGTCCAAGGTAATGCTGCCTTGATAAGTCATGAGTCAGAATATGCTTCATCAGAAAGTTCTTATGATGAGCATATCGATTTCTCTACCAACTCAGAACAAGCTTTTGTTGGTGTTAGTAGTTCAGGAGGTGGTGGTGACAACTTGTGTTTTCTGATGGAGGATTTGAAGGGCATTCCAGATGATGATCTGGAAGAGATGGATATTTTGAACCAAATGGCAATGATAAATATCCGCTCTCAGAAGTTCTACAAAAGAACTGGTAGGAAATTCCCAGGACTCTCTGGCAAAACCAAAGTTGGTTTTGACAAGAGCAAGTTGAGGTGTCACAAGTGCCAAAGGCTTGGACACTTTGCAAGAGAGTGTAGATCATCTGGATCTAACTCATCTGCACCCTTTGTGACTTTTCCCAGCAATAGCTCACAGCACAAAGGGCAACCTTCCTACAGTTCTCCCCATCCATCTCAAGCACAAGCACCACCTGCTTACTTTGTGCCACAGGGTCATATGCCTTATCCTTACCCCTGTTACTACATGCCTCAGCCTGGTCAACCTCGAGCACCCCCGGCTCAACCACCTCATGCTCTTCCAGAGCCTCATTCTTCCAATCTCATCACCACACACAACCTCACCAACAAAGCTTTTTCACCCCAACTGCTGTTGACTGGAGTAGTCTACCAGAAGAGCTATCTGGTCAGGAACCACTACTCCAAGGTGCTGGTCAACATGGTGGTGATCAACCTTTTGGAAATCTTGCTCTGATGGCCCTTGATTCTGCTGAAGGGTCATCATCCAATGCCTCATCTCAGGTATCCACTGAGGCAAAAGCCAAGCTTTGTTCAGAGTCATGCATAGCAGCGTTTGCTTCTATTAGAGAAGCAAATGTAGCTTTAATAGATAAAATCTTGAGCTTGAGCACACTATTTCCAAAAGAAAAGCTGATTTTGAGGTTGTTCTAAAAGATAAAAATGATGAGATTTACAAGCTCAACTGCCAAATCAAAGATAGTAAAGCTAGGGAAGATGTACTTCTAGAGAAGTACAAGGACCTCAAGGAAACTCTTGCAACCACCCAAGTTGAGTGTGATCGATGGGTGCAATCTTGCAAGGGTTTTGAAATGCTTCTTAGCAAGCAAACAGCTTCCAATGTGAAGTTTGGCATTGGTTATAATCACACTGCTCCTCCCACAGATTTCATTTCAAGAGCAGAAGTTGAATCTGATGGGGAGAGCAATAACCAATCCTTCTCATCATGTGACTTACTATCCTCCGAATCAGCATCATCAGAGATAGACTATCACATGACCAAAAGGCTGATCAACTCAGAAGTTGTCACTAAAAGTACTGAAGGTACTGGAGAGCAAGTGACAACATCTGAAGTTCAAACCTCAAATACTGTTAGCACTAAAGAGAAGAAAACTAACAGTAGGAAAGGTTTGAAGACAGCTAAAGTGGATACCAGGAAAGCAGTCACTAGGAAGAAAACTGCTAGCACTGATGACAAACAGCTGAAGAACAAGTCTTCAGCAGTTAAATCCTCTTCAGCTGATGATCAGCATAAGATGAAGAAAAAGCCATGTGAGATATGTGGCTTGTTCAATCATCTTACTGATGATTGCTGGTACAAAAGGGGTTCCAAACTCAAACAGAAGGAGCAAATTACTGAGAGCATCAATAAAATGAAGAATGAGTTTGAAACCAAGTTTGTACTGGCAACATCCAAGCCTGAAATCCCTAGGCCCAAAGTTAAATCCAAGAAGGTAGGGATTATCCAGGCAACAGCTGAGGTTGCTCAGAAAAAGATGGTACAACATAGGAACTCATTATCAGCAAACTCCAATATGTCTGAAGAGCTGAAAGCCCTATCACAGAATCAGACACAATTGGTGATGATGGTTCAGCAGCTAGTGGGAAGAGTCAACCACTTAGATGCTCCTGTGTTGAAACCACAGAAAAGGAAGTCCAAGCCAAATGGTTCCTCTTCTATACCATCTTCTTCACCTCAAGCTGTCACTCACAACACACCTATTAGTGCTACACCTGTAGCTGAGAACAGACCCAAAGCCAAGCAGGTTTGGGTCTCCAAGACTAACTAACACATGGTTGTGTTTGCAGGGTTCTTCAACATGCCATAGAAGCATCTGGTATGTAGACAGTGGAGGATCCATGCATATGACTGGAAGCAGCTCCCTTCTTAATGACTACTCTCAAGGAAAGAAGGGATTTGTTTCTTTTGGCAATGATGCAAAGGGTTACATCGTCGGAAAAGGCTTTGTTTCCAACGGGGAAATAAGGTTTGACGATGTTAACCATGTGGAGAATCTCAAGTACAACCTCTTGAGTGTCAGTCAAATGTGTGACAAAGGCCATGTTGCTCTTTTCACAAGCCAGAACTGTAGGATTCTGTCATCCAAAGTTCTGAGTTTGATTGACAAGGCATTGGATGAACACACTCTCCTGAAGGCCAACAGGACAGGAAGAGTGTATGCCTTAGATCTTTCCAAAAAGATGTATCTAAAAGGCCATCCTTGCCTATTCTCCAAGGCATCTCCTCAAGAGTCTACACTATGGCATAGAAGGCTGGGTCATGTTAATTTCAAGAACATGAATCAGCTTATAAGCCATGGTTTAGTAAGAGGATTGCCTCTGAAGGAGTTCAAGTGTGAAGATGACTGCACTGCTTGCTTGAAAGGAAAACAACACAAAGTTTCATTCCCTTCAATAGAAGAACCTAAGTCCACTGCCTGATTACAACTTCTGCACATGGATCTCTTTGGTCCTGTCAGAGTAATGAGCATGGCAAAGAAGAAATACTGCCTGGTAATTGTGGATGATTACTCCAGATTTGTATGGACTTTCTTCTTGCACTCCAAGGATGAAGCAGCAAAGACAATAATGAACTTTGTGTTACAAGTAGAAAAGCAGTATTCCCTACAGGTCAAGTGTGTGAGGAGTGACAATGGAACAGAATTTAGAAACCACACACTTGATGACTTCTACCTGTCCAAGGGAATTAGAAGGCAGTTTAGCATTCCTAGAACTCCTGAACAGAATGGAGTGGTGGAGAGAAAGAACAGGACCCTCATTGAAGCAGCAAGGTCAATGTTGGCTGACTCAGGGCTGCCACTAACCTTTTGGGCTGAAGCTGTCAATACAGCTTGCTATGTACAGAATAGAGCTTTAGTAAATAAGAGGTTGATGAAGACTCCCTATGAAGTTCTTCATCATTTGGCCCCTCTTATTTCATTCTTTAGAGCCTTTGGGTGTCCTTGTTTCATTCTCAACACTAGCAACCCACTCCATAAGTTTGCTAGTAAGGTGGATGCAGGGTACTTTGTTGGTTATTCATCAACTTGCAAAGCATACAGAGTCTTCAACTGTAGAACCAAAGGGGTTGAAGAAACATTGCATGTTAAGTTCAATGAATCTCCAAAGGACAAGATTCTACAAAACCCTGTGGAGCTGTTTGATCTGGACATACTGCAATATGTTCCTTATCAACCTCCATCTGTTGAGCCTGTCAACAGATCTCCACCTGGTGGTACTGAAGATGATGAAGTCAGTACTCACCTCTTCAAGTTCAGTGACAACCTGCCTAATTTCACTGAACCTGATGCTCCTGTAGCCTCAGCAGCTCCATCCACTACAAATGCTGATGAGATTTCTGCTTGCTCTACTTCATTTGAGCTGTCATCCTCTACATGGTTTCAGGAATCTCCATCACCATCTGTTGCGGCTGATGGATCTACAAACACTTGCACAGATATCATAGTTTATCAAGAGCTCAAGAATCACCCCACTTCACAAATCATAGGTGATATTCATGCTGGAGTTTCAACCAGGAATCAATTGTCCAACTTCTGCTTCTATGCTCTCTTCATCAGTCAGCAAGAACCAAAGAACTATCATATTGCTTTAAGAGACAATGGATGGGTGGAAGCTATGCAACTTGAGCTACTTCAATTCAAGAAACAGCAAGTGTGGGAGCTTGTTCCATTACCCAAAGGAAAGTGTGCTATAGGCACCAAGTGGGTATTCAGGAACAAAACAGATGAGAAGGGCCAAATTGTCAAGAACAAGGCCAGACTGGTTGTTCAAGGGTTTGCACAGGAGGAAGGCATCGATTATGATGAGACCTTTGCACCTGTGGCAAGAATGGAAGCAATCAGACTGTTCTTAGCTTATGCTGCCTTTCACAGTCTTAAGGTTTATCAAATGGATGTCAAAAGTGCCTTCCTATATGGAAAAATCAAAGAAGAGGTTTATGTGTGTCAACCACCAGGCTTTGAGGACAATAAACATCCTGATTGGGTGTACAAGCTTGATAAGGCTCTCTATGGGCTGAAGCAAGCACCTAGAGCCTGGTACGAGACACTCTCAACCTTTCTTCTAGAGAATAAGTTCACTAGAGGCACCATTGATAAAACCTTATTCATCAACACTGTGGGACAACATAAGCTCCTTGTTCAGATTTATGTTGATGATATCATCTTTGCATCCTCTGATCCAAAGTTGTGTGATGAATTTACAAAGCTTATGAAGCTGAGATTTGAAATGAGTGCTATGGGAGAATTACAGTACTTTCTGGGCTTGCAAATCAAACAACTGGATGATGGAATCTTCATCCATCAGTCCAAGTATACCAAAGAGTTGTTGAATAAGTTTGATTTACAATCCTGTAAACCCTGTTCTACTCCCATGAGCAGTATCACACAACTAGATGTTGATCAGAAAGGTAAAGCGGTTGATGAAACCCTTTACAGATGTATGATTGGGTCCTTGATGTACCTTACAGCTTCTAGACCAGACATCATGTTTTCAACATGTGCTTGTGCTAGATTTCAGGCTGCACCTAAAGAATCCCATTTGATTGCAGTCAAAAGGATCTTTAGATATCTGCAAGGTACCCAATCACTAGGACTTTGGTATTCAGCTGGGCATTCATGCAAATTAGTTGCTTTCTCTGATAGTGACTATGCAGGATGCAAAGTCACCAGAAAATCCACTTCTGGTGGTTGCCAATTCCTAGGCAATTGTTTAGTTTCTTGGCAGAGTAAGAAACAAACATCAATTGCTACATCCACTGCTGAAGCTGAGTATATTGCTGCTGCAAGTTGTACCTCTCAAATACTCTGGCTTCAGAACCAACTTCTGGATTATGGCATTACTGAGACTAAGACTCCATTATTAATGGATAGTGCTTCAGCTCTTTGTATTGTTAAGAATCCAGTCCAGCACTCTAGGACCAAGCATATTGAGATCAGACATCATTTTATCAGGGATTGCTATGAGAAAGGTCTGATTGATCCTAAGTTTGTGCCTAGTGCTGATGAGCTTGCAGACATTTTTACTAAGCCTTTAGATAGTGCCACATTCCAAAATTTGGTACTAAGGCTTGGTATGCTGCAACTTGAATGATTTGACCTATGCTGGTACTATTAGTTCACAACTACTGAAGAGCAAAGGTCAAATATAAGTACTGATGAGTAATTTAGTCTTCAGCTCCTTCCAACTACTGAAGACTAAACTGACTCAAAGTACTGATGTACATTATTTATTGAAAAACAACTGATGTAGTGAAGTGGATTACAACTACTGATGTATGATTTTCAATAAATAAGTACTGAAGAACTAATTTTGCTCACAAGTACTGATGTGTAATCTTACACAAATACTGAAGACAAAATTTGTTCACCAGCTCTGAAGAATTTCATCAGCACTTGTGAACATCTGATCACAAGAGCTGAAGGCATATTCCCAAGAGCTGAAGGGTCAATGAAACATCTGAAAGTCAGCCAAAGAGCTGATGAGTAAATGTAGAGGCTAGTATGAAACAACTGATTTGACGGAAACAGCTGATGAGTAATTTCTCATCAGCTGATAACAACAGTTGATGTTTCATACACAAACAACTGAAGGACAAAACCATGTCTTCAGTAGTTCACAACTACTGACATCAGTAGTTCACAACTACTGAAGGCTAACACCAAGTCCTCAGTTGTTCACAACAACTGAAGTAATACCATGTCTTCAGTAGTTCAAAACTACTGATCTCAGTAGTTCACAACTACTGAAGGCTAACACCAAGTCTTCAGTTGTTACAACGTCTGAAGAAGAATACTAGGTCATCAGTAGTTCATAACTACTGAAGACTGACAGTAACTCTTCAGACGTTCACAACATCTGAAGGGCAAAACCAAGGTCTCAGTAGTTTCAACTACTGAAGGCTAACACCAAGTCCTCAGATGTTACAACCACTGAAGGTTAAAACCACGTCATCAGCTGTTACAACAACTGATAACTAACACCAAAACCTTCAGTAGTTTTCTTTCAACCTTTGCCCTACCCTATAAATACCCCACCTTCAGAGCATTTACTTCTCACTTGACCTAATCCTTACAAACCTCTGAAATTCCCATACACCATTAATGGCGAACATGCAACTGAAACCTCGACACAACTGTGTCGCCCACCTTACAAAATCGCCATTATGGCCCAAGTTTCACCAAGCCGTCGATCTTATGAACGACTCACCATACAAAACGGCTTTTCTCTTGAACCCCACACTATACACCGACTCCTTGACGGAGTTTTGGACCAATGTCACCGTCCATACCGGAGAGCAGAATGCCGAGGTCTCTCTCCGGTCCTCCGTCAACGGCAAACCCGTGGTTATCACTCCAGCTGCTCTACGCCAAACCCTAGAGCTGGATGATGCCACTCACCCAACTTCCTACCCCAAAGGTACCCTTGATCTCTCCTTCACTCTCATGACTATCAGGGTAACCTCTCCGCCTCTACCTTGTTAAAGAAACACTTGCCTGATCCTCAACGATTGATCTTCCACATGGTGAATGTATGTCTGGCTCCCAAGACCTCTTCATGGGACCAGATGTCCACAAGGTGGCAGCAGGTATTGTATTCTATCCTTGAGAAACAACCTTTAAATTTTACTGATCTTTTATTTTTGGAACTCAAGGACATGGCCATAAAACCTTTTTCTAACCGTTGGAACTTATATCCACGGTTCATAATGGCCATGATCGAATACCAGCTTCAGGCTGAGGGACTAGTTGGCACTGGGGTCCCTGCCATGGCTGTTCAAGCTGAGGTATACTCCAGGCACAACACTGACCCCACACTCAAACAGGCTGGCCGGCTGCGAAAACCCACGCAGCTGGAACCCACAGCCTCCACCTCCAAATCCAAAGTCCCCACCAAGCCAAAAGCCAAAAAGAAGCCAACCAAGGCTACTCAGGGAGATGAGTCCCCTGAGGATGCCCCTGCCACACAAAGGCAGGATGTGCCTGCTGGTTTGATTCTCCCAGCAGGTACCACGACTCCACCCACCACAACCGCACAGGCTTCCTCTCAACAGGAGCCTGATGCAACCAATTTTGGGGCAACCACATTACTGGGGTCTTCCTCACTTAAGGAGGCTGCCATTGAAGAGCACAGTCCTCCCCATGTGCATACTGCTTCTAGCCCACATACAGAGGAGACGCCCCACTAAGCCCAACATTGGTTATAGCCAAAGTGCTGACTGATCTAAGCACTCCACCCTCTCACCAGAAACCTATTACCACTGGGGAGACTCCAACCGAAGAGGGGGTGGGCACAAGTGCTGATCGGAGCCCACAGCACAGAGAATCAGTTCACTCTCCCAGTGTGGCTAGGGAGAGAGAACAATCTGGTGAGGCTGCCACTTCCCCTGCATCAACATCTGAGCAGGGTGAAGCTGGTAACATCTCTAAGACCTCACCAGAGGCAATGGCCGATGATGGATCCAATCCTGAGGCCAGAAGTCCCCAGTACCAAGAACAAGGGGCACATGTCATTACTGAGCCACACTCAGGACATGTTCATCCTGACAATGTCAGGAGGTCAGGTGATTCAGCTCATGCTGATGACGACCTGAGCTTCTTCTACGATGTAGTTGCTCAAAACACTATCCTTGAGGATGAGATAAGCAGACTCAAAGAGCTGCTTGCTCAGATGACTCAGGATAGAAGTCCATCTGCCACCACTACCCCACAGATGGCACCTTCACCCGAAGGTCTCACAAACACTGAGCCACTCCCACAAACTCAGCCACCAGCCCCTGCTTCTGGCACTAGCTCTCAGGGACAGAACCCCCCTGAGCAGCTGGATGCTATCCTCCAGAAATCCCTGCCTCTCATCACACCAATCCTTAAAGATATAATTATTCAAACCCTTGATGAGAGGCTTCCCACATATATACAACCCATGGTGGAGGTTGCCATATCTAAGGCTCTTGCTGATAGTCAAACCCCAACCAATGCAACCAAAAGGGGGAGATATCAGTGCAAGACAAGAGGAAGAGGGGAGAGGAGGAGAAAGAGGTAGAGAAAGAGGTGGTGGTAGAGAGGGAGTTGGCTGAGGAGAGTAGTAGGGTGAGGGAGAAGGGGAAAAGGAAAGTGAGGGAGGTAGAGCATATAGAAGTGGCTGAAATCCAAAAGGATTTCAGTATCACTGATAAGAATAAGGGAGAGGGAAAGAAGGTGGCTGATCCTGATCTAGCAGCCCTTGTCAAGGAGGCTGATGCTGAACATAACCGTTCAATGAACAAAGTCATTGAACAGCTGTTCAGGCAAGGCTTTGACAAGGACACTGCCTTGCTAGATCAAGAGATCAGAAATATGGAGAGGAGAGAGATTGAGTACCGATGGACTACTCATAGCCAAGAGGAAAGACAAAAACTTGAGGCTATGAGTAGGTTCACTTCGAAGTACCTGGGCAGACCAGTCCTTGATGTTAAGGCATGGACCAGGGACAAACTCTTGGCAATAACCACCAAGATTTGTTCGGCTGGTGATTTTACAAAGGGACTGGTCACAGAGGCCTTATCTGAAGCCGGTGCTGGGAACAGGACACTGCTAGTCAAGCTAACCAAACCAGCCCTTATCTCTAGGCTGCTAGCAGTGCCTGCCAACACTCCCACACCAACAACCCAACCACAACCCACAAACCAACTCCTTTACCACCAAAACCCGCAGCCAATGATCCACCCTTGAAGAAGAAGAGAAGGGTGCTGAGGCTGCAAGATGAAGAAGAGGATGATGAGGAGGATAGCCTGCCACTCTCAGCAGTTATACCTCTACCCAAAGCCAAACCACAAACCATCAATCCCACCTCACAGCAGGACACTGTGAAGGTTAAGATAGAAGAGGAGGAGCAGCAGAAAAGACATGATGAGGAAATGCTGAAAGCATTAACAAATGTTATACTGCTACCACCTCTATAATAAATATGCAGAGAGAAGCTTTGAGGTTATTCACCCTCAGACAAACCTTTCAATATGAAAGGGAGAGGGTGAGAACTTGGCCTGACCCAAGGGTGGCTCACAGGATAGTCAAGAAGGACATGCCTGTGAGATACAAAAGCAAACTAAAGAGAATCGTAGATGAAGAGATCTCTGTGGCTATTGTAATAACACCCTGGGAAATAGTAGATGAATTCGAGAAAGCTTATAGAGCCGGCCAATCACCCTTTTCAATGCTAGATAATAGGGTGGTTAGGAAGGGTCTGGTCTATAAGAAGCTTGAGAATTTTCATAGGAATGAGCTCACTTTGTTGTTAGAGGGTAAACACCCTGATGAGTTTGCATATAGGCAAATCACAACACTTGAGCTCAAAAATGGAAGACAGGTCAAGTACCTCTCAGAGCTGTACGGTCGGGAGGGGTTATTCGAAGGTGAGCCTGAAGACCTGTCCAAAGAAGAACAATTGATCTTTCTTCAGGCTTACTGTAGAGAATCCTACCGGCTTGTACGTGGGAGGTAGATCTCATGGATGGGGCAACAGCTCTGTGTCCAATTCCCCAAGACAGAGCTCCCATCCATACTTAGCCAAACAAACATTTGAGACTACCTCTCTGGCCAGTGCTTATCTGGGTCAACTTCTAATCTGATCTAGAAGGAAATAGACCAATCATTATGCCACCAATAAGTGGGACATCCAATAATTAGAGGTTTTGGCTGCATTGGTTCAGGGGGAGTTTGTTGGACCAAAAGAACCAATGAGCCAAGATCAGGAAAACCTCTAAGTCCCACATGCCACTGCTACAACTGCTGAAGACTCCCATCAGTTACAATGTTCTCTTGCTTGAATGTCAGACTAGAGAACATCTGAAGACTCTCATCAGCTATTGTGTTCTCTTGCTTGAATGTCAAACTCGAGAGCATCTTAGCTCCAGCCTTCTGCTGTTATGACAAAGTCTGAAGAACAAAGTATGAAGATCAAAGAACTGAAGAATATCAGCTGAAGAATCTAAAGTACTGAAGACCAAGTACTGAAGTCTGAAGTACTGATCTTACAAGTACTGAAGACTTCAAGTACTGAAGACAAAGACTGAAGACAACAACTGATGATATCTACTGAAGTCATCAGTTGTTATATCATCTGAAGCCAAGTCTGAAGACCAAGTACTAAAGACTCAGAGTTTGTCACAACAACTGAAGAAGTCTTCTTCAGTTGTTGTAGTGGTTTTTCTTTTCAGTAGTTTATTTTGTTTCAGTAGTTGTACAACAACTGAAGAGCATGTTCTTCAGTTGTTATAGTATCAGTAGTTATAAACGACTGAAGAGTCTGTTCTTCAGTCGTTGTAGGATTTCAGTAGTTTACATTTGTCAGCACTTAGGAACTTTTGTAAGAAGATGTCAGTTGTTGACATCTTCAGTAGTTTTATGTTTTGACAACTGTAATTTGAATATTCAGTGATGTCAGAAAAGGACATCACCACCATGCTCTTGCCGCCTATATAAGGATGGCAAGCCATACAGTTTTAGTTGCCGAAACGTGCGACCAATAGAACATTTATTGTTTCGCAGAACTCTTCTCTCTCTATGTTAATGCTTTAATTGCAATATCTTTTATGTTCTTGCTTTAATTGCTAATTAATGTGCTAAATCCGCTGCAAACATAATCTAATTGATCAACACGAGAGGCTGAGATCCTGTCAAATGGTATCAGAGCAGGTTAATCATTGATCGATCTTACCATTGATCATTTGAAACTGCTCTTTTGATCTCTCAGTTTGATCGAATTAGCAATTTGCAAGAGTTAGTCATAGAGAGTGAGTTTCTGCTGTTTCCGGCGAAAATCTTGAGGTCTTTTGGTGGTTTTGAGTTACGATTGTCGTGTTTAAACTTGTTCTTGACCAAACCCTGAGATGACAACACCAACCAATGATCCTCACAATACTGGTTCCGCAACCAAGCCTCCGATGCTGGTTAGGAACGAGTATAACATATGGCAAAGACGTATGCTGCATCACTTGGCTGTCAACAGTGCTGGTTGTTGGAAGTCAGTGGTGCATGGGCCATACAAGCCTATGGTGAACGTCCCGGAATCTAATGAACAGGTTGCGAAGAAACCTGAACAGTATTCGGACGAAGATCTAAAGCTGTTTGAAATTGATGCTAGAGCTCATGGAATTTTAGCCATGGCCATTCCAAATGAGATATATTCAGGGCTCTTGCATCATGAGTCTGCTCATGACCTATGGGTTGCTCTAAAGGAACAATTTGGAGGAACTGATTCGGTCTTAGCAAACAATAGGGAAATCCTTGCCCAACAATATGATACTTTCTCATATAGAAAGGGTGAGACTCTGACCCAGCAGTTTGAGCGGTTCTCTTGTTTAATCTCTGAGCTGAAGATGGTTAAACAAGAGTACTCCAAAAGCCAGATGAACAACAGGTTCCTCAGGTCATTGCCTGAGAGATGGGACACATATACCATTGTCCTACGCTCTAGTGCTGACCTTGACACTCTATCTCTCACCCAACTTCATGGGAAACTACTCACTTTTGAGAGAGAGGTAGAGCAAAAGAGGAAGTTGTCATCTTCTGGCAAACTTGCTGATGACTTTGTCCAAGGTAATGCTGCCTTGATAAGTCATGAGTCAAAATATGCTTCATCAGAAAGTTCTTATGATGAGCATATCGATTTCTCTACCAACTCAGAACAAGCTTTTGTTGGTGTTAGTAGTTCAGGAGGTGGTGGTGACAACTTGTGTTTTCTGATGGAGGATTTGAAGGGCATTCCAGATGATGATCTGGAAGAGATGGATATTTTGAACCAAATGGCAATGATAAATATCCGCTCTCAGAAGTTCTACAAAAGAACTGGTAGGAAATTCCCAGGACTCTCTGGCAAAACCAAAGTTGGTTTTGACAAGAGCAAGTTGAGGTGTCACAAGTGCCAAAGGCTTGGACACTTTGCAAGAGAGTGTAGATCATCTGGATCTAACTCATCTGCACCCTTTGTGACTTTTCCCAGCAATAGCTCACAGCACAAAGGGCAACCTTCCTACAGTTCTCCCCATCCATCTCAAGCACAAGCACCACCTGCTTACTTTGTGCCACAGGGTCATATGCCTTATCCTTACCCCTGTTACTACATGCCTCAGCCTGGTCAACCTCAAGCACCCCCGGCTCAACCACCTCATGCTCTTCCAGAGCCTCATTCTTCCCAATCTCATCACCACACACAACCTCACCAACAAAGCTTTTTCACCCCAACTGCTGTTGACTGGAGTAGTCTACCAGAAGAGCTATCTGGTCAGGAACCACTACTCCAAGGTGCTGGTAAACATGGTGGTGATCAACCTTTTGGAAATCTTGCTCTGATGGCCCTTGATTCTGCTGAAGGGTCATCATCCAATGCCTCATCTCAGGTATCCACTGAGGCAAAAGCCAAGCATTATTCAGAGTCATGCATAGCAGCGTTTGCTTCTATTAGAGAAGCAAATGTAGCTTTAATAGATAAAAATCTTGAGCTTGAGCACACTATTTCCAAAAGAAAAGCTGATTTTGAGGTTGTTCTAAAAGATAAAAATGATGAGATTTACAAGCTCAACTGCCAAATCAAAGATAGTAAAGCTAGGGAAGATGTACTTCTAGAGAAGTACAAGGACCTCAAGGAAACTCTTGCAACCACCCAAGTTGAGTGTGATCGATGGGTGCAATCTTGCAAGGGTTTTGAAATGCTTCTTAGCAAGCAAACAGCTTCCAATGTGAAGTTTGGCATTGGTTATAATCACACTGCTCCTCCCACAGATTTCATTTCAAGAGCAGAAGTTGAATCTGATGGGGAGAGCAATAACCAATCCTTCTCATCATGTGACTTACTATCCTCCGAATCAGCATCATCAGAGATAGACTATCACATGACCAAAAGGCTGATCAACTCAGAAGTTGTCACTAAAAGTACTGAAGGTACTGTAGAGCAAGTGACAACATCTGAAGTTCAAACCTCAAATACTGTTAGCACTAAAGAGAAGAAAACTAACAGTAGGAAAGGTTTGAAGACAGCTAAAGAGGATACCAGGAAAGCAGTCACTAGGAAGAAAACTGCTAGCACTGATGACAAACAGCTGAAGAACAAGTCTTCAGCAGTTAAATCCTCTTCAGCTGATGATCAGCATAAGATGAAGAAAAAGCCATGTGAGATATGTGGCTTGTTCAATCATCTTACTGATGATTGCTGGTACAAAAGGGGTTCCAAACTCAAACAGAAGGAGCAAATTACTGAGAGCATCAATAAAATGAAGAATGAGTTTGAAACCAAGTTTGTACTGGCAACATCCAAGCCTGAAATCCCTAGGCCCAAAGTTAAATCCAAGAAGGTAGGGATTATCCAGGCAACAGCTGAGGTTGCTCAGAAAAAGATGGTACAACATAGGAACTCATCATCAGCAAACTCTAATATGTCTGAAGAGCTGAAAGCCCTATCACAGAATCAGACACAATTGGTGATGATGGTTCAGCAGCTAGTGGGAAGAGTCAACCACTTAGATGCTCCCGTGTTGAAACCACAGAAAAGGAAGTCCAAGCCAAAGGATGATGAGAAGGGTGCTGAGGCTGCAAGATGAAGAAGAGGATGATGAGGAGGATAGCCTGCCACTCTCAGCAGTTATACCTCTACCCAAAGCCAAACCACAAACCATCAATCCCACCTCACAGCAGGACACTGTGAAGGTTAAGATAGAAGAGGAGGAGCAGCAGAAAAGACATGATGAGGAAATGCTGAAAAGCATTGACAAATGTTATACTGCTACCACCTCTATAATAAATATGCAGAGAGAAGCTCTGAGGTTATTCACCCTCAGACAAACCTTTCAATATGAAAGGGAGAGGGTGAGAACTTGGCCTGACCCAAGGGTGGCTCACAGGATAGTCAAGAAGGACATGCCTGTGAGATACAAAAGCAAACTAAAGAGAATCGTAGATGAAGAGATCTCTGTGGCTATTGTAATAACACCCTGGGAAATAGTAGATGAATTCGAGAAAGCTTATAGAGCCGGCCAATCACCCTTTTCAATGCTAGATAATAGGGTGGTTAGGAAGGGTCTGGTCTATAAGAAGCTTGAGAATTTTCATAGGAATGAGCTCACTTTGTTGTTAGAGGGTAAACACCCTGATGAGTTTGCATATAGGCAAATCACAACACTTGAGCTCAAAAATGGAAGACAGGTCAAGTACCTCTCAGAGCTGTACGGTCGGGAGGGGTTATTCGAAGGTGAGCCTGAAGACCTGTCCAAAGAAGAACAATTGATCTTTCTTCAGGCTTACTGTAGAGAATCCTACCGGCTTGTACGTGGGAGGTAGATCTCATGGATGGGGCAACAGCTCTGTGTCCAATTCCCCAAGACAGAGCTCCCATCCATACTTAGCCAAACAAACATTTGAGACTACCTCTCTGGCCAGTGCTTATCTGGGTCAACTTCTAATCTGATCTAGAAGGAAATAGACCAATCATTATGCCACCAATAAGTGGGACATCCAATAATTAGAGGTTTTGGCTGCATTGGTTCAGGGGGAGTTTGTTGGACCAAAAGAACCAATGAGCCAAGATCAGGAAAACCTCTAAGTCCCACATGCCACTGCTACAACTGCTGAAGACTCCCATCAGTTACAATGTTCTCTTGCTTGAATGTCAGACTAGAGAACATCTGAAGACTCTCATCAGCTATTGTGTTCTCTTGCTTGAATGTCAAACTCGAGAGCATCTTAGCTCCAGCCTTCTGCTGTTATGACAAAGTCTGAAGAACAAAGTATGAAGATCAAAGAACTGAAGAATATCAGCTGAAGAATCTAAAGTACTGAAGACCAAGTACTGAAGTCTGAAGTACTGATCTTACAAGTACTGAAGACTTCAAGTACTGAAGACAAAGACTGAAGACAACAACTGATGATATCTACTGAAGTCATCAGTTGTTATATCATCTGAAGCCAAGTCTGAAGACCAAGTACTGAAGACTCAGAGTTTGTCACAACAACTGAAGAAGTCTTCTTCAGTTGTTGTAGTGGTTTTTCTTTTCAGTAGTTTATTTTGTTTCAGTAGTTGTACAACAACTGAAGAGCATGTTCTTCAGTTGTTATAGTATCAGTAGTTATAAACGACTGAAGAGTCTGTTCTTCAGTCGTTGTAGGATTTCAGTAGTTTACATTTGTCAGCACTTAGGAACTTTTGTAAGAAGATGTCAGTTGTTGACATCTTCAGTAGTTTTATGTTTTGACAACTGTAATTTGAATATTCAGTGATGTCAGAAAAGGACATCACCACCATGCTCTTGCCGCCTATATAAGGATGGCAAGCCATACAGTTTTAATTGCCGAAACGTGCGACCAATAGAACATTTATTGTTTCGCAGAACTCTTCTCTCTCTATGTTAATGCTTTAATTGCAATATCTTTTATGTTCTTGCTTTAATTGCTAATTAATGTGCTAAATCCGCTGCAAACATAATCTAATTGATCAACACGAGAGGTTGAGATCCTGTCAGTACCATCCTTATATAGGCGGCAAGAGCATGGTGGTGATGTCCTTTTCTGACATCACTGAATATTCAAATTACAGTTGTCAAAACATAAAACTACTGAAGATGTCAACAACTGACATCTTCTTACAAAAGTTCCTAAGTACTGACAAATGTAAACTACTGAAATCCTACAACGACTGAAGAACAAACTCTTCAGTCGTTTATAACTACTGATACTATAACAACTGAAGAACATGCTCTTCAGTTGTTGTACAACTACTGAAACAAAATAAACTACTAAAATAAGAACATGCTCTTCGTTTATAACTCTATCCTTGATTCTTAGTTAAATAAGAAGGCACTACCTATCAGTATAATACCTATAACACACTTGTCACCTCTTGGCATGGAGCTTCTTGGACTGGCATCCTTGACACTTGGTCCCATTATCTGTTTAAGTTTAGGTTTATAAAAATAGTTTTCCCAAATCTCTTAAACATTGGCTCTGATACCAACTTGTAAGGCCCTCCTTTCCAGGGGGACCTCACAGTTGGTCATTCACAGCAAAACATAGATTTAAAGCAATCATTTGCTCATATATGTATAAATAACTATCGCAGCGAAAAATACGATAATTTCAATTCATTACAATGTAGCTAATTTAAAATATAAACATTTTCTTTAAACATCAAGACTATTCAAAAGTTCTCTTAAGTTCTTCTTTATCAGGGATGCCAGTCTTTAGATGCCAAGAAGCTTCAATTTCCATGCTCCCATCCCGTAAGCTCTAACTTTCACCTGTCAACTGATATGCATACAAAAGTCAGCTTAGCTGAGTGAATTCTAGGTTTACTTTGTTAAATAACTTTCTTGAAAGTAATAGCTTTAGCAGTTAAAAATAATCATCATCTATCAAACATCTATACACCCGGGCTATTTCTTTATCGATACTTTATCATTTCTTGTTATTTATTACTCTTCTTTATCCATCAATTCTCTGTCATAATCGGTGCCTAGGCTCGCCTAGGACTTTACCGACACGCCAATTAAGGACTTACTGTCGTACCCGATCAGGCCATTATTGTCATGCCAATTCAGGACTTACTGACCTGCCTGTTCGAGCATACTTTATCACTTTATCACTGGTGAGGGCACAACGAATGCAACCCTCCTTTATCAATTGCTTGCAAGGCTTTACTTTATCACTTTATCAAGTTACATGTTATGGGCCTCATAACCTTTCTTTAAGTTTCACTTTCATGCTTAAGTTATACATAATATAACACAACATAATACAAGGCAATTCATTAGAAAACCCCATTTTCCGTATAAGATAGTGTATAAACTTTATTTTAGAAGAACCGTTAATAAAGGTATGTATTTAGTATGCACACCGTCCCAAAACGTTTAAAACATGTATAATATAGGGGATCTAGAACTCACCTGAACTCGTCCAAGTAGCTTAAATTTTAAGTCACTTAAGCTATAGCCTGAATACTCTAGCTGCACGAAAGTTAATATGCAAAAATGTCATTTTCTTCATAGTTTCGCCCACAAGTAGTTTCGCTACCAGTTTCGCTGGCAGTTTCGCTACCAGTTTCGCTGGGCAGCACCTCTGTCAGTTTCGCTGGACAGATTCGCTGGCATGAGCGCCCAACTTTCGTTGGAATTTCCTAGTTTCGCAATGTCTAAGGTCAGCCTAAGTACTTAGCGAAGCTATCAGCGAAACTGTAGTTTCGCTGTAGCGAAACTGTAGTTTCGCTAGGATTCTCCTAGTTTCGCTGGATAAATGCACAGTTTCGCTGGATGAATACTTAAATTCGCTGGATCGGGGCCCAGTTTTGCTAGATGAACAAAAACTAAGAACCAGCCCGTTTTTAACCCAAAATCTTAACTTTTTACGTCCAAATCCTTGGTTTACCTTCCATGAAACCAAATCTAAGCTTTTTACACGTTTTCATACGTAAAAATTTGACCTTTATGTGTTTCTTTGAACTTTTCAAAACCCCAAAACCCTAGAATCCGGGTTTGATCTACAGAGGGCCTTAGAGGTCGATTCTTACCTTGTTTTGTTGCTCTTTCCTTAAGCCTTGATGCTCCAATCAACCAGATCTTCACTCTTCCACCTTTAAATCTCCAAAACTTGAGTTTTCTTCCACTTTCTCTCTCTAAAAATTTGGTGGCTAGGGTTGGAATGATGGAATGGATCTGATCATGCATGGTTTAAGGGCTGATTAAGGGCCCTTAAACCCATCAAACCTAGCCCATTAAGGCTAATTTGGTCCATAGCCCACTAATTTACCCCTTTATTTCTTAAATTAACCCTTAAAAGCCCATTATTATTAAATGGCTTGTTTCGGGAAATTTCGGGGCGTTACACTAACCCATCTAGACATGTTTAAATTGAGTTCTCTTACGCGCGTTATGGTCAGTATAAGACTATAAGCACACTCATAGTACGAAGAAACTCTGCTGTGGCTTGATGAATAGAAACTCAAAATTACTACACGATAGCAACTCTGTCATTCGAGATCAGATTGAGTAAGATTACAGTTCAATCTATTTGGATGTCAGCATGCTTTCTATAATTCATTGGGGCAGCACCTCTTTCAGGTCATGATGCATGGTCAAAACCCAATAATCGAGTAGTTGATTTATATTAGTAGGGCTATATGTTGGTCATACACTCATACTTCAGTAGCATCCAAGTGGATAGAACAACGCGTCAAAAAGCTACATATAAGCATCAGCGTACTAAGGGGATGTGCATTTGTTCTTTCTGTTGCGGTAACAACCAATATATGCCCATATATGGACCACAAGCCTAGATATAGGTGAGGCTACTAGCCGAGACAACCATGGTTATACACTTGAACGGTCCAACCAGACTAGCCATAGCATTAACACTTGGATGGAAAAAAAGATAGTGTCGGAGTCAAGAATTTGTTTCCTTACAGATCACTATTTATTGATGTTTGGATCTCTAACAAGCCTACAACAAAATTATCAGGTAGACTCGATTTTGGGACGGGTCAATCACATAATAACTACGATACTTAATAAAATTACGCTAGTATTAAACAACACATAATGAAAATACAATGTCTTTTGAGACTATATAAACACTTCATTTTATAGTTGTTCGCTCAGGTTTTGATCGCTCAAAAGCGATCTGTAATATTTTGACCGCAAGTCCGCAACACTCGCAAAAACTCTTTTGATATAATAAATGCAAGAATGAGTCATATATTAATCTCCTACTTGATTATACAAATCGGTCTTCACATGCTTTATTAAAAGAAAAATTGTTAGCACTAACCATTATAACTATACATCCTATATAACTAGTTATAACTTCAAATCTCATAGCATCAAACTTTAAGTTGTAATTCTAAAAAACATTCAAAATTCAAGTACTAATCACCATGTTTAATAAAAAATGAAGTGTCCTTTAACATCAAATTCACAGACACATATAATAAACTACTAGAAAAACTGCAATAGATGGCGCGCAATGCGCGTTATCTTTAGGGTCAGATGATGCTCAAATGTGTGTCAAAGAATGAGTAGTCATAAATTAATGATGACACACATCCGCCCGCATCTTCTTATAACACACGAAAGATGACGCGCATTTTATGACGCGCATTTTATGACGGTCAGTAGATGACGCGCATTGCGTGTCAAGAAAGGGGTAGTCATAATTGACTAGATGACGCACATACGCATGTCATCTTTGTAATTTTTATGACGTGCTAAAGATGATACACAATGCACGTCATAAATTTAATTGTTTTTTATTTATTTTTTATTTTAATAAATTTACCTGTTGTTTTATAAAACAAATTGTCGAATAACACTAAAAGCAAAATCTATTTAATTAAATACCAACAAAATTTACATTAGTTGTTTCAAACTGAATTAAGATGCAAATACAAATACAAGTCCAAATTCATTGCAGACCTACATATAAATAAAATTCGATACGTAACGCGACCAGTCTTCACGGACTTCATCCAAATCACCATTGATGTATTCATCTTTACCTCCTCCAACCTAAGACAAAACCAATTTTACCAAATTAAACTTGTCAATTTTAACCCAACCCGCTTCCACCAACCTGACCAATTTAAGATAAACAATCTCAAACACTTGACTAGTTTATTAAATCACCATCGGTGTATACAGACTGGTTTTAAGAGTCGGGGGTCTCGTTGGAAGCAACATACCTATCTCTTTAGATGGCATATAGTTTGCCTACATCTCACCCTCCCCAGGCCCTACCAATAGTTATGTACTATAGGTGGGATTTATGGGGTATGATTGTTGTTGTTGTATGTATATAGACAACCATACATGTGTATGTATACATAACCAGTCATACCGGAATTCACCAATTATCAGATCAGGTGTATCAGAATTCACCAATTATCATAATTTACCAATACTTCTACTTACTAACTATGGTAAGTTACTTATAAAAAACTCATACATAGAAAGTCATATTCAATATAATATCAATAAAAAGCAACAATGGTAAATATATTATAGAATGGTTTATTTACATTGTTATTGACTAGTATTTTAAGCCATTCATCAACTACTTCTTTTATGAACTTTAGCACATAGTATCCACATTTGATACTTCCTAGCTGACATGGACATTATAATATTTTTTAATGATCAGCTTAATGAAATTAATTAATGGTGCAAATTCAAATAAGAATTAAGTACCCACCGTAGAATTAACCCATTTGAGTTTAGTTTGCCTCTTCTTAGTATCACTTTATGCAGCATATAAGCCATTGCCCTACAAAAATGTTGATCAATTAAGAAATATATTAAAAGAATATAACATAAAGTTTTAATAATTTGTATCACTTACGCATCAATGGTTTGTTTCAACAACAGATTAATAGTGCTGACCCGTAGAGAATCAAGATAATAGCAAGTGAATGTTTTCATGTCTAGCATGACCAGCACCCAATGGTTTCTACAAAAACCAAAAACCAAGTTAAGTCAAACAACTTATTAAGTACGGTAGAAAATAATCAATTAAGTCACACTCGGGATTGTAGGGCAATAGGATGATATCATTGTCTCCTCTTTAGACAGTCGATTTGCAATGCTTCTACTTGAATCATCAATATTTTTGGATTTCACTTTAGATTCATCCGGTGAGATCGTAGAGGGGCTCATAAAACAAATTCCATGATTTTTTTCTCCCATTATGGAATTTCTCAAACAAGTACCTACATATTAACATAGAAAAACAAATTGATTAAAAATAACTCGTGTTTTACAAATATTAAAATTAAATTTAACAACTTACATTATATAAGTAGTAATGAAAACCCCACTAATCTCATCTAATGTAAGAACTGCTTCAAAATCATCCCAACTTAAGTAAGTAAAACTTTCATACCCGAATAGCTTGTCCTCACACTGCACTCTTATAGAATCAACCTTTGCTACTTGTCCATCAACCATCATTTCAGTCATTTTCAAAATAACACTGTCTTCAATCCTTACCTTACATTTCTTTTACCATTAATAATCCTTCTTTACTTCACAGCCTTTTCATCCACCATTTCAATCTTCGTTTTTAGTTCTTTTACTTTCTTCTCTTTTTGGTTTTCCATTGTCTCTCCATCCTTATTTGCATTCTCATTTTCTTTAGTTCCTCTGACCTATTTTTTTCTTTCTTTCCTTCAAATTGATTTAGTGGTTTTTCAAGAATGATTTTCTTTGGTTTCTTCGCCACTTTTTCCTACAATTATCTTTAGATTGGAATCAGGATCTTTATCTACATGTGTGAAAGCATCATGTAGCATTTCCTTTGTATAACCAAATTCAAAAGGTTTAGATGTATCTAGGCATCTAGAATCAACCTTCAGAAGTTTCTCTCCATGAAAAGACCAGACCTTATAATTTTCGTTAAAACCATAGGCAAATAGATGATAACGTACATTGGCAATTGAGTGGTGACACAAATTGATACAATCAACATAAGGACATGGAACATCTAAATTTGGATTATTAATTTGCGCAAACTCTACAAAGTCCTTAACACCTTTTCCATATGCATATCTATCAGTCAAAATCCATGATTTATCCATGACCTTTGTTTCTAGTTTGTCACCATCATAGTAACTTGAATCAAGTTAATGACGAGACCTATGTCTTAAAAAATGCATCACAATTCACAAAATAAACCAAATAATGGCCTAATTATCCCTTAAAACAAAATAACTAATCCAACAAAACAAACAACCAACAACTCAAGATGTCATTTACTTTTCTACACAACCTAAATAAAACACACAACGTTCTTAAATCCAACTCGATTTGTGAACCTCTATGTGAGTATTAAAGTATTCACATTACAATAAGATGTCATTACTCATTAGTTTCTACATAACCTAAACAAGACACACCACTACTAGAAAACTCTGTTTTTTACGACAAACGAGGTTGTTCCGAAATTGTCACAAAACATGTTTTGCGACAAGTTTGCGTCAAGAATGACTTTGTCGCAAAAACCCTTGTTGCAAAACTTTTGCGACAACTTTCTGACAACTTTTACGACAGGTTTACGACAAGTATTTTGCGACAGAATACCAACAATCTTCTGACAAATGTTTGCGACAACTTTGCGACAAACTTTTGCAACAAATTTGCGACAAAGTTTGCAACAAGTTTGTGACAAAGGTTTGCAACAAATTTGAGACAAGTATTTGCAACAAGTTTGCGACAAAGTTGCAACAATATCTGTTTTGTCTTTTTGCAACAAACTTGCGACAACTTGCCTTTGAACAGAAAAATTAATTTTAAAATAAAATAATCCAGTTTTTTAACCTGTTTGCAACTTAATACAATTCAAATAAACCATTTAACCACAATCTAAGTCCAATTACACAAATCCAAACAAATATTGTTTACATAATCCAAGAACAATACGATAATTTAACTAACTAAACTAAACTACACTATAGTGAATGATTGTCGGAATTTTTACTAAATTCTTTCAAAAAAGAGGCCAGTTGTTGTTGCATCTCCGCTCGCATTTGTTGTTGCGTCTCCTCACGCATGTTTCTTCTGATCTCATCAAGTTGTTGCACTTCATTCCGCATTTGTTGTCGGAACTACATGTGCATATAAATATAATTTAGCTTAGCCTAACACACATATATACATGCGTGAACAACATATAACCATAGTTCATTATACCATGAAATAAAATTATGTTTACGGGTGATACAAATAAAAATCTAAAGAAATTTTATTAAATATAAATGATGAAAATCATATATCAACATCTATAACCTAAAACATCTTAACAATCTGGTAATATATCAGAACCTAGCACACATTCATGACTAAATATAATAGTAAAAGGTTGTTTTAAGTAAATTACCTCCTCCTGTGATTGTTGGAGTGCAGCTTGTGTTAGGCTGGACGTGAGAGATGTAGACGGAGTCCCGGTCACGACGAAATAAGGATCTGATGATCCTATCCCATATAACTCCCTGCCCTCTCCTGTACTATCACACCAACAATCAACATCACCCAATGGATGTTGATTTTTGTCAATACCATGTTTCTCGATCATCTTTCTACAATACGTGTCCTATAATTTGACAACACAGTATGATTGTTAAAACAATAAAAGTTTATATAACAATGATATAACAATAATAAAGATAACTCACATATATTTCACTTGATCGAGTGATTCAAAACTGCATCCCTTCTAGATTCTCATCAAATTGTCCGGCCCGATATAGCTTTTTTGACTCTTTATCTAGATGTGTTTCTAGAAACAATTCGCTCATTGTAACAGACCGACCCAATTTCTTTTCCTACAATATAAAACATAAAGTTTAAAATATATGTTAATGGTAAAAGCACACAATTACTATACTTTTTAAATATAATTAGATTACTAAGCGAAGACGATGCTCTTCATATCCGATGGATCCGCCAGTGTGCCTAGACGTAACACCCGAACTATCAGCACTATTCCTATTTTTACTCCCTCTTTCTGATGCTTTAGCAAACTTGGAAGTGTTAAAATACTATAAATAGTAAAAATATAATTAAGATAATATAACTAAAATAAATTATAACCAAAGAACAATAATGTCTTAACTCGCTTACCTCACATAATGGAACCCATAAGTCATTGTGCCATAATCGTGATGGAAAATTACGCATGACGGTGTAGTTAAATTTATTAGGTGGTATAACATGACCGGCTTTCTTTGCTAAATCTCTAGATTCTGCTTTTGATCTATAAATGATGCCTCGATATAGATCGGATGCCTCGTTGTTGAATCCTTCTTTAATGACAAAGTTATCAGCTTGATCCCATCCACAAATTTTCTTAAAAGTTAATGTTTGATGATTATTCTTTCAGCTTATTAATAAATAGAAGAAAAAAAATAAATTTTATATGTTACCTTGTATTTCTCAAACATACTATTTTTTACTTCTTTAGGGACAAGCGAGTAACGTAGCCAAGGCCCCTCAAGATGTTGTTCCAGTATTTTTATAATCGCCCTATGAGCCTTACCATTAGCAAACCTACAATATTATATAAACAAATAAGTATATTTATAAGATAAATTAATAATATAAATTTTAATTTTAAACATACATACTTCTTCCCAACCCATCTAATAGGAAGCCTTTGAGATGTATGTTGGGTCGCATAATCTGTATTCGAGCCACCATGAGATGGGCGAGAAGGCGTGTTTGTGTCTTGGTCATCATCAAGTTCCTCATGTCCCATAGATTGAAATCCATTATATCCCTCAGATTCCTTCATACGTCGATATACCACATCCATATCAGCCATAACATCACCATCACCTGCACAACTAGTACTGTCGTCGTATCTGCGGCCTAACGTTCCACTTAACCAAGGACTGGTCTCTAAATGACGCCCACAACCATGACTAGACGGTGAAGTCCCACGAGAATGTGGGACACGACCATGAGTACCTGACATAATGTACCTGCATTTAATAGAACAAGTATGATTATGTATACAATATAAGATTTAACAAGTCATATGATAGTAATATAAACATACCATGTAAAAAATCAAAAATAATTTAAAATTTATGAAACCAAAAAAGTTTGTCTTAATCTGAAGAGTGGTCAAAAAAACAATTTCATCATCAGCAGATGTATCTTCTTCGTCTTCTAGTTCATCCTCTTCAATTTGTTCATCCTCAGATCGTTCACCATCATCATCTATCATCTGCTCTTCTGTAACTAGGCACACACGTCCACTATTAGTTACTGTATCTGGTAAATCAAACCGTTCATCTATCTAAAAGACCCCATGTGCTTCGTTGTTTACATCAGTCGCAACATCATATATGTGTCGAGGTTTTATCTTAACAACCACCCATAGATCTTTGATAGTGCTTTTTGTCACAGGGTATGTTGTATAAAACACTTGTTCCGTTTGAGATGCTAAAATAAACGGATCATTAGTTGTAAGCCTGGACTTGGGTCTGACATCAACCAACTTATTTTTGTTAACTACTACATCATGATTGTTATCAAACCAAGTACATTTGAAGACTATAATAGTTGAACGACCGTAGTACTCAAGTTCTAGTATCTCATCCACTAACCTGTAGTAGTCAGACTCTACGACGTTATACGTCTCCCCTCTCACACATAAACCATAGTTACTAGTCACAAGTCCCTTAGCATGTGCTCGTGTGTGGAACTTATAACCATTTACAAAGTACCCTCTGTGAGATTTGACATGATTAGATGGTTTCCTTGCTAAAACTTCTAGATGTTTAGCACTTCCATCAATTGATCCCATCATTACCTACACTTAAGAACATATACATATTGTGTTGGTTAATGATACACAAATGATAATCATCATGATTTAATTAGTTTACTTACATGGTGTTGAAACCATTGAGCAAAGTATTTATCTCTAAGAATTGACTACGATTCATGTGGGTATAATTGTGGCGCCTCCATATTGAATTGTTTTACGTAATCAGAAATTTCTTCACAGTTTAGTAAAACATAGGTGTGCGCCTTGTGAAGGTCAATTATCTGTCATAAATGTTCGCTTTCCGCTCTTTTCATGCAATCTTCTTGATGGATGTACAAACACGCTTAGTTTAGAGTCTTTGCTTGAAGAAATAGGATGTATGGGTACAAAATTCCGAGGCTCTCGGTTATGACTTGTCTCAATAGTCGGGTCAAAGTATAGAGACCAATAAGTAGCAAGTTCATTCGCTAGGTGTTCCTTGGTGATTGAACCCTTAATCTTTGCTTTGTTTCTAATCCTTCTTTTTATCAAGCCCAACTTCCTACATTTAGAAGTTATCAAGAATGTGTTATGCATAGGGAAAATAATCTTGAAATACATTAGATCTATAAGATTACAATTAGTATGGTTACCTCTCATATTGACACATCCATCTGTATTGAACCGGATCACCAAGCAAAGCTTCATCAGCTAAATGTATGATGAGGTGTTTCATAAAATCAAAGAAACCAGGGGAAATATTCTTTCCAACTTGCAAATGGTTTAAACAATAGTGCATTTCATGTCATACAAATACTCGAAAGAGCATGCACAACTCTGTTACAGCCTCATATGTATCATCTGAAACAAATCCTCTAATAGCAATTGGAAGCAAACGATGCATAAATACGTGACAATCATGGCTTTTCATATTATAAAAACTGTTATCTTTGATGTTTACACAATTCCCTATGTTTGCTGCATACCCATCAGGAAATTTTAGTGCTTTTAACCATGAACTAACTTGTTTAAGCTCATTCTTCTTCGTAGTATAATCTCCCTTATTTGTGGTTACCTTAACGTTGTTACCATAAATGGGGTTAAGAAGAGGTCGGTCACAATAAAGCTCAATATCATGTCTTGCTTTCATATTGTCTTTAGACTTAGGAGTGTCCATAATTGTATGAAAGAGATTGTCATCGATATGTATAATGTAGAGGTTGTGTCAGATCAACAACTTCCTCCAATACGGAAGCTCCCAAAAGATGCTTCTCTTCACCCAATTATGTCTAATACCAAAACTAGATGGTTTCTTATATTTTGAACTACCATGGGGATGACCTTGGTAAACAGTGTCAAAATGCTGAATGGTCCGCCATATTTCATCTCCGGTTGGCTCTGGGATAGGTTTTACCTCCTTCACCGTTACGTTTTTCCTAAAGTTAATCTTATCTTTTTGAAAACTATGTTTGGCCGGAAGATGTTGTCTATAACAGTCAAATCAGCATGGCTTCCCTCCAAATTGAAGCTGGAAAGATCCTGATTTATCTCCACAATATGGGCAAGTGTAACCCGCTTAAGTGTTCCTAAATGTTGATAACTAATCAATCTTGGCTTTAATTTCATATATTGGTCATCACTAACGCTCGTTGTTCTACATTTGACATTTTTTGATCTTATTGTTTAAAGAAAAGCATAATGATCTCTAATTTACATGCATACATGTGCATAAATGAATCACATACATATGAATACACATATATATAATTCAAATAAAATACAAAATAATACTGCTAGAAAAATAAATGTTTTTTTATAATTTCATTACTACTAATTATTAATATCATAAAAACAAAATAATTTAACTTTAATATTCCGAATATTACAAGAAAAGTTTTAAAAAATATGTTTATCTTATTATTAATAATATTATTAAAACAAATTGATATTTAATTTTAAAAAATTCAAATTTGTCACAAATTGCGACAAATTTGCCACAAAGTACTCCAGGTTGTCGCAATTTTGTCATAAGTTGTGACAATTTTGCAACAAAATTTAGTTTCCCGCTAAATTTCTTCGGGTTTCCAATATGTTGTCACAAATTTGTCGCAAAAGTTGTTTGTGATTGCGAGAATTTTGCGACAAAAGATGTTATTGTCATAGTTATGTCACAGTGTTGTCGCTTTCTTCAGAGTTTCACAGTTGTCACAAACTTGTCATAATTTTGTCTCTTTTTATGACAAATTTTTTTTATCACAAAATATAGTTGCAAAAAACAGAGTTTTCTTGTAGTGCACAAAGTTCTACAATAATCTAAACAAGATGTCATTAGTTTCTACACAACCTAAACAAGACACATAAAGTTCTACATAATCTAAACAAGATGTCATTAGTTTCTACACAACCTAAACAAGACAAACAAAGTTCTACACAACCTAAACAACATGAATAAACCTTGAAAAACCTAAAAAATCAAACACAAAACAAAATCCTCAAAAATTACTATACTAAAACATATACCAGATCCAAGAAGTTCTACTTAAAAGCCTAATTTACAACACATCCACAATCAACCATAATTTAGCAATCAAAACAAATAAAACAACAATGCAGCACATGTGATGGGCTTGTAGGCGAAGAAAGATAGAAAGGGCATGCGGCTGCGGTGATGGTCGACTGGTAGTGGTCGATTGTGGTGACAATTGGGCCCGCGACGGTCGACTGGGCCTGCGGCGGTCGATGGGTGGTTGGATGGGGTTGGTGGTCGACTGCGGCTGTGGGTGGCCAGAGGGGATTGGTGCTCGACTGTGGCGGTGGGTGGTTGGAGGGGATTGGCAGTCGATTGTGCACCTCGATTGGGGGATTGGGGTCAATTGGGGGATTTGGGGTCGAAATAAGAGAAGGGGGAGTCGATATATTAGGCGCTTAGAAATTTTAAAAGATGACAAACCAAGATGACACGTAAAAATGTGTGTCATCCTTTTTAAAAATATTTTAAAATACAACTTATATTTTATGATACGCGTAGCGCGTAATCTTTTTTCGCACGTCATCTTTTGCGCGTTATCTATTAACAGTTTTCTAGTAGTGATAATAACTAATATAAAAATCTTGTAGTTGGAAAAGGAAAAAAAAGATAACATGGTGGAGTGGTGGTTGGTGTTGTGGTGCATTGGGCCGTGGACCGATGGTGCCTGGAGAGCCATGACCAGAGCTTTTGTGCAGAATTGGGAGGGGATATTGGGTTAAAAGATTACCATATTATTTATCTCATGGGTAGATTTTATTTGGGCTTATTTGTTACGGGCTTTACTTAGTTGAGCTTCCTTATTAATTCAAGTAAAAATTACTTTTTAATTCTAACTAAAGTAAATTCGGGTCTGCGTGCCAAAGAGTCGGGCTGCAACACCACCGGCCCCCTCCTCACGCCGCACCCCTATTTATTCATGGCATGTTTTTTCATCGTGTGTACCACAAACAAATAGACCATTGCACCCCCTCCCCCTCCAACGACTATTTTTTATTTTTTTAAAACTAACATTATAAATACAAACAATTATCCCAAAAAACTTTTCAACAATCTCAAACATCCCGTCTACTCATTTATAATTCTATACACTATAGAAGCCAACAAAAGATCCACAAAATCCTAAGCCCAAATCACCAAGAAACATAGACCGAATATGCGTGTAGGTGCTAATGAAGCGGCTCATTCAACCCAATGGTTTAATCCACCACCACAACCACATACAACTGATTGATTTTACAAGTGTATGAATCATCTCAACCATCTCCAATAATGCCCACATATCAAACCCCACCATCATGCTACCACCCAAATATGCCCACATATCAATCCCCATGATTTGCTTATTACTAAAACATGTTTAATGATTTTCGAAACCCACCTCATAATGTAGAAGAAAAAGAAGAGCCAAAGAAGATGAAGAACATAAGGAAGCATTTGATGATATACAAGTTTATGAAAGTGAGGATGAGGACAATTGCGTAGAAGAAACCACGCTATGAAATCTAAGTCGACCACTTTCCGGCTATGTAGTTGGGAATTTGAATTATAGATTTTCAGTTTAAGTATTTTTTGTTAATTTTTTATTTTTATGTTGTTTTTAGAGTAAATTTCGGTTTTGGTCCCTGTGGTTTAACCATTTTAGTCCAAAAAGGAATCTTTGATCATATCATGCCCTGTGATTTTATTTTTGTAACGGTTTTGGTCCCTGACACTAACTCTGTTAGTTTTTACAGTTAAATGTGAGGGTACTTTGGTCATTTTATATTTGAAGGACTAGTTATGTAAATTATATTATATTAAGATAATTGTTGTAATTTTTTAAAACAATAAAGAACAAAAAAACTTAAATTTAACCCACCGCCAGCACCATCTCCACCGCAGTGCCACCGACACCGCTTGTGCCTGTGCCTGCGCGACCGCCACCGGCACCTCCGGCGGCGACGACGGAGTCAACGGCGGGGAAGACTTTAATGAAACGATATGAGGGGTTAATGATGGTCCGTACGAAAGTGATTAAGGCTAAAGGGGCATGGTATTGGTCTCATCTATAGCCAATACTCGTTAACGATTCCGACACAGGCGTCCCCTCCGCCGTGAAGCTCCGGTGCTGCTTATGTGTGAGTGTCTTCTCCACCTCGAATCCTTCGAGAACCACCTCCGAGCATCTGAAATGAGGAACATACCCCAATTTCATCACCGATTCGAACGCACAGCCGATTTCAGCGATTTCCCTCCGCTAGAACGATGAATTTAGCGTCATCGACGTCGTCTTCCTCGCCGCAGAGCCACCGGATACAGAGTTCCGACCACCAATTTCATCACTTCAATCTTATCTAATATGTTTTCTTTCACAATTCTGTATTTTATCTCCTCCCAATTCCTAGACCAATTTCTCAAACCCCTATAACGATCCATCTTATCCTTACTAACCATTGTTTCGAACCCCATGAACATCCCTCATACTTGTCTTCGGCACTTAATTGTCAACTATAAAGAGTTCTTTGAACCTCCAATCAATACAAAATAGGTCAAGTGTCCACTAATAGAGTCACCAACATCACGCAATTTCAGACCTAGGGTTTCACCGCAACAACACACACAAACTTTTCGGGGTTAATGGCAAGCTTTGCGTTGGTGAATAGGAGAATGGCTTGCTTGATTGATTCCAATCTAGTAAAGGGTCTTCCGATGGCACTGGTGTTCTTCATGGCAATAAGGGATTCAGGGTCGAGATCAATGTAGAAGAGTATGTCTTCGGGTGCCAATTGCAACGGTGGTAGGGTGTATCGAGTTGCTGCCGTTGAGCTTTGTGGTTCTCTTCCATCCATACTGTTGTTGTCTTCTTCACAGTGTGAGTGATTCAAATAAGGAAGATGATTGACCCCTTTGTGCAAAATAAGCATACATATTTCATATGTAGTCCTTCAAATATAAAATGACCAAAGTACCCTTACATTTAACTGTAAAAACTAACAGAGTTAGTGTCAGGGACCAAAACCGTTACAAAAATGAAACTTCAGGGCATGATATGATCAAAGATTCCTTTTTGGACTGAAATAGTTAAAATGATCAAACCACAGGGACCAAAATCAAAATTTACTCTTGTTTTTATTATAAAGTACTTTTTAATTTCAGTTTGTAACTTATAAATATTATTAAAAAAATAGTTGTGGCATGAGATAGCATGAGTGTCCCCTCCAAATTTTATGGTATGATTTGATATGACATGAGTTGAGTTCCCATGTTTTCATTGCTTGATTCATAATGTAGTGGGGTATTAATGACATGAGTGTCACATCCACCCTAACACAACGTTTACTCTTTTAGAAACAAGGTACAAGCAAGTACCACCATTAAGTGTCTCTACAAACACATATATTTTAGGGAAATTCTGCACACACCGTTTATTTTTTAGGGTATACCACCTCAAACGGTCACGGTTAGGGCTAACCGTGACCTTTAGGTCGGGTGTAGGACCTAACCGTTACGGTGAGGCCTAACCGTGACGTTAGGTTCTCGGGATCATTGCAATTATTGGGTGTGTAATTAATAGGGTGACAGTTAGGGGGTTTTGGAGGTGTATATGTCATGGTTTGGCCAGACCGTGACATTTGTACATATTTTTTAAATTTTTTAATCATACTAGTTTTTTTTTATTTTTATTTTATCACATGGTTAATCTAATCATAACATACGAGTTTGTGTTTTGTGTTTATTATTAATTTATCATATTACAAGTAATATTTCTATTTTTATTTTAGTAGCTAATGATCTCATGTCATACGACGACTGATATGCACCTTGATTACAAATGGGTGTCATGATCTAGATTGAAGTAGTGAAAGCTGCAGTGCTGACCACCAAGGTTTTGATGGTAATTTGCAGGATGATGATCCATTGATGTTGAGGAGAAATGAAAAGATATGTAATAATGATGTATATATAGGTCATAGGTGTACGTATGTGTATGTATAAGAGTGGGAAATGTGCCTATGGTTACGGAGTTACATTCATTATTTAATATTGAAAGTCGTAATAAATAGGGAAGGAGCATAACATTTTCCAATTAACTTATTATTACACTTGATCATCATTGTGTTAATTTACAAAAATCGGTTGTCATTATACAGTTACATTACGAGTGTTTTCTAACCATGACATATTGTATATGTTTTCTAAATTTATGTAATCATACTAGTTTGTTTTTATTTTTATTTTATCACACGGTTAACCTAATCGTAACATACGAGTTTGTGTTTTGTGTTTATTATTAATTTATCATATTACAAGTAATTTCTGTGTTAAATTATTTATTAAACAAGTTGGTTGTTGTTTTATCACATGGTTAACCTAATTGTAAAAATCAGTTGTTATCAAACATATACAATTAACATTATCAACATTACAAATATAAAACAAACAAACAAAGAAACACAACTAAACAAACACAACAAAATATACAAGCCATCATAACTGAAACTGCATATATATATATATATACAATGAGTTTTTACATACAAAAAGAAATAAAATACAAACAAAATACATATCTAATCCGTCATCTCTGGATCACCGCCCTGACCAGATCCGCCAGCGCCAGATGGGCCAGCACCGTCATGGCCTAACCGCCTCGGTGGCTGTGACAACAACGGCGTACCGAAGGCGGCATAGTCCGCGACCATGTGCTGGATGACCTAGTCCATCATATCCTGCAGCCTTGTGCTCATATCCTCCAGCCTCGCGACCCTGGCTCGCGTGTCCTGAAGCATATCAATAACGTGAGTCCATCATATCCTGCAGCCTCGTGCTCATATCCTCCAGCCTCGCGACCCTGGCTCGCGTGTCCTGAAGCATATCAATAACGTGAGCAGACAATCGCACGGCATGGTACACGCGCTGAGGATGCTTGGGCGGGTCCTGGTCGTGCGACGGAGGAATGGGCTGATCCTCCCCGCCACCAAGCGGCTCGTGGCAGCCTGAACGTGGACCTCAGGCCCTGCCAACTCGAGTGGGTCCACCAACGGCTCGGGCACCCATGCCACTAGCTCATGGTATCTACTGAGCAGGTGCCACGTGCCGTCGGGGAACCTCCGAACGATCCTCATCCCAGTGGCGGTGGTCCGGCCAGCCACGCGCACAGGAGTCGGAGGTAGCGAGAGCTGGGACATGGCATGCGCGTACCCCAGGCCCCGAGCGATCCGGGAAACGATGTTCCCGCCCTCCAACGCCCCTCACGACTACCTGTGATAATAACTAGCAAAATAATCAGCAAGGGCATGCGCGAGGTAGCAGTGTCGGTGTGTGAGTACACACCGAAGAAAGAAAAGGTCGGCGGCGTTAACCCTGTCGGTCCCCGCCCCACGACCAGCGACGGACATGGCGATCAGTCGGTGAATGTGTCTATACAGAGGGTCTCGTATATGACAGGACCTCTTATCACCACCGTACGGTCCGTCGCCGATCACAGGCCACCAGATCTGATCCGAGTCGTCGGCCCCGCGAATCAAAGTCGTGGTATACATTGGCTGTCGGACCTCCACCTCTGTATAGAGGCCGCTGATGACAGCGAACCGTCTAAGTGACATGCGGTGGAGGGACCCGAACAACCGGAAAGCAACCTCCGCGGGCGCACGACCATTCGATATGTCGTCCTCGTCCAGCTCCGCAAGTCCTTGCTCACGGGGACGGAATGTGAACGTGCAGTAGAACTCCACGGTGAGCTCTCGATGGGCAGGGTTGCCCATCCTGAACAGCTGCTCCCACGGCCAGTCCTCGCCGATGATATCAAAAAATCGGTCGCGCTCTCCAACGAGCTGTAAGAACTGCTCTGATAAGACGGTCCCCGCTGCTGGTGCTCATCCTCTCAGGGTCCGGAACCGCTCGTACGGTGTAGTCCCCTGCTCGAACTACAGCGTCGGACAATCATCAATCCCGGGGATAAAAGCATCATCGGCATCCATCTCTGCGAAAAAATACGTATTTATCATTATTTACAATGTTTATAAAATTAATGGTTGACGGTTAATTATTATTATTATATTATTGGTATTATTATTATTATTATTATTATTATTATTATTATTATTATTATTATTATTATTATTATTATTATTATTATTATTATAATTATTAGTATTCTTATTACTATTATTATTATTACTATGTATACTATTATTATTATTGGTATTATTATTACTATTACTACTATTATTATTACTATTTTTATTATTATTATTTCTATTAGTACTATTATTATAATATATATTAAACACTTTGGTCGGTGGTTATTTTTTATTATTATTTTTTTAATCAACAACAGCCAGCATCACCACCATCACCGGGCCTCTGTGGTCGAGTCGCGAGGTCACCAGGCACCAGCCAACCGTCAACCTCCATCACCACTGCCGTCACAACCATCATCGAACACCAACCACGTCCCTCGTTAACCACCACATCCCCACCGGCGCAAAGCAACCACCGCGACCACCGTCGACCGTCACGGCCACAATCCCACCCGGAACGACCGTCCCGCCTCCCAACCATGAACCATCGGCGCCACCTCCTCCAAAATCGACATGCATCCGTCACCTCCGCCTTCGATTCATGCCCTCTTGCAGTGTTTTAGGAGAAATTAAAGCCACCATCGTCATCGCAGAGAAGAGGGGAGTCCGTTTTGGTGTGGCACTCGCCACCACTCGCCGGAGGCCGACGCCGATGGCCGGATAATTGGCCGGATTCGAAATTAAAGCCACCATCGTGATCGCAGAGAAGAGGGGAGTCCGTTTTGGTGTGGCACTCACCACCACTCGTCGGAGGCCGACGCCGGTGGCCGGATAATTGGCCGGATTCGAAGTAAGGGGGGGGGGGCGACATGCTCTCTCTCTCTTCCTCTCTTCTCTGATTTTTCTCTCAAATGGGTTTTTGAACCCTAGAATGAATTAACACTTGCTTATATACTAGGGTTAAATGAAACGGGTTCGTAAAAGGGTCGGTTCGTAACGCGTTCGAATCAATTTTCACGTATCGTTATGAACTTCACTACCCGTTAGATTCGATTATTCAAAATGTTATAAATATTCTGAGATTATTAATTTTATCATATTTTGAACATGCCGAAACATTAAACGAGTTGTAAATTATCGCGTATTTAACACGTTAAACGGTTTTACGCGTTTTTATCAATTGAGCGTTAATATTATCATTTTGGTAGTAAAATATATGCAATTAAGTATTAAAATGATATTTTATTCGTTAACTTCCCATGTTAGTCATGTTAAAACCTTATCTGACGAATTCTCGGGTTTGACCTGATCGTAACCCGGTTTACGTCACGGTTGCATTTCGGAACGGATTTATTCCGGACAACGTATCACTCCCCAAATTTACTATGTTATGATCATAAACAATGGTTAGATGAATGTTTACGGAGTTACGAGACTCGGTTGTCATAACAGACGTCAGTTAAATGCCGGTGAAAACCGGTATTCGCGTTTCACTTACGAAATTCTGTTGTTTATGCATGATTAATGAAAAATCTTTTAGCAAGCATTATTTATGATATTGTTAGCATTAACAAGGATTTAGATTGGATGGCAGGCCATAACAATGAATTCTTATGTGATTTGAAACAACTATGGAAAAGATCCAAACTGAAAACAGATTCAGAACCCATACCAGGTAAATTCCGGTAAATAGGTTTGTTTTTGATGTGGGTTTGAGGTTTGGGGGTATGGTTTTTTTACAAGTTGTTATCGGTTTTCTATTTTGAACTGTGCCGTATTCTTGCGATTTTGATGTTCGTCTGTTTTGTGTATGGTGTTGGGCATTGATTTAGTTTTTAGTTCTGTATGTTCTGGTGTGTTATGGATTTGGGGTTTTGATGTATTTTACTTTGTGTATTTTGCTGACTTTTTGGTTTTGAACATTCATTTTGATTTTGGTTTAGGGTTACTTAAAACTCGCATAGACGCGGCAACTATTTTAGTTTATCATATAATAATAGTAGTAGTTCAAATTATAAAAAAAGAAAGTCCTCAGAAGGACATCATGATACGTTTATTTTAATAGTAAAATAAAAAAGTGTGTGTTGGGTGAAAAGGAATTGTAATTGTAATATATATTAAAAACTTTTGTCGGTGGGTGTAGTGTGGTTGTGATTCTTTTAGGTTTAGCCATAAAAGTTTTAGGATTTACATACTTCATCCATTCTTTTGTAACACATAAAAAGCAATTATTTATCTTCGTCTCTATCTTTTTAGTGTTCTAGAGAATCACTCTTTGTAAAATCAAACAGTTGAAGAGATCCACCAAATAAATCAAATAATCGACTTCCGCTCATAAAAACAAATGGCTTTAAACGCTGACGCATGCCATTTTGTCTTCTCCGATGAGTCTCCCGCTATATTTATGTAAGTATTATATTATTTCTTTTTCCAAATTAGTTCACAGATAAAAGATTGGATATTTGGTTAAAGTCTATACTAAGCACACATTAAAAATAAACTTCATGACGATTGAATACATGGTTGTTAACCATGTTCTATTTTTTTCATTCTTTATATTTTCTTTTGAAGACATTGATATATTAATGTCAAACGGACACAATTATACGTTGCGTTAATTTCAAACGAGTTTTCAAAATATACATTTGCCGTACTCGCGCCAGCTGCAACGCGCTGGGGCAAATTACTAGTTATTATTATTACTATTATTATTACTATTATTATTATTATTATTATTATTGTTGTTGTTGTTAATATTATTATTACTATTATTATTATTATTATTATTATTATTATTATTATTATTATTAATATTATTATTACTATTATTATTATTATTATTTCTATTATTACTATTACTATTATTATTATGTATACTATTATTATTATTGGTATTATTATTACTATTACTATTATTATTATTACTATTATTATTATTATTACTACTATTAGTATTAGTACTATTATTATTATTATTACTATTACTTATTATTATTATTATTACTATTATTATTATGTTTATTATTCTATTATTATGATTATTACTATTATTATTATTATTGTTATTATTATTATTATTATTATTATTATTATTATTATTATTATTATTATTATTATTACTACTACTATTATTATTTCTATTATTATTATTTCTATTATTACTATTACTATTACTTATTATTATTATTATTATTATTATTATTATTATTATTTATTATTATTATTTCTAATAATAATAATAAACTGTCGACATACTACGCTACACATACGGCAAAATCTATCAAATCTATAAGGGAAAACCTATCAAATCTATTTGGGAAAACCTATCAAATCTATGTTAACCTCTATGGTTTAAAGTTGTAAATTACGTACCGAAAACGATAATGTAGCGGCGGTGGTGGTGCAGCAGCGGTGTTGCAGCGGCGGTGGTGGTGCGCAGTTTGGTGGGCAACGGCGGTGGTGGTGCGCAGATAGTGGTGAGAGGCGGTGGTGGTGCGCAGATGGTGGTGAGCGGCGATGGTGATGAGCGGTTGTGGTTGTGGTGGTGAAATGGTGAGCTGCAGTGGTGGTGGGAGATGGTGGATGAATATGTCCCGGGGAGGGCTCGCGGTGACGGTTTGGCGGCGGTGGTAGTGAAACGGTTGTGGTTGTGGTGGTGAAACGGTGTGGTGAAATGGGGTGTGGTGAAATGGGGTGGTGAAATGGGGTGTGCGAACGGTTGAAGGTGAAACCAGTGACCATGAGGTCACGGTTTGGCCTCCACGTGACCTCTTACACACACGGTAGGTGCGGTACTCGAGAGGCAGGTGCACTAATCAAGGGGAAATCAGATTCAAAAAATATCTCAAGAGGTCACGGTTTGGCCTCCACGTGACCTCTTGCTTTTTTTTGTATTATTATTATTATTGTTATTATTATTATTATTATTATTATTATTATTATTATTATTATTATTATTATTATTATTATTATTATTATTATTATTATTATTATTATTATTAACCGTAACCTTTTAGTTTCTGGATACACAAAATAATACTATTATTATTATCATTATTAACTTTAAAATTATTACTATTAAACTTTTTATTTATATTAGAGTATATTATTATTATTGTTGTTATTATTATTATTATTTATCATTATTGTGATTATTATTAGAGTTTATTTTGTAGTTTCTGGATACACAAAATAATACTATTATTATTATTATTATTATTATTTACTTTAAAATTATCACTATTAAACTTTTTATTTATATTAGAGTATATTATTATTATTATTGTTATTATTATTATTTATCATTATTGTTATTATTATTAGAGTTTATTTTGTAGTATCTGGATACACAAAATAATACTATTATTATTATTATTATCAACTTTAAAATTATTACTATTAAATTTTTTATTTATATTAGAGTATATTATTATTATTATTGTTATTATTATTATTTATCATCATTGTTATTATTATTAGAATTTATTATGTATGTTTGAACATTGGTTTATAAAATATAAGGTGTATATATGTTCATATTATCCCGATAAGATTGTTTAGGTTATCATTAAAACGTCACGATTTGTTCACGTACGCATGTTTGTATGTACGTTTATGAAGTTTATTTGTTCTTATTGTATATATATGTTGATGTGTGTGCATTTTCATGAAAAAAATATCCGATTCGATATACGTAAATGATCATAAACGGTTAATGTGTGGGTTTAGGGAACCCCAAAAGGTCACGGTTAGACCAAACCGTGACCTCTTTTGTCAACAAGGTGTGACGGTTAGGTCACCACGTGACACTTTGTGTCAACAAACTGTGACAGCTTCATTCCACAACGCCACATGTGAACAAAGGGGTCACGGTTTGCCCAAACCGTGACCTTTTGGGGAGTGGTTAAGACAGTAAGGCAACAGGGGAGTGGTTAAGACAGTAAGGCAAACCGTGACCGTTTAGTTTAAAAGAATTTATTTTCTATACCTTTCAGCAAACCACTTCCGTACCGACCGGTTAAGACAGTAAGGCAACAGGGGAGTGGTGTGGGCTCGAAACCCACTACCACCGGTTCATGGAGGTATTTTTTATAAAATTATTTAATTAGTAAAATTTTTAAAAATTAGGCAAAAGGTCACGGTTTGCCCTAACCGTGACCTTTTGCCTTATTTTTTAAAAGTTTTTCTGAGTGAATATTTTTTACAAAAAATACCTACCAGTGGCCTTGCGCCCAAACAGTGGTCATGCACCCGAACAAGTGCCATGCGCCCGAAAAAGGGCCATGCGCCCGAACAGTGGCCATGCGCCTGAAAAGAGGTCACGGTTAGAACTAACCATGACCGTTGCCAAACCCTAACCGTCACGGTTTGGTCAAACCATGACAGTTTATCCTCCTATTTGATTTAGTGTTTTATTATTATTACTACTACTACTACTATTATTATTATTATTATTATTATTATTATTATTATTATTATTATTATTATTATTATTATTATTATTTCTTCTATTATTCTTATTATTATTATTATTTCTATTATTACTATTATTATTATTATTATTACTATTGTTATTATTATTATTACTATTATTATTATTATTATTATTATTATTATTTTTATTACTATTATTATTATTATTGTTACTATTATTTGTAGTATTATTATTAATATTATTATTATTTCTATTATTTCTATTATTTGTACTATTATTTTTATTATCATCATCATCATTATCAAATAAAGGGATCTTCATTAATATGATAAAGTATCGGAGAATGATAACTTACAGGAGGCATTGGTGCCTCTTTGACGATCCGTTATTTTAATATAATTATTTATACGATCATCATACATATTTTGCCATTCTAGTGCTTGTTGATATGCGAATCTCGACCAATGATAGCTCACACTGGGCATTGGGTAATCCCCTTCCAATTGTATGCAAAGAAAGTGATCTTGGTTAATATGAGCAAGTGCGATAACTGGATAGGTGAATAATGGCTTTGGCAGCGGGAACCATGTCTGACTGCCAAATGAACAAATAAGATGCACAATACAAGTGAATGTTTCCGCAATTACGAGTCCATGGGCCGAAAAAGTTAGCTAATGGGTATCGGGTGCGGGTTGAGTCGTGCCAAACCAATTTAAGCTATTACGAACAGAATCATAATAGCCAGGCATCTCGTGGTTCAAATTGCTCCGCCAATACCACGTGTTTCTGTCCATCTCCGACAACATTTGACGCCTAACCTATTCCCATTCATTTTGCTTTTTCCCTAAAGCTACTGCGATCGCCCGAAAACCACAGTTACCATCAGGCCGCACATCTTTTATAGGCGAAACGTACCGGTGAATCCATTGGGGCAGCTGGTCCTTAAACTTCATAACTTTTATCACGTCCTTTGGTTTCAATATTAAAGGAAACCCTAGGGCAGCTTCCGTAATCGGTATATTTGAAGCAGCCTTTGCCTGATTAGAATGGTCGTTGGGTATTTTAAACTGAGGGGTATATGAGCTATGCCTCGCCGGGTCAGGCATAGTTTGTTGTGAGGAAGTATAGGAGCTGTGTCTAGCAGCCTCATACTGTGATGTATTGGAGTCCGCTCTTCTTTGTTGCTCCTTAATATTTGGACGACCACGTCGGTCATGACGCACCTCAGGTTCTTCAAGTTTTGACTTACTCTTAAACAAAGAATCAAATACTTTGTTAAACAATTTTTTCTTTACTTGAGGATTGGGAGACGACATAACCTTTTGTCTCAAGTCATCAAATTTCACATCGTAGTCGGGTTCAGGCGGCGCGACGTACGCTGGCTCGAAATCAAGCTTCCTCCAGTGTGGATCTACCGCATCGAGTGGAATACTTGTGACTGGATTTAAAGGTTAAATTATTAGTGAAAAATATGCAATCGTGTGACAACAGTAAATAAATTTATTAAGAAAAATATAACCTTCTCGGATGTATATCTCCAAACGACAAGCACATGGCAAGCCCATGGACGTGAACAACTGGTGTCCACATGAACCCCTAGACTCCTGAATCATTTCCATTTTCGTCAACTCTGATTCAAGGAGGCTAAGGCAAAAAATGGATACTTTATAATGCAATTTTGAAAATAATGACAGTCGATGATCTTTTTTAATCTTCACACGGGACACCTCGAATATTTTACAAATTTCAATCTCCTGGCCGCGCACGAGGTCACAAACATATCCGACAAGTGTGTGCAACGTATTATTGGTCCCTGTGAGGTAACTCTTGAAGTTGGCATGTTGGCCCTCAACCCTATTAGTTGTAAATTTACCAAAGTTAAGGCGGTCGTACATCCAACAAGTAACAATTTTCTCTTTGTACGGCACCAACCAATTATTCCAAATATATTCCCATACCTCTGAAAGAAATAACAAATTTTATAAAATGAACAAATAAATTATTAGAGTAAAAATAACTATGAAATTCTTACCACGTTTACCATCTTCATTTAACTTTTCTTCCATCTTCCTGCAATTGTAATCGTACAATGCCTCTGTGGGAGACGAACACAAGGTCTTCCACCAGTATGAAAAATCCTTCCACATGTCGGTTTTGAAAAGGATATTCCACCGTCTTTTGATATTCTCCCTAACGTGCCACCTGCATAGGTTTTTTGTAGCACTCGGGAACACTATGTCACACGCGCTCATCAGGGCCAGGTCCCTGTCTGTGATAATAACGCGAGGCTCCACACACCCATCGAGTATATCTCTGATCCGCTCCAGTACCCATGTGAAGTTGTCCTGCCGTTCCCTCGATATAAATGCATGCGCAACACAAAATGACTTCAACGTCGACGTAACGCCAATAACCTGAACAAACGGAATGTTGTACATGTTGGTCTTGTACGTCATGTCTATCAACATCACGTGCGAGAATGCGCGCCACATGTCACACCCTCGCTTAAAGCGGAAACACGAGGATGCGACGGACGGGATCGTCATAACACTTGGTATAAATACAGAGATATAATACATGCAAACTTCTCGTGTCATGACGTCCCCCGACACAATGGTGACTTGTGTCGTGGTTAGTCAGTTCCACGACTATCATAGTCTTATTGATTCTAAAATCCAAAATACACATTGTTCACAAATGAATACAAATGATATACATTACAAATGCAAAACTAACGAAATCCTGAGGGTCTCTGCTAAGGCATCAGCACTAGCTATCCTCTTTGATTATGATCACCTGAAAAGATATGCTCAAAAATGTCAACAATAATGTTGGTGAGTTCCGCAGGTTTAAATTTAAAACATATAACTGATGTTGTATAGATTTTTGATGTGGAATCAAACTGTAAGCACAAACCACATAACATGTGTTTAAGACAACCAAACCTAATGACGTTATGCATATAAATCTGACGGAATATATTCACCCATGGCCTGTTTGCTGGTAGCTGTAGTCGGTAACTCACAAGTTAAACCGATCTGTCGAGGGTGGGGGTGTCAACCCAGTAGTACTACCAATACCTAACCGTTGGTTCCCAAACCCGGGAATTAATGGTTGTTTGAGTTTTCCATAAAATAACACCATGTATGCATGCAAAATAGTATCACATTGATTCCAAGTATGAAAACAGAATATACAATGTACAGCATTGAAAACGGGTGAGCATACTTTTCCCCCAATTTGATTGAAAACATTGAAACTTGTATAAGCATAAAAAGGGGCCACGAAACTCACCTTGAATTGTTGTAATGCACAAGGTTTCACAGAATAAGCAAACTTCACAGAATCAAGCAATGCACGATCGATCACGATCAATACCTATTATTGATTATAACTAAGCCTTTAAAACGTATACAACGCGAATAGATATATTTGGTCGGATTCGAGTTGGTTCGTTTGACGTATACGATTAGATATATATATGTTTAACTTTGATTATATACCTTGTGATAATAGGATTTAAGTTGAATTGTGAGGTTTTGAACAAGTAATGAAATTAATTGTATTTTGATCTATTCGAAATAAGTATATGTGCGTATTCTTTGTAATCATATGATTCAATAATAATTTATTAATTAAAGTAAAAATATAATCTATAATTATATTTGTAAATATTTTATGAAATTATATAATTTGTGATTTCTATAATTTTCGTGATTGTTTCATAATTTTACACGATCTAGAGGTTATTTTTATAAAAATTGGCCATTTCTAGTGTTTATAAACAATATTTTATAAATATTTTAAGGTTTTTAAACAAAATTAATTTACAGAAAATTATTTTGTAATATTTAAAATAATGGCAGTTTATAAAATTATTTTTATAATTTTTAAGAATTTTTCCATAATTTTTAGAGGCTTAAAAAGGCTTCAAAAAAAATAAATGCAGTGGCCCGGGGTCGAACCCGGGACCTCTCGGATGGGGGAACTTATGCTTAACCGGTAAACCAAAGGCCGTGGCCGCAATAAAACCCGGCTCCAATTGGTTTTAAGTGATCAATCCCGGTTTCCCCCAGATTCGTATGAACCCTAGTTCGATTTCCCCCAAATTGGACCCGAATTCGACTATGTAAACGATTGCCTTCATGGGGGTTTTGATCCCCATGTATAAACGAGTGTATTGATGCTTTTAATTACCTGATTTGGTACGTATTGATGGTATGAACAGAGAAGAACGAGCCGCGACTAGGTTGAAATCGAATGGCAATCAAACACTGATGAAACTCAAATTGATTGTACAGGAAGCTTATAATGAGGCTTATGATCAGAAGACTTATGTTATTTGTGAGTTATAAGGTTCGGAGGGTGGCGGTTGGTTGAGTTGCAGGTCGCGACAGAGGTGGTGATCGAATTGGTTTAATTTTATGTATTCTGATGAAATGAAAGGTTGCCTTCGATTTACAGATTGTTAAAGTTGGAATTGATTGATTCAATTTAGTTAAAGTGGTGTTTTAGTGGGGAATGTAGCCGTTTAACGTTCGGGAATTAAAGTGGAAAAAGTTTATGGCCGTTAATCGACCGTTAATCGCGTTTTAGGGTTGTATCGAGTTTGAATCTTGCTCACGAGACGATTGGTGATAATTCGGGCTATTAAAATCGGATTTTTATGTGGTTTTGGGGTCGCCGGAGCTGTTGCCGGACTTCGGCCGGAACAGTGCTGCCGGATTCACGAGTTTTGGGCGGGGGTTGGTTATGTAATTTGAAATTTTATAGGTTTAGTCCCTGCAGTTTGATTTTTGTTATTTTACGTTATAAAATTCATTTTTAAGTTTCAAAAATATCAAAACAGCCCCCGGACTTATTATTATTATTATTATTATTATTATTATTATTATTATTATTATTATTATTATTTTTATCATTATTATTATTATTAGTATTAGTATTATTAGTATTATTAGTATTATTGTTATTATTATTATTATTATTATTTTTATGATTATTATTATTATTATTATGATCTTTATTAACACGAACGTGTATACGAGAGTTTCAACCAAAACGATATATATATATATGAATACATAAGGATCGTTAACACACATAGAACATGTACACAAATATAATTCGGTTAACACGATACACAGATTATGAACATACACGAGGCTAATCAATACACACGATGAGTTCTCGAGCTTGATGTTGATTGACGGTCTACTGGCGACAGTTGCTTCATACCATCTCATTCACCACATGATCTTCAACAAGAAGAATCTTGGGTTTCCTTTCTGATTTGGGAATATCTTGAATGTTTCTAAGAATTTGTTTGTTAAATCCATCTGTATCATCTGAACTGTCACACTAATGTGACAGTAATCCACAATTTTCTTTGCTTGATTTTGTGAGGTGTCACACCACATTTTATACGAAGTAGGATGACAAAAGAAAACATCTTCCACAGCCTTAGTAGTTGCATTCGTTCGTGTTTCATACACGAACTCTTTCGATTGTAGCAGGTTTTCAAGTTCCTGCATTGGTGTCAAGCCTTTTCTCCCCTCAGCCCTAAACTTCGACGTCAGATTGTATATGTCTTGAACAACATAGACGCTGTGGGGAAAGTGCTCCCTTACGGCTGAATGGATATGTCGTGGCCGCACGTGCTGCCTGTGTAACTTCTTGACAAGATCAATTTCTTCGGCGGTCATCTTCCTAAGATGCGCGTGGCCCTCCTCGTACACAACAGGATCGTGGTTGTGCGTCTCGTTTCTCACCTCTAACATCCAACTTTCACTCTTTCCTACGTACTTCCCTACGAGTTTAAAGGGACATCCTTTCTTTGTGCTCCCAGTACGTCTACTTGTGCCAGTGAATTTAGGTTCACCACTATGATTGCATAATAGTTCCACATCCTTTTTTCGTGACCGACCCACCACAATGACGCACCCATACTCGCGTCCTCTCATTTTAGCCCACTTCTCCAAGTCCTCACAAGAATCAAAGTACTGAAAAAATGATAAAGCTAGACATAAAAAACAATATATAAAACGAATAAAATATAAAATAAACAAATGAATAAAAACTCTTTGTACTTTATCGGTTTTATAAGAAACCGTAGCCTTTCTTATCCGATCCTCATCCCCATCATGCTCTGCGGTGTCCCCATGGTTTTCTTCGAGGTGAACCGAACCGTCACTCTCATCTGTGTCACTCCCATTAAAAGTATCCGACACATGTGTAATTTCTAGTTCTGACTGGTACGGGGATGTCCGTAATCCAGCTCTGTTTGTGAGTGGTACGTGTTCGGAGCATGCCCGTAAGAATTGCAAGGGGGATATCTGTACCCTTCACCGTAACCTGTCGGTCCAAATAAAAAGTTGTACGCCTCTTGAGCAAATGTGTTCGACGGGTTGGTTTCCTCCTTCCCCCACGGAGGGTGACTTCCGTATACGTAATATTCCTAAAAAAGATAATGGTTAGATATTTCAAATAATAAGTTATAATAAAACATATACTAGTTCAACCTGGTTTGAATCTTCGATATGTGGCACCTCATTCAAATCTGGAAGCTTCGGCTTTTGATAATGATCTCCCGAACCCGACATTGTTTTCGAATTAACGTGTTTTTGGAATGACGAAGGCTGAAAAATGTCGAGTGTTGGATGAATGAAAGCTCAAAGGTATTTATGATGAAAAAATTTCGAGTGTTGGATGAAATGTCGAGTGTTGAAAGCTCAAAGGTATTTAAGATGAAAATCTGGTGCACAAACCGTCACGGTTTGGCCTCCACGTGACGGTTCGAGGCGCGAATCCCGGCCCTTTTGTCAACATTGTCTACCTCGTACCTTAAACTGAACCTCGTACCCTAGAGGTCACGGTTAGGCCAAATTAACCGTGACGGTTTGGTGACCGGTTTTCAACTTTATCAGCCCATTTGTCGTTTTGTTGTCACGAGGTGTCGGAACACAGATACATAAACCGTGACCGCAAGCCCTTGCGGTCACGGTTAGGTAACAAACCGTGACCGTAAGCCCTAAGCGTAACCTTTTGGCCCGGCCTACCCCAAAAACCCCTGCGATGTCCCCATTAGGACTCATATTTTATCTCATGTCAATGTATGGAATGCCTCACTAATCTAGCCAACAGCTAAGGAACAAATGCATTATCTTGAAGTTCACAAACGTGATGATTACATATCTAACACCACTTTAGTGGTGGCTGATAATAAGTATCCTTAGTTTTACTAGATTGGTGAGCCCACATCCATCTGAGCAACCACTAGGGCTTGTCTAACTTTTTTCTTGTTAAAGGAGAACTTAACTTCACTTTACACTGGAATTCATGAGCTCACACTTTTTACAAGTAGAGATTCTGAGCTCCATACCCTTTGAATAATACAGGGATCACAAGTCTCACATCCTCGTATTCTGTGGACTTCCATTCGAATGCTTTTTAAGGGAGATCTCTTTACTATATAATTTTATAATTTCTACACATGCATACATAATAATAATGATGCTTAGTTACATATCTCTTCGATGCATAAATGACTTGAGTGTTAGAGTGTTCTCACATCTATATTTAATGCTAGTAAAATGATAACCCATGAAACATAGGATAAGATACAATAAATAACTTCACCCGACCAAATCTTAAAGCTAACACCTATTAAACTAAATAAAAAGAATATAATTATAATAAACATTTAAAAGGAACAACTGAGACAACAATGTACATATAATGAATATAACAGATCGAGACAATAACAATGAGCACTCAATCAAGTATGAGTAACATAGATAAAACGTATATATAGTAGTTATATTAAGTATTTTAACAGTTTGTTTGTGTTGTTTATGTGTAGCGCCTTGCAAATATTTCTTTTGCTAAAAGTGTCAAAGTCAGCAGAAGAGGCTTTGATCTAAAAAGATTAATGAAATTAGGGGTTTGAGACTATGGTGGATTGCCATTGGTGGTCTTGCAATATGTGAGGGAAAACGCCTCCATGTGACTCAGCGTTAAGTTGTGACGTGTGTCTTTTGACGTGGTTGCGCAACGAAACTCCGCCTTATCGCTAATGTTCCGCAATGATGCCTTGGAAGCTAAGGCAGGACTGTGACCCCTTGGCTTAGAAGACCGCGAGGAGGCTAGATTCAACCTATAAATAGCAACACTAAGTTTAATATGTTTTTCATTTCAAAATTTTAAATAAAAACCATTGTTGTTTGACTCATATTGAACCGGGATTCTATTTGGCCCCCAATCCATTCCACCCAAATTCGTATTGTTGACAAAGAAGCAGGAAGTTTAGACCAGTTCGGTGGTTGGACCGGGAACTGGGTTAGATCGTATTTTTAATATTTTTTGTTTTATTATCTTTTTGGATTTTATTGGGTTTAACGAGTGATGGCCGATTAAAATCTAAGTACGAAATGCATTTAAATATGTACTTTTAATCATAATAGTTGTTTTCCCCGTAGGGCTTCGCAGCAAGGTAGACCAACTTAACAATTTGGTAAACCAAAGTGGGTCAAATTCATCCGTTTACATCATCATAGCCAGTTAAAATTTAAAGCGTCAGCTAGCTTAGATTTTATAAACACAACCAATATATTGAGATGTATGCATCTTAAAAAATAATAAAAAAAATGAAGGAAACATCCAGGAGGAATCAAAGGTGTGACTTAAAGCTTCCAAAAATCATGGTTGGGAGATGAGTTGCATGCCAAAAACTTACCATTCATCTTCCTTGCCACTTAGATGAAGGGCTATTTAAAGATTAAAACTGACATCCGGTAAAGTGCTATTTAAAGATTAAAATTGACATCCAGTGAATAGCTATTTAAAGATTAAAACTGACATATAAAGTAAAGCTGTAAGGCAATTTTTTTTAGGGGTTATGTTTCGCACACCATTGATTTGATGTTTAGACTGTAAACGGTCGTTTTAAAGCCTGCAAACGGTCGTTTAGTAGCATGCAAACGGGAGTTTGTTTGACCTGTAAACGGTTGTTTACAGCACTGCGAACGGTCGTTTGCTTTTAAGTAAACGGTCGTTTACTTTGTTGATTTGACAAGTCCACATTCGTTTGCTAGCACAACGAACCCAACCCACTCCACTCAATATATTCGACCATTTTTCACCTTCATCTTCATTTTTCACCTTCATCTTCATTTTTCACCACCATCCTTATTCTTCACCATCATCTTCCTTTTTCACCATCATTTTCCTTCTTCACCATCATTTTCCTTCTTCACCATCATCTTCTTCACCTCAAATTATACCATCATATTCTTCACTTCATCTTCTTGACCGCATCCAAAAAAATTATATTAATCATCCTGTTATTATTTTTATTATTTAAACAAATGTTAGTTTATTATTATTTAAACAAAGGTTGGTTTTCTTATTTTTCTTGTTATTATTATAATACAATTTAGTTTAATATATATTTTATTTTTTACTGATTGTAATTATTATAGGTAATGACTTCAAGTTCACGGCAAGATACAGCGTCGGTTCGTGCTTCGAATCATCCGTGGCTTCAGTTTCGTCGAGGATCAGATGAATATAAAAGGCTTCAAAAACTTTTAGATAAAGAATTTGAGCCTTCACGTTCGATATCTTGGAGCTTGTTACGGGACGTGGGTGAATATACTCGTGCTCGTAACATGATGGACGAGCCGTGGAGTAGATTTTTTGCAATTAGTGGCCCGCAATATAAGGAGCTTTGTTTTGAGTTTTTCTCTACGTTTAATTTCGACTCGAACAACCATAACTATAGGTATCAATTTAGTTGGATTTTATATAATTTTGTGTCTACATTTAATTGAAATTATATTTTTTTAACAGCGATAACGAGGCTATCAGTTTCGTGCTCGGAGGGGTGCCACGTAATTATTCTGTGGCCGAGTTTGGTATTTTGATGGGTTTATATACAGTTCAAGAAACCCATCAATCTAATTTTTTGAACGGTCTTACGCAATTTCCAGAAGATTATAGTGATGAAATATTTTGGCAAGAAATTGGTGATGGCCAATATATGCCTAACAATAAAACGAAAGCTACAAGAATGAACAATCCATTGTATAGATATCTTCATCGCGTTATTGGTCATACTATAGCTGGACGTTGGATGACCAGTGACGGGGTGACTAAAAAGGATCTTTTCTTTTTATTTTGTTTGATTAAAGGGAGGTCTTGTAATCTGGCATATATGCTTGTTGATTATTTTACTACTTGCACGGGTGTAAAGAAAAGTGGACATATTTGTGGTGGTATATATGTTACTCGACTCGCCGAGTCTTTACACATTCTCACCCCTGAGAACGTGGCAAGGTTAAACGGGCCGGTTCTTATGTCTGGATTTGTTGATCGTGAACATGTTAACCCCAATTCACTAAAATATGACGTGCGTTCCCGCATGTGATTATTTTAGATTGCATGTACAAGACGAACATGTATCGCCTCCCTTTTCTTCAGATTGTTGGCTTAACTTCAACAAACAAGACATTTTGTATTGCTTTCGCATTCATACGAAATGAGAAAAAAGATAATTTCAAGTGGGCTTTAAATTTTCTGAGAAAAACATTGGATGGGTATATGCTACCACGTGTCATAGTCACTGATAGAGAGTTGGCATTAATGGATGCATACCAAGTAATTTTTCCAGAAGCAACCCGATTGCTTTGTAGATATCATATACAGAAGAATATCAGAAAGCATTGCAGACCATATTTCAAGTCTCAGACTGAGGGGGACAAATTTATGTATTACTGGAGATTTCTGCTTTAATCTCCAACAATTGAGGCCTATTATGAAAATCGAACGCAATTGCAGACAAAGTTGATGAACAAGCATCGAAGTATTTTCCTGATCTATTAAATTTATTGTTTTTATTTTAATGAAATTGAAACTAACATATTTGATTTCTCTTTGCAGATGTGTTTAATTATTTGGATGTTAACTGGTTGCAAAATTATAAAGAGATGTTCGTGTCTGCGTGGATTGATCAACATCTAAATTTGAAGAACGAACAACGAATAGAGTAGAAAGCCAACATGCTCTGTTAAAAAAACATTTGAGTTCTGACAAGTCAAATTTAGATAAATTTATAACAATTTTAAATAACATAGTACGTTTACAGGAGACACAAATAAATGCAAGTTTCGAGGAAAGTCGGATAAAAATAAAACATCAACATAAACATAATTTATTTGTTTCTTTGTTATTAAACGTTTCTCATGAAGCTCTGGATATATTACTTGAAGAGCTGACATGAGTTAATGAAATTCAAAACCAATCACAAACCTGTGGCTGCCATATTCGTACTAGTAGCGGTTTACCATGTGCTTGTGAAATCGCACAGTATTTAAAAGCAGGCAAACCTATTCCACTACATTCGATAGATATATTTTGGAGGAGGCTTGACTTTTCACCGGTATCATTAAACGAAGATGAAGAAGATATTCAATGTGATGACGAAGTTGAGAGGTTCAAAAAAGCTTACAAGAAACAAAAAAAATCCCACGGTGAAAAGGAATTGGTTAGAAAGGATAAAAAGCATAACGAATCCTATCAGCGTAAATTTTAACGAGCCTACGGTGCAAAAAAATACTCGTGGAAGGCCAACACTCAAATCTCAAAAACAAAACAAACCAGACCCTTCACCTGCTGAACCTACTCGAGATCATACCTACACGACAGATGATTTTGTTAGTTATGATTTTATGGGGTTGAGCCCCCCAAAACATACTTCAAACGTAGATAACACAACTCAATATTCTCTATATCATCATCCTTTACTAATACAGATTCCAACACTTTTTCATCCGTATATAACACATATAGAGAACGTAAACAATGATGGTAACTGTGGGTTTTGTGAAGTTTCCTTCTCCTTTGGATACGGTGAAGAATATTGGCTGAACATGAGGTATGAGCTTTTAAACGAGTTACATAACAATTCTAATTTGTACAGAAATCTTTTCTCCAGCTCATATGATGAGACAGAACGTAGTTTATCATGGCTACAACCAGGTCCAGCTCCTCATCAACACTGGATGATAATGCCATACACAGGATTATTGATCGCCAACAGATTTAATGTGATTCTTCAATGCTTATCTCCCAATGAAAGTGCAACTTATTTTCCGCTATGGACAGGTCCGGATGAACTCATGTACCACCAATTCATTACTATTGCACATGTGTATGGTTGCCACTACGTCTCTGTGCGTTTAGAGGGTGAATATCCATTGCCTTTCATAACACCGTTATGGAATTTTCACAAAAGTAATAATGCGGCTGCGTGGGAAAGAAAGTACGAGGAGAGACTTCAAAGATATAGTCAATATATACTTCGAAATAAAACTGTTACTCGTTTCAATATAGATTAGATTAGTATCACTTGTAACTATTCATTTTATCTTAAGAATATATAAATTTAATATAATATAACTATTTATAGTTTTATATACTAAATTGGTCGTTTAGTAAATTATAAATTTATTTGTAAAATTATCTATAAGTTTAATTTATACGAACTATATAAGGTTCGAATATTTTAAACTTATATATAATTTTATTTTAAATTTATAAATTAAAAAAGTAAATTTATAAATTACATAAGTTTTTATAAGTTTAATACAAAAACTTCATATATGTACATAAAAACTTAATAATATATAAATTATTAGTATAATATAATTATAAATAAAAAAAGTAAATTTATAAATTACATAAGTTTTTATAAGTTTTTATGTACATGAATTAACTTTTCTATTTACAATTATATTAAATTATATAATTACTATAATATAAATATAAATAGAAAAAATTTATATAATAAAAACTTAATATAATTAATAAAAATTTAACATAATTAATAGAAAAAGTTAATACTTATATTTATTCTTAAATTTAGAATAAAAATATTAAAAATAACAAACGACCGTTTACACTTTTATAAACGACCGTTTAGTATTTTATAAACGGCCGTTTTCTTTACTGCAAACTCCCGTTTAAAAACATGCAAACGCCCGTTTACTTTGTGTCAAACGACCGTTTACAAGACCGTTTACACCTTGACAAACAGTCGTTTGTCAAGATGGTGTAAACTCCCTAACCGATAATGTATGGATCAAGCCCTCCTTTCATCCCTAATTAAAGTCAAAAGTATATAGCACCATAATAGTGAGTTGTCTTAGAATGCTCCGAATTCGCGTAAATTTTGTCCCCAATCATAACTATTAAAACAAATTGAAACACTTACTTCAGACTAGTAATATTAATCAACTATAATGCTACAAATAAATAATGAAAGTACACAAACTCCAACATGCAAACCTTGTAAGCAACATCAATTGTGTTATACCCAATAATAAGAAATTTGCAACATGGAAATGAACGGAAAAACAAAAGGCAGAAAAGTTACAAAAAATCAGATAAATTTATTTCTTGCCAACAAATGATAATAGAAAAAATCAAATACTCTATAGAAATATATAACCGCAAAAATACTGTATGATAAAAGACAACTACCACAAGTAACACTACAGTACACAATCAAAGCACTCAAACCTGTTTTCACCAACAATCCCAAGTCCAAAGCCATACCTATATGATCAGCAAATACAAATATTTTCTAAAGCTATGATGGCGGGTCGTAATTTGAAGTGTGATGACGGATTTTATAATTTAGGCATGTTTGCTTTGTTTGAGGAAAAGATTGGCGGTGTTTGTTCAGTTGAAGTTTCAGGAAATGATATGTGTCTGCATAATGTAATTCCTTCTGAGTTCATAGAAACTGCAAGATTTAGGGTTTAGACAAATTTTCAACCAATTATTCTTACAATGTTAGATGACTGAGTTAACTAATCAATTTATTGATATATCAGAAGATACCACTACAACATCATTCGACCATAGATCTAGCAGGTTTGATAAAGATCAGCTATGTCATTGACTGAAAAAACACCAAATCAGTTTGTAAGCTCCTATTAATTGACCATAATCAGGATCATAGTCACCTAATTCGCGGTTCGCTCCGGTTCGAAAACGAGGTACGGGTTCGCGATTCGCTAGGGGCCACGAATCCGGTTCGTTAGGGGGTAGGTTCATTCCGGTTCGATCCGGTTCGTTGTACCAATCAATTCGGTTCATATATTCTCATTAAACAAGGCATGTTAATTTGCTCGATTGTTAAGTTAACACTACTGATTGAAATTAATGGAATTAATGGAAATTAATGGGAATTAATGGAACTTAAGTACTGGAATTCAATCGATTCAATTTCCAGTTATGAACAAAACCTGGTGTCCCATTCTATCGATTCAATTTCCAGTTATGAATTCATTTCTAGTTATGAATTCAATCGATTCAATTTCCAGTTACTGGAATCGATTCTATCAATTCTATCGAATCCATTTCTATCGATTCAATTTCCAGTTATGAATTCAATTTCTATGGATGGAATTCACAGTTATGATTCAATTTCTATCGATTCGCGAATCCATAGCGAATTTCTTCCATCCACAGTGAATTGCAGCCGCGAACCAACAAGCGAACCTCAATCGAACCTCAATCGAACCTCAATCGAACCTCAATCGAACCTCAATCGAACCGCAGAACGAACCGCAGAGCGAACCTCGAGCGACCGGGTCGCTAGCGAATGCGAATGGGTTCGATTCGAACCAATTCGAAAATCGTTGTATACCTAGCGAATCCTGTGACTATGATCAGGATACCAGTAGAATCGAAATACTCTCTTAAATCATAAATTTCTTAATGTGTACAAATTAAAACAAACGAAACCTACAAAACATAGAAAAGGAAATTGAAAACTTAGCATACATAGACTAAATGTAAGTATGATTACGCTGTACCTGGCCATTTTGGTCCCAGATATGGTGCTGAAACATAAAACATAATCAATAAAGCTAATCCGAGAGTATTAAATATTAATTAAATAGAAAATTAGGTATTGTTACCTATACCTGACCTTAATGTTATCTGGATATCAAATCAAGTAGATATAACTTATTCAATTCATACATTGCATTTAAATGCATATCATTCATAATCATTTCACTGCATATTCAAACCATACACGTTAGCTTTCCTTTTACATCTAAGTATTTATGTTTCATAACTACTACAAAAAAGTTAATATAAAAAACCTCCGAAACTTTTTTTGTATTTAGATTGAGGTTATTAGCTAAATTTATGAGCAACATTATGCTTTAGTAAGGTAACTAAATTAAATATTAATCCTCGAAAATAGTTAAAAGAAAACACAAATGAAAACCATTTTGAATTTCAAACAATTTAAATACTTTAATCCTAATCAGCAAACCAAGCACGTTAATCGTGTCCCTGATTCATCAAAAACACTCTGTACAATTTGTAAGTAAAGTGTGAAAATCCAAACACCAAAGGAAGGAAAAAGTCTGTTGTTAATTAGAAAAGTTGTTTGCCAATGAGTCCTAAATCAACTGGTTTAGGATGAGGTACCCTATAACTTTTCAAAGTGGAGGTCATGGGTTCGAGTCTCATTAGGTGCAATATGCTTCAAGTGGGCCAAAGGTTTTACCACAGTGGGCCTTTGGGTTGTGGGTTTCCCTTGGAATGGTGGGCGAGCCGGGTCACCAGCCTTTGTCTGTGTTCGCAGGCGTGGGTGGCATTTCGCCAATGGGTTTACCCGGATGATCGGGTTTAAAAATTATTCGTTAGCCGTTCAAAAAAAATTAGAAAAGTGGTTCACTTGGCATGCCAGCCGTAACCATAATCATTGTTATCAGTTAATAATTTATGTATGCAATTGCAGCTTATCTGCCAAGAATACAATATGTAGTCAGCCATCTTCGATTCGATTCCTAACTGATATAATATCATTAGATGCATACAATCAAAACCAAAGAACCACATATATACAAACCTAACCCCAAAAACAACATATACGAACCTAATCCATACACTGAATCAAAATAATGAAACCTAACTAAGAATCTTATGAAATCAAGAAACCTACGTAGTTTAACTTTACTTGTCTCAACTTCAACAATGGCAACACCAACAATAGACCTAGAAGATTTGCGCATTAGTTTTTATGGTACGGTGATTGTGAAGGTCAAGAAGCACATCGGTGATAGTGAAGATCATTGAAATAGACAACCTCTACAATCGATCAAATGATCAAAGTCCACAAATATCTTTGGCATAGAGAATCACTGCAAACAGAACCAAAATTAATTTCAACCCTAAAATCGTAAAGTAAACGAAAGCGGTTATACACCGATTAGAAGCCCATGAACTACCCTCCGACGACAAAGAAGATGAAGTGGAAACGATTGATGCACGAAATATCTCTACTCCCGATCAATTTGACACCCTTATTTCTCTTTCTATTCCCATATCTCTGAGCGTAGACATGGCATGAATTGCATTGTGGCAGGTGATGGCAGTGCTGAACCAACGGCAGGCATACATGCAACTACTGAAAGCACCACCCACATATACGCTAGTTATAACAACCGACTCCTGAGTTCTACTTTAAACTTAAATTTAATCTTATCAACGAGTACTAGATCAACTGATTTAAGAGAAGACATTCTATGATTTTTTAAAGTGGAGATCATGGGTTGAAGTCTCACTAGGTGCAATATGCTCCAAATGAGCCCAGGGTTTTATCACAGTGGACCTTTGGGTGGTGGGTTTCCCTTGGAATGGCGGGCGAGCCAGGTCACCAGCGTTCTCTGTGTTCGCGGGCGTGGGTGACCTTTCACCAATGAGTTTACCCGGGTGACCGGACATAAAAATTATTCGTTGGCCGTTCAAAAAAAAATATTTAATCTTGCATTATTTCATTTTTCTTTTTATTTCTTTCATACTAATTGTTTATATGTTAATTGTCTTAGAAGATTACATCATGATTTGCTTTAGTCTAAAAATAATTAAACGAATTTAGAAAAATACTAAATATATACTAAATTTAGAACTTTAAATAAAACAAATCATATGTGTGTGTACACACACATTTATGGCACACACATATATATGTCTTGTTATATTCTTAAAATTTTATAAAACTAAAACTTATAATCTACTACACTACATAACAATATAAAAAAAATAAAAATAAAAAATAAAAGAAAACCCTCTCCTCCCCATTCATAAGGGACCGAAGGTCTCAGGTTCGATCCGTGGAAACGGCCTCCCCACAAAATGTGGGGGAAAGACTGCGTACATCTTCCCTTAAATGGGACGGACCCTCCCTGGACCCTGCGAAAACACGGGAGCTCTTTGCAGCACCAGGTATGCCCTCTCCTCCCCATTCATTCGGCCACCCCCATCCACCACACCCTCTCTCTTGAAAACTCCAAATCCACACCTACACTCCACTGTCCTCTTCCCCATACATGCAATATTCACTTCCATCTTTATTTCTCTCTCCCTACCTCACGAATTCAGCCCAAATTCTTCAAGTTTTTTTCATTTCTTCTCCATTTTAGCAAAAAAAAAAAAAAACATTGAATATAGCTTCATCCTAGCATCAACCAAGAGCAAACAAAGCAAGAGGATGAACTAAAGTGGTTTTTTTCACGCACGGTTTGCAAGATACAAGGTGTTCCAGCTCAAACTCGTGAATGAACAACCCTCATAATCTTTGAATCATTCTAAAAACACAAAACTTCTTGAGTGTAAGCATCAATGTACCCGAATAAAGTCATTTCTTGAGTTTTCCTCTCTTTTTCTACAAGAATCTTACTTTCTTTGTCCAAAAATAGAAATTTTCTACAAAACCTACTGCTTTTTGGGAACTCTCAACATCTTACAAGATATCTTTTGAGGTTAGAACGTGGACCAAGGTTGGTGCACTCGTTTGCACCCCCGAAAACCCCGTTTTCATGAGTTTAAGCATAAAAAACCCACCTGTTTTGAAAAACCCCTAAATCCATGTTAATATCTGCTCAAAATAGTAAATTAACATCACTATAACTTGTTTTAAAAGTTACAAAAAGATTTGGCTACATTTAAGCTCAAACTATGTAGGTTACACGTGTGTAAATATACTGTTTCACCCTTAAATGCAACAAACGATGTTATATATGTAAAGATTCGTGAACTAATGTTTTGTGCCATTTTTTGATGATATTAAACATTTTAAATTCATAACATTGATCAAATATGTTTAAAAGAGTAGTAAAATGGACTAAATGGGTAATTATTAAAGACCCGAAAAGTGACAAAATTCTCAAATATGACCAAATCTTGAAAAGTTTAAAGTTTTAAAATATAAGGACCTAAAATAAGTATTTTAGTGATAAAAATCAAATTTGGTGATTTATTGAGTTAATATGTGATATTTATGGATTTATTTAACATAAACAAGCCTAAACCAGGTGATTTTTAGATAAAATTTAAATTTTAGATAAAATTTTAAAAAAAGAGTAACAAGCTTAAATCAAAAAAATTATTGTAATTTAAGTAATTTAGAGGTACTAAGATGAGATTTTGTGGAAAATATGAAAGAAAACGGATGGAAAGCAAACTTTAGGGTAAAAATTGTAAATTTTAAAACTTGAGGGACCAAAGTGTAACTTTTATAAATGTAAGACTTGAATATAACTAGAAACTCTTAGTAAACTTATTTTCATATTAACAAATTGATAAAAATCATAAAACTTGTCATTCATATTCATGTGTTGAAACCCTAACTTTTTTAAAAATGAAATTTCTTAACGCAAACTTTAAAGAAAAGAAGCTAAATGAGCTTGTGACCACAAAACGCACCTAGTTACACCTTCAATAGTCTAAGAACATATAACCTACTACCTGTGTTTTGATGATAGGGTGCTAGGACTCAGACCTTTTTTGTGCTTAAAGAAACTGTTGTTTAACTCTAAGGTGAGTTTAGTGTTCCCCTTTGTACTATTATTTTGGGATGAAATATGCTATGATTGAACTGAAATTATTTACATGCTATAATGTGATACTTCTATGTTATGGTGAATGTTATAACCTACACTTACCTTGTATCATAATCACTAATTTTTATGTGAACTGCTTGTTCTATATGGGTAGATCTACTTGAAAAATCCCCACGCACAGTGCCTTTCATCATAACCCAGTGACAAAATAGGAAGGGTACCACATAAGGATCTTGGGGGTTTATCTGTGTCGTGTAATAGGAATTATAAAAAACTATGGCGTAACATTCAGCAAGTATGGTGTACTATTTGAGGCTTAGTTTTCCCTATGGTTTAACCGGCAATAACATAAGTTTCAAAGAGGCTCGGGTGGACTGAGTGCAAGGTTAATTGTGATCTTCACAACAATGATACTTATGCTTTTAAATTAACTTTTGGATTCTTTAAGAGTCCTTTTGTTTTTAAACTTTAAGTACTTGAATTCACCAACTTTATAGTTGACCTAAAACCTTTTTAAGCATGTTTCAGGTAATCTTTAATGGAAGCTTGGTTTGTTGGAGAATTCATATGGAAGATCTAGTATGGTGACTACCTATGGCATTACTTTGTTTTGAAACGTTTAGGAAACTTGTTTCTATTTATGTTGAACTTTTAAACATTTTATAATGGGCTTTTACCTTATGTTTTGGGGCTAGACTTATATAGCCCGGATAAGTTATTTAAATGTAATACCATGTGATTTCTCTCCTTGTGTGCTTTTATGATGGTTAGTTTCCGTTGCCATATATTTTGCCAGTTTGTGACGTCCCACCCTCCTTGGGCCCGGGGTATGACACTAGCACCATCAACGCATTACAAAGACAACTATTGATTGGAAAACTGGATGTTCCTTATATGGAGTAGGCCATGCATATCGAAGAACAATTAGCCAAGAAGATATGTAACTATCCCTTATGGAACCTCCACCTAATCTACCCTATTCTACCATCAAAGCGGTCATACGGCTTCTACCCTTCTTCGCTGTTGGAGACAATGCTCGTCCCTATGTCTTTCTCTTTCTTTCTTCAGATGCATGATTGCCACGAAGGTGTCTCAGACCACGTGTAAGCCAAGACATAACTGCTCCTCTACCATCCGATTAGAAACCAAGGGGTCAGATACAAAAAATCACTGTTCCTTTACTTGATAAATTAATATATAGGGTAATTATGCATGAAATGGAGTTATATTAAATATATTTCATGTTTATAGGTTGAGAATGAAGACTACTCGAGAAACGAGATTAAATGCAAAAAATAAAGGAAATTGAAGAAAATTCATCAAATGGCGTCGCCTACGCAATGGTATACTCAGCCTAATTTTTAGCATAACACAGGGGCGTTTGGCGTTTTCTTACCATGAGGGTGTAGCCTACGCCAATATTAGCGTAGGGTATGTTGGGACATGAGTAAACTTCTGTATTGTGTGTTTTAAAGTCGCCTTTTAAAGCTTGAAACCCTAGTTTTCAATATAGACGAGACCTACAAGTTTAGAGATGATTTTTGGGAAAATTTTGGTGATCAGGACGCTTTCAAATCATCCTGATTACATCATTTTTAATGTTTCAAAGATCAAAATAAAGGATTGAAGACTTAATAAGTGATTCGAGGCTAAATCATTCTAGATCATTCCCGGGTGTAGGGTTTTGTATTAGTTGCTTGTTCCGATTATGTTACTTTGGATATGAATTTAACCCAATCATACGGTTAGTTTGATTTGTATGTTTGCTTGTTTGGTTAAATGGTTTTGAATTTCAGTAGTCAATCGATTTTCACAATTATTGGTTTCGATCATTAACTATTGGGGTTATGGTTCTATGTTTTATAAATTGACAATCTTTAGAGTATGAGGCCTATTATAAAAAACCATGTCTATGTGGTTTCCAATTGGTAAGCTTAGGTTAAGCAAATAGCTTTAACAATTTGAAACCCGAGTATGATCGTTTTTCCCATTATTTTTTCTAAATCACTCTCAAATTGCTTTTGAATTTTTAAAATTTTAAATCAAAGATAATTCAAGTTTAACTTTTTGGTCTAGCTTAATTAATCAATTAGTTAATATCATTTTTCATTGATTCTCCGTGGTAAGACATCCTACTTAGCTTTACTAATTAAAGGTGATAAGGACTTCATTTAAACTTTATTTTTGGTCGACCCTTCGACATCGATTTATAGACTTTATATGACAAGCGTAAAACTAAGAAAAAAGTCCAATAGTAGTCATGTGCAAGATGTTAAATATATCGTGGTTATGAAGATCCTTTTACCATGTATAGACTTTCCAATATGGAACATGTCTATAATGTAGAATATAATTCTACATATGATATCATTTATACAAGTCCCAAGTTAATTAACCACTACAAATTGATTAGGGTTAATAAAACTTACTTGAAAGAGATGATTCATTCTTCTGCATGTTTGTAGATGAAGATGATGCCATGATGATCTTGATTAAAAGTCTTGTTTGCCTTCAATAAAGATGGATGATTTTATGGTGTTAGGGTTTCTCTCTCTGTAATTATGTTTGAGAGAAACAAAGATGAATGATAGTAAAAAATTCTTGGCAAACAGACTCAAATCATTTAACCACCACTATTTACATATTAAACCCTTAGGATATTAATTCCCATCAAATTAGATATCTTAAGTATTAAGATTTAACACACATAGTCCATATAGATGTCAAATGGTCAAAAGGCCACATAAATAATTCTAACATACTCCCACTTGGCCGTTGACCATTTTAGTAAACATTCATGTGTGTATATTAAATATACGTATATAATATAACATTAACCGGACAAGTAATCAAACTTGATCATGTCCATTAAACCTTTTTATTATAACATCAAAGCAAATAGACACAGTCGTTTGCACTATCATCAATGCAAGGACCCCATCAAATATGACAATGATATCATCTAAAATTTATAGGCTAGGTGGTAAATAATAAGTTTGTTTAAACTATACATTAGTGTGCACATATATATATTCTTAAGTATAGACAAACTTTACATATGAGTGAAGTAAATAAATATTCTATTAACGTGTTTACATGACAATCAAATAAGGTCTCGCCTAAAACCCATATTAAGTACATGATTAGTGAATACTTTGGGCGGAAGACCCTTAGTAAGTGGATCCGCTAACATGTCATGTGTACTGGTAGATTCAACATTAACACTTTGATCCTCCACTTGCTCTCGCACGAATAAGTACTTTGTGTCGAGATATAATCCAGCACCACTTGAGCTATTACTGTTTGAAAAGCTCACCGCTGCACTGTTATCACAATAAATTCTCATAGGCCTCTGTATGGAGTTAACAATTTTGAGTCCCTTAATCAGATTTCTTAGAAGCATCGTGTGACACGTGGCATTGTAACAAGCAACATATTCTGCCATCATAGTTGATGTAGTAGTCAATTGTTGTTTGTGACTCTTCCATGATATGGGCCCACCTGATAGCTTAAAAATGTATCCCGAAGTAGACTTTTTATCATCTTTACACTTCGCAAAATCAGAGTCTGTATAGCCAATGACTTCAAGATCATCTGATCTCCTATAAGTCAACTTATACTCTTTTGTCCCTTGTAAATATCGCAGTACCTTTTTAGCAGCCTTCCAGTGATCTAGGCCAGGATTTGATTGATATCTGCCTAGCATGCCAGTTATATATGCGATATCGGGACGAGTGCATACTTGAGCATACATCAAGCTTCCCACAACGGAAGCATATGGTATGAGTCTTATTTGTTCAATTTCTACCTCTGACTTAGGGCATTGATAAGACCCAAAACTGTCATCCTTAACTACAGGTGCAACAGATGGAGAGCAGTGTTGCATATTAAATCTTTTAAGTATCCGCTCAATATATGCCTTTTGAGACAATCCTAACGTCCCAGTGCTTCGATTCCGGTGAATTTCTATGCCAATGACATAAGAGGCTTCACCGAGATCTTTCATATCAAAATTAGCAGATAATAATCTATTGGATTTATGCAACATGTCTAAATCATTACTTGCTATTAAGATGTCATCGAGATACAACACAAGTATAACAAATTTACTCCCACTCATCTTAAGATAAATGCACTGGTCTACCTGGTTTTTAATGAACTGGTGTCTTTTCATCACTTTATCAAATTTGATGTACCATTGTCGAGATGCTTGCTTCAATCCATATATTGACTTATTCAATTTGCATACCATGTGTTCTTTGCCTTTAGGTACAAAACCTTCAGGTTGCTTCATGAACACTTCTTCGTGCAAATCTCCATTTAAGAACGCAGTTTTAACATCCATTTGATGTAGTTCTAAGTCAAAATGTGCTACTAGAGCCATGACTATTCTAAGGGAATCTTTTCTAGAAACAGGAGAGAATGTCTCATGATAATCAATTCCCTCTCTTTGAGCATACCCTTTTGCGACCAAACGTGCTTTATAACGTGCATTGTTTCCATTTGGGTCTGATTTAAATTTATAGACCCACTTACAACCTACAGGTTTAGCACCCTTTGGTAATTCAGTAAGTGTCCAAACGTTATTTATTTTCATTGATTTCAACTCATCTTCCATGGCACTAAACCAATGAGTTGATTGGTCGAAATTCATGGCCTCTTTAAAAGTAGTTGGGTCATCAGTTTTACCCAGATCAAAGTCAGTCTCATGAAGGTAAGTCACGAAGTCATCATAAGTTATGGGTCGCCTAGGTCGAGAGGACCTTCTTAATGGCGGTTGAAGCTCTTGAGTCACTTGGTTATTAATTTCGTGAGATATGACTGGATTTGTAGTAGATGGTTCCTCAGAGTTATTCATGTTATCATTATGAGGAACTGGCGAATCAATAGATGCTTCAAGGGGTTGATTAATGAGTATCGGCATATAAATTGGTGCCTCTTCGGTACCCTCTTGAAGATCTATTCGCCTACCATCACCACTCCCACTCAAATTCGTCATCTCAAGAAATTCAGCATATTTAGTCTCGACAATTCTAGTAGAGTGAGAAGGGCAATAAAATCAGAATCCCTTAGAATGTTCAGGATATCCGATGAAAAAACAACTAACAGTTTTCATATCTAATTTCTTGGACTGTGGATTATAGAGTTTAGCTTCAGCTGGACATCCCCATACTTTAAGATAATTCAGTTTAGGTTTCCTTCCTGTCCATAATTCAAAAGGAGTCTTTGGACAGACTTAGAAGGAACTCTATTAAGTATGTGGACAGCTGTCTTTAAAGTCTCGGTCCAAAGAAATTCGGGGAGATTACAGTTAGCCAACATACTGCGCACCATATCCATAAGGGTACGGTTACGCCTTTCAGCTACACCGTTTTGTTGAGGAGTTCCGGGCATGGTATATTGATTTATTATACCATGGCTTTTACAAAATTCATGAAAAGGCCCCGGACTTTGTCCTACATCGGTGTGTCGGCCGTAGTATGCTCCACCCCTATCCGATCTTACAACTTTTATTTATCGGTCTAGTTGATTCTCAACTTCAGCCTTAAAAGTTTTAAAAGTTTCTAAAGATTCAGCTTTCTCGTGGATTAAATACAAGTACATATAACGTGAATAGTCGTCAATAAAAGTAATAAACGACTTATGCCCCCCAATGCCCACAAAGAAAGGACCACATATGTCTGTATGAATCAATTCAAGTAACCTCATACTTCTAGTGGAACCTTTCTTATTTGTTTTGGTTATTTTTCCCTTAATACATTGAATACATTTGTCAAAATTAGAAAAGTCAAGTTCTGGAAGTACATGATCTTTCACGAGTCTATTCATTATTTCTCGTGAAATGTGGCCTAATCTTTGATGCCACAACTTAGACGAAGTCTCCATAATTCCTTTTCTTTTGTTTCTTACTAAGTTGTCTTCAACGCTATAAGACAACAAGGATTCTGAAAATTTATGATCTAAAGACAATTTATAGAGGTCACCATTCAATAGACCATAACCAACAGTTTGGGAATTAAAACTTAAAATACATTTACCATTTCCAAAAGTAAATACATATCCATCATTATCTAGTTTTGGAACAAAAATTAAGTTTCTAGTAATAGTTGGTACATATAAGGTTTCAGATAAATTTAAAATGAAGCCTCCTTCCAGAACTAAAGAAAGAGTCCCCACTGCTTCTACCTCAGCTACCAAGCCATTTCCCACTTTAACTGTCCACTGGTTTCTTGCCAGCTTCCTTATTGTACGGAATCCCTGTAATGAATTAGAAACGTGTACAGTGGAACCAGAGTCAAACCACCATATATTACAGGGAACATTAATATTAAATGATTCATAAATCATATGGTTTAGGGCAATACCTTTCTTCGCGAGCCATTCTTTAAACTTTGGACAATCCCTTTGAGTATGCCCCTTTTTATGGCAGAAACGACATTTGGGAGTGCCTTTGAATGTGCTAGTACTTGCTCCAGGGGTTGAAAACTTATTAGGTTTTAATTTATTTCCCATTTCACCCTTGCCTTTAAATAAACCCTTCTTCTTGGAGTCAGGAGTGGTTAGATGAACAACATCGCGCTTCTCTAGTTTTAAGCGTTCTTCTTCTTGAGCGTATATGGCAATCAGTTTGCTCATCTTCCATTTCTCCTTTTGTCTTTTTGAGTGTTATAATTAATCTTGAAAAGATCAAATTGAGAAGGGAGAGATGTCATAATAAAGTGAACTAAAAATCCTTCACTGATTGCCATATCTAGAGATTTCAATTGGTTAGCCATGTCATTCATCATCATGATATGCTCACGCACACCACCAACCCCGTTGTACTTGTTTGTTAACATTCTAAGGATTAGGATACCAGCATTGGTCTTTGAAGTACCCTTGAATTGCTCCTCAACCAAGTTCAAGTAAACCTTAGCATTATCAGAATCAGGGATCGCTCCCCGAATGGTTGGAGATATGGAATTCTTGATTATCATGAGTGACATTCTATTAGAGTATCATAAGTTTTCTTTTGTTCTACCGTGTGATTATCGGTAAGAGGAGGAGGAGCATTATGTCTTAAGGAATAATCAAGATCCATAAATCCCAAGGTCAACTTAACTTGTTCTATCCAAGTACTAAAGTTATTTCCATTTAAAGGTTCGATTCCGTGCAAGTAACCGGAACCTGCTCGTAAGGTAGATGCTGATGCATGTAAAGAATAAATAATGTGCTCAGTTATAGCTATACAAAATATATTTGGGATACAAACACAAAATATATCAGATAAGAAATAAAGACCTATTACTAACACCAAATAATAGGTAAAAATACACATCATGCTCAATATTAACTTCTCGTTGGTTCACTCAACAATTGAATTTAAAATGTTGAATTTTGAAATTCGATAAACATACTTATCACAAAACACCGTTGGGTAAGATGCAATAAATATGTTTATTTCCATCGTTTAGATTATTAAAACATTACTGTTGGATTCATGAATTAATAACTTAAACAATGTACAATAAGTGACATGGTATGGATGCTTATATAGAATTGAACGGCTTCCCGTTGGTTCGGCTATTCAATCATTAAATCATGGCAAAATCATACAACTTATATGTAATATCTATGGTAGCAATATGGATCTACTGTTAGATTAAAAAACCAAATTCTTATAGTAGCCAATTATCTATAGTATCTAATAAAACAAGGTTTTATTTGCCACTTGTCATTCTCTTATCCCGCTTTTTTGACACTTGTAATTTTTCTAGACATTCATATATCAATTTTCCCTCTAAAAGGGTATTATAGTAATTACATACTCATATAAATTTCTCTCTCTTATTAAAAATGAATGTTATTAATTGCTATATTTCTCTCTCTTATCAAAATTTTTTAAAATCAAATTATTTTTTTAAAATAGATTTTATTAAGGAAATTAGAAATCAAATCTTTCAATTAAAATCTAAATAATAAAAAGACTAAAATTTTATATAATATGAAATTTCTAAAACACTAAACATTTTCAAATAAAATATTTTAAATTTTTTTGTTTTTAAAAAGTTATAAACTGGTAAATTTTTTTAAAAACTGTCTTAATAAAACAACCAAAATCATTACAAACAAGCGTTTTAAAAAATATTTTTATAAAAAAATCTTAAAACGAATGTTTAAAAGTAAAACTATTTAGATAAGAGAGTTAAAAATAGTATAATCTTTTTATTTCTTGAACTATTATATATATATAACTTTAATTATATTTTATATTAAAATATTATACTATAACTTTTCGTGTTTATTACTAACAATAATACGTTTAATTAATGATTTTTAGCCTATCCATCTATCTATAAAAAAACTAAAATAAGCGTGAAACAATTATAAGACTTATATACTTACTTTCTTATTTCTCTATATTATTAGTAATAATATTGAATACGACTAATATTACTCGTACCATATTCAAATTAAAAATATATAATTTAATAAATTAAAAACCTATTTTTAATTAAAAACACACTTTTTAAAAACAAAAAAATTATAAAATAGAGAATTCGATGAACCTTTTTATTATTTTTCTTAAAATAAAATATTTAAAAATCATAATTTTTGATAAAACAAAAGTTTAAGAAAAATACATAATTATTTATTTACTTAAAGTAACTATTTAATTTATCTTTAAGCATAATTTTATAATACATAAATTTTTAGTACTAATTATTTAATATTTTATTTATATAATCCGTGTAATACACGGGGACTAAGCTAGTCATATAATATATGATTCATAATAGTAATGAGGGCTAATTAACACATTACGTTGAAACATGGACATATATATTTATGGTATATAAAATCAGATTGCACATAATTAGTAAAACACGCAAATACAAAATTCACCAAATATGGTTTTATAAAAGAGAGATGAATTACTGCAATTTATGTTGGATATGGACTTTAAAGAAGAAATTAAATTCAATAGTTGATGAATATAAAATCCATTGATATTTATCCATCTGTAATCCACTTTCACGAAATCACTCAAAAATTGCAGTGAGTAGGATTTATACTTTCTTTTCTTTTAAAACAAACGCACATCGACTTTGATATAAAATTGATTCAATATCACGAATCAACTTTGTTGCATCGAATTGAAAAAACTTATAAATTGTGTTATCGTCATAATTACGAACCGTCATGTTTAATCAATTGTGTGCAATCAATCATTGATTTTGTAAGACATGACTCTGATACCACATGTAGAATAAAATTCTACATATGATATCATTTATACAAGTCCCAAGTTAATCAACCACTACAACTTGATTAGGGTTAATAAAACTTACTTGAAAGAGATGATTCATTCTTCTGCATGTTTGTAGATGAAGATGATGCCATGATGATCTTGATTAAAAGTCTTGTTTGCCTTCAATAAAGATGGATGATTTTATGATGTTAGGGTTTCTCTCTCGGTAATTGTGTTTGAGAGAAACAAAGATGAATGATCGTAAAAAATTCTTGGCAAACAGACTCAAATCATTTAACCACCACTATTTACATATTAAACCCTTAGGATATTAATTCCCATCAAATTAGATATCTTAAGTATTAAGATTTAACACACGTAGTCCATATAGATGTCAAATGGTCAAAAGGCTACATAAATAATTCTAACATATAATACTAATCATGCAAAAAAAAAAAAAAAAAAACTGTTGCATGTCTTATAAACAATATTCACCCATTTATCGCTAATGTTCTTTAAAATATTTTCGAATAATCATGATTGATTTATGTTAACAGTTTTTATGCTAAAAGGATTATGATTACCTAGGCATAAAAGACCTTGTTGATTAGAATTGTGATAGCAAGATAGATGCTGAAAGGATAAAGACTCCCAGTGCTAGGCATATTAAACCATCTTGTGGCATATATTTTGAACACGTTTTTAAAGTAGAAAATTTTATAAGATTGATATATAATCTAAGATCTATAAAGAAAAGAAAATTCAAAAGCACATATTTTTAAAAGTAATATTTTATTCAACCATATGGGCTGGTATTTCATTGAAAATAGGTGATGGAATATTTCCTGTTGTGCAATACTCTTACTATTCAAAACAAACAGTACCAATGTTGTGATCGCATGCCAACGATGTTCTCAGACCACCGCGGTGTGACATTAAGCAAGAATAACTGACACTTGAATAAATGACACTTTAATTCAACATAAACACCTAAGAAAAATACATGATTTATGAGAGACCCTAATGGTGTTATATGACAGAAATTATTAGTGTTATTCAACAAAGATTGCCTAAGAAATACTTACATTGCCTTAATGCATTTATAGCTTTGATTTAGAAAATACAAACTAGAAATTATATTCGTAACAAAATTTTTAACATACAGATATTTTTAATTTTTAATTTTTTTACTTGGGCAAAATTCACAGAGTGACAAAATAATGAAAAGAGACAAAGAATAACCTAACTCGGTGAGCCAATTCAACAATGGATTGAAGGCCGAGACCACGGGTATGAAAATATTGCTTTTTATAAAATAATGAAGTTAAAAGATTGAAACATAGAATAATATACAAGTTTGTAATTGAAAGATTTTAGGATACAAGAAAGTAATCATAAAATAAATATTATTTTGAAGTTTAAATTATAGTTGAGTTTCTAGAAAATAACAATTTTGAAAATTTTATTTTACCCAAACTGAATGAAATACTAACAATAAAAAACGTTTATTAGATACCTAAAATCTGCAACGCATTGTTTTGAAGTATTAATTAAGCTATTAAAACATATCATCGTAATTCACAAAATCATATGCCATGGGAAGTAACCACACTTGAAATCTCAAATTAAAAAAACGTTAAATAACCTTGTCAACATATTACTATTACCATTCTTATTATAAAGTTTGGTCGGTTGGGATGGCTTTTTCTTTTTTCTTTTTTTTTGTTTGTCTGTGTTTAAAATTTTGTTTTGGGTTTTTTTGTTTGTATTTTAATTTTTTTTCTGTTTGTTTGTGTTTTAATATGGTTTGTTTTGGGTGTGGGTTCGAGATTTTGAGGTGAGGTTTTTTGTGGGTTTTTGGTATCTGGACACGTATTTTTGATTTGTAGGGTTCGTTGACGTTGTCTTTCTCCGGGTTCCTGCTTTCTTTCTTTCGTTATCGATGTTGGGTTTGTTGGACCATTATCAAAGATGTTTAATCATTTAAACATGAAAACGCAGAAGATTAAAGCCTTAATATTATGTTTATAATCTGAAAAATAGAAGTTCATAACTTTGTTTCAATAAATCCAAAACCATAGGATCAAATATATGTGAATGGACTAGCTATCAAGAAGAAACAACAACCAAATACAACCAAATACAACTCATACAAACTACCTTTGTAGAGCTGCTAAAAATCATGAGATAGATGAAGAAAATGAAGTTCTTGAATGACCAAAACACCAAGGAGAGGTGTCCTCAAGCATTCATACCCACAAGCATCATGCAAACACCTTGTTGCTAGGATTTGAACACCAAACTCGAACCAAGAAGAGCTGAAAATCGAATTTTCAGCTTTGAACTCTTTGAAGAAGATAGAGAGAAAGTGGGTTCTTGGTCCTTTGCATGTGAGAGAGAGAAGAAAGGATGTGTGTGTGTTTTCAAGAAGAAAAGGATCAATTAAACAAAAGGCCTAGGACCCCTCAAAGGGGCGGCTGAAAATTAAAAGGGGTTTGGGGTTCCCCCCCCAAAACCCTTTTATATTTGTTTAATTAATTACATTTATAAGTTATCTAATTAACCTTTTAATTATATAACTTATGCACACATTTTTATCATTATTTGATGTTATTTAACCAACTTAAATAACATTACAAATAATGTCCATGAACAAAATATCCTTATAAGTTGTTCATCTCATATGCAATTTATATAGAAAACCTATTTTCAAAATTGGTGTATATATTTAATTGCATGATCATATCATCAATTAAATATTTATATTGGTGTTTGCTAGGCTTGTTATTGGGTATGACCCGACTTGGATCATTACGTACTAACCACATCAATATTTTATGTGTCTTGGGCATGAAGAATCCAACAATCGATACCCTGACGATTCTCGATATTAAGGTTTGGTTTTTTCTTTTGTTTACTCTTTTCGGGGCTTTGATTTTCGTCTGTTTTCTATTTTGGACTGTGTCGCTTTCTTGCGGCTTTGATTTCCTTTTATTTTGTGTATGGTGTTGGGCTTTGATTTAGTTTTTGGGTTCTGCATATTCTGGTGTGTTATGGATTTGGGGTTTGGTGTGTTTTACTTTGTGTATTTTACTGATTTTGTGGTTTTGAACCTTCATTTTGATTTTGATTTAGGGTTACATTAAAACTCGTATACGCGCCGCAACGCGCGTGCCAAAACCTAGTTAACTTTAACTTAAGTAATAAGCTGCTATGATCTATCTCGTTAGGTTCTTACTCCTAGGATATATGCAGTTTCGCTCAAATATTTTATTGTTCACATCCAAGAAATGACAATGTTGTTAGTGGTTAGTGGTATGTCATCCAAGTATAAGATCTAAAAATATCAATCTTCCATCATCACTACAATAAATTCGGTCATTAGCGGCGACAATTATCGCCGCTAATAACCCCATATGTCGCCGCTATAGATATTAGCGGCGACTTAGCGGCGACTTGTCGCCGCTAATAGTTCGCCACTAAAAGTTAGTCGCTATTAGCCAAATCATCGCCGCTAATAGGTCGCCGCTAAAGATGTCGCCGCTAATACTCTCAAAATCGCCACTAAAATTTGTCATCAGCTAGTGGTATTTTTAACAATTAGCGGCGACAGCTCCTGTCGAAAACATTAACAAAGAGTAGGACAACGGATTGAGAATTCAATTGGGTAGGCTGCTATACCCATTTTTAAATACCTTATCTCATATATGAACGTGCCTTACATAATTGTTTGTTTAAAAAAAATTCACCAGCATTTCCTCTTAGCTCCCAAGTATATATACATATAGAAATATATACTCGTGGAGCAAAGAGAAAATGAAAACCAAATTTTTTTTAAACAAACAATCATGTAATACACATTCATATCCTAAATGAGATAAAATATTCAAAAAACAGTCCCAAAACGGGGATAACCCGAAATTAATTACTAAATCAATTTCGGGCGAGTATTTCTAAGCTCGTGATGATTAGAATGAAGTCACGAAACCTAAACGCTCATAATGTAAAACAATAAGCAATTACTATAAAAATTAAATGAAATGTGATAATCTTTAAACAAATTGAAACATTATTGCAATTGTTTTAAAAAATGTCATGTTTCGTTTGATTTTTTAGTGATCTCTTATTGTTGTTCATTACTATAAAAATTTAACTCAATTTAACATAAATTTATTAAACAAGTTTCATTTAAATTAACACTTAATTACTAAGCAATTTTCAACTAATTTTTCACCGATACATTACTTATCAAATAACACAACTTGTTACACAACTATCATAACCTAAATAATCTAATTATTAAGCATTATTAACATAATAATTTTCAACCAACGAAGCACCTAAACTAACATCTAATTACTAAACATTATAAACAAATAATTTAAAAAATAACTTGTATAACTAAATTAAAGATTCACACAACTAGCATAACCTAAATAATTCATCTAATAACACAACTAAATCAAAAATTCTACCTAAATAATATTTCAACACAACTAAATAAAAAAATACATACTAAATGAAAAATTCATACCTAAATAATTAACCAGTAACACAAATAAATCAAAATTCATACCTAAATAATGCTTCAACAACACTAAATCAAAAATTCATACTAAATCAAAAATTCATACCTAACAATGTCACCCAATAACATAACTAAATCAAAAATTCATACCTAAATAAGGCTGGTCAGTTGCAATGGTGGTGGTGGGTTGCAGCAATGGTGGTGGTAGGTTGCAGCAGTGGTGGTGGTCTTCGGTTGCAGCAGTAGCGGTGGTTGGTTGCAGCAGCGGTGGTGGTGATGGTGGTGGTGGTGGGTTGCAGCAGCGGTGGTGGTGGTGGTGGGTTGCAGCAGCGGTGGTGGTGGTGGTGGGTTACAGCAGCCGGTGGTGTTCAATTGGAGAGGTGACCGGTGAGAGGAGTGCTCGAGAAGGAGGGGTTGCGGTGGTGAATGTATGTGCTCGAGAAGGAGGGGTTGCGGTGGTGAATGTATGTTCTCGAGAAGGAGGGGGAGCTCGGTGACCGGCGAGAGGAGTCGGAGAGACAGATCAGTAGCGCGGCGGTGAAGGGAGGATGTGGAGGGAAAGGGGAATGTGGAGGGAAGACGGGAGTAAGTGGGTATATTTTAACCAATAGCGACGACATGTCGCCGCTAATAGTGTAGCCGCTATTGGTTAAGTACGATCAACCCCCGACCGTTAGATTTGTTGTACGATCAACGGCCAGATTTGATTGAAAAAATTGGAAACGGATTGCTCATCAATAGCGGCGACATGTCGCCGCTAATAGTGTCGCTGCTATATGTGTCGCCGCTAATTATCGTGTAGCCGCTAATAGCGTAGCCGCTATTAAGGGCACGCTATTAAGGGCATTTCTTGTAGTGCATGGCGTCTTTTAAATATATAGCTCATCATCATTCTTAATAATACCAAATTCATTGATACTTTCATCAGAAAAAAAAGATTCCAGATACTTCTTTTAGTCTATATATGGTTTGTTTAGGTTTACAATTTTAACAGGAGAGTTAGGACCGATCGACAAAGTTTTCAGACTATAATACATAAAAATCTTCATTAAGTTATCCATTAAAGAAAGTTTTTTGACACCCCTTTGGCATATTTTGTAATTGTAATAAGTTGAAATGTTAACCAGCTTGCTAATGGATTTAACGATGGCAATGTGAGAAAAAATTCCTCATAATAAATTCCTTGAGTCTAGTAACCCCTTTTACTGCTAGTTATTCCATATAATAAGCATGCATATTTATGTCCTTTTCTTAAAAACTTATTTACTCCCTAAAAGTAAGTAATAGCATCAATGTATGAAATACTTCATAAAGATATTATTTACGTGTGAGTTTTTTTGAGGTCATTGTCTCTGCATACTGTAAAAATTACACTTAGAGGTTGATGTAACCAAAGATCTCTCAGTATGCACATGTGAAGTACAAGGAAAGTTACGTCGTAATATTTGATACAACTCAATGAAATGCACTAATTATCAAATCTTATGAAGCCAAAAGGCTAAATCTTCCAAAGCCAAAGATAAATTCTTAAACTTCAAGACAAAGTGTTTCGAATCCAAGAAACTGATTTCTTCCGAAAACAGAGAAGAAATGCTTTCTCTGACTCACTTTTGACAAAAGTTGAACCACTTTTTGCTGCCACCTTTGAGAACTCACCAACTTATATGAGTTGGTGAAAAGTCCTTACTTTTGTCAACTTTAGATTAAGGTCTCAGTGTCTCTAACTTTCTACTCTTGTACTTTTATCATTCTTGTATTAGATAAGGATGTTAGCCTCATGTCATAGTCACTAATCAAAAAGCAATATGCCTTTTGATTTTACATTGATCTTGTTGTCTACATTGGTATTTCCAGCTGGCCTTCAAAAGTATGGCCGGCTATAGAATGTATTATAAAGTATCTCAATTACTAGTCATTAGAACTAAGCTTTATAACATTTATAAAAAAACTTGAGAGCAATATACAACATTCTTGAACACCAAATACTTGTGTTCTTGTTCTATTCTTTACTTTTGTTCTTTGTTTCACTTTAAGCCGGTTTTCTATTTGAACTATTAAATGTTCTAAGTCTCTCCAAACCAGTAAAACTGTTGCATTGACCCCTTTCACCAGTCCTGCAACATTGTATGGGCAAAAGTGTTGTAAGTCTCTCCAAACAATTGTGAAACTGTTGTATTGACCCGCTTCACCGGTCCTACAATTAGTATTAGAGTTTTTTAGGCTCTTGATTATAAGATCTCACGATCTTAAATCCCCTTAGTTTTACAAAGCACTTACCAGCTCAAATGGCAGCTCTCTTAAAAGCTGATATGGAAACCGGTACCATGACAAAATCTCTAGTCATCACTCCTAATGACTTTGATACTGGATGCTAACGTATGGAAGGGTTCATGAAGTTTCAAGACAGCATGATTTGGAGATCTGTTGTCCAAGGACCTCACATCCTAAGCACATCTTAAGCAATTGCTGGAGGTAAGATGATTTCTAAGAAAATGGCTGACTATTCTAAGTAAGATTGGAAGAAGATTGACATAGATTAGAAGGCCATGATCGTACTCCAAACTGCTCTTCCAAACTTAATATATAGAGGCTTTAAAAAGTACAAAACTGCTTAGCAGCTCTGGATGCACTGAAGCTTTTGTATGAAGGGTCTGATGAATCTAAAGAAAACAAGAAAGACTCATGAGGTAACATATTGAGAACTTCGACTACAAGTCAGGTGAAACTATGACTCAACAATACTTTAGGTATGTTAAGATTGTAGATACTCTTATGGATGTTGGAGTTAAGCTTAAGAATAAGGAAATTATGAGCAAGTTCATGTTCTCTTTTCCCAGAAAATGGACTCACTATTATGTGACCATTAAGAGAACTAAAACCTCTCCACCCTTACTTTCATAGAGTTATAAGGTATCCTTAGTGGGTAACAGATGGAGATGAACATGCAAAATCCATCAAACAGCACTTCCGACAATCAAAAGAGTTCAGCCATCCATGTGGTTGAAATGAATAGTAAAGGACCACAACATAATCTTATCTGCTGCCCTAACAACTCATAAAAATACCCTTTCATCACCTTCACTAAGACACCAAGGGAAAGCTACATCCAAGGAAGCCTATTCCAAGAGACAAACTTATCTCAAGCCTTTATGCTTGCTGATGAACGTTATGGTAACTTTCTCTTCACTCTTGAAGACTTGGATTGTATCCATCCAGATGACCTGAAGTATATGGAGATAGTCCAGTAAATGACTCTTCTCACCTATAAAGCCAAGAAGTTCTACAAGAGAACCTGAAGAAAGTTTCCTAGCAATGTATCAAATGAAATGTAACACCCGGAAATTTTTCTAAGCGAGTCAAGTAATAATAGTGGGCTCAGATGAAAGCCATTTAATAAATATAAAATGGTTGTGGGTGTTAGACCGAGTTAACCCTTCGGGTCACGAGTTTAACGAGTTTGGGGTCGCGGGAACGCCTGGCATATATATAGATGGATCAGCTGAACAACTCTCATTTGCACTCAAACACCCATTTCTAGAGAAAGAAAGTGTAGAGAGAGAAAGTGTCGGATCAAGGCTCGGTTGGTCAAGAATCGAAGGCTGGTGTTCGTGGACTCCTAAACAACAAGAATCGAGGTAAGAAACGTAGTATAATTGCTCCATTTGGTGAAAACCCGGATTTGGGTTTTTGGGGTTTTAAAAGTGGCAAAAATTGCCCAAAAAACGCACGTTTTAGGGTAATAAAACATGTAAGAAGCTTAGATTTAGCTTCCTGGATGATAACCCAAGGGTTTGGGTGGAAAAGATTGGATTTTTGGGTTAAAATGAGCTGATTCGTAAATTTCAGCTCGTTCTGCGAATTTAAGCACTCATCCAGCGAATCTATAAGTTCGTCCAGCGAAACTAGGAGGATTTTCAGCGAGACTACAGTTTCGCTGCAGCGAAACTACATTTTCGCTCGGGCGAAACTATAGTTTCTATGATAACTTCGCTGATGCCCAGGTTGATCCTTAGACATTGCGAAACTAGGGAATTCTAACGAAAGTTGGGCGCTCAAGGTAGCGAATCTGTCCAGCGAAACTGGCAGAGTGCTGCCCAGCGAAACTAGCAGCGAAACTGCTGATTCGCCTGGCGAAATTATGGGCGAAATTACGGGCGAAACTATCAGCGAACTTAGTAGCGAAATTAGGCAGAAATTAACTCTTTTGAGTGTTAACTTATCTGCAGGCAGCGTAGTGTGACCCACGTCTTTAAAGCTTGATTGAGAAGCTGCCTACCAAGCACAGATGAGTTTCTAGGACCCCTCATTTACTTGTTTTAAACGATTTTGGGGCTGGAACACATATAAACCTGTTATGGAATTATGTATGTTTGACCTATTTGAGGTATAATCATGAGTAGTATGCTTAAGGTACGATTGTGGCCTGTATGTGTTTGTATGATGTGTTAGTATGAGTCCCCAAGGTTTAGGAAGGACAATTAAAGCTGTTGCGCCTGAGAAGATGCATAGTCAAGTCCCGGCTTTCGGGATAAATACGGGAGTAAGTCCTTGCGTGGACGTTTCTGTAAGTGCCTATAGATGACTATTGATGTAGGCTATGTATGTATGATGTCATGTATGATGATGTATGATTGATATATGTGTGCGTGTGTTCCTTATGATGATGTATGTATATCTTTCACGACTCATGTGTTATGACGATGAACGAACGAAGTATTATGTACGTAAAGTGAAAGATAATGAAAGAGGAACACGATGATGAATGCATGTATTAATGAACGAATGAATGAGTAATAAGATGATGAATACATGCATTAACGAACGAACGAATTACGTCTTGCAAACATTGAATAAGTCGATTGGTCCTTCTTTGTGATTGGCCATGGTCATGGTACCTCTACCGCTTACCTACTAGTACTGTGGCATACGCTTAGATTCACGGCCCAGTAGCTAAGGCTACTGTGGCATACGCTCTATTGATTCACGGCCCAGTAGCTAAGACTTATCGGGGTATAGCATATGGTATTGGTACATCAGAATTCAATGTGCAAGTAAGAATGAAACGGGATCCTTGTCATTCGACCACAGCAATCATAGCCGAGTGCTATGAAGTGGGTAAAGCCTGACAGGATCCATATGAGAAGTTAAAGATGATGATGTATAACGAACGATGAAGATAATAATGAATATTATCTCTGTGTACGTACGATGTATGATCATGTGAAAGAATGGTTTCTAAGGGAAATATAATATGTTTATTATAAAACTAGAACTCACTCAGCAACGCTGACTTTTTATGTGTTTCCAGTTGGCAGGTAGTGTTGCTGGGGATGGCACGAGGCGGCTACTCAGCTCTTTTTGGGATGGCATTCTCCTTTTGATAATGTTGCACGCACTGGAAGTGCGGGTGCATAATACATGCAACAAAGTATGTTGCATGAGAGTGTCAAGAGTTCCTTAAGGGTTCCGATGTACGGAAGTACTTAAGGAATCTTCTTTATGATGAATAATTTTATGTTTTTATAATAGAGGTCACTGTATATGACCCTATGATTATTAAGGATTCACATAAACGGGATTATTTAACAAATCCCCGGTTTCATATGCTTCAGCAGCAATCATAGTAAAGCTAGGCAATGTAAAGAGAACTTGTATTTTGTAACCCAGTTAACGATGTAATGCATTGTAAAAACTTTTATGTTGAAATGAGAATGTATCTCTTTTAAATTCCGCTCTGATAATTTACTTTGATTTTATGAAGTTTATGCAAATATATATTTTATGCGCGATAAATGACCAGCTGTGAGGTGCCCGGGAGCGGGGCCTTACATGAAATGTAGGGCCCCGTTCCCGGGACGCTCACAGCTGGTCAATCATCGCACTTAAAACATATAATTTTTATTAACTTTACTATAATCATGTGGAAACACTTTAAACAAACATTTCTTTCCCTTTAAATAAACACTTTTGCAAAATAATACATCACCCATTACAAAATATTGTTCATTCGTATTACAATGCAAAAATGTTAAACAAAAGAATGTCATCCAAAAAGAGTCGAGTAGCCGCCCCGTGCCATCCTCAGCAACATTACCTGCCAACTGGAAATGCATAAAAAGTCAGCGTTACTGAGTGAGTTCTAGTTTCATAAAACATTATATTACCTTTCATTCGTTAAAACCATTTCTTTTACTATCACACGTGGTCACATATCATACGTACATCAAGGTAATAGTTATTATCTTCATCATCGTTCGTTTCGTTCGTTTCGTACATATCGCACGTTTCGCACATTTCGTACTTATAGCACTTTTCGTACATTTGTTATCTTTCACTTCTATCTAGGTCCTGTCATATACTTAACCCCCCTCTTGAGCACAAAGCTATATCATCTAGGGTTAAGTGACAAGGACCCCATATCACACGTATGGAGTAGTCACATAGACTAAATCCCCCTGTGTGTGTGAACTCTTATGGGTTAGCCAAAATCGCATGCTACATAACACACAGTAATTAAAATTGCACGTATTGGAGCAGTAACCAAGACTAGCTCTTACTGTGTTTATGAACCCTTATGAGTTAGCCAAAATCACACGCTGTAAACACACAGTTGAGCTAACAACTCTCAATGAGTTGTGAACCTCCTTTCATTTGCTTGCAAGACTTTTCATTCGTTCATTATGTTCCACTTTCATTATCTTAAATCTTTCACTTTGTTAAGATAATACTTTACGTTCATTATCATAATCACACAACGTAAAGTCACGTCATCATACTTAATAAGGAGCATATCATATAATCATACATAATCATCATCAATCACACATCATCATTATGCATAGGCATCAATCATACATCATACATACCCAACATATCATCTATGACTTCGAAAGCCAACTTATAGGAACCCCCGGGAACCTCCAAAGTCAAAGCTTACCTCTACCCATCTCCCTGAAAGTCAGAAGGTTAAATTATGTTCTCTCGGGCACCCGAGCCCTATTTGGGTGTATGGACACCCTTCAGTCACATGGCCACCCAAGCAACTGAACACTTAGGCGAATGAACATCATGCGATTGGACCCTATGCGAATGGACACTAATGCGGATGAACCTCAGTCGCATGACTCCCATGCGAATGACCCTCAGTCGCACGACTCACATGCGTATGGACCTCAGTCGCACAACTCACATGCGTATGGACCTCAGTCGCACGACTCGTATGCGTATGGACCTCAGTCGCATTCCTTTCGGTCGCATGACCTCCAGTCGCATAGCCCTAGCTGTGTGCAGAATGCAGTTCATCTCGAACCCAATCTACCATTTTCGGCCTCCAAGCCCTCCCAAACCTGTTCTAAGCTCGATTCAACCACCCTAAACCTTAGATACACATACCACAACACCATTCAAGCACACACAAGCTCAAAATCAAAACCCATTTGAATCACACACAAACACCCACACACGGGTTCAACACACACACACTTTAAAAACAGGTTTTACTATGTGTTCCAGCCCCAAATCAGCTGAAAACATGTAAAAGAGGGGTCCTAGAACTCACACAAACAACACCTAAAAGTAGAGCTTCGATTAGACCCGCTACACGACGATTTCCAAGCCCGAACCCACTCGAACCAAGCCTTTTTCTCTCTTTTCTCCCTTTCTTCTTCTCCTCTCTTTTCTTGGCTGATAATGTGGGTGTGGGGAGAGGGTAAGGGCTGCCCTCTCCCTTTAAATATCTCCACTTACCCAACTTTCTCACGTTGGTGAGTTTGGTCCCTCGACTTTGGACTTTATTTCGTTTTCTTCTTTCGTCGGCTTCAAAGAAAATAACCGGGTGTTACATGAAAAGTTTGGACTGGATAAAAGCAAAGTGAAGTGTTACAATTGTAAATAGATGGGACACTTTGCTAGGGAGTTCAAGAAACTAAGGACTAATGGTGGCCAAACACAATCTAAGCCTAACTACAATGATGCTGCTCCCAGATCTGAGAAAAAAAGCCAACTAAAATAATAAGTTGTTATTGTTGAAGAGAGAGGCTTTGACTGGAGCTTTTTGGTAGAGGATGTTTCTCCCAACCAAGCAATGATGATTGACTATGAAGAAACCAAGGTATTAGAACATAGTTGAATAATTAAATTCATTGCTAAAGTAAATATGTATAGGTCCTATAACCTAAAAGTAAGATCTGACATTGAGTCCTGAAATATTTTAAAAGCTAATTTCAAAAGAGCTGAAAATGACTATAAACATAAAATAGAAGATTTAAAGAAAGAAATTTCAACTCTTAAGCATGAGCACACAAATTACAGAACTCAAATCATGGATCTCATTATCAAGTTAACTGAATGCTAGGCTAAGCTTTTGATTAGCAAAGTCATGGCAGAAAAGTGTGTTCTTGAAGAAAAAACATTCAAGAACATCATATATTCATTCATACGTGCAATGATTAGATCTTTGAAGGGTTTGTACGATCAATTACTTTTTTATTTGAATAGGAAAGGATTAGGTTCAAGTGGGATAGCTTCTCTATACACTTTACTATCTGTAAGATCTCCAAGGTGTGAAACTTGTCAAGATGAGCTGCCCTTCATAGATCCTACCTATGAAGAGGATGAAGATGAATAGTAGATAGTGAAGGATGAATCTGTAATGAGTGAGAAGTGTCATCCTAAAAAGGGTCACTATGCTCTTAGAGAGAAGAAAGAACCAAGGTTGACCAAGTCTTCTAAGAAGAACTTGATCAGGGCATCCAAAATAAAATCAAAGAAAGCACGAGAAATCAAGACCACTTTCAAATCCAATAAAAAACAAGTCTTTATTTCTACTAGATTTGAAGTGGTAAAAACTAAAGACTCAACTATGGACTCTAGTACAAGGATTCGTAGTTTATGTCCAAATCATCCTGGTCAAGTGAAGAAGGTTGATCAAATGTGCACAACTGTTACACAGCCTGAATCATCCAGCTCCAAGAGCAAGCCTCACCCTAAGAAGCCTAATGCATCATCTATGAAGATAAAGAAGGAAGTGGAAATAGATCAAGCTTAACCTTCTACTTAGAAGAAATCTCTCAGAAGTATGACAGTTGAATGCATCATATGTGGTGGTACTTCTCACTTTGCTAAGGATTGCATCTTCAATCCTAAGAGTACCACCCATATGACTAAAAAGAAAACTTCTGAGAAGAGAAAGAAGAAGAAAACTTCAGAAGAAAAATATCTTTCTTTCGGAAGCTCCAAAGTAGAAGATACGTGAAAAACTACCTTCGGAAGAAAATTTGGTCTAAAAAAAAAGGAATGCTTCCAAAGTACTGAAGTATGTTGCAGTGGATGCAAAACCTTTTGAAGGACTAGTCTCCAAAACTTTTGAAGCCATCAAAACTTCCAAAGTATTGAGGGCTAAGTCTAATCTTTCGAAGATGGTGTGGATGATGAAGGAAGGCTATGTGATTGAAAATTCTTCTTAACTACAACAAATGATATTCAGACTTTGCATATAGGATCAATAACTATTGAACTATCTTCAGATCACTTTTATAAGCCCAAGACCAACAAGGCTTGGGTTTCAAAATCCAGTGATCAAGAATATCTTGATGCTGATAACAACACCATTAAAGACAACATCAATGATGCCACACACTCATTGGATCAAGTTTCTCTTGATTTCTCTTGATAAGTGTGCTGATGTGATGGGTGATACTCAATAACCAGATCTGACTTTCACTAATTTAGATCTATCCAACCAACTTGCTGTGATTCTTCAATTGAGCATCCATAAGTCACATTCCACCGTAAGCATCTTTGGAAATGTTGAAACAGGGGTAAGAACAAGTGGACAAACCCATGAAAAAATTCTATCTATACTCTTGTTTCTTGTCCAAGATTAAGGCAAAGAAGGTTGATGAGGCTCTAAAGGATAAAAGTTGGGTTGAAGTAATGCAGGAGGAGTTGCTTCAATCAAAAAGAGAAAAGGTTTGGAACCTATGCCCTCTTCGTTATGGGAAACACCAATAGGTACAAATTGGGTTTTTAGAAATAAGAAGTTAACTAGAGGAATTGTTATCAAGAACAAGGCAAGATTAGTTGTTCAATGGTACACTCAAGAAGAAGGGATTGACTACATAGATGCTTTTGCTCCTGTGGCAAGACTTGAAGCTGTTAGGATATTCCTTGCTTTGCTGCATACAACAATTTTAAAGTCTACCAACTTGATGTCAAGTGTGCCTTCTTATATGGTGTGATAGATGAGAAAGTGTATGTCAAACAACCACCTGACTTTGCAGACCCATATCATCTTGATTATCTATGCAAGATTGACAAAGCTCTCTATGGGCTGCATTAAGCTCTAAGAAAGTGGTATGAGACACTATCATAGTATCTTTTTAGCATGGATACAAGAGGGGTACTATTGATGACACACTCTTTAATAAAGGAACATGAAATGACTTGATGCTGGTTCAAGTTTATGCAGATGGCTTCATCTTTGGGTCAACTAATCCAAAATTCTACAAAGGCTTTGTGAAGCTGATGAAGAATAGATTTGAAATGAGTGTCCGGGGGGAAATTAATTTCTTTCTAGGATTCAAGTGAAGCAGGTTATTAATGGCATTTTCATAAGCCAGTTAAAGTATGCAATACATTCTTACCAGATTTCATCAGACTAAGTGTAAGGTTGTAAAGAAACCCATAGCCAAAAACCACTCTCTAAGAACTCATCTTGTGGGGGAGTGTGTTGATAAACATCTCTAAAAGGCAATGATTGGGACTCTTATGCACCTCACAGCCAGCAGGGCTGATATCATGTTTTCCACATGCATATGTGAAAGATATCAAGCCAACCCTAATATTTCACACGTGGTTGCTGTCAAAAGTATTCTTAGATACCTTAAAGGAGCTTCTAAACTGGGCATTTGGTATCTAAAGAACTCTAACTTCAATCTGTATGCTTATACAGATAGTGAATATGGTGGCTGCAACATGATCTACAAAAGTCTATATAAGAGGGATGTCAATTCCTTGGTGGAAGGATAGTCTCATGACAATTCAAAAAACAATCCTATTGATCTGCATCAACGACTGAAGCTAAGTACATTACTTCTACAAGCTACTGTGCTCAAGTGCTTTGGATTCAGAATCAGATGCTGGACTATGGATTCAACTTCAAAGAGACTACCATCCACATAGATAACAATAGCGCTATCTCTATTACAAATAATCATGTGCAACACTTAAAGACAAAGCAAATCAACATCAGGTATTATTTGATGAGAGAGAATTTAAAAAGGGATTAATAAAATTATTCAAAGTTAACACAAATGAACAATGTGCTGATCTGTTCACAAAAACCTTTGACGAACAGAGATTTATGTATCTTGTATCAGCTATTGGGTTGATCAACTTCGAGTATATTTTCTTAAATTAATTTCAAAATAATATTCCTTAAAATTTCATATCATCACTCATATAAGCCTAGATTACCTTATGAGAAATCTTTTCAAAATGACATTCCTTAAGGTTTGAAAATTTGAAATATATTTTTTCAGAAGATATTTAAGTTAACTTTAAAAGAACATTATGTATTCAAAACTAATAACTACTTATTAAGAAATTTTCTACATCCAAGGATTTTAAGATCTACCTACTTGATGTCAAGTGTACCTTCTTATATTGTGTGATAGATGAGGAAGTGTATGTCAAACAACCACCTAGTGTTGAAGACCCTGATCATCTTGATTATGTCTGCAAGCTTGACAAAGCTATCTATGGGCTGCATCAAGTTCCAAGAAAGTGGTATGAGACACTATCATAGTGTCTTGTTTAGCATAGCTACAAGAGGGGTACTATTAATGACACACTCTTCATTAAAGGAACATAAATGAATTGATGCTGGTTCAAGTTAATGTAGATGACATCATTTTTGGGTCAACTAATCTGAAACTCTACTAACGCTTTATGAAGCTAATGAAAATAGATTTGAAATGAGTGTCATGAGGGAAATTAATTTATTTCTAGGATTCAAGTGAAGCATGTTGATAATGGCATTTTCATAAACTAGTCAAAGTATGTGCAATACATACTTACCAGATTTCATCTGACTGAGTGTAAGGTTACAAAGACAGCCATAGCTAGAAACCACTCTCTAGGACCTCATCTTAAAGGGGAGTATGTTGATAAACATATCTAAAAGGCTATGATTGGGTCTCTTATGCACCTCACAGCCAGCAGGCCTGATATCATGTTTTCCACATGCATATGTGAAAGATATCAAGCCAACCCCAAGATTTCACACTTGGTTGCTGTCAAAAGTACTCTTAGATACCTTAAAGGAGCTCCCAAACTAGGCATTTGGTATCCAAAGGACTCTAACTTCAATTTTTATGCTTATACAGATAGTGACTATGGTGGCTGCAACATAATCTACAAAAGTCTACATTAGAGGGATGTCAATTCCTTGGTGGAAGGATAGTCTCATAGCAATTCAGAAAACAATCCTATCTGTCTGCATCAACGGCTAAAACTGAATACATTGCTCTTGCATGCTGTTGTACTCAAGTGCTTTTAGGATTCAAACTCAGAAGCTGGACTATGGAATCAACTTCAAAGAGACTACCATCCATATAGACAACAACATTGCTATTTCTATTATAGATAATCCTGTGTAGCACTCAAAGACAAATCAAATCAACATCAGGCATCATTTGATAAGTGATAATTTAAAAAGGGATTGATCAAACTACTCAAAGTTAACACAAATGAACAATATGCTGATCTGTTCATAAAAGCCTTTGATGAACAGAGATTTAAGTATCTTGTATCAGTTATTTGGATGATTAACTTTGAGTATATTTTCTTAAATTAATTTCAAAATGATATTCCTTAAAATTTCATCACTCATGTTGGTACACATGTCCCTAGTTCTAGTCTAGTGAAATCAAATGTAATAGACTTCTATCTTGTAACACGTATGTAAGGTTTAATCATTGTAATGAAAACTCTTCAATGAATGTTTGCTTGATTGCGTAATGTCATATCTATTATTATTGTTGGTTGTTATACGCATAATATGACCATGTTATATAGGTTTACAGTTGTGAGACACAGTTCTGAATCATTAAAGGTTCAAGAATGTGTTTGACTAAGAATCTTATTCAGTCACACGACTGAACCATGCGAATGGTTCAATCGCACGGTTGAACTAGGAGATTGAGTCAATCGCACGGTTGAGTCATCAGACTGACTCAAGCGTACGAATGAATCAATCGTATTACTCAATCGCACGACTGAGCCAGTCGCAAGGCTCAGTCGCACGAATGAGATCTGTAACCTATAAATACCACTTAATTCGTGGAAAAACAGAACACTTTGAATATTCATAACCCTAGTCGACCCAGAGCACCCTGTTCGTCTATTCCAACTTCACAGAACGTTCCTGATCATTGCTAATCAATTCTTAACGTTTTCTAATCGTTAGTTTTGATCCGGATTACGTTCTCCCTGATTGGATCGAAAATCAAATAGGATTCCGCACTATTTGATCTGGTATAACTTAGAATCAGTCACTTTCAATCGTCCGATTGGGCTCATTCGCATGGTCCAATCTTACAATTTAGTTCAATCGTATAGCTCATTCGTATAAGCATACTCATGATGAAGGTGATGAAGATTCACAGAACAAAGACGATGATGCCGATGAAGGAGACGCTGCTACAGCTCCCTCTGATTCTGAGCAAGAACGAAGAACTAAAAGAAAACAAGATCAGAGGGCCTCTTCTTCTGCTCCGTCTACCTCTCACTCTACAGAAGAACCAACTCAGATTCAAGGCAAAGTTCAAGATTAGATGTTTATTTATTATTTAAACTTTGTACTTGAAATCTTGTATCAAAGTCTGTTCTATGTATATAAAATTAAAGGTTAAATCAACATCTGTTATGTGCTTAATGTATACTTACTTGTACTGTATTTGGTTGTTGAACAGGTTCAGCTAAACAAGTTGATGAGCACGATGTTGTGCCCCTTCGTCAAATCGATTCAAAATTGACGATGATCCTTGATCTATAAGGGATCGTACAACGATCTGTCAGTTACACTACTGAAGAGGGGGAGATAATACATGATTTAACAGATGAACAGATTGCTGAACTGTTTAGTCTGAATCCTGACGAGCTGGTGAAAGACGCTCCAGAGGTCGACATAGTCAGTGATGATGAATTACAAGACGTCGATGAATTGGAGATTGAGGACATCACTGCTGACGAGTATCCTCAGTATACTAGCGCCGAAGGCGAAGTTCTCCCAGATGTGGGGGAAACCTTTGACAGCAATATCTTTGATAAAGTGGAAGAGATGACAGCAGCTAAGGCAGCTGCAGAAGAGATTCCTCAGGCAGATGAAGCTGATCGTGCAGCCAAAAAGGAGGAATGGATTGCATGCCTTGAGGAGATGAAGAAACAGCGTGAGCCTACAAAGTCAAATGCCTACACTAAGCTTTACAAGATTAAAAAGCATCAGAAGGTGTCAGGAAAGATTATCGGCTGGGCATACTTTGATGATCTCAAAGCATATGCAGTGAAGAGAGAGAAGGGAATAGAGTATTTCAGATTTCCTCATGATCTGAAAACTCTCCCAGGATTTGAGCTTAATCGTCTAGCCAACTTGAACCTCCTATATGCTGTTCCAGGAAAGATATCAGGTTGGTTTGAGCAGGCACTAAAGAAAGAGTACCATACAAGGTGGGTCAACTTTAAACCTCAACAGCCTAGAAGGTTATTTCATAGGACTGAGGTTGACCCCACCTCAGGAAGACCAAAGGTGGTCTTGAGATGGCACCCTCCGCGCACGATGTCACATATTCCATTGAGGGAGATGCCTTAGGATTTTGCACCCCATTTCAAATGGTGGTATTATGACTGGCGAACTGGTGAAGCCGTCATAGTTTTGGAGAAAGAAGGAACGGTCGAGACGATAAGGGTGTTTGATCCGATGTGGCTAACCAACTTGTCTGAGTCTGATGTCTATATCTTATTCAAGTGGCCACTGTTTTTTGATACACAGGATATTGTGCAAGCACTGCAGTTCCAACATGTTATACGTATCTGCTTTGCACTGAATATTCATTCTGGGGTCTCGAGAGAAGAAAGGGTGAAAAGATATGAAGAGTTCAAGAAAGAAGTTAAATCTTAGATAGAACTAGGTCCAAGGGGGAGTTTGTTGGTACACATGTCCCTAGTTCTAGTCTAGTGAAATCAAATGTAATAGACTTCTATCTTGTAACACGTATGTAAGGTTTAATCATTGTAATGAAAACTCTTCAATGAATGTTTGCTTGATTGCGTAATGTCATATCTATTATTATTGTTGGTTGTTATACGCATAATATGACCATGTTATATAGGTTTACAGTTGTGAGACACAGTTCTGAATCATTAAAGGTTCAAGAATGTGTTTGACTAAGAATCTTATTCAGTCGCACGACTGAACCATGTGAATGGTTCAATCGCACGGTTGAACTAGGAGATTGAGTCAATCGCACGGTTGAGTCATCAGACTGACTCAAGCGTACGAATTAATCAATCGTATTACTCAATCGCACGACTGAGCCAGTCGCAAGGCTCAGTCGCACGAATGAGATCTGTAACCTATAAATACCACTTAATTCGTGGAAAAACAGAACACTTCGAATATTCATAACCCTAGTCGACCCAGAGCACCCTGTTCGTCTATTCCAACTTCACAGAACGTTCCTGATCATTGCTAATCAATTCTTAACGTTTTCTAATCGTTAGTTTTGATCCGGATTACGTTCTCCCTGATTGGATCGCCAATCAAATAGGATTCCGCACTATTTGATCTGGTATAACTTAGAATCAGTTAGTACTCCGTACGTACACGGTCCTAACAACTCATATAAGCCCAGATTACCTTGTGAGAAATCTTTTCAAAATGATATTCCTTAAAATTTTGAAAATTTAAAGTATATATTTTTTCTAAAGACCTTAAGTTGACTTCGGAAGAGAATTATGTATTCGAAGCTAATAACTAATTACTAAGAAATTTATCTTCAAAATAAATTTTAATATATCTTCCGAAGCTTACATATGTTTTAAGTACTTATACGTTTCGAAGTACAATTTTCTTCCGAAAGCAATTAAGTCTTGGAAGCTTTATTCATCTTTTAAATAAAACTTTTGAAGTTTAATTTCTTTTAAAACCGTATATTTCTCAAGAGACAAATTACTCTAAGTATTTTTTTTCAAAGTAAATTCTTATCAAGCTTAGAAATATCATCCGAAGTCAAATTGGCTTTGAAGTTTTCTCAAAACTACCGAGGTACAAATTACCTTCAAAAGATTTTCGACTTCCAAGAAAACTATTTTTTTGTGCACCTTTTTAGAGGTAGGATCAACATCTGGATTTTAAAGTTTATCCTTTTACATTAACTTTGTCTCAAGTTCTTCAATATAAATATCCTTTCAATGGTTCCCCTATATTCTTCTTCTTCTTCTTCTTCATCTACAAAAGATCTAACCCTAAATTCACCCACAAACCCTCTTTATTCTTCATTTTCTTCACTCTAAAGCTTTGTCAAATGGTTGACCTTTAACCCTAAAACCAACTAGATTTTTCCATGCAACTTCACAAGCAATATAATCAGGCTTCTCTTTTATCATTTGAGAAAGATCCAGGTTTCTCAGATGTTTTCCGCTTCCTTTCTCAATTAAAGTATCTCAACGCTTTCATAATAAACCCTCCACTATACGAAGATCAACTGCTTGAGTTCTGGCGGACCTGCCATGACGTGATCTTGGACGGTGAGTAGGCACTGTTTACCATAGTGCAGGGGAGAATAGTTTTCCTCACTCCAACCACAATCAACTCTCATATAAGGTTGGATGATGAAAAAGGATAGTTGTCCTTCCTAAATCTACTGTAATTGACTCATTTCGGCAGATGGGATATGAATGGGACATCATAGTCAGAACCTTCAAAAAGTGTAAGGTCTCCTAGCAATGGAAGTACCTCCTCCATGTTGTCATCCACTCCTTATCAAACAAACTTAGAGGATGGGACCAGATTCTTGAGGACTTATCCTAAACAGTCCATGAAATGGTTCAAGGGGTTAAGTTCAAGTACTCTTAGTTGTCTATACAAACTTGCTTGTAAACTTGGACTCCTTAGAGTACTACATGTTCCCTAAATATGTTCAACACATTCTTAACTTTAAATTGGGCTCACAGTTAAGGGAAACAGGTGCTACTCTTAAATTGGGACACATAAAGCCAGCATTTTCAAAATCATAAAAAAGACCATTATTGGCTTCTTAGGGGTAGAAATAATCATTGTCCCAAAAATGTTAGAGCTTATTGCTTAATGTGACAACTTGACAACACAAGTCAATATTAAACCCACACCCTCTATATCTTCACCACCCACACAACCACAAATAACCATCACCTGCACAAGAAAATCCAAATAAACCACTTCCCAGTCTACTCAGATTGAGCATGTCTCCATATAACCACCCATGTAGAAGGAAGTGGAATCAATAGCTCCTACTTCTCTTGAGAAGCAGACCACTCCCTTTCCTTTGTTGATCAATGCTAAGGTTACTCATGCTCAGCCTAATAAGCTCATTACCCAAGCCTCAAGCCTTCACTCTGAGTCTCAAAACTCAAGTGATCAACTGTCACACCCTAACCTTAACGGCGGAAACGTCGAGATGTGAGGGTTAAGATTGTTCATGCCACACAACGCTAATTCAAAGTGTTAATATTATTAATTTCCAAGGTTTATGACATAAAATAAGGAATAACATAAGATTCAAGCAAATAAAATACAAAAGTTCAAATAGCATCATGTGACAAATAAGTCATTTTATTAATCTCTAGTTCCATTCCTAGATGTGATCAAGTCTTCAAGAGCAATTTAAGCGGTTTCGATTCCTGAAACATGTTAAAAATAAAGTCAACATAATGTTAGTGAGTTTCTATAGATTCAACATACATAGATATATATCAAAAGATGATAATTCACTTTCATAGGTTATTGAATAATGTAAATAAAGATGGATGAACAAATGTAACAATCAAACATTGACAAATATGTCCATTACAAGATTATACCATTAGCTAAGTGTACTTGGTTCCCATAGTACTCAAGAATACGACACTAGGAGCCGGCAATAACCTTAGCTTTAGCACCCAATAGGCTTGTTAGGCCCATAGATCTATGACATCGCTAGGCTAGCAATAGTTAATGATTGAATTTTACAAGAGTCATCACATGATAATTACAAGAGTTCAATGAACCATGACACATAAGTTGAATTGCATAAGTGTTACAAGAGTAAAAAGCATGTTTACAAGTGTGATTATAATAAGATTAACATGTTTCACCCAAAAAGTGTGAAATAATATAAAAAAGGGTATAGAAACTCACTTTGTATAATGGTGGTTATAGAATACATAAGAAATCTTGGATGTTCAAGAGTAAAAGGTAATGTCCTAAAGGATAAAAATAATAATAACTTGAAGTCAGAATTCAGTACAAGAAGTTAGGATGTTTAGAGAATGCCAAAAAGCGAAAGGTAGATTGAAAAAAAGATTATTGTACCAATTTTAGATTCTGGACCGAATGTTTGGTACGTGTTTGAATAGGTTTTAAAAATAGCAAACGGTTTCATAAAATTATAAAAATTTACAGTTGACTAGTTCAGAGTCTCCCAGAAAAGTTTCGCTCAGAAACATTTTTATTAAAAGATCCGTAAATTGGTCAAAACAGCAGCACATGGCAAAAGCTGCTGAAATACCGCGCACTTATCTTGTGTAGGCTATTATTGAGTCGTCCGATTGAGTATAAAGAAGTATAAACTATCGTTAAAAAGGTAATTCAATGAACTTAATATTGGAGTCTGATTTTATTTAAATTTAGTTTGTTATGACCAAGTTATGATTACTTGAAGTCAGACTATATTCTACCAAATATATAGTAAGACACTTATGTGCACTTTTAAAATTTGCTAAGCATGAAACGGGTTAAAACAAATTTATTATGTCGATATATGATATATTAGAATTCATTTCAGTTATAAGAAAATATTTCAAGACTTTGGCATAGCGACCATTTAGAGAAATAATCTTGTGGATTAACCGAATGCGGTGACATAACCGTCCATATGCAAACAGGATTCTTTGTTTACATTAGCGTGTTCTTAGGATTTAGGAATGTTAGTGATTGTTATAAGTTTAGTGAATGTTAGAAGGTTTATAATCAAATAATAATAATTAAAATTAAAAAAGATTTAGTAGAAGAAAGAATAAAAGTAAACATAAAGTCATGAGAACAATTGGATGTTAGGATAATTAAAACAATATAGAAATGCATAATATAAAAGCAATATAAGATTATCTTAGCATTAGAAAATTCTTAAAATTTCTTGTAAAATAAAATTCATGAAATTGATCAAAATCTAAATGAGAGAAAGATATGTGAGTGAGATTTTTGGAGAATGAGCAAATGAAAAGTGAGGCTTAAAACTTGCTTTTATAGTTGAGGTTAGGAGGAGGTTATGAATGGTGTTAATGATGAGTTACAAGTCTTTCAAAAGGGGGTTATGATTGGAATTAGAAATTAATATAAAATTAAATAATTTAAATAAATAAAAGAATAATTACAATTTAAACTCTAAATTTATTAAAACTCTAATTTTAATTTAACAACTTTTTTATTAAATCTTTATAGACTTCATAAATCTCACAAGAACTTGTAATTTGATTATTTAATTTATTTGAATATTTAAATTTTTATAAATATTAATAACCTTTTAAAATTTATTTTATAAACATAAAATTATTTAAATGATTTAATTAATGGAACAATAAAATTAACAAGTTATCACGAATAATGAAAAATAAACTCCCGTGATTTTATTATTGACAAAAAAGGTCCTTACAAAAATAACAGAAAATAACGATTAATCAAAAAAATTATGAAATGTCACATCAACCTTCAAGGAAAAGCTACCATCCCCAGCCGTTGCGACGCGTCTAGTCACGGCCTTGGTTGTGTTCTCATGCAACGAGGTAAGGTCATAGCTTACGCATCAATGCAATTGAAGGTTCATGAAGTGAACTACAACTCATGATCTTGAACTTGGTGTCGTCATTTTGCTTTGAAGATATGGCGGCACTATCTTTATGGGACGCAATGCATAGTCTACACCGATCATAAGAGTCTCCAACACGTGTTCCATCAAAAGGATCTCAACATGAGACAAAGACATTGGATTGAGTTGATCAGCGACTATGACTGTGACATTCGCTATCATCCTGGAAAGGCGAATGTTGTAGCAGACGCGCTAAGTCGCAAGATCCACAATAAGACTGTTTTGCTTCAAGAAATCCGAGATCAAAGGCAATGGTTTGACACGTTAAGGGAATTTGATAATGAGATTCACATGGATGTTAATGAGGCTACTGTCATGCTATAAAATATAAGGATTGATAGTGATCTCGAGTTATGCATTCGCGAGGCTCAACAAGCGGCACTAACTGAGGAAGGGAAGGATGAAGAACTAGCGTCGAACGTCCGGTCTCAATTGGAGACGAAACCAAATGGCATGTGCTATTTATAGAATCGACTTTGGATCCCGAATCATGATAATCTCCGTCACTTTATTATGAACGAAGCTCATCAAACCCGATATTCTATTCATCCGGGGTCCGATAAGATGTACATGGACCTGCGCGGCCAATATTGGTGGCCTGGCATAAAGAAGGATATTGCATCGTATGTTTCCAAATGTCTCACGTGTGCGAGGTTCAAGGTTGAACATCAACGACCTAGTGGTTTACTTGAATAACCCAAAATCCCTATGTGGAAATAGGAACATATATCCATGGATTTTATAACCAAGTTACCACGTACCCCTCGTGGTGATGATAGTATATGGGTGATTGTTGATCATTTGACCAAAATGACACATTTCATATCAATACGAGACACTTACAAGGTTTCAAGACTGGCTCGTATCTACATCGATGAAATTGTGAGTCGTCATGGCGTGTCGTTGCATATTATTTCCAATCGTAATGCTCGTTTCACTTCGTATTTCTGGTCCTCGATGCAAGAACTCTTGGGTATCCAACTGGATTTAAGCACGGCTTACCATCCTCAAACAGACGGTCAAACCGAGCAAACAATCCAAACCGTTGAGGACTTACTACATCTTCGTGTCCTTGATTTTGGTAGTGACTGGGATACGCATCTCCCTTTTGCGGAATTTTCATATAACAATAGTTATCACTCGAGTATCAAGATGGCACCATTCAAGCCTTTGTATGGTCGTAAATGTCGTTCTCCGATCTGTTGGACTGACATTGGTGAGAATTTCATCACTGGTCCTGAACTTAATCTGAAAACGACTGACAAAGTTTCCAAAATTTGAAATAACCTTGAGGTGGCTAGAAGTCGTCAAAAGAGTTATACCGATAAAAAAACGCAAATCGTTGGAGTTTCAAGTCAACGACATGGTCCTTCTTAAGGTCTCTCCATGGAAGGGTGTTGTTCGCTTTGAGAAGAAGGGAAAGTTAGCCCCACGTTTTGTAGGACCTTTCAAGATTCTGAAAAGAATTAGGAAAATGGCTTACAAACTGGAACTACCTTATGAACTAAGCGGGGTTCATCCTGTCTTTCATGTCTCAAACTTGAGGAAATGTTTGGCCGATAAAAATTTGCATGTTCCTTTGGAGGAAATCCAAATTGGCGAGTCATTGCATTTCATTAAGAAACCTGTCGAGTTTATGGACCGAACCCTGAAGAAGACCCGAACAACTACCACACCGATCGTCAAAGTCCGTTGGGAAAACAAATGTGGAGCTGAGTTCACTTGGGAATGCGAGGATCATCTGAAGAAGAAATATCCCTATCTTTTCGTTTAGCCTTGTCTTTAATTTCGGAATGAAATTTCTTAAAGTTTAGGAAGACTGTGACCTTTGGTAATTTTATAAATATTTGTTAAATATCGTTATCTCTTGTAAGGGTTGTTTTTGTCATTAATACAAATATGGGGACTCGTTTGTAATTTATCATACCTTGATCTCTTTTATTCCTAAACAATTAAGTAGTAGTAATAATAATAATAATAATAATAATAACAATAATAATAATAATAATAATAATAATACATAATCATAATAAGTGTTAATCTTTAAAATAAATGAAAATAATATAAGTCTTATTATTTTAAAACTTGTAATTAAATGTTTGGGCATAAAATAATAACATTAAAACCACAGGTACTAAAACTGAAAATTTATTAAAACTAGAAACTAAACTTTGGAAATAAAGTAATTAAAATTTAAACTACAGGGACCAAAGTGTAACTTTATTCAACACCAACAACCCCCTCCTCACCCCGTATTCCCGGCTAACATTGCCGGCCAAAGCTCCGGCGAGCGTCGGTCATCACCAAAACGCCACAATTCCACCTTTTTAAACCCCCAAATCGTCCCATTCAATTCGCGAACCCGTTTCGAACCCATAACCATTCCCAATTTCGGTTATGGTTGACCTTTCAGTACACACTTTCAAATCGAAACTTCATTCAAAGACCCTACCATTTCACAACCAAATTTGATCAAATCAAGCTAAATGATTTACCGAAAACGCATTTAGAATCAATTTGAAATCAAATCATTCAATTTCAGCAGTTAAAAACTTAATAATTGTTCATGAATCGAACCATAACCTCTGAATGAATGCGTTGAACTCGTGGGTATCGAAACCAATGAAATTAAGCTTATATAAATGTAGTGAAACCATCAACGAATGTAACACCCGGATATTTTTAATAGACAAGAAAGAAAGAATAAACGCGAATAAAAAGGCGAAAATGTAATTTAACCCAAGTAGAGGGGTTAAAAGTGTCAAAAGGACAAAAATAATAAAAAAAGTTGGTGCATAAAGGAGATATGGCCGCCCATAACCTCCTGCACACTTCATGTCACTCGGTTTTAGAGAGAGAAAGAGAAGAGAGTTCGGGTTCTAGAGAGAAAAAGAAGAAGAATTCGAATTGAAAATAAGAATTCTTTGTTTTGAGTTGTTCTTGGTCGGCCTATGCCTCGGTTATATGCTCATGTATGTGTATGTGCGTTTGTGTGTGACTTTTGCTGGGTTTTAGGTGTTTGAGCCCATAACAAAGGGGTTTGAAGAAGTCTACACTAAAGTTTGAGAAAGGTGAGTTTCTAGAACCCCCTTTTAACATGTTTTTAACTGATTTAGGGCTGGAAATGCATGTAAATATGTTTTCACAAAATGGGTGTATGTACCCGTATGTGTGTGCGAATGTGTATGTGGATGGGTGTATATTTTGGGTGAATTTGATGTTATGATTATGTTAAGAATGTGTTTTGCAGCTTAGAATGTAAGAACTAAGCTTAGAACATGTTAGATCTAAATTTGGGACTGAATTATGTTGATTAAGGTATAAGTTGGTTGCCCATGCGCCTAAACAGTGTCCCATGCGCCCAACGGTCAGAAACTCTAAGTGTGCCCAATCGCCCGAAACCCCATGCGCCTGAATAGTAACCAAACGCCTAGAAATTTGCCAAGAATGGCTAAGTGTCAGGCCCATACGCCTAAATAGTGCCCATGCACCCTTAGGGCCCATGCGCCTAAGAGTTAATAACTTAAGTGTAGGCTCAGGTGCTTACATAGTGGCAAAACGCCTAAACTGGGCAGAAACGCCCAAACAGTTCCCATGCGCCCAAACATTTAGAAATATTTATGAATTTTTAAGAAAACCAGAATTTGTAGGGTTTGACCTGATTTGACCTATGGGCAATGATTACCCATTTTAAGTATGATTATGGGATGGTTTAGGGTTATAGTATGTATGACTGAGTATGGCTGGTATAATGTGTTATCTTATAATAGTATTCAAACGTATTTATATTATATTATACAGTAGGTTAAATATTATGTTATTACTTTACGTAGTATGACAAACGAATGAAAGAACGTAAAAAATTACGTAACGAAGTGAGAGATAACAAAGATGATAAGTAAAACGTAATGAATGAAAGAATGGCTTGCAAGCAAATAGAAAGGAGGTGCACGACCATGTTGTTGTTAGCTCAACCTTAATGCGGGTTAGCTACCCCAAAGGATGCATACAAGGTCAATCATTGAGATTGACAAGACCTTTGGTATGCCCTAGGTGACTGGGTCAGCTTCGTGCAAAATGTTCAGGGTATTACCAATTAGTTTGAATGAATGGGAGAGTTGACTTGCCCTATATGACTGGGTCAGCTTTGTGCATAATGTTCGTGATTTAATTACCACAGGCCCAGCATCAGCTTCGTGCATAATGTTTGGGGTATTGTTTATCGATCCGTATGAAAGTAAAGAATGATGTATCGTACGAAAGAAAGTAAGAAAGTAAGAGAGTAAAATAATGATGTAAAGTACGTTACGAAAGTATGAGAACGAAAGTAAGAGAGAATGTAAAGAATGAAATGAAAGACTGTATATGGAAGAGAACGTTAATGAAAAGCATGAAATGAAAGTAAGTATATCAAAGTAAATGCTAATGAAAAGAATGTAATGAAAGTATGAATATGAAGATGAAAGATAACGAATGATAAATGAAGATAATAACGATATTATCTATTTGTACGTATGATGCATGGCCGCATATGAAAGCAAAGAAGGGTTTTAATGAAAGTAAAGTATATTATATTTTTATAAAACTAGAACTCACTCAGCAATGCTGATTTTTATGTATTTTCCAGTTGGCAGGTAAGAGTTGCTGAGGATGGCATGGGACAGCTACTTGGCATTTTTGGGATGGCATCCATTAGTATAACAATGACATTTTTGTGATGTAATGCAATTATGATATTTTGTAACGGTTAACTGTATTGTATTACTTTGCAAAAGCTGTCATTAATATATAAAATGTTTTTAATTAAGTTCCGCTGTGATGTTTTGAATAAATGTATGTTTTTTGTGCACTGAATGACCACAAGTTGATATCAGAGCCAAAGTTTAAGTGAAATGGGTAAATACTTTCAAAAGAAACCTAAACTTAAGCTGAGAATGGGACAAAGGGAAGGGATGCCAGTCCAAGTAGCTACGTGCCATCAGGTATTTTCTTAAATGTTAACCGGTATTATGTGCGCATATTATTTGATCTGTTTGCCCTTAGTAGATTTAGATACTGATGTAGTCAGGATAGGAAATGCTTGGGGTATGAAGAGTAAAGTAAGTGGCTAATCATAACTGGCCACCGTAATTAGGGACTTACTGTACTTGACATAATTCGAGCTATTACTTTGAATGACCATGTTAGTGTTTGAATCTTATAGTGTGTTAGAGGATGGCTGGAGGTAGATCTTCTAAGGCTTCACGAGGTGGAGTACATGGCGGACGTGGTGCTGGACCACGGGTCACAAGAGGAAGGCCCAGGGTTGAAAAGGTGACCCATGAGGAGCCTGAGACCCCTCATCCAAAGGTGGTGATGAGAGTGTTAATTTGAGAGCCTCAGTAAAAGAGGCCATGGTGGAGGAGGTTCATCAGGTCATGCAGATGATCTTGCCGTCTGTGGTGACCGAAGTGATTAAAGTTGTTAGAGAAGGAGAGAGGAAGGATAGGAATAGATCCTGGGGCGGAAGAGAGCAACCCGAGACCGAGACGGTTATCCCTACTGATGCGGAAGAGGAGGAAGAAGAGCCTGTGTCGCGGGCAGCATAAGGCTGTAATTATGGGGCATTCCAAAGATGCAAGCACCCTACCTTTGATGGTAACGACACTGCTGCTACTACTCACCGATGGGTGAGGGAGATCGAGGTCGTCCTTGAAATTAACGAGTGCCAAGAAGACCAGAAGGTGAAGTTTTACCACTCACTCATTTATGGACTCGGCCTTATGCTAGTGTAATAATATAGCCCAGGCCGAGGGTAGTAGAGCGATTTGTAGAATGAGGTGGCGTGAGCTGAAGAAGTTGGTGATCGAGGAGTTCTGTCCTCATCAGGAGTTGAACAAGGTGGAGAGAGAGTTCCTTCAACTAGAGGCGGGAACCATGATACATCAACAGTACACCACCAAGTTTAACGAAATGGCATGACTGGTGCCGGATCAGGTGACGCCCCTGTCACGGAAGATTAAAAGATATATTCAGGGCTTGCCGGCGGACATCTGCAGGCACATGATCGCCGCCCGACCGAGTACGTTTAGGTCGATGGTTGATTTGGCTGGAAGATTATATGAGAGGGAGGTGATGGTGGTTGAAGGGAAGAAGACTGCTGGTGATGACCGGAACTAGAATAGGAAACGGTTTGGGCGTGTTTGCTTTACCCCGAATAACAAGAAGGCGAGGGTTGATGATCGACGGGTGGTTGCAACAGGATTGGGGACGAAGAAGTACGGCAAGTGTGGGAAGGAGCACGCTGGTGAGTGCAGGCTGAGGCTTAATGTCTGTTTCAAGTGCCCGACCACATCTCTAGAGATTGCAGAGTAGCGAGGTGCTTCAATTGTGGTGAAGTAGGCCACGTGAGCAGGGAGTGCAAGAAGCTGAGGGCAGAGAGTTCCAGATCAGGGAAGAAGACTAGAACTGAGGAGCAAAGGGCAAGCACCAGGGCATTGACAATGACTAGGGAGGAGGCTAGGACGGACCCCGATGTTATGTCAGGTATGTTTCTAGTAAACCAAACTCTTGCTTCTGTGTTATTTGATTCAGGTGCTAGTAGGAGTTTTATTTCTGCTACTTTCTGTGCTAATTTGCCTATTAGTAGTAGACGTATTGATGAGCCCTTTGATGTAGAAACTACCATAGGTAAGTCTACAAGGATTTCTGATTTGATTGAGGGTTGTGATATTGAACTAGAAGGTCATAATTTTCCTGCTAGACTGTTTGTGATGACCTTAGGCGGGTTTGATGTAGTCCTAGGAATGGACTGGTTAGCGGACTACGAGACAAACATTGTGTGTTGCAAGAAAATGATTAGACTAACAGCGGCTGACCGGAGTACGGTGACGATATACGGTGATTGAGTTACAACGATTCCGAAGGTGATTTCGATGGCGGTGGTGTGAAAGTGCATGAGGCGTGGGTGTAGTGCCTATCTGGCCTACGTAAAGGATGTGGACACATCAACACCACAATTGTCCGATGTATCGGTGGTGTGTGACTTTCCCGATATGTTCCCAGAGGATTTATCAGGTGTGCCAGCGAATCGTGAAATCGAATTTCAAATTGACTTGATACCCGGTGCTCAGCCTGTCGCTAAGGCACCGTATCGGTTGGCTCTGACGGAGATGAAGGAATTGATGGAGCAACTGTAAGAGTTGCTCGATAAGGGGTTTATTAGATCGAGTATCTCTCCTTAGGGTGCTCCAGTCTTGTTCGTAAAGAAGAAGAACGGTAGCATGAGAATGTGCATCGACTACCGTGAATTGAACAAGTTGACGGTGAAGAATCGGTATCCATTACCGAGGATTGATGACTTGTTTGATCAGCTCCAAGGTGCCAGTTGGTTCTCGAGGATATATCTTCGATCTGGCTACCATCAGTTGAAGGTGAAGGAGCAAGATATTCCTAAGACAACTTTTCACACGCGTTATGGACACTACGAGTTTCTCGTTATGTCTTTCGGTTTAACTAACACGCCAGCTGCTTTTATGGACTTGATGAGTCGAGTGTGTCGGCCGATGTTAGAAAAATCAGTGATTGTATTTATTGATGATATCCTGATTTATTCGAGGAGTGAGGAAGAGCATGCCGGTCATATTCGGGAAGTGTTGGAGACATTAAGAAAAGAGAAGTTGTATGCTAAGTTCTCTAAGTGCGCGTTCTGGTTGTGCGAAGTTCAGTTTTTGGGTCACGTGGTTAATCCCGAGGGGATTATAGTAGACCCGACAAAGGTGGAGGCGGTAATGCAATGGAAGTCTCCAAAGACGCCATCCAACATTCGTAGCTTCTTGGGGTTGGCGTGGTATTATAGGTGATTTATCCAAGATTTTTCCAAAATAGCCTCACCCTTGAGCAAATTGACTCACAAGGATATGAAGTTCGTGTGGGGTTGAGAACAGGAGAATGCTTTCAAGGAGTTAAAGGTGAGATTAACCCAAGCTCCTGTCTTAACACTACCCGAAGGGAGTGAAGACTTAGTGGTATATTCGGATGCTTCTTATTCTGGGTTGGGTTGCTTGTTGATGCAACGTGGAAGGGTAATAGCCTATGCGTCCCTATAGTTGAAAACCCACGAAGTCAATTATCCTATGCACGATCTAGAACTAGCTGTTGTGGTTTTCACGTTGAAGATTTGGCGACACTACTTATACGGGACGAAGTGCACAATCTTCACAGACCATAAAAGCTTGAAGTACTTCTTTGAGCAGAAACATTTGAACATGAGGCAGAGGCGATGGTTGGAGCTCATAAAGGATTATGATTGCGAGATCCACTACCATCTGGGCAAGGCCAACGTGGTGACGGATGCCCTTAGCCGAAAGGAAAGACCAGAGCCGATTCGGGTGAAGGCTTATCAGTTGATTATGACCTCTGACGTGATGATGCAAGTCAATGAGTTTCAAGATGAGGCGTTGTAAGAAGATTATCTTAACTCTAAAAGGATGAAAGGTCTAGTCATGGGATTGGGTGAGAACACTCTTGGTGTTAGAACCCGATCCGGACGAATGTGGATTCCTCGTTACGGGGACTTAGGTGGAAAGATCATGGATGAGGCTTCATAAGACCCGATATTCTATTCATCCCAGTGCTACCAGGATGTACCATGATATGAAGAAGGATTATTGGTGGCCAGGTATGAAGCGTGATGTAGCGGAATACGTGAGTAAGTGCCTTACTTGTTTGAAAGTGAATGCGGAGCATCAGAAACCGTACGGGAAAATCCAACCTTTGGATATACCCGAATGGAAGTGGGAGCATATCAATATGGACTTTATTATGAAATTACCGCGAACCCCGAGAGGGTATGATGCTATATGGGTGATAGTTGATCGTTTGACGAAGAGTGCTCACTTCTTACCGATCCGAGAGACGTATTCCTCCAAGAGATTAGCGGATCTATTTATCAAAGAGATTGTATCTCGTCACGGTGTACCGGTGTCTATTGTATCTGATCATGACACTCGACTTACATTAAAGTTTTGGAAGAAATTCCATGATACGATGGGGCCAAGGCTACAAATCAGCACGGCTTATCATCCTCAGACGGACGGTCAGTCTAAGAGGACGATCTAGACTGTTGAAGATATGCTCCGGGCATGCGTGATGGATTTTGGAGGAAGTTGGGATGACCATTTGCCGTTAGCAGAATTCTCGTACAACAAAAGTTTTCATGCCAGCATTGGCATGCCATCATACAAGATGCTATATGGTAGGAGATGTAGGACACCCGTTTGTTGGGGTGATATTGGTCAGAAAGAGTTAGAAAGTATTGAGGTGATCGAGGCTATGATAGAAAAACTACCAAAGATCAAAGCCTTTATGAAGGCAGCTAAGGATAGACAGAAGTCGTATGCTGATAAGAGACGTAAACCGATTGAGTTCCAGGTGGGTGATAGGGTTATGTTGAAAGTCTCACCTTGGAAGGGTATCATTCGATTTAGAAAGCGGGGCAAGTTGAGCCCGAGATACATATGGCCTTTCCGATTCATTGCTCGTGTAGGAGAGGTGGCCTATAGGTTAGAACTACCTGATGAGTTAAGTGGAATTCACTCGACATTCCATGTATCTCATCTGCGGAAGTGCTTGGCAAACAAGGATATGGTGGTACCACTGGAAGATATAGAAGTAGATGAACGGCTCAACTATGTGGAGCAACCAGTGACGATCATTGATCGTAAAGAGAAAAGGTTGAGGAATAAAGTGGGTCCTCTTGTGCGTATACAGTGGAAGCACAGGAAGGGATCCGAGTCCATGTGGGAGACTAAAGAAGAGATGAGGCAATATTACCCACATCTGTTTGAGGAATAACAGGTTTCGGGGACGAAACCTATATAAGGGGGGTGGACTTGTAACACCTGGATATTTTTAATAGACAAGAAAGAAAGAATAAACGTGAATAAAAAGAAGAAAATGTAATTTAACCCAAGTAGAGGGGTTAAAAGTGTCAAAAGGATAAAAAAGAATAAAAAAAGTTGGTGCATAAAGGAGATATGACCACCCATAACCTCCTGCACACTTCATGTCACTCAGCTTTATAGAGAGAGAAAGAGAAGAAAGTCCGGGTTCTAGAGAGAAGAAGAAGAAGAATTCGAATTCAAGGTAAGAATTCTTTGTTTTGAGTTGTTCTTGGTCGGCCTATGCCTCGGTTATATGCTCATGTATGTGTATGTGCATTTGTGTGTGTGTTTTGGTGGGTTTTAGGTGTTTGAGCTCATAACAAACGGGTTTGAAGAAGTCTACCCTAAAGTTTGAGAAAGGTGAGTTTCAAGAACCCCCTTTTAACATGTTTTTAACTAATTTGGGGCTGGAAATGCATGTAAATATGTTTTCACAAAATGGGTGTATGTACCCGTATGTGTGTGTGAATGTGTATGTGGGTGGGTGTATATTTTGGGTGAATTTGATGTTACGATTATGTTAAGAATGTGTTTTGTAGCTTAGAATGTAATAACTAAGCTTAGAACATGTTAGATCTGAATTTGGGACTGAATTATGTTAATTAAGGTATAAGTTGGTTGCCCATGCGCCTAAACAGTGTCCCATGCGCCCAACGGTCAAAAACTCTAAGTGTGCCCAACCGCCCGAAACCCCGTGCGCCTGAATAGTAACCAAACGCCTGAAAATTTTCCCAGAATGGCTAAGTGTCTGGCCCATGCGCCTGAATAGTGCCCATGCGCCCTTAGGGCCCATGCGCCTAAGAGTTAATAACTTAAGTGTAGGCTCAGCCGCCTACATATTGGCAAAAAGCCTAAACAGGGAAGAAACGCCCAAAAAGTTCCCATGCGCCCAAACACTTAGAATTTTTTTTGAATTTTTAGGAAAACCAGAATTTGTAGGGTTTGAACTGATTTAACCTATGGGCAATGATTACCTATTTTAAGTATGATTATGGGATGGTTTAGGGTTATAGTATGTATGAGTGATGTATGGCAGGTATAATGTGTTATCTTTTAATAGTATTGAAACGTATTTATATTATATTATACAATACGTTAAATATTATGTTATTACTTTACGTAGTATGACAAATGAATGAAAGAACGTAAAGAATAACGTAACAAAGTGAAAGATAACAAAGATGAGAAGTAAAACATAATGAATGAAAGAATGGGCAAGCAAATAGAAAGGAAGTGCACGACCATGTTGTCCTTAGCTCAACTGTGATGAGGGTTAGCTACCCCAAAGAATGCAAATAGGGTCAATCATTTAGATTGACAAGACCTTTGGTATGCCCTAGGTGACTGGGTCAGCTTCATGCACAATGTTCGTGATTTAATTACCATAGGCCTAACATCAGCTTCGTGCACAATGTTCAGGGTATTACCAATTAGTTTGAATGAATGGGAGAGTTGACTTGCCCTAGGTGACTCAGTCATCTTCATGCACAATGTTCATGATTTATTTGCCACAGGCCCAGCATCAGCTTCATGCACAATGTTCGGGGTATTGTTCATCGATCCGTATGAAAGTAAATGATGACGTAACATACGAAAGAAAGTAAGAAAGTAAGAGAGTAAAAGAATGATGTAAAGTACGTTATGAAAGTATGACAATGAAAGTAAGAGAGAATATAATGAATGAAACGAAAGAATGTATACGGAAGAGAACGTTAATGTAAAGCTTGAAATGAAAGTAAGTATATGAAAGTAAATGCTAATGAAAAGAATGTAATGAAAGTATGAATATGAAGATGAAAGATAACGAATGATAAATGAAGATAATAATGATATTATCTATTTGTACGTATGATGCATGACCGCATATGAAAGCAAAGAAGGGTTTTAACGAAAGTAAAGTATATTATATTTTTATAAAACTAGAACTCACTCAGTAACATTGACTTTTATGTATTTTCCAGTTGTCAGGTAAGAGTTGCTGAGGATGGCATGGGGCAACTACTTGGTATTTTTGGGATGGTATCCATTAGTATAACAATGATGTTTTTGTGATGTAATGCAATTATGATATTTTGTAGCGATTAACTGTATTGTATTACTTTGCAAAAATGATTTTAATTAATTTCTACTGTGATGTTTTGAATAAATGTATGTTTTATGTGCAATGAATGACCAACTGTGAGGTGCCCGGGAACGGGACCATACAACGAAACTCTTTGATGCTTTCTGAAACTTTAATTTGATAAAAACACACACAACCAAACGTCCGATTAACTCGAACAGGTCGCGACATTCTTCTACATTCCATCGTCGATTACGACTTTAGTTAAGGTAATTGAATACACAAACACACTCGATTCACCGTGGGGAAACAAAGCCCCATGGTAAATTTCATTATCATACGCAAACCGATGTTCAATTGATTCGATCTTTGATTCTAAGGTTCTTGGTGAAATTAGGGATCTTTGCTTTTAATGTTTATATGAATTAAAAATGGAGTTTAAGCAGATAAAGGCTACCTAATCTACCGATAAACCATCTCACCCATACGCAAGAGGTCCCGGGTTCGAACCCAGGCACCTACATCTTTTTTTAAAGAGCTTTATATTAATTTTTTAAATTCCCAAAAAAATATAAAATAATATTTTTAATTGATAAAACATTTTATTAATTTCTTGAAAATAACTCAATAATTATAAAATAATATTTTAGATAATTTTAATGATTTTGGAAGTGTAAAATATTTATAAAACTTTTTACAAGTTTTGATATTTTATAAGTCACCTCAAAATCAAGTTATATTACTGTTTTTAATCAATATTTTATAATCTTTCAAATAGATAAATAATTGATTAATTATTTTGATTCTACATTAATAATTAATTATTTAAAATTAATTATTTTGTCTAATATATTCAATAATTAATTATTAAAAATTAATTATTTGTACATATTATTATCAAAACGAATTCATATACTCTTTTCCTGTATTATTAACTTTATACTTTTATCCATTATAAATTTTATAAATCATTTCAAACCATTTTAAATTATAATTATTTTTACAAATTAGTTAAATAAATAATTAATTATTCAATTAGTTATTTTTGATCAATATAATTAGAAGTAAATGTGGATTTATTGACTTTCACATCTTTAATATTTCAACTTTATATAATCTTTCCTCAATTTAAATATTGTTATTATTCTTAAATTTATTTATTTTCAAGTTATAAATCAATCATAATATTTTAAAGTGTAGTTAGTTAAATTTCAAATTATTGTAAGAACCCTAGTTGATGACTATTTTTCATATTCTTTAATTCTTTGTTATTCTAAGTCAAGACGTCATGTTTAGGTTAACCGTAAGAAAAACCGTTGGTGCTTATTCCTGTATTCTTATTTAGAGCATATCATCCATGTGAGTTTTTCCATACCTCTTTTATATATTTTCACTCTTTTGGGGTGAAACATGTTAAACTTATGATAAATGCACTTGTAAACCCGTTTGAATCTTGTAAATACTTGGGCAATTTCATCTTATTTATCGTGGTTAGTTGAACTCTTTTAATTACCATGTGATGACTACAATATGTACAATCATTAACTATTGCTAGCCTGGCGACATCGTAGATCTATGGGCCTGACAAGCCTACTTGATGTTATACCAAGTACACTTAGGTAATCGTTTAATCTTGTAATCTTGTAATCTGTCAAGGTTTGATTGTGACATGTTTTAGGAAATGATACTGTGTAGCATGCCTTGAAGACTTATTTACATCTAGGACTGGACCTAGTCTAAAATAAAAAGACATTTGTTATCATTTGACGTTGAAATTCCTGTATTTGGAACTTGTTATTTCTTAAATGTATCTCATGAGTATTATTATTTAATAATATTGACACTTTTAACTAGTGTTGTGTGGTATGAACAATCTTAACCCTCACATCTCGACGTTTCCGCCGTTAAGGTTGGGGTGTGATAGATTCGAATTTACATCGATGTTATATTGATTGGAAAATCGTGCTTGCTAAGGATAAGGTTACAATTTCAGATGAACGAGTCGATTGCGATAAGTTTTCAGAATTTAAACAGTTTTTGGATGAGAAGACATATAGAAGAAACTTGGTGAGATTTGGTTAGTAAGTTTTATAAATCTAGGAAACAGAAGCAATGATAAAATAATTTGAACAACAATGAGATGTTCCGAGCATATAAATTCGGTTCACAAACCCAAACGAATACGTTGACTTATCAAAGTGTTAGGTCAACCACAACTTTATTGAAAACACACACCCCTATAAGCGGACACTCACCTTACGGGCTCCCAGGTAAGGTAAACGGATCCATCAGTTGAATTGGACTAATATGGATACCTTGCCTAGACAAAACATCCCAAGGTAAGGTATCCCACTCTTACATCATTGCATGAATTAAGTTATGGGGCACAGACTTTGATGAGATTTGAAAACCATAAGTAACAATTTAAAAAAATTTGAAAACCATTCGATTGAGGCACATAATGCCTTTGAATATGAATTATAAAACATATTCATGAGTAGGAATTGAGGAGTGGAACAAGTTCAATAAAAATAAGAATATTTTTTTAGATTTATAAAACATATTTAGGATGGTTTCATTTGGTAACAACACAGCCAATAGGAAAATGGACATGTCAAGGTGACTTAATCCCAATTACCTTGAGGAAAATGTGTATGTTGATCGTAATTTAGCACTCATCCCGGAGATCCCCAAGCAAGCATAACAGGTCCCGCAAGGGATTTATATGAAATGCTTGCCTTAGCCCGAGGGCCTTTTGCTAGGAAATCCAGAATACATGTGTTTATGTGTCACACACTTCCCTATAGTCTATTACAATTAAAACCTTGATGAGATTTTCAAGATTTAGACATAACGTCTAAGGAATTTTATCCACTCGGTAAGATGATTAGAATTCCACACGTAGTCGAGAATAAGTTTTAGAAGAGATTAGACGCGGTAAGACTTAAAGGCATAAGAAGTGGATTAGGAAGTTGGGGTATACAAGGTTCAAGTCATATTCCTAAGGCACCATTTTCTAAATATAATCAAATAGCACATAAGGGATTTATCATGCAACATGTAACATCATGTGATAGGCATATAAACTAACTTACAAGATCATAACAATTTTTCATGAAAAGGGTCCCTAGGTTAACCATAGTCTAGGCCACAATTTCTAATAACCTAAATCCTTATTGTTATGAGCTCTAATACCAATCTTAATTTGGGCTATCATCAAATTTAATTGCATGATGATGACTTCCCCAAAACAGTCTTTAATACAAGATGAAACCGTTGTAACTTCATGGTTATGCCTCTTCATTATACCCATGGTTTGACTATGTTCATGGGTATATGAACTGTGTGAGCAAGCTATACTTGTAAAACTTGTCATTGGCTTTATCAACGATATCCTGACTTATCCAAGCTTAATCCTATCATGAACGACATTTTCGTTTAATCCTTGAACTTTAATTTAAAATGCAATTCCGATTGTTTACGTTGCTTTTTGGGTCGTCTTTGAATTCCTAACCTTGAAAATCTTCAACTCATTATTATGAACATGACCCACAAGTCTCGTCATTACATTTATCCCGACACGGATAAAAAGGTTCAAAAATCTTTGCGATCAGTATTGATGTTTTGGCATAAAAAGGACATAGCTTTGTATATGATCAAATGACTTAGTTGTTCAAAAGTCAAAGCCAAACATCAGCATCCTTCAGGATCACTTGTCTAACTTGAAGTTCCTGTGTGGAAAAAGTGAATATTTATCCATGGATTTCTACACTAAGTTGCCTCTTATTTCTTATTATCTCAATAATATTTGGATTCGACATTGACCGATTAACCAAATCTGTGCATTTCATATCGATTCATGAGGAATATCGAGCCGAGGAATTGACTCGTATATGCATCTATGAAATAGTCGGTCATCATGTGTGTCTTTAAGCATAAATCTTTAAACTTAATGGTCAATTCATTTCCGATTTCTAGCCAGGTCTTCAATCATTCGTTGAAACCTAACACAAACTTAGCTCAATTTATCACCCTCGAATCGACAGCCAAACTGAAAGATCGTTACAAATTCTCTAGAATATGTTTCGGACTTGTGTCATAAATTTTAGCGTCTCTTAGGATTCTCATCTTCTGTTGATCAAACTTTCATACAATTACAGATTTTTCCATCAGCATTAAGATGGCTCCTCATTACGTAAGTTCATTCAAAATGCTTGAGCGTATTGAAAAAGTGGCTTATATGCTTAAACTGCCCTAAGAACTCAACATTGTTTATCGAATATTTCATGTGTCAAATCTTTAAAATTATTATGGCAATGATAATCTTCAAATCCTACTAGAGAAGTTCAAATTGACGATTGCATGCATCTTGTCAAGAAACCTGCAAAAATTTCATGGTTCACAAAGTAAAGCAACTTACTAGTAACCGAACACCGCTCACAGTTCGTTGGAATTCTAAACATGGCCCAGAAATTCACTTGCGAACGCAAGGATCAAATGAAATCCAAGTATCATCTTTTCTTTCAGCTTCCTTGAAATTAAATTTCAGGGCGAAATTTCCTAAAGTTGGGGAGACTGTGACATTTTATATTTTCATTGATTAATCGTTATTTTCTGTTATTTTTGTAAGAACCATTTTTGTCAATAATAAAATCACGGGAGTTTATTTTTTACAAAAATGGTCCTTACAAAAAGAACAGAAAACAACGATTAATCAATGAAAATATGAAAAGTCACATCAACCTTCAAGGAAAAGCTACCATCCCAGCCGTTAGACTTAAACCAACCCATCCCTAACCTCCAATTCTATAATGATTAGGATATGGGATTTAGTGAGTACCATGAGTCTATCTTCTCCTCCCCTGCTTAAAGAGAGACGAGTGCTCTTGAATCACCCATGTCTAGCCCTCATCATCCACCCCTAACTGAGGTGGACTTCCCTGAACATATTGAAGAAGTCCATATGGAAGAGGCTCTCACTTTTACTAGTGATTACATCATTAAGACCTCAATCATTGCAACCCAACCCATTGACACTTCTATTGAAACTATTATGGTGTAGGGGAAAACTTAGCAGCCAAGAACCCTAAGAAGGTGGTGAGTAATAAGACTTTAGTCCTATTCTCTCATCCCCCTAATACTTCTGATGAAAATGAGGTGAGTCTATAACTAAAGGTGCAAAAACTACCAAAAAACATGTACCTATTTAGTTTCAAAGGTAAGTCACCTTCAGAAAGAGATACGTTACATAGACAGAGGATAGCAGGTAAAACTATTGATCAACTGGATACTAAGGCAAACCCTAAGATTAACTTCGAAGAGAAAACCTTGGTTGAATGCCCAGTAGTTAAACCTGTGAAACCTTGAAACATGAACTGCTTTAGCCTTAGTGAGGCACCAACTGGTGAAGGTGTCTTAAAGCCTCTCTCTAGCTAGAGCTCAAGTGTTACATCAAGTAATAAAGGCCAAAGCTCTCTCTACCTTGAGTCACACTAGTCAATGACTGATAAAGGGAAGAGGATCATGACCTTTGAGAAGATTAAGGAGGAGAAAAAAGAGAGGAAAAGGAAGGAAAGGAGGGAGAGTTTAAGTGATACCCCTGGCTTTATGCAAGCTACAATCAGGGCTGCCCCTAGGCCAAACACTCAAGAGGATGAGTTGATAGCAGCCGGATTGAACTACTTGGGGTATAGGAACTAGAATATAGATGAAATCATCTCCCTTCCCTTATGAACTGGCTGACATTAACATGTCAAAAGAGAGGAAGGAAGTGAGGCTGTAAAGTTTCTCCTCAAAATCAAAGAAGAAAGAAGAAGAAAAAGACTATATAAAGCTCCTACCCTCTCTCCAGTTTAGGAAATCCCTGAACCGAAGGCTATGGCAACATAACAAGAAACTCAGGTAGGTAGGGAACAAGACAGGCATAACATGATAACCTACCTGACTACCACAAGCCTCTATCAGGCAGCAGACCTACTTCCCCTGTACTATGAGTACATTGAATTTGAGTACCTCAAGTAGCTTGAGCAAAGAGTGTTGAAAGAACAAAAGGCTGCTAAGAGAAAGATGAGGGAAGAGGTTGAAAAGTCAAGAGCCATGATCCTAGCCAATCAGAAAAAGTCTGCTTACAGACCAAAGATGGTGAGCTTCTTGAAGTTGTATGGGTTCTTTGGAAGGAGACTTGGTCCAATGTTTCTATACATCATGATGAGCATATTAGATTGATCAATAAGAAGATCAACAAGGGTGAGCTAGTTGACTTGCATTCTCCACCAAGTTAGGCTGCACTCGAAGCTGAGGTCAAGGTTGCACCATAAGAGACAAATTAACCTAGACCTAGTATTGCATCCCAGCAGCTTCATCTCCTGACCCACAAAAGGGTCTTGATCCTTCTCCTTTTGAACCTGTAAAGGAAAATGACCCAACTAAGAAGGACAAAGAACGAACATCTAGTACTCAAGACTAGCCTTCTAATTTAAAGTATATAAAGAGGAAGATGATAGCCTTCAAAAAGGATAAGAGAAGAAGAAGAAAAAGTCCAAGAAATCTACATATGCACCTCAGGATGAGTCAGAATATCCTGATGGTGATCAAGAAGAGGTTTCTCAACCAACTTCACTTATTGTAAAGCCTCTTGTAGCTAAAAGACCTATCCTGTCTTGGGCATTTGCTACTAGCCCAGACAGATAGTATGTCACTAGAGATTAAGGGGGTCAAGATGTGTACTTCTGGCAAAACATAATATGTCCTTTCTCTGCATGATCTCTATGAAATGATAAGGTACTTTGAAAGTTTGAGAAATCCTTACCAACTAATAATAAAGAGAATGGTCTTGATGTTGATGAGAACTGTCAACAGATAAAGATCAAGATTCAAAGTTCTCCTTCAGTTTTGGTAGCATCCGCCTAAGGGGAGTTTGTAAGGATTATACATAGAGGCTTATGCAACCAAAGTGCTCTCAGCATGCACATGTGAAGTACAAGGAAAGTTACTTCGGAATATTTGATACAACTCAATGAAATACAAAGTATCAAATTTTCTGAAGCCAAAATGCTAAATCTTTCAAAGCCAAAGATGAAGTCTTCTAAATTTTCAAAACAAAGTCTTTCAAAGCCAAGAAACTAATTTCTTTTGAAGCCAGAGAAGATATGCTTTCTCTGACTCACTTTTGACAAAATCTAAACCACTTTTCGCTGCCACCCATGAGGACTCACCAACTTATATGAGTTGGTGCAAAGTCCATACTTTTATCAACTATAGATTAAGGTCTTAGAGTCAATAACTTTCTACTACTATTGTACTTTTATTCTTTTTATATTAGATAAGAATATGAGCTATGACATGTTATAGTCACTAGTCAAAAGACAATCTGCCTTTTGACTTTAAATTGATGTTGTTATTAGGATTAGTATTTTCAGTGACCTTCAAATTATGGCCAGTTATAGGATGTGGTATAAAGTATATCAAGTAGTAGTCATTAGAAGTTTAGATACAAGCTTTGTAATATTTGTAAAAGAACTTGAGAGCAATATACAATATTCTTGAAAATCAAATACTTGTGTTCTTGTTCTTGTTTTTTACTTTTTTTTGTTTCACTATAAAACGGTTTCCTATTTGATCTGTTAAGTATTATAAGTCACTCCAAACAATTGTTAAACTGTTACATTGACCCCCTTCACCAATCCTTCACATACACACTGCATACTCTAAACAAATTCTTTCCAACATAGGATGCTTTAATAGGTTAGCCTCATCAATTTTTAGAAATAACGTGTATAAGTATAGTTATGAACATACATACATGAGAATACTGTAAAATCTCATCATTTTAATAAGTATCTATACTTCATCATTTAGAACTTAATATATTTATCTAACATTCAGATGGTATGTATAATAGACTCAAATCAATGAAAAACACATAAAAGGAGGGGATCTAGAACTCGCCTTGTATGACTTTGTATAAAACCCAAGAACTAAGAATAAGATGTTGAGATCTACACGAACATACATAAAGTAAGCACCTTTATTATTAGTTCTTAACCAAAACATGATTTCAAGCAATGCTCATGCTGAGTGTTATGAAGATGAAATAAGAAGACTCACCTTTGCTCCTCTTTCACGCTCCCCTAGACATCCTTCACCAAACAGGTCAATTGATTTAAAGTTTGACTTTTGTTGACTTTGACTTTAAACCTGATGATGACTTTGACTTAATAGTTGATTCTTTAACTTTTATTGGTAACTTACACTTGCATCATTATGTATCATACATAGGAATGTATGTGACAGGGTTCTAAAGACATAAATTTAACACTTAGAAGTAATGACAGTTTGGTAGATTCACCAAATAATCTTTGCATGTTGGTTTTATGTCGTAGATTGACTAAGCGGTATTAAACCATTGAACGATGAAGGTTTGTGTAAAATATGCAATGAAAGCACTCTAATATTGGACTTTGCTTGCAATCCGTAATTAAATAACAAGCTAACCTAAACTAAAGAACCTAAGCATTTAATGAATTAAAACCTCCTAAAAATTCGTAAAACATCAAAAAATAAAAAAAACGCGAGTTTATAGGTAAAAGATAGGATGGAAACGCGATAATAAATGGCAAAGTGGGCCAACGCCAAGGCCCCTTCCCTTTGCTCTTGTTCTTGATGAACCTCAGAATTAGGGGCGGGTTCATTCCTCACTTAATAAAATTTATCTTCATTCTTTTGCTCTTTGCACATAAACCTTAACCCCAATCTCCTTTCATCATCATCGAACACCATCTACCTTCAATAATTTTTAAGCATCTCAAGTAATTAAGATTAGATTTTGGTGAAGCCCTGATCATCTACACACTCTAGTAAAGTTTTTACGCTTTGTTTGATAATTTGAGATCATGTTCTTGAGCGTCCAAAACACTAGTTTAGATTGTCATATTTTTTGGTATATTGTATTTTGTTTGGTTGTAATATATAGTCTAATAATGCTTGTGGCCAATGTTATAAAAATAGAAATATTAATCAACAAAACGTTATGAATAAACTAATCCCAAATAAAATGACGCAAAAACGAATGATCATGGAAATTAAAATTGATTTACAGAATGAACCGATGGTTAGACCTCTTTTATTAGATACACATAGATTTTGATGATGAATTTTGGTCTAAAGTCATAAAATAGTCAAAAAGGATGTAATAATATGTCATGGAATGGTTTTTAGGTCAAACATGGTCAAAAGTAACAATGTCTTACGGAATAAGTAGGTCAACTCGGACGGTACATAAATTTGTCATAAAAGGTCAAACATGGCTAAATTTTATATCTAAAAAAAATTTAAAAGTAGTATTCTTTCTAAATCAAGTTGCCTCTCCTAAACGGACAACGTTAAGTCCTTCAAATAGTCAAAACAAATTCTAAGGTCTAATTTAAACATTTTTGGCCGAATGTTTGTCTGTGTTCACAAGGTCACATCTATCTCATACTTTATCAAATTGCAGTGATCCTTCTCCTAAGAGTTAGCTTTGGGTGTCAAATTTCCAACCGAATATTTGTCTGTGTTCACAAGGTCACATCTATCTCATAGTTTATTAAATTGCAGTGATCCTTCTCCTAAGAGTTAGTTTTGGGTGTCAACTTTCCAGCCCCTCTCAATACAAATGTTTCTTTATCGTTTATACCTCTAAGCAGCCCACGCAAGATCAGTGCACGCAAAGCTCTACAAGCTAAATTATCACACGAAAAATACAAACTTGAAGTTTAACTTCTAAGTGATAATAAGAAGCTAACAAACGTAAATAATGATCAAATATTAGACGCATGGTGACAATAAACTCATAAGTAAATAATCCTTGAACCTCAAGATATGTCAAGTATAGTACTATTACCCATAAGTCGTCACAAAAGCCTTAAACAAACAACAAATGTAATACCACAGACATTAAGAATGATAAGAGATGATGCTGGAAATGAACATATAAAGAACCACATATCTTAATAATTCAGTTATATGTATAACTGACACTCCAATAATACAATCAACTCACTGCATTCCCAAGAGAAGGGAAGCAATATATATACACAAATAAGTTACACACAACACACATGAGAAATATAATAATTACAAATGAGTACATCAAGAAATAAATATTATTGGTGTGTGACATCCCCCCTCAAGCGGAACGGTGGCGGACCGATACGAAGGCGAGAGCGGAAGAACTCGAACTGAGGGCGAGCAAGGCTCTTTGTAAAAATGTCAGCAACCTGAAGCTTGGTTGGAATGAACTTTGTATACAACCTTCCAGACAAGACAAGCTCCCGAATGAAGTGATAATCCAGGTCTAGATGTTTGGCTCTTTTATGTGCAACTGGGTTTTGAGTGAGAAATAGAGCACTTTTGTTGTCACATAGTAGGGTCGGACGATCAGGAGGTAGAGCATGTAGCTCACGAAGTAGATGGGTAACCCATATTATCTCGGCAGCAGTATTGGCCATCGCTCGGTACTCAGATTCACAGCTTGAGCGAGATACCGTAGGCTGTTTCTTAGCACTCCATGACACAAGATTTCCTCCCAAAAAAATAGAGTAACCATAGGTAGATCTTCGGGTTTCAAGACATCTAGCCCAATCAGCATCAGAGTATCCAAGGATGAAGGAGTGTGGGGATCTGTTGAAGGTGAGACCAAATGCAAGCGTTCCTTTGATGTACCTGAGTATACGTTTAACACATTGAAAATGACACACGGTCGGTTGATGCAGGAATTGGCTAACTTGGTTTACAGCATAAGAGATATCTGGTCGAGTAATTGTTAAATATTGAAGTGCACCCACAAGTGAGCGATAGTGAGTAGGGTCATGGTACGAATCACCGGCAGAGTTGAGAGACTGGCGGGCAGCTAAGGGAGTGAAAACCGGTTTTAAGTCTAACAATCCAGCTCGATCAAGAATATCTCGAGCATACTTGGTCTGCGACAGAAATAATCCATCATCGGTATAAGTGACTTCGAGCCCGAGGAAATAGTTTACACGACCTAAGTCTTTGATTGCAAATTCCTGGTGAAGTCGACTGATGAAAGTGCGCATGACAGAGTCTTTATTTCCTGTTAAAATTAAGTCATCTACATAGACCAGTAGATACATAACACAATCATCCTTTTTGAAGACAAATAGAGACGTATCAGATCGACTGCAGGTAAACTCATTGCTTAAGAGAAAATTGCTTAGCCGATGGAACCAGGCTCGGGGAGCTTGTTTAAGCCATAAAGGGCTTTGTTTAGTTGGCATACGTGATTGGGAAATTGAGGGTTGATGAAGCCCGGTGGTTGCTCCATATAGATAATATCATTTAAGTGACCGTGAAGAAATGCATTGTTTACGTCAAGTTGATGTAAATTCCACTTATTAATAACCGCAAGAGATAAGACCACCCTGATAGTGGATGCTTTTACAACCGGGCTGAACGTATGAGAGTAATCCAAACCTGGTATTTGCGTGAAACCGCGAGCCACGAGACGGGCTTTATGACGTTCAATAGAGCCGTCTGATCGATACTTTGTCCGAAACAACCATTTGGACCCAACAACATTATGGTTTTTGGGGCGGGGAACCAATGTCCATGTATTATTTTTACGAAGGGCATCTAGTTCTGTATGCATGGCATCCACCCACTCTGGCTGTTTAGAAGCAGACTTGAAACCCTTGGGCACGGTAGAAGAAAACAATGAAGTATAAAGAGGGTGTCTTTGAGTATGAGCAAGATCAGCCCGATGTTTTGGTTTGAAGATCCCAGATTTGGAACGGGTTTGCATGGGATGTCCAGAGGCATGTTGAGGAGCCATACTATGTACCGGTGGTGCTGGAAAAGTAGAAGTGAATTCATTGGAGGTGGTGGGTAGTTGGAGCGGGTTTGTATGGGCTGAATTTGCAGGGCCAGTTGGGTGTAAAGATAGGTTAGGGTCATTATTGGGTGAAATGGATGTTGAAGTAGGGAGATTGGCAGTTGGGTTCGATGGTGGACTGGGGTTTGTATTGGATGGAGTGGTGATGGGAGTGGAAGGATGATTAGTGGTGGTATGTTCTGGAAGGTCACACCATAAGGTATTAGTAGGCTCAGTTTGAGGAGTGGGCTTTGGTATGGTTGAAGGTGAGTTCAAGACTTGTGGGGATGGGCAAGTGTGTGGACAATTATCCATAAAGGTGTGCAACGGAAGTAAGTTAATATCATGCCTAGTCCCGTTATTTTTAAATGGAAAGTAGCTTTCATCAAACCGAGCATGTCGTGTGATATATGTACGAGACGTGTCGGGGTCGAGGCACTTGTAACCTTTGTATTGAGTACAATACCCCATGAAAATACACGGGATACTACGAGGAGCAAGCTTGTTGATGGAGTAATCACGAGTATAGGGGTACACCCGACATGCAAAAGCACGGAAGTTGTTGTACATGGGAAGACTAGAGAATAAAATTTCAAAGGGTGATTGTCCATTTAAAAGTTTTGTTGGGAGCCGATTGATAGTATACACCGCCGTGCTGAAAGCTTCCACCCAATACATAGGAGGAACATTGCCATTGAAAAGGAGGGCCAAACCCGTCTCGACAATATGTCGGTGTTTCCTCTCGGCTCGTCCATTTTGTTGGGGAGTGTAAGGACATGAGAGCCGATGAAAAGTACCATTAATGTCAAATAAGTTCTTGACATGATGATTTAGAAACTCCGTACCACCGTCACTTTGAAAGACTTTTATTTTTCTTGAGAATTGAGTTTGGACAAAATTTATAAATGAGTCCAATATAATATGAAAACCCGCTTTGGTTTTAAGTGGATAAAACCATGTAAATCTAGAGTGATCGTCAACAAAAATAACATAGTACCGATAATTGTCAACGGATGTCACCGGTGCCGGACCCCACAAGTCACAATGAATCAAATCTAGAGGGTGTAATGCACGTTTGTCACTAGATTCAAAAGGCAATCGATGACATTTAGCCAATTCACAAGATGAGCAAACAACCGGTTTAGGAAGAAGTGAAGTAATAGATAAACAATTCTTTTTATTTAAGGATGAAATTATATCAAAGGACACATGTCCCAACCTTATGTGCCATAATTCAAAAGAAGCTTTGGGTGGGGTAGCAGAGTTTGCAACAAGAGCATGTGGACCGGTATGTAAAACATGTAAGCCGTCTTTACACCGACCTTGGGCGAGAACTTGTTTTGTGCTTCGATCCTGAATGTAAAAATCAGGGTGAGAGAATAATACATCCAAGTCATGATTAGAGGTTAACTTACTGACAGATAGGAGGTTTTTCATTATATTAGGGACCACTAAAACATTTTTCAAAGGAATTTTAGAAGAGACAGTGGTGTTGCCAATATGGGTAATAGAGAGAGAGTTACCATCTCCAAATGTGACTTTGGCATCTCCTGAATAGGGTGAGGCATTGTGAATATTTTCGGTTGAAGCCGTCATGTGGTCGGTTGCTCCCGAGTCAACGAACCAGTCAGGAGACGTTGATGAAATATGGCATTGAGCATTGAAGGCCTTTGATAAATCGGCCTCAGAAGTAACAGTCTGCGAGGCAAAGGTTCTCAGATCCGGGCAAGAGGATGCAAAGTGACCGTCCTTCCGACATAATTGGCAATGGGGTGAACGGCGACCCCGACCACGGCTTCCAAAATGACCACCACGGTGAACACGCCCCCCTCTACCACGATTAACAGACGGATGGCGAGAGTGTTCAGAAACAAAAGCAACTGTAGGTGATTGGTTGCCATGAAGAGATCGCAGAAACAATTCATGGCTTTCGGCTTGGACAAGGAGGTCACGAAAGATGGGCGGAGGCTTGGATGCGCGGATGGCGGTAGAGAAAGTTTCAAACGAAGCACCAAGGCCACACAGGAACCAGTGTAATTTGTCAGACTCATTGACGGGTTGACCAACCGCAGATAACTGATCACATATACTTTTGAACTTCCGACCGAATTCCGCGACAGTGGAAGTTCCTTTGATGGTGGTTCGAAGTTGGTCACGGAGGTTTTGGACTCTTTCAATAGATGTGTTACTATAGGCATTTGAAAGGAGAGTAGGGGGATCATCTGGTTCTTCCAAAGGAGGTAGTTGGATGAGGATAGCTTAATGGTAATCATATGTAAGAGAGTGTTTAGTGAGAGAGGAGCATCAGGGGTGGTGGTGGAAGAAGCAGCCATGGAGATTGGAGATGAAGAGGTTACAGGAAGGTGAGAGGAAGAAGTTAAGTAGAGTGGGAGGGCAAGGAATCGTTTGCTCTTGATACCATATAACTGACACTCCAATAATGCAATCAACTCACTGCATTCCCAAGAGAAGGGAAGCAATATATATACACAAATAAGTTACACAACACACATGAGAAATATAATAATTACAAATGAGTACATCAAGAAATAAATATTATTGGTGTGTGACAATATGGTTGATCATTAATGACCTAACTATGAGGATTTTAACAACGTGATAGATTAGTTTGAATAAATAGCAATATGACTTTTGTACTTACATTGTCATGAAGAGATCATGATCGATGGGGTGTTGACTCAGCTACTCATCACACCAAGGCAATGCGACCCCCAGTTGCTTGGTGATAAGGGGTGTGTTAGCCACCTAAAGTTTCTATATGAATAGCATTCGGGTAAACCCTGAAACACACAAATTCTCTGGCCCCACCCCTTCTCCCTCTCTAATATCTTTGTAAAAAGAACCATCTTTCATACTAGATCAATTATAAACAATTCCAAGGTGCCGTTTGACAAGATATAATTAAAACGAGAAAATAAAAGACGTTAAGATGAAGTGTTGCTTACATATGAACTAACTTCTTGATCCTAAGTAGTTATTGGCTCAAAATTGAAAGGTGAATACGTATAGTACTTTCAAAATAAGAAAATGATGAATCTTTAAAAATGGTATTAATATGTTAAACATGCTTTAATGTGAAAAGGTACTACCGAAGGTAATATATAATTTGGCCAAAGTTATATCTTGCGGATAGGTGAAATTCCTATACTTGAGTTAGTTAAGATACAATATAGATAATAATGATTCGGATGGTCCCTTTATTAGTCTGAATGATGAAGAGACCAATATAGATGGAGGGTGACCATCACAATTAAAATAGACTGATAAATAAGTAGTTATCACAAAGTTATGATTTAACTGTTTATCTATATTCATGCCTAATTATTTTTATGTCGTTTGAATATATTCATCGGCTTTTATGCTGATGTACGATTTTAGAGGTGTTCAATATTCGAATCGATTTCAAAAAACTCGAAACTCGAAATTCAATTCGATTTAATATTCTATTCAAAGTTTTTATCGAATTCAAATTTAATTTCGAATTTTGATTTTAGATTTGATTCGATTCAAAAACAGAACTAAATATATACATATAATTTTCTATACTTATACTTATAATATACTTATTTATTTTATTTTTATATAAATTATTTATTTTATATACATATACCTGTTTTAAATGATATTTCAAATAATTTTAATTGTTATTTGCAGATCTCTATTCCTAATTTTTCATTAGTTTTGATGCTTGTTTATTTGTTTGATTTATAATTTTCTCCACACACCTTTTAGTTATGTACATGCAGGTTGTAACCATGAACTTATAATAGTTTATTTATAATTTGGATGTTTGTTTATATAATGTTTTGAATGTTAAACTACTATCATGTGGTTTTGAATTTTTCATCGATTGAAAAGTTCATATATTGAACTAAATTATAAAAGTTTGAAAATTGAAAAATATAAATAACTTTTTGGATGGATTTGACATTCAATTTCAAATCCCATCAAATTCGAATTTTATTTTTAATTCAAAATTGATTAATTAAATTCGTCAAATCTAATTTGAATTCAAATTAAATTAGAATTCAACTTCAAAAAATTAAAATTTGAATAATTCGATTCTAGTTATTTGAGAATTTGAAATTGGACATGTTGAACATCCCTATATGATTTTACGAATTTTTCAAGTAAACATTCTTAATATAGCCAAGATAGGTGTTGGAATAGACAACGAATCCTTGACACGATCTAATAATGTGACAATAATTTGAAAATGTGTAATATTTGCTTATTGTAGAAGTTTTGATAAAACATCAATGTTAAATGATGTTAATTAAATACAAGGATTTCAAATCCTAATAAATATACAAAATTGTGAATGTTGAAAGATATGTTTTATAATATTTTTTTTTCAACTATGTAAACTTTAAATTACAAATAAACAAATGAAAACACGTGTACCAACAAGTTACGCTCGCAGGGTGTTTTGAAATCGGGGTGCGACAACGCTAGCAAAGAATGATTTGGCCATGATGAGCCATTGGGTGAATATAATCCGACTCACTTGTGTTTATGCTTGTGCTTGTACGTGAGGCGTGTATGTCGTTAGATTTGGTTATTGACTTATATTGGTGTCTTGAGTGTCGTGTACTTATACACACATAATGTTGTATTTGACTTGCACAACAATTACTTTTTACTTATTAAACCTTCAAACTCACATATGTTTATTGACTTTTTAAAGCATGTTTTTATAGGTAATATGTAAGGCCCCGCTCCCGGGAAGCCTCACAGTTGGTTAATCATAGCATAAAATCACTTTATAAACAAAACATTGCAGCGGAATTAAATAAAGATTTACTTAAAACTTGGAAATCACATTGTACTCATACATTTGTCCTTTAATTGTAAATAAAACATATTACTATTCTCAAATTACAATAAAGATTTCATAAAGAGGAGTGCCATCCATAGCTCCCCAAGTAGCTTCGTGGTGCCCTCCTCAGCATCAGCACTTACCTGCCAGCTATTATGCATAAAAGTCAGTTTTGCTGAGTGAGTTCTAGTTTTAGGTAAATAAGAAAATATAACTTTATCCTTCATATAATGATCACGCATACATAATACATAACATTTTCATCATATTAAGCATATTCATTATCTTTCATTCTTTCATATCTTTCACTTCATCATAAACGAGATTGCACAAAGCAAGAGCTCCATGTTGATCGACAACGAATGTCGATCCCTGTCGGTACACATCATCACGGTAGCTAACCCCCGACAGTTGATCCACACTGCAGGGCACATAGCCCGCTTATGAATACGGATCCATCATCATACATCAGACTCACCTAAGTGAAGTCTATCATAGTGCTTGCAAGACTTTTCATCATCAAACGGGCCCGGGGGTAACATTCGTTAAGTTCCACTTCTCATTAATATTATGTTCCGCTTAATATATATAATACGTAACTTATTAAGTACACAACATACAAAGTACTAGTCATCATAACACGTAACCAACCCTCCGCGGGACAGCGGGGGTTCGGGGGCGGCAGCCCCTGACAGCGGGGTCCTAGGGGCAGCAGCCCCTAGTGGGGTCCAAGGGGAAACGCCCCTGGCTGGGGTCGGGCTGCCAGGTCAGCGCGCCCGAAAATTATTTTGAGCTATTTAAATGTCACATTTTACCTTAGAAAAATGTATTTTCTTGTTAAAACACCTTGAAATCCTTACCTTGAAAACCTTATGTTTACTAAGCATAATAGCCCCTAAAAACATGGAAAAACGTTTAAATAAGGGGGTCTAGAACTCACCTGAACTTATCCAAATAGCTTAAACCTTAGGTCACTTTCGCTGACAGTTTCGCTGGTAGTTTCGCTGCCAGTTTCGCTGGCAGTTTCACTACCAGTTTCACTGGGCAGCACTTCTGCCAGTTTCGCTGGACAGATTCGCTGCCATGAGCGCCCAACTTTCGTTGGAATTTCCTAGTTTCGCTAAGTCTATAGGTCAACCTAAACACTAGCGAACTTATTGACGAAACTGTAATTTCGCACCAGCGAAACTGTAGTTTTGCTAGAAATCTCCTAGTTTCGCTGGATGCACACACAGTTTCGCTAGATGAATACTCAGTTTCGCTGGATCGAGGCACAGTTTCGTTGGACGAACGAAAACTAAGAACCAGCCCGTTTTTAACCCAAAATCTTAACTTTTTACGTCCAAATCCTTGGTTTACCATCCATGAAGCCATATCTAACCTTTTTACACGTTTTCATACGTAAAAATTTGACCTTTATGTGTTTCTTTGAAACTTTTCAAAACCCAAAACCCTAGAATCCGAGTTTGATCTACAGAAGGGTTTAGATGTCGATTCTTACCTGGTTTTGTTGCTCTTTTCTTAGGATTTAATGCTCCAACACCCAGATCTTCAATCCTTCAACCTTTGAAGCTCCAAACCTTGAGTTTTCTTCACTTTCTCTCTCTACTTTCTCTCTCTACGAATTTGGTGGCTAGGGTTCAAGTGTGGAAGATGGTGGCTGATTAAGTGAGTTTGAAGGCTGATTATGGGCCCTAATCCACTTAGACTCTTGCCTATAAGCCTAATTAGCCCATAATCTATTTTCTTCTTTTATTAAATATCCACCAATTAAGCCCATTATTCTCGATGACTCGTTTTGACTTTTCGGGGTGTTACATAATAATTCTTAAGGGTTGAGTAGAATTTGCTAGAAAGTGTTAGATAAGACCATCCATTATTGGACCTAGACAATTTAAACATTATTGATCTTGTTAGATTTGTTGAACCTGTTTTATGGAATTTTATGTTTGGGTTTGTATTATATTTTGGTTGGACATGTTTTGCACTTGTTGTCTTAGTTTGAGATTTTAATAACGTTTATGTTTATATGACACTCTTATGGTATTGGCTACCCTTGACATAAGACGTTTGTATAAGGCGATGTCTGGTTGATGTAGTGTGGTTGGTTAAAAATATTAATAAAAGAGTGTCTAATCACTCTTAATAGTAAATGGTAAGAATGATGTCAAATTCCTACAAAATCATAGAAATGTTCTACTAACAAATAAATTAATAATATTAACATTAAAAAGAAACTTGCTTGATTAATTGATTTAACAAACGTAACGTTTGGATTTTTAAAAATATTTGTGAAAAAAACAATCCACTTCAGGATTCTGATTTGGCAAAATAATATTATTTTAGTTTAATCTATTGAAAAGCCATTGATGGTGACCATATACATAAAATCTAAGAGATGATTATAAATCAAAGCTTAATGGACTTTTTTCACACAATCATGAATCCAATTTTTGTAATCTTAATATTAAGAATCAACCACACAATGATTAAAAGAAATCAAAGTTATATGAAACTAATATAAGGTTTGAACACAATTAAATTGTTTAAATAATTAAATCATAAATTGAATCAAATAGAACTTAAAAGGTTCAAGATCCAATCCCACAATTAGTTTACAAACTAAAAACTAACTACTTGCACAAACCCTTTCCTTAAAGTGGATCACGAACGACTTAGCCTTGCATTCTCATTGATTCTTCAAAACAAGCGGAATTGAGCATGTGAATCCAGATGGTATTGATGTTGAAACGCCTTTGAAATGCTTGAAAATCTTCACTTTTCATCCTTGATGGTTGTGTTAGAAGTTGTCTTCAACTAGGGTTAATCCTGTTTTCAAACCCCTCAAATTAGGTAAAATCCATCAAAAACGCGTTACCCGACATCGTGACACCACCCCTATAACATAAGTGATTTTCACTTGTAACTTTTTAAGGGTTTTCTGTTGATAAATATTGGGTCCCGTAACTCTTTTCCTAGCTCAAATTATGTCTGTTCTAAGTTATCATGGTCTTGCAACTTTTTCTTTTACGTTTCTTCGCCTCCCAGGTTCTAATTTATATCATGTTTCTATCGTATTCTTTGTATTCATCATGTATATAACACAAGAATATTCCAAAAGCAACTCAATTTCTCATAAGTTAATACGTCAAACACAGGAATAAAGCACTTAACCATTGACTTTTTAGAACCTGATCAACGTCATAATCCATTGACGAAGAATGCATTTTAGAGATTTTCTTTTACCCAGATGCATTATGACGATCTCATCTGTCGCATGCTTGTGTTCTACAATCGGTGTGGGTGCAACATCTACTCTCTAACTCATAATTATTTTTCTCTCTAGACTCCTATGAAAAAGCTTCAAGCGCAAGAAAGGGTTTAGTTTCCTCTTTTTGTCACATTTGGTCGTTGTTCTTTATCATTAGCACACCATCTTTCTTGGTATCTTTAAATCGGTTCTCACGGTGTTATGCAAAGGGCATTTGGTTGACCATGCCTCTTCTCACGAACCTAAGAGTTTAAGGGGCTGTTTGGTAGGCTCTGAATCATTAAGTGCTGAATGGTTAAGAGGTCTGAATGGTTAAGAGGCTCTGAACCAGTAAGTGCTGAACCAAAATGTGCTGTTTGGTTGAATCTCTGAATGACTGTACAAAATGACAATTTTACCCCTCTGAATTATTTTGTGCTGAATAAAATATATCTGTTTGGTTAGATGTCTGAATGACTGTACGTGAATGATCAATAGGTTAACAAAATACAACATATTAAAATTCAAACTCAAAATATTTCAAATACAACATACTAATATCCAATTACAAAGTAATTCAAATATTAATCAATTGAAACTAATTGACTAGCTATCTCATCACGTAAATTATTCATATAATTAATGTCTTGTGAACCCCATTCTATATCATGAACAAACTGATCATCATTGTTAAAACACATATATCATAAACTCAAATAAAACACCATGCTTTTGGGTGTACCTATATCAATGCCCTATCCAGAAACATAGATGCATACGATTGTAATTATATTCAAGCAACAATAGATCACAAAATCTTACAGAAACAAATTCAATTCTGTTCTGTTCATAATCAATATTACAACCCATTTGACCTCAAATCAAAGCCTTTCCTATTCAAAATCATCAGCAGATTGGCTTGTTTCATGTACACATATTCCTCTACAGATATCATACCTTTTGATGTTTACAGACTACAGTTGATCAAATCAAACCCAAAGTACCACCTCAATCTGACCATTGCAGCTCCCGAGAGCATAAAACACATATATCATAAACTCAAATAAAACACCATGCGACGCAGATGCCTCATGAAACTTCACATTCACAGGCACATTTTCAGGTTTGTCTACACCAGCGCTTTTACCAGAATTCCGACGCATAATCTTGAAATCTCTCAACATTCTGATTCAAATCGAAACAAAACAACAAATTCCGAATCCACGACCAACTCCTGAAATTGTTCCAATAACTATCAATAATTAGTGTTGTATTTCATGGATTTTAGCTCGATTGGATGAACAGATGTTGATGAACACACAGAAATCAAGAATCCATATAAACAGAACACCATCTACTAAGCATAAAACAATACTGCATCACTAAACCCTATCATTTCATTCTTTCAAGTTTCAACCAATACTAAATCAAAACAACCAGCTAACTTACAATCGAAGGTGAATCAAAACAAGGCGGGCGGCGTACGGAGGAATTGGCGGGCGGCGGCCGGCGGGCGGCGGCGGAGGTGAATCGGGGATGGCGGCGGTGCTGGGTGCCTGTGATCAGGAGGTCGTCGGGGGAGGGGATGAGGGTATCGGGGGTTCTGTGGTCGGGGGTTCGTGAGGGTATCGGAGGGGTTCTGTGGTCGGGGGTTGGCGAGGGTTCTGCTGGGCTCACGACCGGCGACCGGATGTGTGCTGGTGCGAAGGGGGCAGTGGGTCAAAGGTCGAAGGGTATGGGGGAGTGAAGACGGGAGATGGAGATGAGGGGTATTTGTGTCCCAAACTCCATTCAGCAACATCTCATATCTGAACCATTCAGCACTGAATGGTTCAGTTAAGAGGCTCCTTTTTTTTTTGAAACAAACACATAAGCCTCTTAACGGTTCAGAGGCAGCCTCTTAATGAAACCATTAAGAGGCTACCAAACAGCCCCTAAGTCTCATGGTAGATAATGCCGTAACTTGTATATGAGTAATGGAACCTATAATAGCAAATTCTAAAAATTTTATTCATAGTACGAAATTAGTTTCCTTAAAATACGAAACATGTTATCGTTAGTGGCAATGTACATTGATTAGAATGTGTGGTTGTCCTTCTTTTGAGGAGTAGTGTTGGTTAAAAACTTAAAACTCACTCTAACTTTCTGCCTCACCGTTTGTTCCAAACCATAAACATGTTTACCGTGCAAATGAACATATAAAACTCCACCCAAAACCAAACAAAACAGAGTTGTAATTATATTTGCAAAGATGAGTCCGTTTAGACTTTCTCCGATAAAAATCACGAGGTACATTTTCTTCTTATTGTATTCAACTTTTGTTAGTGAGTTATTGATTGTGATGATTTCGTTTTTATGATGGTGTTCTTTAATGTATCTTGTTATTTTATATAAATGTTGTGTATATATATAAATGTTAGTAAATTATTATGTGTGTATCGTTTAATGTCTAAGATATATAACACGCACTTATGTGTGTATATAACATAAATTATAGACCCAATATAGGAAGGTAGAATAAGTAGTATTTACAGTCGCTGTTGGTATTCCAGCATCCCTCACACATATATAACTAAAAGATTATATGATTTTATGTGTTATCTTCTTACTGTGTTAATATGTTATATTAACATCTTATTAAAATCACATATGTAATTTCGTTTAGATTGTAAACTAAATATGTATTAGTAAGGATTTTCAAGGATGTGAGTCAAAAGATTTAATATTTTCCCGAATTTTAATTTTAAGTGCCTTCTTTAATTATGAAAGAAAATAAAAAGCCATCACCCTAATTTGAACAAAACCTTCGAGCCAATCTAGCCTTAATAAAAGATATCATCAATTTAATATAAAAAAAAGAACAACCAAATAGATTAGAACGTTTATTTTGATATAATGTAACTTCTAATTTCAACGGTTTGTATAACAAACAAGTTAATTAATATCATTTTATTGAGAAGTTGAAAGAAAGAAAGAAATAAAAACCAATAGTAGAAACCACTCAATCAAATGAAGTATGCATGTTTTGAGAGAGAGTTGAAGATAAAAATGAGATAATATCAAACATATATGCATATTTTTTTTTAATTTGTCATGCTTTTTATTACATTTATAAAGTTTTATTCTTTTCTGGTTTTTATTTAAAGAAGAAACAAAATTATTTATTGTAAATTTGAAACCTTTTCTACCTTTTCCCTTTTTTCTAATATATAAACTTAACATATACTGTATAAGATAACGTTTATATTGAAAATGTAAAAAGAAAACAACTTGCAATGCTGTATTCGAGTGTATATGAATAGTATCTATTAAATATGCCGTTCAAAAAAAATCTATTAAATATGATATATAGAAATAAAAGTTTGTTTTAAATTAAATTTTAAAATAATCATAAAAAACGTCGCATCAAAACAAGGTGTGTTCATAATTACGAAGAATGTAAACACACATGCATTTCCTCTTTCACACTTTCATCCTCACTTTTATACTTTTTTTGTAGTTCAGTCCCTCATATTATGCACTTTTATGCATAAATCTTGTTCAGTCCCTCGTATTATGCACTTTTATGCATAAATCTTTTGTCTTTGTGAAATAATCAGCACTTTACTCTTTCTTGCAAATGGCACACTAAAAAAACTTACACGGTTTGATAATTAATATTATTTGATTTATAACCCCATAATACATTGTCTATAATAGTAATGATCAGAACATATGGCTTATAGTTTAGCGTTAGTTCAGAAAATATATCCATACTCAAATGGTTGACTATTTATAAGATTGTATAGTAGATAAAGTGAATTTTAGAGTACAATTTAAAAATTAAAGGATATTTAAATTGATCATTTTATAAAATTAGCAAACATCATGTTAATGCTACTAAAGGTAAAACCATGATCAAGTTCGCCTCCTATTATCCATTGTTTAACAAATACATATAATTTATTACATCTTATACATAACTAAACTTTCTGTGGCAAAGAATAGATAAATCATTCAGACAATAATCCAGAAAGGTGGTTAGTTCCATAACCGATTAAGTTTTTAAAACATTGGTTATGCCACTAAAAATCAAGTTAAATTATTTATAATAATAGATCTTTAGTAACTATTGACTAGCATCTATATATGCTCTCGAATAGAAGTTCCATATAAAGATAAAAACAAGATAGGGTACTACTTCTTTCTATAACCTATATGCTTCAAGTGAAATTTATAAGTTGATTTAATACCAAAAGTTGGTGCACATGAATTTTATGTACCTACTTAACATTAATCAGTCTACGAAAAATTAATCAGTTTTGGAAAAAAAAATAGTAATTAGTTGTTAATCAAGTGAATCATGATTAGACCTTGGTTAGTGTCACGATATTATAACCATAATTATATAAATATTATGCTAGTTGCCAAAACAAAACCACAATCATATATATATATATATATATATATATATATATATATATATATATATATATATATATAGGGTTAGGATCATTACAGAACCACTTTTATTTTCAGAACTACAGAACCATTAATTTACATAAATGTATATTAAGTTTGGTAATACTTAAACTGTTTTACATATGTGTATATAAGACATGAACAATAAACTATAAAAAAACAACTAAATATCATCAGGTTTAAATTACATCTATGTAAATCAATGGTTTATAATTTACATTTATGTAAATCAATGGTTCTTTAGGTTCTGAAAATAAAAAATAGTTCTGTAATGATCCTGATCCTATATATATATATATATATATATATATATATATATATATATATATATATATATATATATATATATATATATATATATATATATATATATATATATATATATATATATATATATATATAGGGGAGGGATCAAATAAAAACCATGTTTATAATTAAAAACCATGAAAACCACCACTATCCAATCACATAATTTATAATTGATTTAATTTTTTAATTGTTTAAAGTATATTTGAGTAAACTTTAACCTTATTTTTTGAGGTCATTATTTATTTTTTTAATTTAAACTTCAAGGTTTGACGATAATAACGAATCGAGTTACGTATACGTAACTTGTATGAGTTAAATGTACGTAACTCTTAACTGTACACTTAGGAACACGTACTTACATATACATAACCCTTACATATATGTAACTCTTAGTTATACACTTTGTAATACGTACTTACATATATGTAACCCCTGATTTTCATGATTTTCATTTATAACATGGTTTTCAAGGGATCCCTCCCCTATATATATATATATATATATATATATATATATATATATATATATATATATATATATATATATATATATATATATATATATATATATATATATATATATATATATATATATATATATATATATATATATATATATATATATATATATATATATATATATATATATAGAGGGAGGTTCCCCTAAAAAATAATTTTCCCTAAGTAGGCTAAGAAGTAATCTTAGCCTTCTAATTATCTAATTAAGGGCTAAGATCAAAGTGTAGAAAAAATAAGTAATCAAGGGTAATTTGGGTATTTTATTATATTACCCACAATTGTTGACTTTTTAAAATTTCCCCCTATTTTTTTAAATGCTAATAACTTTTTCATACAACATTATTTTTTAAATAAATTACACCATAAAATCAAGCATTTTTTTCTCTTTAATTTGAGTATAGTATTACTATAGTTTTTTACAAAAAAAAATCAAATTATGTGAAATTGTGCTACATTTTTAACGTTTTTGTGCTGCATTTTATAAAACAGCACAAAGATGTGCTGTATTTCATAAAACAGCACAAAGCTGTGGTGTATTTCATAAAACAGCACAAAGCTGTGCTGTATTTCATAAAACAGCACAAAGTTGTGCTGTATTTCATAAAACAACACAAAGATGTGCTGTATTTCATAAAACAGTATACAGATGTGCTGTATTTCATAAAACAGCACAAAGCTGTGCTGTATTTTATAAAACAGCACAAAGCTGTGCTTTATTTCATAAAACAGCACAAAGCTGTGCTGTATTTCATAAAACAGCACAAAGCTGTGCTGTATTTTATAAAACAGCACAAAGCTGTGGTGTATTTCATAAAACAGCACAAAGCTGTGCTGTATTTCATAAAACAGCATAAAGCTGTGCTGTATTTCATAAAACAGCACAAAGCTGTGCTGTATTTTATAAAACAGCACAAAGCTGTGCTGTATTTCATAAAACAGCACAAAGCTGTGCTGTATTTCATAAAACAGCACAAAGTTGTGCTGTATTTTATCAAAATGCAGCACTCTTCAACTCATGTTCACCATAAGATCCCGCCGATAGCCTCGTGTCCACCTAATGCATCAACTTCCCCTTTGGATCAAATTGCTGCATCAAACATCACTCAAACATCAATTAATAGAAAGAAAAACTATAACACCAGATCAACAACAGATCTAGAAATCACAATTAAAAGAAGAAGATAACAATTTAACAAATCTATCACAGTGTAAAATTAAATTGAAATTCAGATCAACAACAGATGATCAGACACAGCATATAAACCAGATCCCCCACATCATCTTCTTTCCCATCAATCTCTGCAATTCTGACGAAAGAACACCAATCAAACCCACCGGAGGATAAAATCAGACAACCCCATGTGGAATCACAGTTCGATTTCAAGTCGTACATGGTGGAGAAAGCGAATTTGGTGAATCAAGCGCTGGACGCAGCGGTTCCGTTGAAAGACCCGATAAAGATCCACGAATCGATGCGGTATTCGCTTCTCGCCGGAGGAAAACGCGTCCGGCCGGTGCTGTGCATCTTCCAATCGACACCCTCAATCGAGATCCACAAACACTAAATAATCTTCGGTCAACCTTTGACTATCAACATCACCAATCGTGAGAATTGAGAGAGAGAGATTTGAGAGTTTGTATTTGGGGCAGATGAATTTGAAAGAAGAAAGCAATTGGAATTTGCGTGGTGGGGAAGTTGTGTTTGGTTGTGCTGCATTTTGATAAAGTACAAAAGGGATTAATGAGTGTGTTTTAGGACCATAATGCCCTTTAACCCTAATTTGAAAAGTGCCACATGTAATCTTCTTATTTCTTCTTAGCAACTTAGGCAACTAATTATTCTTAGTTGAACCTCTACCTATATATATATATATCATATTCCTTATATGAAAATAAAAATAGATAAAGTTATTTTTAAACAACCCATTTGATAGAATTTGGTTTTGATCGAATATGAAATGATATTTTGGCTACTAGTAGACAATCAAAAGAAATAAAGCCGTTAAATGAAATGGTCCCTAGGAAAGCTTGTCACTTTGCCTTTTGACAACTACATATCATTATTTATATCTTTCCCCCCAACTTTATATTATTAATTTGAAGGCCTCCAACTCACCCATAATTGACAGATAACCATCATGTGAATGCCAGTCACTCCCCCATAAAACTCCTTTCCTTTTAAGCCCACCTTATTTGTGGTGTTTCTTCACACACACATTCTTTCACTCATTTGACACCTATCATTCCCTTTTCTTTCTTTCTTCCTTCATTCACCTAACCAAATTAAAACTATTTCCTTTAAATCTTCATACATGGCTACTGAAGTTAGCGTGTCCGATCCCCCTGCAACCCACGAGGTATGAATCGCGGTTAATTTTCTTGTTTGTTTTCTTAATTTTATATATGTGTTTGATATGATTGATCTTGATCGGGTTTGTTTTTGATTAGTTTATAGAACTACTTGGTTAGTGAAACCAAGTAGATAATTAAGTTTTTGTGTTAATAAGATGTTGATGTTGCTATATATATGTTTAGTTATGTACGTACATATTTTTATCTCACCAAACCAAACAAAAACAACGTTGTTAATTCATCTTTATCTTACTATATATAGAGGAAGTGCAAAATTAAATTTGGATAAATCTCGTTTCTTGTTTGTGTTCGTGATGATGTATATGTTTTGATATGATTGATCTTGAAAGAGTTTGGTTTCGATTTATTCATGTAACTTCATGTTTAGTGAAACCAAGGGAAAATTGTGAATTATATGTTGATGGTTTATAGTGGATCTGATTACATGATTAGAAGAAACTAGAATCGCTATAAATGGATAACTGTTCTTGATATTTTTATCTTAATCATAAATATAGATAGGGGTGAATAATTTAGCATTCTAACAAGTAGGATGGACAACAAAAATTTCAATACATCCAACATGATTTAACAAGATTCCCCTAATCAATATATAATTCTACACCAGTTTAATTTATAATATATAAATTTCTATAAGTAGAAGTTTTTGTATTTATAATATAATTTTCTGAAAAAATAAACTAATGCATAAATGTTTGTTTCATTTGGACTCTGCGTTGACTAGTTATCCACTTCAACCAGCTTCAACTTACTTTTTATTTTTTTAACGTTTAATTGGATCACTAACATACCACTAGCCCACCTCATCATCTTCATTGGTTATTGCTTAGCTTCAACTTACGTTTTCATACGCCATTTCATTTATCCCTCAACTCCATATATATGAAACCGAATTAATGATAAAGTCATTCAGATTTCAAATACGAATAATAATAATATTAAATGTTTTGCAGGAAGTAAAGAAGATCCTTGAAACTAAACCTGCAGAAGAAGTGAAGGATTCAGCAGCCCCAAAAGTCGAGGAAACTGCATGTGTACCTCAAGTAACAATCCAGGATAACAAACCTGAAGAACAACAAGCACCAACAACTGAATCACCTGAAGTTGAAACACTAGAAAAGGTTACGGAAACCGCGAAAGTTGAAGTAGAAACCCTGAAAACTGAAGTAATGGCAACAGCTATCGAAACCAAAGCGCCTGAAGTTGCTGCAGAAGAAGAAAATAAACCTGAACCAGAGGCGGTGAAGATCAAAGAAGAACCGAAGCCAGCTACTGAGGCTCCTGCAGAGGTAACTGAAGAGAAGAAGGCTGAATGTGCAGTTGAAGATGTTGAAAAGAATAATATTGACAAGGTTGAAGTCCCACCTGAGGAGATAACAACTAAAGACAGTGAGATTGCGGATAAGAAGGAAGAAATTGCAGAAGCAGCAGCTGAGATTGCAGTAAAGAAACTGGAGGAACCAGTTGTTGTTGAAGACAAGAAAGAAGATGAACCAGTTGCAGCTGCATATATACAATCAGTCCCTCTGGATGAGATTGCTGTGATAGATAAACAAGCTGAGGTTGAAGATAAGAAAGAAGATGAACAAGCTGTAGTTGAAGGAATACAGTCAGTTCCTCTAGATGAGATAGCTGCAATGAAGAAAGAGGTTGAGACTGAAGAAAAGAAAGAAGAGTGTGCTAAAGAAACCGTCGAATCGAAAGAGGTTATCGACGAAAAGGCTACTGTTACTGAACAAATTGACAAAGAAGTTGAAGCCTTAAAGGTTGAGGAGCCTGAAAAACCCGTGGAAGCAGGAGATGCTAAGAAGGAAGAAGGTGAAAAGGCAGTGGAAGCTGTTGAAAATGGAACTGCAAATGAGCCTGAAAAACCTGCACTTGAACCTGTGAAAACTGAATCAAAAGAAGAAGATGACACCAAATCAAAAGAGACTACACCTAAGGAAGAAGAGAAAACTACACCAAAGCAATCCAACAGCAACAGCCTTATGGGGAAGGTGAAGAAGTCCTTTATAAAAGCAAAGAAAGCATTCATTGGGAATAAAAATACTACCACCACCAACAAGACTCCAGAAGCCAAAGAAGATGATCAGAAGGCTTGATGTGCAGGTGGAAACATCAAGGCCATAAAATGGTATGAGTATTTGTTCTTTTTTAAGTATCTATTATTATTTATTATTATTAATATTATTTTGATTTATTTTTTTGGGGTTGTTATTTGTTCCATGTTTTGTGGCAATGTAACTGGCTTGAATTTTTTTTAGGGTGCATACTGTGCTGTCGTGTGTATAAGTTGGGGATTTTGATTTTGGTTTTGTCATTGTATAGGTTCGTCTTATTCTTTTCATCATAGTCGAACTTACTGTTTGATCATGTGTGTTTGTACTGTAATTATGAACAGGAAAGATATTGAATGTGAATATTATTTGTATAATACATCTTTAATTCTTCTTGTTGTACACATTCGAAAGGACCAGATAGCTATTGGAATAGTAAGTTATCGCCGGATTAATCACACGTCACATCAAGACCCAGAAAAAAAATCATATATACATGATAAGTTTTCAAATAAGATTTACGATAGACATATTTGTCGCTATTATGTCTTGTACGTAGCCAAAAACTTACTAACTAGTTATTTTAATATGTGATCAACCAATCCAAACCAAAACATTGAGACAAAAATTTCTATTTGATACCAATAATAATAATTTCTTTCCGTCTGTCCCTTTATACATTCCTATTTTCCACGTGCATGTTATATTCTCTAACTTTATTACCAAGTCATAATGAACATGATGAAATTGATAATCCTGTAATTAAATACCACTAAAGGTAGTCTTTAAACTTGTTATCCTCATGTTTGTTGGGACAAACTATTTATTAATTGATGAGACATGTACATCATTTGCATATGAATTTTTCTATCACTATATTTCAAGTAAAATGGAGTTGAAAAATACATATGTTATAATGTATCTGCATAAGTTAGGAAATACACATGGTATTGTGACGGTTAGGCCTTCATGATACATCATGTTGGAAATACAACTTAGATCACATAGTAATGGGTGGGCCTGTCATAACTGCGCTTGATCTATAAAGACATATGTGTTGCTATCAATATTTGTGATCTATAAAGACATATGTGTTGCTATCAATATTTGTGAGCATCAATGGTAGTTGTGGATGTGAACTTACATAAACATGATGTGGGAATAGGGGTTCTGGGATGTTGAACCTGTTGTAAATAACTTTCAAAGTCATCATCCACAACAGTGGCTAGAAGATATTCATATTTTCTCTGTAACATCAAGAAATGTAATATAATTTATCAGTGTGATATTTATAAGTATACATCAGAACTTGCTCACTAATATGTTACAAGGCCCACTAATGTACTAGTTTTATAAGGATGTTTCCAACACCAAAAGGACATATTCTGGTCTATCATGACTGTGTGTAAATAAAAGCAATTCACTAATATTTTACAAGGCCCATTAAACCCACTAATGCACTAGTTAATATAAGCATGCTTACACTAAAATAGCGTGATGTGGCCTAATGATACTATGTGTAACCAATCCTAATTCATTAACATGTTGCAAGGTCCATCAAGAATCTTACATGTACTAATCATAATAACCATGTCTTTAACGCTAAAATCACTTGTTGCGTTAATATCATTATGTGTAACAACAACCATCTTAGTGACATGTTAAAAGACCCATTAACATCGATTAGTTTACGTACTACTTATCCTAAGTGCATCTTTAGCATTAAAATTTCTTATTATGACCTAAGGTTAGCGTGTGTAATCAAAGCAAGCTCACTAACAGGTTATAAGGCCCATTAATGTATCGCTTAATTTTTATAACAAAAATAGTTATTTTTATCAAATGTGACTATGTAATTAATTCACGTTCGACACCAAGACACTTTTTATCATAAGCACCCATTGGTAATCTGATGCTAGTCATCGGCGGATTACCTAGGAAATCACCGAAGAATCATTAAGGAAATTCTTGTTGGAAATTTATTGGTATCTTTTAGGTCATGCAACAACTCACCCCTTAAACTAGATGAAATGTGCAATTGATGACGAAGAAAGTAATAAACTAATAATTTCACTACACTTTCAAAATATTATGTTACGAACTCTGTATACAATACATGATTGTCATTTCTAAGCTCCCAAGGGCCTTCGAGGATGTCATGCTAAAACATGTGACGTCTGCTAATGCTGGTGATCTCATGAGACATAGATTATAAATAGACAGTGTATCATGCCTATTAATGTGGGTCGTATTAGTTTAGAGGCATCATATCGTGCCTTTCATTGATCTTTTACAATCACCATAATGGACTACGTCTAGCAGGTCGTCACATGAGTATGCTGATGTGTTTGCTAATGAGCATCAAGCACTAGTCGCGTGGTCTCTCCATTCTCAACATATTGTATGAGGTACATAATTATCTAAATATATCCCCACCTAGCATTCTCATTTATTACCGGTCTGACGAAATGAGTATATTACTTACAATAACATAATCAAGATAACTCACCTAAGTTATTTATATTTGTCATGTTTATGAGATTCTTAGAAAATTATTCCTGTTGATTACCATAATGCGCTTAGATGCTTGACTAGAAATAAGATTAGAAAATGAATAATCATTATCAATTTTATCATCATATATTACACTTTTATTATAGTGCAACTCATATGATGTTTAGATTGCCATTGCACTTTATAGATTTATCATGATTTGTTTTGAGCTAATAATAATAATCATGTATAACATAAAACTTATAGTTGACTATTCTATAAAGTTCCTAATTTCTAGTGTTTTAACATATCGGATCCATGTCCTACTAATAATATATTATAACAATTTTATATTAACTCAAATGGAATTGAACAGTAAAAATAATAAATAAATAATAAAAATAACATATATATTTATTGAAATATATAAAAATAATAATTAGAAAATGATAGTATTTGTTTATTAAATAATATTTTTTATTAAATTTTAGTCTGACTAGTCAAGTTTGACTGTTACTTTGGTCCTCTTAAGTTTTTAAAAGTTTAAGTTTACCCAATACTATTTTTACTTTAAAAAAAATAATTTCTTACATTTGTATACTATGTACGTGTCCGTGCGATTAAATATAAAATATTCCAGGACATAATTTTATATCCACTTTGGAATGATCTATATTTTGAAGTTTGCCAACGTTTTAACATAAGTTTTATTCAAAAATGAGTTGGGTCAAATATAAAATGTTTTCTACTCTATGTTTCAACATAATTTAGTTCGGCAACAAATTGGGACTACTATAATCTATGTGCTTTTTTAATGTATGTTTTTACTTGGTTTATGTTTTGACATGCCTTTGTTTAGAAAAGAGGTAAATCAAAGTATAATATGTGTAATTTTTTTTCTTCTAGTGGATCTTTTATCATAATCAACACCCACATACATTGCGTCAGATGTGCGGAATCTGAATAACACAATGATCAAGAAAAAGACAAGAATGCAGATGCACTAAATATCAGAGAATGGTTTTGAATATTGAAGAACTGTATATAACTTACGAATATTACATGGCTTATATAAGCCAAATACAACAAACAGTTTACAAGGAAAGAAGATTGACTAGCCTAAAATTACGATGGTCAATAACAACCACAATACAATCTAAAAATACAATTGAATAGAAAAGGAAAGACAGCTAATTAACATTATTATTATTATTATTTACTTTAGTATTATCCTTAATATGCCCCCGCAAGATGGAGGATCTGTCGGATACTCCGATCTTGGATCGTAGTCGTAAAAATGGTCCTCGGCCAAGGGGTTTGGTGAGTACATCAGCGAGTTGATCTTCCGAGTGAATGTGTTGAACTCGTAATGAACCATTTGCTATTTTCTCACGAACAAAATGATAGTCTAGTGCCACGTGTTTCATGCGCGAATGGTAGACTGGATTTGCACATAAATAGGTAGCCCCAGCGTTGTCACAAAATAGAGTAGGGGATTACAGCATAGATAAACCAAGTTCCAACAGTAAATTCTGAACCCATGAAAGTTCAGCCGCACCATTAGCCAATGCCTTATACTCTGCTTCGGTGGAAGAACGAGAGACCGATTTTTGACGCGCTGAGCGCCATGAAAGAATATTTGACCCAAGATAGATTATGTAGGCAGTTGTGGAACGCCCCCCATCGGCAATGCCACCCCAATCTGAATCTGTAAAGGCTTGAAGAGTGAGAGGTGAACCACGATTAAGGAACAACCCATGATGAATAGTACCTTTGAGGTACCGAAGAACACGTTTTAACGCTTGCCAGTGAAGTTGTGTTGGTGCGTGCATGTATTGAGATAACCTATTGACAGCAAAAGAGACATCGGGTCTGGTAAACGCAATATACTGAAGAGACCCTACAAGTTGACGATACGGTGTAGGATCAATTTTGGACGAACCGTCAATGAGAGACAATGTCTCAGTGGAGCTAAGAGGTGTGGCAACAGGCTTAGCACCATCCATTTTGAACTTTGTGAGTAAGTTCTGGACATGTGCATGTTGAGATAAAAATAACCCATTAGGTGTGGAGATGACTTCTATCCCAAGGAAATGGTGCAACATGCCAAGATCTTTGAGTGAGAATTTTTCGGATAATGCTTGAATAACTTTTTAAACAAAGGGCTGCTTGTTGCCGGTTAGGACGATATCATCAACATAAACCAAAAATAGGCAATAATGCCCTCGTGATTATATATAAACAAGGATGGGTCGGCCAAGGACTTTTTGAAACCAAGCTCCAAAAGAAAGTTGACAAGCTCCAAGTACCATGCACGAGGTGCTTGTTTGAGCCCGTACAAAGATTTTCGTAGACGACAAAGATGATTCGGTAGATCAGGATTAACATATCCTGGAGGCTGGGACATGTAGACCTCTTCATGCATAGTTCCATGCAAGAATGCGTTATTGACGTCGAGTTGTCGAATGGACCAATTTTGAGAGAAAGCGATGGTGAGAACCGTACGAATGGTTACGGGTTTAGTAACCGGGCTAAAGGTTTCAAAATAATCTTTGCCATGTTCTTGTAGAAACCCCTTCGCAACTAAACGCACTTTATATTTTTCAATGGATCCATCCGGGAAACGTTTAATACGAAACACCCACTTGCACCCAATCGGTTTATGTTGAGATGGAGGTACAAGTTCCCACATGGCATTTTTTAGAAGCGCATTAAATTCGGTATCCATTGCCTTGCGCCACTCGGGATCCTTCATGGCTTGAGTGTGAGTATGGGGTTCAACGGTAGGTGGGATAGGATGAAGGGTGACTTGGTTAACAAATTTGGAGTTGAAGTATTTGGGGTTGCGCTTGTGTTGTCGTGGAGGAGGAGATGATGGTGAGGAGGTTGAAGTAGATGAAGCAGTTGATTGAGCCAATTTAGGAGAGGGTTGGTTTTGGGCCGAGGTGGAAGAGGTGTGGTGTTAGGTCGAAGTAGAAGAGTTGGGGTTTTGGGCTGGGATGTTTGAAGAGAAGTTGGGGATTGGTGAGCAGGGTGGGTTTTGTGCCGTAGTGGGTGAGGGTGTGGGGGTGGATATCGAGTGGGTTTGTGAGCTGGTGGATTTCAAAGGAGTATCAGATGAGGTGGAGTGGATGGAAGAACTGGATGTGGGTTCATTTTGGTTGAGTGGCTCACTAGGAGGTGAAGTATGAAACAACTGTATTGGAGGTGAGGATGAAGGAATTGTGGAAGGTTGTGGGGCCAGGGGAATATTTAGGAATTTTTCCACAGTGGGAATGTTGGAATTTGGAATTATTTTTGAGTGTAGTGGAAATTGGTTTTCCACGAATTCCACGTGGCGTGAGTGATATAGGCGTCGACCCTTCGGATCATAACACTTGTATGCGGATTTTAATGATGAGTAGCCCAAAAATATACATTTCTCCGAGCGTGGGTGAAGTTTAGATTTCGCATACGGGCGAAGCCATGGATAACACAAGCATCCAAACGGTTTAAGTTTGGTGTAAGTTGGATTTTTGTCGTAAAGAAGAGAGTACGGGCTTTTAAAATCCAGAAGTGGAGTGGGTAGATGATTTATTAAGTAAACGGCGGTTTGAAACGCATGTGTCCAAAAATTGAGCGGAAGATGTGCATAGTGGAGTAATGATAAACCCGTCTCCACAATGTGACGATGGCGCCGTTCGGCAACACCGTTTTGTTCCGGGGTGTGCGGTGGGGTGGTGAAGTGAGAAATACATTGAGATTGAAGATAGGAGGTAAGACCAATATATTCACCACCATTGCCACTAAAAAGTGAAATTAAAGGCGTTTGAAAAAACTTTTCTACTAGCAATTTGAATTGTGGAAACAAGATAGAGACATCGGATTTATGCTTCATTGGGTATAGCCAAATATACTTAGTGTAAAAATCAACAAAAATCACATAATAAGTGAAGCCGTCAATAGATTTTTCTACGGGCCCCCAAACATCCGAATAAATTAGTTGTAAGGGTTTTGTAGTAGAAAAGGAGTTCATGCCAAAGGAATCTTGTAAAACCTCGAATTCTCCCAGAAAAACAATAAACACACAATCTCAATCTTGTGAATGCGGAATGTAAACAAGATTGGAGTAGAAGAAGATTGAATTTGATCACAAAATGATTCTCAGATTGAATAACACAACCTAGAACAGGTCTTGGGCGATTTCGCACAGTACATATAAGATAAATGAACAAAAGCTTAATTACAAAACGAAAACTAAACTATTTATACTAAACATCAGTTCTCGCGCGACTGGCTTTTCGCACAGCTTCCTTTCGCGCGGGTCATGACTGTCGCGTGAAGTCCTTTGTCGCGTGGTATGCTTCTCGCGTGACATCTTCTTTTCGCGTGGATCAGGTTTTCTCACAGGTTGTTTTGCCGAGCCTTGATTAGTCTTCTACAATCTCCCCCTAGGCTCGGTGAAACATGATCAATCAAAATCAACGTTTGCCTTCTTGTACGAGCCTGCATATGCATACCATTTATTCCTAAGGATCCGGTCAATCATCCACACATACTGGCAAGAAAGAAAATAAACGGACTCATCAGCTGAAATGGGACAGTGTAAAAGCTTGAGTAAGTCGTCTTTGCCAAACTTCATCAAGTCTGCTGGATCAATGATTCGAAATGACTTGTCAATACATCTGATCACAGCGTGACCGGAATCCTTCTCACATCTCCATGAGAGTAATTGCTTCAAAGTGTTGGGAGGAACTGGAGCATGCACGGGGACTTTCCTGATAAATTTAGGATGTTGATAGACTCGTATTTTCATTGGAGCTTTAGTCTTTTCATCTATTCTTGTTGAGTCATCAATCACCTTTGATTTGGCAGTCTTAAAATCCTTGAAGTTTGTGCGCATCTCCCTTCGTATCATAGATCTCATCAGTTCAGCTTCACTGTAATTGCTTTCATTAAAGAATGAAGCTTTTCCCATAGAGTAGAGATCAGCAGCACGTAGAGTATGGAAGTCTTGTGTGCTTTTCAGATAATCAATTTCTCTATTCTTTCTTTTTATTACATACAGCCTTTTCTCGCCATCATAACCCCAGCTAATGACATGAGACATTTCACCATACTTCTGCTTAGGCTTAGAAATGAATAGAAAATGAGCTTCAGTAGGTGGTGGTGGTGCTTTGAACATTAATCCTCCTCTAGTGAATAACGCAATCTGACCAGTAGAATCTTTCTTTGTAGAAACAGCAGGAGTTTCACCACTCACAGTCTCAGTAGAGATTTCTCCTTCTTCAAGATTAATGTCTTTGAATAACTCTTGAAGGTTGTTCCCAAATATGTCAGTATATTCATTCTGATCCTCCAAATCATCAAACATATCAAATTCTTCTTCGACAGCTCCTGATGAAGATTGTTGAAAATAATACAATTCCTTTTCATACACACTCTCAGTGGCAGTATCAAGTGGATCATATCCTTCCGGATCACTAACACTTGGTCGATCGACATTATCAGTGTTAGTATCTCCAGTTGGACTCGAAGAGAAACCTGTAGCATCACCTCCATCATTATTACCACCATCATCATTATTACCATCATTTCCACCATCATCTCCACCATCATCATCATCATTGTCATCATCGTCCTCATCATCATCATCCTTATCATCTGAATCAACATAATCAATCAACTCTTCATCCTCCTCTTCATTAACAATAGGCAAAGTAATCATATGCTCAGGCTCAACGAAAGCTGTAGATGTGAAAGCTTCGGTGATAGGTACTTCAGATGAGATTGGAACATCTTCAGTCGCACTAACACTTGGCTGTTCAGTAGTAGTTTGAGCTTCGTTGATCACTTCTTTTTCTGATTTTCAGTGGGAGGTGGGCTAGGAGAGCGTCTACTAGATTCACCAATCACAGTAGTAGACCTTATAACTTGTGGCTGATGAAAATAGGTCTGAGATATAAATTCTCTGAGCTCATTCAGTTGTCTCTCCAACCCAGAAGTATAATCAAACATGTTCTTCATCTGTTGTTCAAGAGAAGCTATCCTTGTATCTTTAATTGCAGAATCCAGATGAATCATGGTAATCTGACTCGACTTTTCTTCATTTTCCTTTTTCAGTTCAGCAATCATCTTTATATTTTCAAAACTTTCTTTTTCCAAGTTTTTAACTCTTTCTTCTAGAGTTATAGAATGAGGAGTGCTGGATGATTCCTCTCTCCTTTGAAACTCTGGAGGTGTATTCAAAAATGAATCAACATCAAACTCTAAGTTTTCCAGCCTTGGAGGTGTAGAAAAACCAGAGCCAGAAATAGGAACAGTTTCTGTCTCGGTAGCAGTGGTTGTAGTATCAACATGTGTTTCTTCCTCAGTAATCACGTTTTCAGGTGATCTCTGAATGTCAGAAGAAGTAATCTGTTCAGCCTCTGTAACAATCACTTGAGTTCGTGGCCGTTTTGGAATAACACTTCTCCCTCTTCTTCTTGCAGGGAAGTCTTTTCTTTTGCCATTCGTTTTCGTCTAGAAGAAGTACTTGGTGATTCCACAGGAATATAATCAGTGTCTCTCTCTTCAGTATTTTTCCTGGTAGAAGTTGGAATAGAGGGAGTCTGATCTGTTTGGAGCTCATATGGAACATTTCCTATCTGATCACTTGGTGTTTCAGAGCTAGAAGCTGAGTGAACAACACCTTCCCTTCTTTCTTCATTGGATGGTTCATCCCCAAACATTCTCTCAATCTCCTGATCTATATCATCTCTAGTACCAGAAGTAGAAGCATCAGTCTGTGCCTCATCAATTGGTACATCTCCTCCCAAATCTTCAACATTGTCATCAACTTCTGAAAATCTACCGATCTTGGCAAAACTTTCACCAGAGCATTTATTGCCTCTGGCTCCAGTTAGATGTGTGAAAATCTCCTTCTTTATAGTATGTACAACATACTTAGGAGATCTCTGAGTAGCAAGCTCAGGATATGCATCATTTATTACCAACTGGATAAATCTTGGATACATGATGAACTTTGTTCCAGGATTGGCTGTGGCATTCTTGACCATCTCCTGGAAGATAACTCCAGATATACTGAACGGTAGATCATCAACCAAAGAAACCAATAAAGAACCAAAAATTGCACTCAAGCTATCCATCCCAGCTTTGAGGTTGCTCAGACAATGAATCACCACATGAAATAAGTACTTCCAGTATGGTGGTAGCCATTTCTTCTCTAAACTAGGATATCTGTACTCGTATCCCATACGAGCCAGACAATCAATCACTGTATCATCATCAAGACGAGTTGGTGCTCCTTCTTGATCATCAAATAAAAGAACTCGGTTCAGGATGGACTGAGAAACTGTCACTCGTTTGTTTTTGACAGTAGCAGTAATAATCTGGTTTCCTGCTTGGTCATTTTTCAGAGCAGCAGTGCTCTAGAATGAATCTATAAGCTCAGAATAAATGGCAGGATCAGCAGATATAGCATAGACAATACAGGAATTCTTCAATCCTTCGATCATAGACGAAAACAGTTCCTTCCCTTCCGGAACCTCGTCTAAGTAAGCAACACAATTATGATTTTTATTGAAAATCATTTGTGCCATCTGCATTGTAAAACAAACTCAAGATTAGAACACTTTGAATATAACTTAATTATGCATATAGAATTTCAACACTTAGAACATTTTAACTTTTGAGGTTTAACACTTAGAACATTTTATCACTTAGAAACAATTTATCATTTTAAAGCTTAGTTATATGTGAATATATGTACAACACTTAAAATTTTAGCAACCAAAAGATTTATTATGCGAAAACAAGTTGCATGCGATAAGTTCACTTGAGACAACAACATCAACACTTGGAAAATATTTCAAAACTTCCTGTCATGCGAAATCTCAAGTCATGCGAAAATGGACTTCGTGCGAGAGTTATATTTGTGCGAAAACATGAATTAAGCGACAATGTTTTATCATGCGAAAACTTGTTTCACACGAAAAATCGAATTTCAAGCGAAAACAAAGATCATGCGAAAACCATTTTCATGCGAAAACACCATTTCGCGTCTGTTCAGTATCCTTGTGCGATTCGCATAACCCCAATTTCAAATTGACAGTCCAAAACATGAGTTTAATCCATGAAATCCAGTCCATCAATGTCGCCTAAGTCTATTATGTTGATTTCGTCTTTCAATTTCAACATTTTAAGTTTATTTCTTTGATTTTATTTCAAAGTTGTTAAGTTTCCCTTAGCATTGCATCGCTACAGTAACCATATCAAACATATTATACCTTTAAATCACTCTATATATGTAATGAAAACTGCGTGATGTTTCAGAGTGCTAAACAAGAGTAAAATGATTTTTGTTTTGAAGTATTGAGTGCAAGCGAAAGGGCTTTTCGGATGGAAAGCGAAAAAGGTTTTCGGGTGTGGTTTGAGCGAAAATGTTTTTCGTCTAAGTTCCTGTGGTATTTAAACCCGAGACAATTCACGCGACAAGTCTGTTCGCGAGACAATCTTTCGCGTGACAACCCCTAGTCGCGCGATATTAACTGTTTTTCAGATTTTTTCAACTTTTTTTTTTAAAATTTTTCTTATTTTTCTAAACTTTCAAACCATTTATTCTCAATTATGTATGTCAACATAATTTTTATTTACCAAGTGACCAATTAATTTAATGAATCTTCAATTTTTAAAATTTATCTTTGTTATTTATTAGTCTTAAAAATTATATAACACAAAAGTGAAATGAAAAACACTTACATACAAAATAACAAAAAAATGAAAACAATTAAAGAATCAAGATCGGATTTGTTTGTTTTTGTAAGAATTTTCATAATTAGATCATATAGTTCTTTTTCAAGTTAAGACTCTGTCCGGCTTTATTTAAAATAACTGGTTAAGTTGATTGTCAATATATTTTGTCCTTTTAAACTTATACTTCAGGTTTTACTCAGAAACATAATGAGTGATATCTATATCATGTTTTGTGTTGATTTAATATAAGTCAGTGGATCCCACAATTAGAACTTCTGTAAAGTAATTATTATCCTTCAAGACACTATCGAGATTTCAAGTCACCCTAATTTGACTTAAACCATGCATTGTTGATCAGTGATATCATTTATTGTAATCCTAAATATAACTATTTGAGCATAACTAGCCTGAGAAATATTTCTTAACCCGGAATATTAACAAGTTTAAGGACTTATTGACAGCCATCCGGACTTACGTCTGCCCTCTCAAGATGTTTAGGACTTACAAGCCATCCGGACTTACATGCCCCATCTTTCGATTTTGCCTTCCAAGGTTAATGAAATACTCTCAAAATAGAAAATATATACCATATAGTATGTATGTCTTTTAGACATATCTTTTGATTTGTTGTGCTTCTTGGCATCTTATATCCTATATGGCCTTTGTTGGCATCTTTTTGCTCAATTACTTTCTTTTTGTGTTTTTCTCTTTTTATCTCCTTTTGTATTTTTGTCTTTTATATAGATATATGTATAGTTATGATAATCACTGAATCAAACATATACAGGCTTAAGTATGACAAGATTATATCTCTCAGTCTGTGTTAGAACATTTGTGGCACATAATCCTGATATGTTCCCCACTAAATCATATTTCTTTAATTCAAGTGTAATCACTCAATTATGATCTTTTCAGTTCTGAAAGCAAAGCCTATCGACATATCAAACATAATCCAAGTCTATTTGTATTTAAGCCTTTGAAAGTACTTAGACTCTGTAGAACTTTGTAATATCATTTCTCATTTAAGTATGAAAATTTCTTCTTTGTCTTTATTTTGGCAATTCTTTGATCTTAACTCCCCCTAAGACCAAAAATATTTTTCAGAACTTGTTTTCTAATTTTCTCCCCCTAAAATTGTGATTGTTCTTTTAAGAAAAAGAAAAAATTGCAATTTTATTCTTTATTAAAAATAAAAAATCTTTTTGTGAAGATTCATTAAACCAATTTATCCAAAGTTAATCATTCCCAATGATTGCACAAGGAAATCAAATCGGGAATGATCATATGCCTTGGTAAATAAATCAGCAATATTTTCAGTTGACGGCACTTGTTTTAAATGAATAAGTTTTCGATCAAAACAGTCGCGGATGAAATGGATGCGGATGTCAATGTGTTTAGTTTTGGAGTGTTGAATGGGATTTTTCACGATGTTCAGAACTGCCGTGTTGTCACACCAAATGGGTGTGTCATAAATGTTTAGGCCATAATCAAGAAGTTGTTGTTGAATCCAGACAAGCTGGGAACAACAACTTGATGCAGCCACATATTCAGCTTCGGCAGTGGATGTGGATACAGTGTTCTGCTTCTTACACTGCCAAGAAATGAGTCGGTTACCCAAGAATTGACATCCTCCTGTGGTCGATTTCCTGTCTAAGTTACAACCACCATAATCACTGTCAGTATAAGCAAATAAATTGAAATCGAAATTTCGAGGATACCAAAGACCAAGTTTAGGTTGACCCTTGAGATACTTGAAAATCCGCTTGACAGCCTTCATGTGTGATTCCTTTGGATCACTTTGATAGCGGGCACACTGACAAACAGGGAACATGACATCCGGCCTGCTTGCAGTGAGATACATAAGGGAACCAATCATCGATCTGTAAAGATGTTGATCAACTGATTCTCCTAATGGATCTGGAGTAAGAGTAGGACGAGAAGCCATTGGAGTTGGAGCTACTTTGGAATCTTGAAACTTGTATTTCTCAAGAATAGTCTGAACATACTTTTCTTGATGGATGAGAATACCAGTCTCAGATTGAGTAACTTGAATACCCAAGAAAAAGGAAATTTCTCCAAGGGAACTCATCTCAAATTTCTTCTTCATCACTGCTTCAAACTCCGTGCACATACTTTCATTTGTAGAGCCAAAAATGATATCATCGACATAGATTTGAACCAAAATGATATCATCGCCTGATTTTCGTATGAATAAGGTTTGATCAATTGCGCCTCGTGAATAACCATTTGTAAGCAAGTGTTCAGTCAGAGTTGCATACCAAGCACGAGGTGCTTGATGTAAACCATATATTGCCTTATCCAACTTGTAAACATAATCAGGATGATCGGGATCTTCAAATCCTGGAGGCTGACAAACATAGGTTTCTTCCTTCATTTCTCCGTATAAAAATGCAGTTTTAACATCCATCTGATACACCTTGAAGTTCATGTATGAAGCAAAGGCTAAGAATATGCGTATTGCTTCAAGTCTTGCAACTGGAGCATACACTTCTTCATAATCCAATCCTTCAACTTGATAGAATCCCTGCACAACAAGACGTGCTTTATTCCGAACTATAACACCTTTTTCATCCGTCTTGTTTCGAAATATCCACTTTGTTCTAATCGGAAGCTTATCCTTTGGAAGTTCAACAAGATGCCAAACATTGAGCTTCTTGAATTGCATCAACTCATCTTGCATTGCTTCTATCCAGCTGTTTTCTCTGAGTGCCATTTCCACATTCTTGGGCACTATTTGTGATAAAAAGCAAGCATAAAGACAGGTGTTGATTGCCCCTGATTGACTTCTGGTAATTACACCTTCGTGCAATGGACCAATGATTACTTCAGCTGGATGAGTTTTATGTATTCTCAATTGAGGAATATCATCTGCAACTATCCCATCTTCCAAATTAGTAATGTGTTCAATATTATCAAGAACTTCTTCAGAATGTCGAGATTGATACACAATATTTTCTTCAAGTGTGTCATCAGAAATAGGATTTTCAGAAGCAGTAGACACATTTGGAGATTCTTCAAATGGAACTTGAATGACTTCGATCGGTGTATCCATAGTTTCTGAAGAAGATGCAGATAAATGTGAACTTAATGATTCTTCCTGCTCCTGATTAGAAATTTGTTCTGAAGGAATATCTAAGGATTCAGAACATGCAGAGACTTGTACATGAGCTGTAGGAATATCTTTGGATGATGAAGCAACAACAGAATTATCAGATATCAAAGATGGAAGTTCCTCAATGATTTTGTTATCCAAAGAGATTGCTTGAGAATTAGAATCTGCAGATGAAGGTGTAGAAATTTTAAAATTTATGAACAAAGATTCATAATCATAAATCCATGAAGGAGCTGAACCTGCATCAGTAATGTTAAGCTCGTGCCAATCAATGTTAAATGACTCAATTAGTTGTCTAGTTCTTTTATTATAAACTCGATATGCAACCTTATTAGCAGCATATCCCACAAAGTAACATTCATCAGCCTTTTCAGAAAATTTTGAAGATGATTCATTTGTATGCAACAAAGTGCAACAACAACCAAAGGCTTTAAAATATTTAACTTTGGGTTTGTGTTTATAAAATATTTCATATGGAGTCTTATTTAATCTTTTGTTGATTAAAGCACGATTCTGAACATAACATGCAGTATTTACTGCTTCAGCCCAAAAGAACAAAGGTAATTTGGCAGCAGATATCATTGTTCTAGCAGCTTCAATCAATGTTCTATTCCTTCTTTCTGCAACCCCATTCTGTTGCGGAGTGCCAGCAGCACTGAATTGGCTAGCAATTCCCTTTGATTCACAAAACTCATTCAGAGTTTGATTGCAAAATTCTGTCCCATTGTTACTTCGGATGCATTTTACTTTTTTCTCTGTCTGATTCTCCACCAAAGTAATGAATTTGATCAAAAGATGTGGAGTTTCATCCTTAGATGCTAAGAAAAACATCCAAGTAAATCTAGAAAAATCATCAGTAACAACCAGACAGTAAGATCTTCGACCCAAACTTAAAACACTCATTGGACCAAAAAGATCCATATGTAAGAGTTGTAAGATTGATTCGACTGAGTTATGTGCAATTGGTTTGTGAGGAAGTTTATGTTGTTTACCCTTAGAACATGACAAACAATGTTCATTTAATTGAAATTCCTTTTCAGGTAAACCAATAACATGATTTCCACGTACAAGTTTATTCATGTTTTTAAGATTGACATGTCCTAACCGACGATGCCATAACATGGAATCATTCTCCGAGGCTTTGGATAGTAAGCAAGAAGCTGTTACCAAAGAATTAGAACAATGCATATCAAGAAGATATGTGTCATTGTCTCTCGGAGTCCTCATCAAAATCCATTCATCTGGAACAACAAAACCTGGTTTTAAGATTAAGCATTCTTTGTTAGTAAAGTGTGTAGAATATTGTTTGTCACAGATTTGAGACACACTTAACAGGTTATGTTTTAATTCTTCAACAAAATTAACATTTTCAAAGCTAAGGACACCATTTGTAACTGTACCACGCTTGGTTATACATCCTCCTTTGTCTCCCGCGAAAATCACTCTTCCTCCGTTATATGACTGAACATCTTGTAGTAATGATAAATTCCCAGTCATATGTCTTGAACAACCGCTATCTACATGCCATAGACTTTCAGTAGCCTTTTGCGGTTGTCCCTGCATTAGGAACAAAATTACTTAGCTTTTGGTACCCAAGTCATACATGACTTGAGCACATTATGAGTTACAGCAAGACAAAATGATTTGATATTATTATATTTGGTTTGCACATCATTCTTTTCATTTATGCTTTTCAACTTGTTGTTTTCTTTTACATTATTTGACAAATTCTTATCCCGTTTGACATTAAACTCATTAACAACCTTTGATTTCATATTATTTGAAAGTTTTCCACGAGTGAAAAACAATTTTCTATTATGAGCAATAGAATTATGAAATCGTTGTTTGCTTAATGATTTTTGTCGAAAAGGACAATTGTTTGCCAAATGATTTGTGTTTCCACACTGATAACATCTCGTTTGTTTTGTGTGGAAAGCAAACTGTGGATGACAATTATGAAAATTGTCATAAAAACCAAAGTCAGATTGACTAGGTTTAACATTCTTCACAGTCTCTCGAATCTTTACTTCATTTGACAATTGCATGTTCATCTTTTGTAGATTCGAGGAAATAGATGAATTATGACCACTTTTGATTTGAGATTTGGCAGTTGTGACTTTTGGAATTGGTGGTGCTGGAATAGGACCAGTCTTAGATTCTGCTGGAGTAGAACCAGACTTTGAATTTGCTAGAGGTGGACCAGTCTTAGTTATACGAATTGGTGCTTAAGAAGGATTAGGCTTGGATATTCGGATTGGTGCTGGAGAAGGACCAGGCTTTTGAATTTTCAGATTGAATGCAGAAGAGTCATTCACTTGCAAATCTGGGCTACAAATATCTTGATTCACAAGGTTAGCATTATAATGAAGTTTATTTTTAAAGAATTAAGAATTCGTTTCTTTAAAAATATGTTCTTCAATTTCAATTAAACCTTTTGAAACAAATCTACTTTTAAAATCTTTTTCAATTCTCTCTTTCTGATTTTCCCTTTGATATGCATTCAAATTATATTTACTATTTGATTTCATCTCATTCAAATCAACATTCTTTTCATTTCTTGACAAGTTTTGTTTACAAACGGATTGTAAAACTTTTACATTCTTATTTTTCAAACATTCATTCTCATTTTCTCCCTCACTTTCACTCTCCCAATCTTCAACCAACCCATCCACCTTCAATTTATCTGCACAAAAATTTTCAGGTGATTGTTTAGGTTTGGTTATTATAATAGGATCAACAGATAGATTTACTTTGACTGAAGGTTTTAAGTCTGGAGATGGAGAGAAACCGATCCCATAGACCATATCAGAATCAGAAATGACATCAAATGAAGGTAAACATGAATAATCATGATTAATTGGAGGAGCAATGTTTGAAAATCCAACACCACATTTTCCTCCTTTAATCTTCTGTGTCATTTGTGACTTGATTATTCCTTCAACCATTGTTGATGAAAGTTCAAATTTCTCAACAGTCAATTTAGCCTTGGCTAGTTCACTGTTGAGTCTATTAATTTCTAAAACGAGTTTATTGTTTCTATTTGTCAAATCATTATTAGTACATTCTTTATCATGAAGATTTAATTTTAAATTATATATTGTATTGTTTAAAACTTCAAGTTTTTCTTTAAAAATCCTTTCATTTGATTTGTGTTTTCGAGCTTGATACTGAAGTTTTTCAACTTCCATTTTCAGGCTCTCATTGTGAACTCTATATTTTTGAACTTTCTCAACACATGAATTTTTGCACAAACCATCATATACCTTGGGTTCTGAAGTTTCCCCTTCTGTTTCCTCAAACTTCTTAACCATGAATGCTTTCATTTTAGCAGCTTGTTCTTCCACTGGAGCAACGTCAACAGTCTTTGGATTATTATATTGGCTTTTGACTGGAGGCTCGACAGTATACTCTTCAATCACGATCTTTTCCTTAGCACCCTTCTCAACCTGATCTTTCTTCACAACTGTCTCTTTTTCTTCTTCAACATTCTCTTTCATTTCTTCAACCACCACCTTCACTTCTTCAACTTCCTCATTTTCTTTCTCAACTTCCACCTTCACTTCTTCTCTTTCAGCAAACAATCCTTCCATCAAGTCATCAGAAATGAACTCAGCAAATAAATTTTCTTCTTCTTCTGGTTCAGGAACAATCTTTGCAATGAATGCAGTAGACAGTGTTAAATCAAGGGCTTCCATTTGATCTGACCAATCATATTCTGCATTAGTTTGAGAAACTAATGCTTTAGTACCACCAGAAGTACTAGCTTTGTCTTTCTTTGGCTCAATCTCCACAGTCACCATCTTCTTGGGGCCTTCAGTTTGACCAGTCTTTGGTTCAGTACATTCTCTGGCGAAATGACCTGGTTTGTCACAGTTGTAACACCTCAGGTTAGACTTATCGAAACCGATTTTGCTAGAGTTGTTAACACCAAACATTTTTCTCCCAGTTCGTCTAGCAAAGTTCTTCGCCCTGTAAACCACCATGGCCAATTGATACTTGATGTCATTTTCTTCAACATCATCAGGATTGACTTGTTGAAGATCATCAACCAGAACATTAGGAGCAGTAAGTCTAACAGCCATGAATGCTTCATAGCTTGACATAAAAGTGGTGAAAAGTGCAAGATGCTCCTCAGCAATCTGGACAGTCTGCTTTGATGGATTAGTAGTAGCAACATAAGCATGTTGACCACTATGAGAATCTTGAGATTGAGGGACTTGTTGATCGATGATGGGGGAATAGTGTTGAGCAGCTGGAACATGAACTTGATGGTTTACTGCTGGTTGCATATAAGAAGATGCTGCACTTCCAGATTGTTGTTGCTGACACATTTGTGTATAACTGACATAGTAATTCGGATTACTAGCCATCTTTGCATAGAGAGCAGTTCCTTCAGCACCCAGAGAGCTGAGATGATTAGCAGCTCGCTGCTTATCGTCCATCGCATAAGACTTGATAGTTGAAATGAGATCAGTCAACTGAAGAGTATACAAGTCTTTGGTTCTCTTGATCAATGTACACTTGTTATTCCAACTGTATGGAATTGAATTTAGCAGCTTCTTGTTCACAGTGATGTGTTCCAGAGTAATACCTGCACTCTTCATTTTTGTTACCAGTCTAACAAACCTGGCAATCTGAGCTTCCAACTCTTCACCAACAATATGATTGAACATGTTGAATTCTTGATTCAACATATCTTTTTTGCTTTCTCTCATATCTTTGTTGCCCATAATCTGAGATTCCAGAGCATCCCATAACACCTTAGCACCCCTGAACTCTTGAAACTTTTATGAAATCTCAGTAGTCAATGCCATAGTGATGGCAGCATAAGCTTTATCATCCAGTTCCAACCTCTTGATGTCATCTTCATCCCACAAGTGTTCAGGTTTCTGAACCATCTCTCCTTTATCATTTTTATACAACGGAATGTAAGGACCATACTGGATTGATCTCCACATCTTCGGTTCCGTGTAAATAACATATCTCTCAAATCGGAAAGCCCAATCAGTATAATCGTCTTCACAGAGAAGTCTCGGTGGCTTGTTACCAGTACCAATTTCCGTGTCTAGATGAAGTGAAGCAGTAAGATGCTTTAAATTATGAGTTGTTGAAGCCATGTTGATCAGAAAGTCAAAATCAGAATTTCGTGCGACATAAACGATTGTGCGAAAAAAGATTTCGCGCGGCCAACCTTTTCGCGCGAGAATATCAATTCGTGCGAAAATTCCAATTTACCTTTTCATGCGAAATCACATAAAAAGGTGAAATAACTGTCTGAGCGAAAACACTTTTTTTTTCGCACGCGAAAACTTACAGCTCAAGCGAAAATCGTCCAATTTCGTGCAGAATCAAATTTTCAACAGTTTGTTCAAGCGAAAATTACCTCCAAATCACTGAATATGTCTGATTAAACTCATTTTAATCCAATTTTAATAAATTTAGGTCAATTTTAAGCTTAATTATGATTAAAATTCACCTAAAGTCCACTAAATCGGTCCAAATCAGTCCTAATTCTCCAAAATCGAGCAGCATAACATCGCCATATCTAAATCTAAAGTGATCAATGATGAATTTCTTCAAAAACGAGTAGAACACAATCCAAATCTTCTCCAAATCGTGGTTCTAGAGCCAAATACTCTGATACCAAATGTAAAGTCCTTAAAAGCGATCGATCTCACTTCGTTAGAATTGTTGCACTTGATAATACGCGAATACGGGTGCGCGGTTTGAATGTATCAACCGAGAGAACAAAAACATTCAGCACAAAATCATTGTAAATCAACCGTATATTGTCGAAAGATTACAATGAAAATCGATACTAGATCGATCTCACCCGAAGGTGGAAATCACAAACATGTGATCTGCTCAACATGAGCGAAAACTACACAAAATATAAATTGCACTCTCGGTTAATTGGAATAAATGGCACCAGCAATTAATGTGCACACTTGCACATATATATACATCCATAAAGAAATCGCATGCATGTGTCAGATCCACTAAGCTTTAATTTCGCATGACACAGCCGTAATTGTGGACTTTATATATGTATGCATGACACCAAGAATTCGCATTGCATGCTTAAGCATGCGACAGCATGCTTCAATTTTAATTCCACTTTCGCAGCATGCATATTTTATTCAACATTGTCGCCTGCATGTATCATTTTCGCATGAATGAGCTGCCTTCCTTCCACAATTCGCATAGAGTTCTCACTTAACATTCTCGCATGAGATTCTCGTATCAACATCTCGCATGCTATTTTCGCATGCATATGAATTATTCATTTTCGCATGCAATTCTTTCCTTCAATTGTCGCGCGAGTGCAGATTGTCGCGTAAGAGTCTCGCATCAATAAATCGCACGCATGCGATTTGTTCGTCTTTCGCATGCATGCATGCAGCCTCTCGCGACTTTGTTTCACACGACCAACAACGATATTGTAATCCAAATATTTTGTCCCTTACAATCTCCCCCTTGGATTATGATATCGTTTTGTATTTAAACACAACTTGAATCTTCAACAAAACCTTTCGGAAGAAAGGTTCTCGCATAAGCGGATATCAAATTGGACGCAACTTGTAAGCTTCAATTCTTCACAAAATCATCCAACTCGATTTGAATTCTTGTGTGTTCTCGGTTTCGGATTGAACTTTGATGAAACCGGACAACTTGCAACTTGTTTAACGTCCTCGAACGGAAGATCGCGGAATAATGATCCGTTGTATCAAGAGCAACACCTTGCTCTGATACCAAATGTAAAACCTCGAATTCTCCCAGAAAAACAATAAACACACGATCTCAATCTTGTGAATGCGGAATGTAAACAAGATTGGAGTAGAAGAAGATTGAATTTGATCACAAAATGATTCTCAGATTGAATAACACAACCTAGAACAGGTCTTGTGCGATTTTGCACAGTACATATAAGATAAATGAACAAAAGCTTAATTACAAAACGAAAACTAAACTATTTATACTAAACATCAGTTCTCGCGCGACTGGCTTTTCGCACAGCTTCCTTTCGCGCGGGTCATGACTGTCGCGTGAAGTCCTTTGTCGCGTGGTATGCTTCTCGCGTGACATCTTCTTTTCGCGTGGATCAGGTTTTCGCACAGGTTGTTTTGCCGAGCCTTGATTAGTCTTCTACAAATCTTTATGACTTTTATTGATCGAACACGAGTTACAATGGAAATTGAGAAGATTAAAATGTAAACCTAAGCATTTTGCTAATTTCTTGAAAATCCGAGTAGAAGGATGGCCAAGTTTGTGATGCCAATCAAGCGGCGATGTGGTGGAAACCGCATTTATTTGAGGCGATGACGGAAGATTTGCATAGTAGATATCAAGGTAATTCTCGCCCCGCATTAGCCGTGCCCCCGTGCGAAGATCCTTGACAAAAAAATGAGTGGGAAAAAATTCCACAGAAACATGGTTAGTTTTACACAATTTTGCAACGGATATGAGTTTATTTTTGAAGTGAGGAACACATAAAACATCTTTTAATGATAGTGAACCATTTGATGTGTGAAGATGTGTTTGACCAATGTGAGTAATAGATAGAGTGTTACAATTTCCAAGAACAATCTCATCGGGTCCACCATATTCGGAAATGGTGTGGAAGGACGCATGATCGGGATTGACATGATGAGAGGCACCGGTATCGAACATATAGGAAGAAGTAGTGACATTAGCACTTGGTGTAGCTTTGCTTTGGTTCATGCTTCCTGTGAGAACTTGGTTTTCGCGAAGAAATCGGGCGAGTTTTCGACACTCTTTGGCTTCATGACCTGCAAAGTTACAATATTGACAATAGATAGTATTACGGGTTTCGCGATTACCACCATGAGAATTTGACCCCGCAGACCACTGGCTGCGAGAAGATCTATTATTGTAGAAGCTGCCATGATTGTTGCGACGTTCAGGCATGGGTCTCGAGCCGAATCTAGGTTGTCGCTGACTGTAGTTTGCAGTGGCCATAATTGTTGGTGATGGAGCGGTTGTGTGACTAAGTTCCCGTTCATAGTCAACTAATTTTTCAAACAATTCTGGTAGAGTGATTTTTGATTCAAGCAGTCGGAGAGATGTAGCAATGTTTTTAAAACCGTCACCTAACTGACAGAGAATATGAACCATGAGATCTTCATCCATAACCGGGTTTTGGACTAAGGCCAATTCATCTGCAATGGACTGCATATCACGTAGAAACTCCGTAACCGTGCGAGTGCCCTTCGGATTTGAAGCGAGCTTGGATTTGAGGGAGATAACCCTGGATCGAGAGGGATTGGCATAACTCTTAACGAGTTGTTCCCAAGCTTGTCGAGATGTGTCAGCAGAGGCAATCATAGATTGAATACTAGATGAGCAACTACCTAGAAGGGCCGCTAAAATAGATTGATCTTGGCGATACCAAGCGTGATAGTCGGGATTCGGTTTGGTGCATTCTGCATCCAGAAATTCTGCTGGAACCAGTTTGCTTCCAGTGAGAAAGTGAACGAGATCCATGCCGATGAGAGTTGATTGAACCTGCTTACGCCATACTGGAAAATTATCATTGGTAAGAGTGATGTTGAAATTGTTAGAAGCATTGATTTGAGTAACAGTGGGTGGTGCCATGATTGTGATCAGAAGTAGAATGGTCGGAGGAAAAAAAAAGGATCAGAACTCGTTTGAGTGAATGGCTCTTGATACCATATCAGAGAATGGTTTTGAATATTGAAGAACTGTATATAACTTACGAATATTACATGGCTTATATAAGCCAAATACAACAAACAGTTTACAAGGAAAGAAGATTGACTAGCCTAAAATTACGATGGTCATTAACAACCACAATACAATCTAAAAATACAATTGAATAGAAAAGGAAAGACAGCTAATTAACATTATTATTATTATTATTTACTTTAGTATTATCTTTAATACTAAACATGCAATATGTTGTATTCTTCCACACAAATGATCGCACCATGTAGGTATCAAAGAGTTACTAAGAGAAAGTTATAGACAATAACTATAAACTATAACACACCAGTACTATTCTAATTTATGGTTTATATATGTTTACAAGATAACCCAAATGCCAACAATACATAAACCGGACTGAGAACTCTACTTAAGCCCAGCCGAGAAGTAGTAATTGGCATCAGGCGGGTACTTACTGCATGTTGTGTGTCATCCGTTTCATAAGAGTGAATAATAGAAATCAAATCTGAAAGTAATGTCCTATACATATCTTTGGTCTCCTTAATGGTAGTGTAATTGTGATTACAACTATGGGCCAGTGAATTAAGTAGCTTCTTGTTCACCTCATCATTAGATAGTGGAATTTCAGCACTCTTCATCCTAGTCATAAGATGCACAAAAAAAATTGATTTGAGCATTCAAAGACTCACCCATGATATGATTACACAAGTTGAAATTCTATTTCAACATGTTATTCCTACTTTCTTTCATGTTAGTGTTCCCTTCATAGCTAGCAACTAGTGCATCCCAGAGTTCCTTAATATGTTTGTACCATTTAAACCCGTATGCTGTCTCAATAGACAATGCCATAGTTAACGACCCAAATGCTTTATCATTTTTCCCAGTAGCCTTATAATCTTCAGCACATATAATTTTATATACTTTGGTGCAAAAGTCTTATCATCCTTTAGATATATAGACACATGAGGTCCTCGTTTTATTAAACACCATATCATAGAATCTGTAAACTTGACATAGTTTCAGTAACAAAACTTACATTCAGAAAACATATCACCATCATCTAGACGAGGTGGTTTTGCTCCAATTCCTATCTCGTTATCCAAGTTTAAGTATGCCTTGATGTTGCTTCACTTCTGATATTATGTCTAATTTATTTTGACAATTTGATAAATAATACCGATAATGTAATCGGTTTGATCTAAGTATTCGGTCGAATACTTCGAATGAGAACTAGTTCGAAACCAAGAACTGGTATACTCGACCGAGAACTATACCAAATGCGAGAACTTTGACGATGAGTATTTTTCTCTAAGAACCTTGAATACGTGTACTGAAAGTGAATACTTTGTTACAAGAACTTTTGCGAGTACTCTTCAAATCCGTCTGGGATCTAGTTTCCAACTAGAATTCCGAATCTAGGAATTTAAAGGTTTTCAGTAGGTGAATGCAAATCAACGAGCAAACCTTCTTCTTCAATCAAATTTTATCCAGTGAACAAACAAACGGACCAAAACACAAATAACTTCAAGATCTAATCTTTACCTTGAATCGTTCATAAGTTTGATTGGCCTTTTAAGAGCACAATGCTTTGAAACCAATTGTAAATCCCCTATCTTCTGTGGATCTTCTATCATAGTCAACAGCAACATACACTATGTTAGACGTGAGGAATCCGAATAACACAGTGATCAAGAAAAGAACAAAATTGCAGATTCACTACAAAATACGTTGTATTCTTCCACACATATAATCACACTGTGTAGGTATCAAAGAGTTACAGAGAGAAAGTTTTGGACTCACAAACCATAATTTATAACACATCTATACTATTCTAATTTACCATTTATATATGTTTACAAGATAACCGAAAATCCCACCATACATAAGCTCAGTCGATAACTCCGCTTGAGTCCAACTAAGAACTAGTATTCGTGGGTATTATCCGAGTACTTAGTTCTTGCATGAATACTCTATGTAATCGCAAACAACATATCTCAAACAACTTTTTTTCACTCATACATCAGTTTATTAGGCTAGGTCTCTAAAATATGTTTTAATTCAACTATATGAATTTAAGGTTACTTTACGCTTTGACGTGAATTCAGTACGGAGGCAAGTTGGAGCGATTGTTAGTCTATACTTTATCACGTTGCGTACGATGTCATCGTAACGTTATGACCGGTAAAAAACTAGTTAGTATAAAATTTTAACTAGACTTGATTTTTAGGTGGGTGTTACGCTATCAATTTTCATGGGATTGATGTTGTATCTCCTCGATCCCAGTTTTCTTGACCGCTTATCATCATCTAATGTCGACACTAGAGGATTTATGTTGTTGCGCTAGCTGTGCAATCCATCATCAAAATAGGTGCGTTGATTTCGAATTTAACCTTGGAATTTGACTTTGACTACAATATGGACTTTGACTTCAAAGTTTACTTAACATTGACTTGAATTTTGATTAGTGCCTTAGACACATGTAGATGGGTGAAGTATTTGAAATGTATGATATGGGTCTAGTATAGACTAATGGACCTTATATATGGTGACAGTGAAATGTTTGGTGGATCAGACTTGGCATGATGGCTCCGTGCCTCGAATGGGACTACAAGACTTGGAAAACGTAAAAACATTAAATTTACGTTGAAAATACAACGAAAGCCAAATCCGGTAGACTTTACCTAAACTCCGTCAAATAAACATATATAACTTTATGAAAAATGGGATCATTATAATTAATATGTCATATTATAACTCGTTGAAATTGTAAAAACAGAAACAAATCAAAAATATGAAAAATGCACAAAACATGGGATGTTACTTGATAAAGAAGACAAGACAGGCCAAGGACACTCGGTCCCACCCCCCTCCCTTTTTACGATCGAGAACCCTTAAGGGGGGGGGGGGGGGTCCCTTCTATTTTTCCCTTCATTCTTTCACTCTTTTATCTTGTTCTAGAAGTTTTCCCTTAAGAAGAAACCCTAGCGACCATCAATCATTTTCCATTGCTCAATGATCTTCATCTTATTCATTATTCTTGATCAAATATGATAGATCAAGTCTTCATCTTGTTCAATCTTTGGCTTTCTACATGTTACGATAAGAAATAATTTGTTTTTAGTTCTTGTTTATTCATGTTCTTGACATTATTCACCAAGAACCATTAGAGTCATCATCTAATGTTTGTCTACTCCTGATATTATAGTTGGATCATGAAGGAATCATGCGTTTAAGTATTGGATTATCAAAAGCTGATGAACCCTAGTTTTTCTGATTATCCCTTGTAATTGTTATCTTGTTAATCTGTATTCCTCTTGCCCTTATGGACAACCATGAAGAATACTTTTTATTAAAACATCAAATCAATACTTAAAGAATGATAATCATGAATAAATATGAAAACTTTGGATTTTGGACAACAAACGACAAAGAACGCAAACCAAAACGTCAAAACATTTAAACAAGATAGAAGTGAAATTAATAATATGTTATTGGTCTAATTCGGTTAATAAGTCAAATGAGACATACCATAATCTTTGGTTGGAGTCTCAATTCAAACATGGTCAAGAATTAGAATGGAATGAAAATTTCAAACGTTGGGACTCGAACAGATTAGCGATTGTTGTCTTGTACCGGTCATAAGTTGGTGATATAGATTCCAATTGGGTCAAACTATATGTTTGAAAGTAAAATCTAAGAGCCTTTTCACTAATCAAATTGCTCTCACCTTAATCCGACATCATTTGGTTCTCCAAATGCATTAAACAAACTGAAGGTCAGATTTGGAAAATTCAGGCATAATATTGGTCTATGTTCATGAGGTTGTATCACTCATACTTCATTGGTGTATGGTATTTTTTATAGAAATTATTTTTAAGATCTTAACTTTCAAAGGTTACCTAGTTCATGATGTTTAGTTGTCATTTCAATCTCCAAGCAGCCTATGCAAGATCGGTGCACAATAAACTCTACATGCTAAAATATTGTAACTAAAACATGAACGTCAATATTATTGGATAACTAACTATAACAAGTTAAAACACATGTACAATATTTAATTTTAAGACTTTTAATCATAAAAAAACCCAAGTTTAATTAATCATTGAACTTAAAGATATGTACAATATGTGATTTGAACAACTTTTAAAAGCATGACAAAGACATCGAACTTAAATAACTCAGGATTGGAAATTTTAAGGATGAACATTGGACTCGGAATAATAAACGAACAAACTTTTATTACAATGAGTATATGATTGGACATTAAGGACTGAACTACGTGCATTATGATCAATTAGATCTTACCGACCTTTAGAAATCCTAGTTTGTTTTGAGACCTGTAGTTCTGTTAATATATGTTTGTGTTCATTTGGGTTGTGCTACTTTAAGGTGAGTTTTATCACATCTTTTTATATATTTTACTTGGAGGAAAAGCGTGCTCAAAGGTTCTGGACTATTTCATGCTTTCAAACTTATTTTTGGACTAGGATTAGGATGTCATGTGTGATTGGGATCATAAGATCAAGTCTAGATTTCCTTCATGAGTGGGTATTATTTTTCTTAATTCCCCATGTTTATATCATGACTATTTAACACCGGTTTTGAAGCCATAGAGAGGTATTATTAGTACTAACGGGCTGACACCCCCACCCCTATTACTGGTATGCCAGCTAGGACTCACTTGGCTTGGATGTGCCTTTGGGTGAATATAGTCTTGTTCTTTTGGACTTCGACTTAGAGGTGCACAAACCGGTTTTTTTCCTGGAACCGGTTCGGGTCCGAACCGGACCGGTTTCAGGTCAAAGAAATCAAGACCGGTTTTTGAATCGGCCGGGTCGGAACCGGTTTTGGGTGAAAAAACTCAACCCGGTTGGAACTGGTCCGGCTCGGTTCCAAACCGGGTCGGGTCCAAAACCTGGTTTTTTTTAGAACCAATTTTTTTTTTATTTTAATTAATAATATTTAAATTATACAATCTAATTAAAAATTAGTAAAGTAGATTAATTAAAACAACTATAAATATATTTTTATTGAGTGGTGTTTTTTTAAAAATTACATTAAAAATAAACTTAAACCGAAACACTTAAATCGTTGCAAAAAATAAACATTAAAAATTACATTAAAAATAAACAAAACAAAACAAAAGATACATGTTGCGAATACAAGTTTTTTAATTTAATCGTCCTCGTCGGTTTATGTGCCAATGCCTTGAGACAAATCATAAGCGAGTTCTTCATCGGAGAGCGGTGATGATCGTCCGGTTTGTACTTCTTGTTCGTGTATTTCTTCTTCAATTGATATTTTTTCTTCAAGGTTTGATTTATCTTGTCTTCGTTTGGCCGTATTTAAGTGGTCTTTTAAACAAACACATCTCTACCGTTGTTGGAGTTAGCCTTGTTATTCTTATCGATAAAACCTTGTCACTAACAGAAAATGCAGACTCCGAAGGTACCTTGGAAGCATGGACGGTTAGTAAATCAGGGCCATAGCAGCTATGACTGGAAATTATGATTTCTTTTCTTTGCACCATGTCAGAATATCAAACGATAGAAATTACTCGAGAGTCATAGTAGATAATAAATCGGTTCCGGTATGCCTCCCGAGCTCGCTACTTGGGGTGTTACCCCTTTGTCGTTTACTGCTTTCATTTCTCAAAGTATTATATAAATTAAGCATCAGTTCTCTACTTGAGCTCGACGAACTCGATTCCATTACGGTCGATGACCGGTGGATGTTTGATGTTATACCACATTTTCAAGAAAAACATTAAATGATTTTTTAAAATACTCATCAAATTGTTGTTTTGCATTAACCACAAAAAATGGATCTTGTTCATGTAAATCTAAATCATAACTTATCTCATCGATTAAAGTTTCCACCCCTGAAACATAAGCACGAGTCTAGTTCGGGGGAACACGTAAAAACGCGGGGTAGTTCGGTGAATTATTTTTTAATTTTTCTTTCATTGGCGCCACCATTGCTGAAAACATTTCGTTTCTTTCATCAAATTCATTTAATTTATGTGTCATTAAATACACTTGATTAAGTGTTAGACAACTTGTCGGATAATAAACCCCTAAAAATTTTGTAGTTGCGTTTTTAAAAACCTCTACAAATTGAGATTTTTCTTGAATATATTCCCAACCCTCTAACGGAAACGGAAAAACCCGACCCCGCATCGTAAGACCATCATGAAAAATATGAAGCGTTTCTTTTTGTCTTAAAGTACTATTAAACATTTTCCAAGTTGAATTTCATCTAGTCGGGACATCCCAATTTGGTCCTAAACAAATGGAATTTGCATCATGACACATTTTCTATAATTAACATATCTTTTTCTACTAGTTTTAAAAACGTCACGTAACATATTTTTGAAAGACGTTTTGAAATCTTCAACTTCAGGAATGCCAAACCGGTTTATATTTTAGTTTTAATTTATCAACGGCGGATGTGTTGTTCGAGGCGTTATCAAATGACATTGAGAAAATTTTATTTTCTAATTTATATGTTTTGATTACAAAATCTAAAATTTGAAATAGATTATCACCGGTATGCGGATATTCAAACAATTCAAACGCAATCGTACGTTTTATCATTTGCCAAGAATTTGGATCTATCCAATGAGCGGTGACGCAAAGGTACGATTCCGGTAAATTGTGTGGGGCGGACCAAAAATCGGTAGTTAAGTACACACCGGTTTGTAAATTTTCAAATAAAACCTTTAAATCATTTTTTTCTTGTTTCCAAAGTTTTAAACAATCACGTCTAAGATTGGTGCGACTTACGTGAGTGTAGCGCGGTTGAAGAGTTTCTTGAATCAATCTTGTTAACCGAGTGTTGTCAAAGTGGTTGAATGGTAATCCTTCTTGAATTACAAACTTTGCCATTCTATCTCAAACCATATCTACGTTGAAGTTCCATATACCACCATCGTTTCCGATTGATATTTGGCCTTGACTCGGTGTACTTTTCAAAGACTTGCACTATTTGGCCATATGGTTTCTTAAAGTCGAGTTTGAATCCGACTTGAAAAACAAACCACAAGCCTTGCATCAAGCTTTCTTTTGACCATTTGACATTTCGCATAAGTCGTAGTTGCACCAAATCTCTTGGTTTCTCGTTGTTGGTAGAATTCTTACAACGGTAGTGGCACTTAAGTATTCACCAGTTGGAATGGATGCTTCAGAAGCCATATTATAATATTCAAAAGAGTAGAAAGTAGAAAGTGAGAGAGCGTTTTTGCGTTTTTAAGCATGTTTTTGAGCTTTTGAGTGTTGTGACTAAACCATTACACCCACTACCTATTTATACTATCATATAAGGAAAAAATGGTAAAAAAAGGTGAAAAAAACAGTCAAAAAGAGCCTCTAACGGCTACATTACTGTTTGAAAAAAAATTAATTCTTTAACAGTTTGAACCGGTTCCAAACTGGTTTTTTTGAACTGGTTCTTGAACCGGGTTGGATCAAAACCGGTTCCAAACCGGTTTCACCCAAAATAATCCAAACCGGTCCCAAACCGCCAGTTTTTTCCGGGTTGGAACCGGTTTGGCCTAATACCGGTTCCAAACCAGTTCGGGTCGGGTTTCCGGGTCGGGTCGGGGACCCGATTTCTATGTGCACCTCTACTTCGACTTGTATTTGGGGCTTGTTTGTCATTAGGCTAAGTCATAAGTTTATTTCAGTGTTTATGACTTCTTATGTTCTCATTCACACACTATAATTATACTGGACTTATATGTCAATTTATTTTGAATGTTTAAATATGTGAGCTTAACAATGTATGTCGACTTTTAGTGCATGTATTTTCAAGTAATAGTGCTTGAGTGCTAGGATTATGGACTATAAATGAGACCAATCATGCATGAGCAATAGATATTACAAGTTGTTTGGTTCTTGGATGATGTTTGTTTGTTTATTTTGGGAATATTTTTTGTTTTTTCTTATATTTGGTTGTTCCAGTTTGGAACTTTTGGATTGATTGTGCATGTATGGAATGTCGTATTCTTTTCTTGGCACTAGTTCTTATGTGTCGGATGACGTCATGATTCATTAATAAATAATTCATTTAGTAATTTTCTTAGACCCCGAATGTATTATGAATATCTCGTCTGTCGTATCCTTGTTTTTTGCTATTAGATGTGATGTGACAATACTAGTAGGCGGAATGCACTTAATAGCAAGAAGCCTCTAATGTCTGGGTGGATTTTGATGGATTGAATATATTGGTTTTAGCTATTGAATCATCATGGCAGAATAAAAATAATCAATAATCAATAAACATATCATAATAAAAATCACAGTACTCTTAACTTTTCTTTCTATATTGATGATCAAAAATACAGAAAGTGTAAAGTTAAGGTTGCAAGAGTTACATCATGTAGTTCCTAACTTTTTATATATAGGCCAGACATTGGGACTGTACTATTGACTAAATTACCCATAACATTTATTACATTAGAATATCTACAAGTCAAAAGTTCTAAAAAACAAAATTAGCATTGATCACTTTTTATCCGCACTGATTGATTCGGATGAACAAATCTTGTATATATTGGTTTTTCTTCATCAGCATTGACCAACTACTTATCTGCACTAAGTACTTGGTCACTATAAAAAAGATGTCTGAATTACTGTTACCGATATTGAGTACTTGGCTTATGTCTGCATCAAGTACTCTCTGCATTAGTTAAACACTTGAATTCATCAGCATCATGCTATATTTGTATTGACTTCATCCAAATTATCTTCATCTTTATTGCATACTCTACCCATTATTTGAACACTTGGGAAAAAGTCCAATACAAAATAACTAACATCATCACTTTAATTGACATGCATGATCCTTTCAGGATCCAAAAATTATTTCGAGCTTTTCTTCTCTCAAGTCACTTTCTCCTTCCGTTTTGTCACAGTCTCTCCATTGACTAGTTCCTTTAATATCCTAACTCTTTACGTTCATAGATCCTACATTCTTGGGACATGTCCAATTCACCAGTATCCTTAACTAATCATCATATTCTTTCCTAACACCAAGACAATCATCACATCAAATCATGATCCTATTTGCCAAATTCAGTCATTATGAAATCTTGGTAGGCAGAGGCTTATATAACGAAGAAAGCCTTTGAAAAGAACCGAGGAAACCACAATTGAAGAAATCACCATCCACCACTAGAATATTTATGAAGTATATTGTTTGGTTGTTTTGTTTCATCTCATAAGCTAGGTTAAATGTTTTTAACTCATAATTTTTATACCAAGTGGCAAAGTTTAATTGTTTAAATGGATTCATCAAAATGAACATCTTTAGAGCATTGTAGGTTATAAATATAGTTAATTATAGTATTGGTCCATATGGTATACTCATATTGCAGGATTGGTCTCAACTTTGGAGAAATTACATCATTGGTCCCAACTGTTTGCTAAACCGTAATACAATTGGTCCCTAACACTAACTTTAATAGATGAAGTTAATTACATGATTAGTCCTTATGGTATGCTTTTATTGTAGTATTGATCCTAATATTTTAGAAATTACATCACTGGTCCCAATTATTTGTCAAATCCTATTGGTCCCTAGAGTGGCTGACCGTTAGTTTTAGGCGTTAATTTTATCAAAATGACCTTTATACCCCTTTATTATTGTATTATTATTGTATTTGATTAACCACCATCTCGCTGACCATTGCCAACTACCATCTCTGACCATTGTACCCTTCGACATCTAGTTACCGTTGTCTTTGTCACCTTGACCTCCTATTGCCCTACCCAGCCGATCGCAAGTTCGCAGCCCTTATCGTCACTTGTCACCATGGCAGTGGCAGTGAAAGAAGAGTTCAGATGTGGAAGTGGTTCATATTCTATTGGTATCAACCATCGTTGCTTTCACCATTGCCACCCACTTCTCTCGAATGGTGTAAGGGCATCCTCAAATCCATCAACGAGTACGAATCTAGAAAATTGTGGTGATGACGATCAACAGTGAGTTTTAAATATAAAGTAATGACCACCATCATCACTTCACCATGACCACTCATTGCTCATAAATGTTAACCTCGAATCCATCACCTGACAGTCAATCACTTCTCTCGAATGGTGTTACGACCACCTCACAATCAAACCGCCTCACAAATCAATCACACAAATTAATCACCCAAATCAAACGATTGATCAATCACTGCTAGTGGCAAGAATGATGGTGTAGTGGCGGTGGTGGTTTCTCTGAGATGATCGGCGTGGTGGCAGTGGTTGCTAGCGAGAAAAGCAAGAAGGCGACAATGATGATGGTGTTCATGGTGTTTATGGTGATAATGGTGCTGGCATCGCCGAACGTGGTGGTGATGGGGAGGGGGTGGGTTGGGTGGGTCTTTAATTTATAATTAACTCAATCAATATATATCTTATTGATATTAATATTATTATCATATTAAGGGTATATTTATTTTTTACACTTATTTCACAGAAGTTAGTGTCAAGAACCTATGATATTATGATTTGATAAACAATTATAACATCTGACCTATTTGGTAATATAAACCCAAACCCGAATTTATTTTTTTATTTCATACAATGGAAAATTTTATTATTAAATAACTTAATTAGTTTTAATGATTCAAATGCAATAAATGTGTTTTCTAATCAATATTATAAATTGTATTCGTAAATTTCCATTTATTAAATCATTTAATCAATTATTAATAATTTTATAATTTATAAAATAAATTTTTATAGATTTATAATGTTTTATTATCATTTATGAGTTTTAATTATCAAATTAAAATAAATAATGAATATACAAAGTTTTTACAAAAATATAAAGTTTATAAATGTTTTATAAACTAATGAATGTGAAAGGATCTCAGGTCTAGTTTGATCAATTAGATTTGATTCGCAGCGGAATAGTATAAGAATTAGATCAAATTCAAGCAAGAACACAAATGATATATCAATGAAACAGTACGGTTATAGAGAGAGAAAGTATTTCTGCAAAAAGGAATATTTCATTCAACACACGCTTCGGCAATTACAAAATTAGGTCATCCTCCCTTTTATAAGGAAGGTGACGTCAGCTGATGTCACTTGATAGTGACATCTAACCGTTATTACAACAAATACTGAAAGTAAACTAAACTACTGAAGATGTCTACAACAGCTGACATCTTCTTACAAAAGCTAAGTGTAAACTAACAATATAACTATTGAAACTACAACTACTGAAGCTACAACGTCTGAAGAACAGACTCTTCAGACGTTTTACATTAAGCAAGCTACTGAAAGAAAACTACTAAAACTCAAAAAGAAAACTACTGAAAAGAAACCATCACAACTATTGAAGATTACAACTTCAGCTGTTGTGATAACCTCTGAAGACTTGATCTATAGACTTTGTCTTCAGTAGAAGTCTTCAGACTTTGTCTTCAGTACTTGAACTTCAGATGTTGTCTTCAGTACATGTCTTCAGCTGATGTCTTCAGTTGATGAAGCCTTCTTCAGTACTTATGATGTCTTGTGGGAGTTAAAGGTTTTTCTGATCAGGCTCATTGGTTCTTTTGGTCTAACAAACTCCCCCTGCACCAATGCAGCCAAAACCTTTAAGTTTATTTGAGTCCCACTTATTTGGCAGAAAAGTTTTTCTTTTTCTTCTGGATCAGCTCAGAAACGACCAATATCAGCACAAGCCAGGGAAGAGGTTTTAGTAGATATGAATGTCAAGGGATGGATGGAAACTCTGTCTTGGGGAATTGGACACAGAGCTGCTACCACATCCATGGAACCTACTTCCTAACTATGAGTCTGTAAAACTCTCTCACATAGGCCTCAAGGAAGACTATTTATTCCTCTATGGTAAGATCTTCAGCTTCTCCCTCAAAAAAAAACTCAGGCCCATAGTACTCAGACAGGTATTTGACCTGTTTCCTATTTCTTAACTCCACAGTTATGATTTCTCTGTAAGCAAATTCATCAGGGTGATTACCCTCTAGCAACAACTGGATTTCAACATGTCTAACTTCCTCAAGCCTTTTGTATATTAACCCCTTTTCACCATTTTGTTCTCCAATAACTTTTATGGGGGAAGATTGGCTTTATAGGCTTTACCGAAGTCTTCTAGGATCTCCCAGGGTGATACTACAATGGCAAGCATGATCACTGCATCTACAACCTTTTTCACTTGGCCATTGTATCTGTGTGGAATGTCTTTCTTGTGAATCCTATGACTCACCCTGGGATCAGGCTAAATCCTTACTCTCCTTCTGATATTGAAAAGTTTGTTTGAGAGCATATAACCTCTGAGCATGTTTTCTCATGGATATAATCGATGAAGTGTGAGCATAAACTTTGTCAACCATTCTCAACATCTCCTCATCATGTAGTTTATGCTGTTGCTCTTCTTCAAGTTTTACCTTCACACTTTCCATCTGGATGGCAGGAGTGATTGTTGTTGGCTGACTCTTGGCCTTAGGCAGTGTAATGATAGCTGAAATAGGCAGCCTGTCCTCATCCTCATCCTCTTCTTCTTCTTCTTCTTCAAGCCTCAACACCCTTCTCTTCCTCTTCTTGGGTGCATCATCGGCTATTGGTTTCTTGGGTAAGGGAGTTGGTTTTGTGGGTTGTGATATGGGTTGTTTTGGTGTGGGAGATTGGACAGGCTGTTCTAGCATTTCTGTAAGAGAAGCTTTGGTGCACTTAGCTAGATCAGTCCTGCTCCCAGCACCAGCTTCATTCAGGGCTTCTATTATCAGTCCTTTTATGAATACCTCAGACGAACAGATCTTGTTGGTTATCTCCAAGATGCCATCCCTGGACCATGATTTGACTTCAAGAACTGATCTCCCCAGATACTTCGAAATGAATCTGGCCATAGCTTCAAGTCTTTCCTTCTCCTTCTCACTATAGCCAGACCATCGGTGTTCAATCTCCTGAATCTCCAACTTCCTTATCTCAGAATCCATCTTAGCAGTGTCAAAGCCTTGCCTAAACAACTAATCAATGATTTTATCCATTGACTTGCTTTGTTGGTCATCAGCTTTCTTGATCATATCATCCAACTTCTTCTCAGCAGGAGTCTTTTCACTTTCACCACCCTTCTTCTTCTTATATGTTACATGAAAATCCTTTTCTTTTTCTTTCTCCTTCTCACTCTCCTTCTCCTTTTCAATCTCCTTTTCCATCTCCATTTCCTTCTCCACCTCCTTCTCCACCTCTTTCTCCTTTTCTTTCTCTTTCACCTCTTCAACTCTTTTCCTCTTAATGACTTTCACTGACTTAGACTCCCCCTTTTGGTTGCATTGGTTGCAGGGGTTTGAATGTCAGAAAGTTTCTTGGACACAGCATCATCAATCAGGGTTTTTATGTTTGAGGAAAGCCTTTCATCAACGGTTTGACTTACAATATCAGTGATGATGGGAGTGGTGAGAGGCAGGGAAGTTTTAAAGATAGCAACCATTTGCTTAGAGGGGTTCTGTCCCTGCAAAATGGTGCCAGAAACAGAGGCTGGTGGCTTAGTAGTTTCGAGTGGCTCTGTGTATGGGAGACCTTCAGAAGAAGGTACCATCTGTGGGTGGATGTTGGCAGATGGACTTGATTCTTGAGAGAATTTGGCAAGTAGTTCTTTTAATCTACTTACCTCATCCTCAAGAATTGTGTTTTGGGCTAAGACATCATAGAAGAAGCCCAGGTCATCATCAGTATTTGTTGAATCATCTGACCTCCTGATTATATCAGGATGAACATGTGCTGAGTGTGGATCAGTATTCACATGTGCCCCTTTGTCTTGTAACTGGGGACTTCCTGCCTCAGGATTTTATCCTTCATCAGCAGTTGTCTCTGGTGAGGTCTTAGAGATGGTACCAACTTCATCCTGTTCATGTGCTGAAGCAGAAGAAGTGGCAGCCTCATCTGATGTTCTTATCTCCTCTTCTACATAGGGAGATAGAACATTGTAATCCCTGTGTTGTGGGCTCTCAGTAACACTTTGATCCTCCCTCTAAGTGGTTGAGGTTTTCCCAGTTTTGATAGGTTCCTGGGGAGAGGGTGGAGTGTTAAGCTGAGTCAGCACTTTTGCAATCAGAATGGTTGGACTTTGTGGGGCGGTTGCAGTGGGAGATAGGGGTGAAGCAGTTTGCACCTGGGGAGAGTGGTGCTCTTCAATAGTAACCATCTCAAGTGAGAGAGGTTCTAGAAATATGGCTTCCCCTGAAATGGTTGCTTCAGGATCCTTTTGAGAGGATTCCTGAGCGGCTGTGGTTGGTAGAGTCTTTGTAACTACTGGGGGATTAGTACCAGTAGCTACTTCCTGCCTTTGTGGTGCAGGGGCATCCTCAGGGGACTCAACTCCCGAGTAGCCTTTTTGGGCTTTTTAATTTTTGGCTTGGTGGGGACTTTGGATTTTGAGGATGAGGCTGTGGGTTCCCGCTGCTTGGGTTTTAGCAGCTTGACAACCTCTTTTAGGTATGTGTTTAAGTTGTGCCTGGAGTATACTTCAAGCAAAACAGCCAGAGCAGGGACTCCTAGCCCAACAAGGCCCTCAGCTTTTAACTGTTTTTCAATAATGGCCATGAGGAACCTTGGATATAAGATCCATCGGTTATCCACAGGTTTCATAGCCATATCTTTTAATTCTAAAAAGATTATTTCAGAAAAATTTAGATTTTGTTGCTCAAGGATAGAGTACAATATCTGCTGCCACCTTGATGACATTTGATCCCATGAAGATGATTTGGGGGCAAGGCAGACATTCACCATGTGAAAGATAAGTCGTTCAGGATCATGGAAGTGCTTCTTCAGGATTGTGGAAGCACGGAGGTCACCTTGGTATCCATGGTGGGCGAAAGATAAGTGGGTTGTGCCCTTAAGATACTCAGTGACGAAGGTGGCATCATTCAGATTTAAGGTTTGTCGAATGATGTTAGAAGTGATTACCACCTTCTCTTGGTTGACAAATGACTGGAGAATGACCTCGGCGTCATTCTCACCAGTTGTGATGGTGACGTTTGTCCAGAACTGTTTGAGGGATTCGGCGTGGATGATTGGATTTAGAAGAAAGGCCGTTTTGTAAGGAGATTCAACCGTCAGATCGATGGCGTCATCGAACTTGGTCCAAAAGGATGATTTTATGAGGTAGGCTACACAGTTATGGCGTGGTTTGAGCTGCATGGTCGCCATTAATGTGAGAGGGAAGTTTCAGAGTTTTTGAATGTTAGGTTGTGAGAATGAAAAACTCTAAAGTTAGGGTTAGGTATTTATAGGGTATGGTCATGAAACGGCTGATAGAAAACGTCTGAAGGTTGTGGTGTTAGTCATTAGGTGTTTGAAATGACTGATGACATGGTTTTAACCTTCAGAGGTTGTAAACGACTGAAGACTTGGTGTTAGTCATCAGTAGTTGAAAACTACTGAAGACGTGGTTTTGTCCTTCAGAAGTTGTAAACAACTGAAGACTTGGTGTTTGTAATCAGTAGTTGTAAACTACTGAACACATGGTTTTGGCTTCAGTTGGTTAGAATTGAAACAACAGTTGTTTGAATCAACTGAAGAGAATTTACTCATCAGCTGTTGTCGTCAATTCATAGGCATCAGGTGTTTCATTCTGACCTCAACCTTTACTCATCAGACTTTGTCTGATTTTCAGATGTTTCATTGGTCATCAGCTCTTTTGAATATGTATTCCTCAGCTCTTCTGAACCAATATTCAGAAGATCTGATGAAATAAATTATTCTTCAGAACTTGTGAACAAATATTATCTTCAGTACTTATGTGTAAGATTATACATCAGTACTTTTGGACAAAATTTGTTCTTCAGTACTTATTTGTTAGAAAAAGGCATCAGGAGTTATAACCACATCAGTAGTTGTAACTTCATCAGTTCTTTTCAACAAATAATGTACTTCAGTACTTTGAAGTATTTTAGTCTTCAGTAGTTATGAAAAATGCTGAAGACTAAATAACTCATCAGTACTTATTTTTGACTTTTGTATACTAATGCTCATCAGTACTTGTGATCTGAGAGCATTAGTATTAGTCAATTTATTCCAGCTGTAGCATACCAAGCCTTAGCACCAGATTTTGTAAAGTTGCACTGTCTAAAGGCTTAGTAAATATATCTGCAAGCTTATCAGTACTAGGAACAAACTTTGGATCAATCAGATCTTTTTCATAACAATCCCTAATAAAATGATGTCTGATCTCAATATGTTTGGTCCTAGAATGCTGGACTGGATTCTTAACAATACAAAGAGCTGAAGCACTGTCCATTAGTAATGGAGTCTTAGTCTCTGTAATGCCATAATCCAATAATTGATTCTGAAGCCAGAGTACCTGAGATGTACAACTTGCAGCAGCAATGTACTCTGCTTCAGCAGTTGATGTAGCAATTGAAGTTTGTTTCTTACTCTGCCAAGAATCTAAACAATTGCCTAGAAATTGGTATCCACCAGAAGTTGATTTTCTGGTGACTTTGCACCCTACATAGTCACTATCAGAGAAAGCAACTAATTTGCACGAGTGCCCAGTAGAATACCAAAGTCCTAGAGATTGAGTTCCTTGCAAGTATCTAAAGATCCTTTTGACTGCAATCAAATGGGATTCTTTAGGTGCAGCCTAAAATCTAGCACAAACACAAGTTGCAAACATAATGTCTGGTCTAGAAGCTGTAAGGTACATCAAGGAACCAATCATACATCTGTAAAGGGTTTCATCAACCGCTTTACCTTTCTAATCCACACCCAGTTATGTGGTGCTGCTCATGGGAGTAGAACAGGGCTTACAGTTTTGTAAATCAAACTTTTTCAAAAGATCTTTTGTATATTTGGACTGATGAATGAAAGTTCCATCAGCCATTTGTTTGATTTGCAAACCCAGAAAGAACTGTAATTCGCCCATGGCACTCATTTCAAACTTTTATTGCATTAACTTTGTAAATTCATCATACAACTGTGGATCAGAGGATGCAAAAATAATATCATCAACATAAATTTGAACAAGTAGCTTATGCTGTCCCACTTTCTTTATGAATAAAGTTTTATCTATGGAGCCTCTAATGAAATTATTTTGAAGAAGAAAATTTGATAATGTTTCATACCAGGCTCTAGGAGCTTGTTTCAACCCATATAGAGCCTTATCAAGCTTATACACCCAATATGGATGTTTATTGTTCTCAAAACCTGGAGGTTGACACACATAAACCTCTTCTTTTATTTTACCATATAAAAATGCAATTTTGACATCCATTTGAAAAACTTTAAGATTGTGGAAAGCAGCATAAGCTAAGAACAATCTGATTGCCTCCAGTCTGGCTACAGGGGCAAAGGTTTCATCATAATCAATACCTTCTTCTTGTGCAAACCCCTGTACAACCAGTCTGGCCTTGTTCTTGACAATTTGACCCTTTTCATCTGTTTTATTCCTAAACACCCATTTAGTGCCTATTGCACACTTACCTTGGGGCAAAGGAACCAGCTCCCACACTTGCTGCTTTTTGAACTGAAGAAGCTCAAGTTGCATGGCTTCAACCCGTCCATTGTCACTTAATGCAACATGATAGTTCTTTGGCTCTTGCTGACTGATGAAGAGAGCATAGAAGCAGAAATTGGACAATTGACTTCTAGTTGAGACTCCAGCATTAATATCACCAATAATCTGAGACATTGGGTGATTCTTCAGCTCTTGATAGATAATAAGATCTGTGCAAGTGTTTGTAGGGGATTCAGCAGCAACAGATGTTGATGCAGATTCTTGAAGCCATATAGGAGATGGCAACTCAAATGAAGTAGATGATTCAGTAATCTCATCAGCATTTGTTATGGATGGAGCTGCTGAAGCTACAGGAGTATTAGGTTTAGATGACTCAGGCAGTTGATCACTAAACCTGAAAAGGTGAGTACTGTCTGCATCATCATCAGTACCACCAGGTGGAGAACTGTGTGCAGTTAGTGATGGATTATTAGGAACTACAACAGCTGGAGACTGATAAGGAACATATTGCAGTATGTCCAAATCAAATTGCTCCACAGGGTTTTGTGGAATTTTATCCTTTGGAGATTCATTAAACTTCACATGCAAAGTCTCTTCAACCATCTTTGTTTTGCAGTTGAAAACTCTGTATGCCTTGCAAGTAGATGAATAACCAATAAAGTACCCTGCATCCACCTTTGATCCAAACTTCTGAAGTGGATTCTTTTTGTTGAGAATATAACAGGGACATCCAAATGCTCTAAAAAATGAAATTAAAGGGGCCAAATGATATAGCACTTCATAAGGAGTCTTCATCAACCTGTGATTTTCTAATACTCTATTTTGCACATAGCAAGCTGTGTTGATAGCTTCAGCCCAAAAGGTTAGTGGCAAACCAGTATCAGCCAGCATTGACCTGGTAGCTTCAACAAGTGTCCTCTTCTTTCTCTCCACCACTCCATTTTGTTCAGGAGTTCTTGGAATGCTGAACTGCCGCTTGATTCCCTATGACAAGTAGAATTCATCAAGTGTGTGATTTCTAAATTCTGTGCCATTATCACTCCTTACACACTTGACTGGAAGGGAATACTGTTTCTTAACATACAACACAAAGTTCATAATAGCTTGTGCAGCTTCATCTTTGGAGTGCAAGAAGAAAGTCCATACAAATCTGGAGTAATCATCCACAATTACCAGACAGTATTTCTTCTTTGCCATGCTCATCACTCTTACAGGACCAAAAAGATCCATATGCAACAATTGCAAGCAGCCAGTGGACTTTGGCTCTTTTATTGGAGGGAATGATACTTTGTGTTACTTCCCTTTTAAGCAAGCAGAACAGTTGTCATCACATTTGAACTCCTTCATTGGCAATCCTCTTACTAAAACATGGTGAATCAGCTGGTTCATGTTTTTAAGATTCACATTACCAAGCCTTCTATGCCATAGATTAGATTCCTGAGGAGAAGCCTTGGAGAACAGGCAAGGATGGCCTTTTAGATCGATTTTCTTTGACAAGTCCAAGGCATATACTCTACCTGTCCTGTTGGCCTTCAGAAGAGTATGATCATCCAATACCTTATCAATCAAACTCAGAACTTTGGAAGACAGAATCCTGTAGTTCTGACTGGTGAAAAGGGCAACATGACCTTTATTACACATTTGACTGACACTCAAGAGATTATACTTGAGATTCTCCACATGGTTGACATCATCAAACCTTATTTCACCATTGGAAACAAAGCCTTTGCCGATGATGTAACCCTTAGCATCATTACCAAAAGAAACAAACCCCTTCTTTCCTTAAGAGTAGTCATTAAGAAGAGAGCTGCTCCCTGTCATATGCATGGATCCTCCACTGTCCACATACCAGATGCTTCTATGGCATGCTAAAGAACCCTGCATTCATCACAAGAAACTAGTTAGCTTTTGAGACCAAAATCATTTTGGTTTTGGGTCTGTTCTCATCAACAGATTTTACACTAACTGGTTTGTCATGAGTTGTAGCCTTTGGTGATGGAGATGGTGCAGAAAAGGGTTCCTTTGTGTTAGGCTTGAGTTTCCTTTTCTGTGGTTTAATCACAGGAATATCTATTTGGTTGACTCTCCCTAATAGATGTTGAACCATCATAACAAGTTGTTTCTGATTGGTTGCTAAAGCCTTCAGCTCATCAGACACATCAGTGCTTGATTTTGATGGATTCCTATGTTGCACCATCTTCCTGTGAACACCTTCAGCTGTTTCCTGATTAACCCCTTCCTTCTTTTTGGATTTCTTTAAGGATTTTGGGGTTTCAGGTTGAGATGCTGCTGGAACAAACTTGGTTTCAAACTCAACTTTCATTTGGTTAATTTTCTTTTTAATGTTCTTGTCTTTGTTGAGTTTTGAACCCTTTTTGTTCCAGTAATCATCAGTGAGATGATTGAATAAGCCACATATTTCACATGGCTTTTTCTTCATCTTTTGTTGATCAACTACTGAAGAGGATGAAACTACTGAAGATTTGTTCTTCAATACTTTCTTCCTTTCAGTACTTGTGGTAAGTACTGAAGGATTCTTAACTACTGAAGATTTGTTCTTCAGCAGTTTTCTATCAGTACTTGTAGTTTTCTTCCTTTCAGTACTTGCAGACTTCCTGATAGATTCTTTAGTAGTTTTCAAACCCTTTCTACTTTCAGTAGTTTAGGTTTGTTCTTCAGGTGTTGTAACTTGCCCATCAGTACTTTGAGTACTTTATGAGACAACACCTAAAGTGATCAACTCTTTTCTGATCATATGACTGTCAGCATTTGAACCATCAGCTATTTCAATATCAGCCGATTGGTTTTCTGGAGTACTAATGCTGACTTCATTCTCTAATTTTGGTACATTATCAGAGGATGAATCATATGATGAGGTGGATTGGTTATTGCTTTCTCCTTCAGATTCTACTTCTAACCTAGGAGTAAAATCTATAGGAGGAGCAGTGTGATTATAACCAATTCCAAACTTCAAATTGGAAGCTGTTTGTTTGCTGAGAATCATTTCAAAACCCTTGCATGATGTTACCCAGCGTTCACACTCTACCTGGGTAGATGCAAGAGTTTCTTTGAGGTCCTTATACTTCTCTAAAAGTACCTCTTCCTTTGCCTTGTCATTAGTGATTTGACATTTTAATTTGTAAATCTCATCATTCTTTTCATTTAGCACAGACTCAAACTCAACTTTTTTTTTGGAAATTACTTTCTCTAGCTTAAGATTTTTATTGATTAAAGCTACATTTGCTTCTCTAATAAATGCAATTGTGGCTATGCATGATTCAGAACATAACTTGGCCTTGGCCTCAAAAGATACCTGTGATACCTGTGATGTTAAAGCATTGGAGGATAATCCATCAGTAGACTCCAGGGCCATAAGAGCAAGATTTCCAAAAGGATTGTCACCACCATGTTGACCAGCACCAGGAAACAGTTGTTCATGATGACCAGAAATGTCATCTGGTAAACTGCTCCAATCAACAACTCCAGGGGTGAAAAAGCTATGTTGTGGTTGAGATTGTTGATGAGATTGAGATGGTTGAGGCTCAGGAAGGGCATGTGGTTGTTGAGCTATTGATGCTTGAACTTGGCTTGTCTGAGGCATGTAGAAGCAGTGGTAAGGATATGGCATAGGACCTTGAGGAACAAAATATGCAGGTGATGATTGAGCTTGTGATGGATGACCAGAACTGGTGGAATGTTGCCCTTTATTTTGTGAGCTATTGCTTGGGAAGGTCACAAAGGGTGCAGATGAGTTAGATCCAGATGATCTACACTCTCTTGCAAAGTGTCCAAGCCTATAGCACTTGTGACACCTCAACTTGCTCTTGTCAAAACCTACTTTGGTTTTGCCAGAGAGTCCTGGGAATTTCCTACCAGTTCTTTTGTAAAACTTTTGAGATCTGATATTTATCATTGCCATTTGGCTCAAAATATCCATCTCTTCCAGATCATCATCCGGAATTCCTTTCAAGTCCTCCATCAAAAAGCACATATTATCACTGCTACCACCTGAATTACAATCCACACCAACAAAAGCATGTTCTCCATAGTTTGTAAAGAAATCAATATACTCATCATATGAACCTTCTGATGCAGCATACTCTGACTCCTGACCAACCAAGGTAGTGTTACCTGGTACAAAGTCATCAGTGAGATTTCCAGATGAAGACAACTTCCTTTTCTGTTATATCTCTCTTTCAAATGTCAACAGTTTCCCATGATGTTGGGTAAGAGATAGAGTGTCCAGATTTGCACTGGAGCGTAGGACAATAGTGTATATGTCCCATCTCTCAGGCAGGGATTTGAGGAATCAGTTGTTCATCTGGCTGTTTGTATATTCTTGTTTGACCATTTTCAGCTTAGAAATCAAACAGGAAAATCGCTCAAACTGTTGAGTCAGAGACTCAACCTTCCTATGAGAGAATGTCTCATATTGCTGGGCAAGGATTTCCCTAGTATTTGCCAAGACCTCATTAGTTCCTCCAAATTGTTCTTTCAAATCAACCCAGAGGTCATGAGCAGTTTCATGATGCATAAGCCCTGAATAGATTTCATTAGGCAGTGCCATGGCCAGAATTCCATGGGCTTTAGCATCAATTTCAAACCGCTTTAGATCTTCATCCGAATACTGATCAGGTTTCTTCGGAACCCTCTCATTTGATTCCGGAAGACTCACCATAGGCTTGTATGGTCCATGCACCACAAATTTCCAACATCCTGCGCTGTTGATAGACAGGTGATGGAGCATACGTCGTTGCCATATATTATACTCACTCCTAACAAGCATCGGAGGCTTTGTTGAGGAGCCAGTATTGTGAGGATCATTGGTTGGTGTCGCCATTTCACAAATTCAAGCAAATTCAAAGTAATTTCAACAAATCTAGCTCAAAACCACGTAGAACCTCAAATTAATTGACCAGAAGCAACAGAAACTCAAACTCTATAACCAATTCTTGCAAATTTGCTAATTCGATCAAACGTAGATATCAAAAGAGCAGTTTCAATGATCAATTGTTAAATCGATCAATGATTAACCAGCTCTGATACCATTTGAAAGGATCTCAGGTCTAGTTTGATTAATTAGATTTGATTCGCAGCGGAATAGTATAAGAATTAGATCAAATTCAAGCAAGAACACAAATGATATATCAATGAACAGTACAGTTATAATGAGAGAAAGTATTTCTGCAAAAAGGAATATTTCATTCAACACATGCTTCGCAATTACAAAATTAGGTCATCCTCCCTTTTATAAGGAAGGTGACGTCAGCCGATGTCACTTGATAGTGACATCTAACCGTTATTACAACAACTACTGAAAGTAAACTAAACTACTGAAGATGTCTATAACAGTTGACATCTTCTTACAAAAGCTAAGTGTAAACTAACACTATAACTACTGAAACTACAACTACTGAAGCTACAACGTCTGAAGAATAGGCTCTTTAGACGTTTTACATTAAGCAAACTACTGAAAGAAAACTACTAAAACTCAAAAAGAAAACTACTGAAAAGAAACCATCACAACTACTGAAGATTACAACTTCAGCTGTTGTGACAACCTCTGAAGACTTGATCTTCAGACTTTGTCTTCAGTAGAAGTCTTCAGACTTTGTCTTCAGTACTTGAACTTCAGATGTTGTCTTCGGTACATGTCTTCAGCTGATGTCTTCAGCTGATGAAGCCTTCTTCAGTACTTATGATGTCTTGTGGGACTTAAAGGTTTTTCTGATCAGGCTCATTGGTTCTTTTGGTCCAACAGAATGATTTATTTAAGTTTTCTACAGTTTGGGTTATATTGTAATTCTCAAAATAATAATCATTTGAACTTCAGGAGCTTAATTGAAAAATTGTTTTAAAACCCATGCCCCCTCCTGTCGACCCCTGCTTCTTCGGCTGATCTCCGGCAACCTTCGAAACCTTAATTTCGATGGAATTAACTAAATCGAACCATTTTTCTTGATCATGATCATGCTTCGAGCCCAAGACCTATCCCCAAATCGATAAACTGTGGTATTGATGTGTTCAACTAAAACTGAAATCCCATTCAAATCTTTTAAACTGTTTAATACCATTCATGATAAAATTAATCAATCAATCGAGTAAAAACGTTCATATGACTAGTACAAAGTAATAACTACTCGTAATATGTTTTAATTCTGTAATTATACTTGAATCAAAAGCGAAACTCCCAAGTCTCACATTAAACTCGTGGATATCGAAACAGTTTCAATCTAACTTATTCGGTGGCGGATCCATAAACCTTTTTTATGGGGCTCGGATAAATTTTTGATGGTCCATTAGCTATAGCAAAAACAGAAACTCTTTTTGTGCGATGGGGTCGGGTCAGTTCCATTGGCTATTTCAAATAGGCATAAATTTACTTTTGCTAATTTCCTACCGACTTGCTAATTGATTTTTTCATCACAGAGACAATTGACAATTTAAAATGGAAGGTGTGCTCCAATCACTCTCTTCCGATATGTGAGTCTGCGACGTTTTTGTCCACTACTCCATTGGTGGTTTAAGTTAAAGTATTTTTAGTGTTTTAATTTAATTGGTTATATGTTTGGCAATTGGGTAATAAAAGTTGTGCTTTAAGGTTAAGAGTATTGGCTTAATAGATATTAAATTGATGAATTAAAAACTCACAAGTTTAATATATGATCCAAAATCATGTTTTGATAAGTTTATATTTGTTACTTTTTGTTATAACGTATCGATTTATATTTGTTAAACTTTTAAATTTTAAATTTTTTAGTTTGTTGGTAATAAAAATTTTTATACCATTTTATATTTCCAAAATCATGGGGGTCACTGTCAAAATTTCTTGAGGGCAGGTCGAAAATATAACATATACACGAGTATAATTTTTTTTTCATTGGGTCGGATGAACCCCAACCATTGTGGTTGGGTCCGCCCCTGAACTTAGTTAACAGAGGGTAAATTATTGAATCGACCCCTTGAACCTCTCTTATTCATCAATTGAGTATACAATACACATTCACATCGATTTCAATTATCACTTGTATCTTGAAAATGCAACTCAGTTGAGATTCACGTTCGAAGCAGTCTAAATTAAGATTGAGTGAGGGTTAATATGCCTCATCAACTGCAGCTTCCCACGTTGTCAATTGCACCAAAACAACATCATATTTCAGAATCAACGTTTCCAATGGGTCGCACAATTCTTGTTCTTATTTTTCAATAACTAACATCAACAAGGTAAATCAATTATCCATACAAACTCGAAATCTATTCTTTAATAAAAGCCCTTCCGTTAATTTGGTTAAAAGTTTCGTTCTCATGTTTAATCTGGATTGACTTAGAATCTAGGGTTCTTAAGAATTTAAGATATTTGATTATTAATGTTTGTATGAATTTTAAAATCAAAATTATTTCATATTATGGGCCCTTAGCCCACTACATAAAACATTATCACCATTCAAAGGGACTCGGGTTTGAACAGGGTGTTCCTTGTTAAGCAAGTAATTTTTTTTAAATTAAATTTCAGAAATTACTTTTACATTATTAAATTAATATAAAAATCATTTTGTTAACTAAATTTATTCAGAGAATGTTATTTAGTTTTGAAATTTCCAAAATTTTTAACTTCATATTCTTATACCTTCTTAAAGATTTCAAATATTACAAAATTTATTTATAAGTTTAAAAACTTTATAAAAATAACTCAAAATTAGATTATTTCTAAATATCTTAAATCAATATTTTAAAAATCAGTTAAATAATTAATCATTTAATGAATTACTTCTTTTACCGAGTTTTAAATAATTAATTATTAAACTATTTATTTCTTTCTATCACACTTTACTATTCAAACTTTATTTGATAAATTATTTAATAATTCAATTTCAATAATTATTTATTATTATGTGTAATCTTAATCATTTAATTGATTTATTATATTGTATTTAGTCAAGTCCAATAAATTAATTACACTGTTTTAAAATCATTTGTGAAACCCGAGTCTAAACTGAAAATCTAGTTTTCCAAATCAATCTCGTCTATAATTATTATATTATTTTTTAATCTAAGACACCATTCCTTGTGTTGACTCGTGAGGATTTTGGTACCTATTCTAGCTAACTTTCATAATTTCATTTAATCATCAATGTTAGTGAAGGACCGGTTAAGGGAGGTCAATATAATTAGTCTCACAATTTGGAGAGTGTTAGAACACTTTAACAGTTCAAATATGAAACCGGATTTAAGAACAAGATGTAAAGAACACTAGCAAACAAGGAACATAACTCAAGAACAATATATGTGGTTTTCAAAAATGTTGTATATTAATCTCAAGTTCTTTTATAAGTGTTATATTGCATGAATTAGATACAAGACCCTGAGATACTTTAGACTACACTCTACAACCGGCTATACTTAGAAAGCCAGTTGGAACATTGAAAGATAACAAAATTAATGTAGAGTCAAAAGACAGATTTGCCTTTTGACTAGTGACTATGGCATGCCATAGCTCATATCCTAATATATTACAAAAAGGATACACGTACATAAAGTAAAAAGTTACAGACTCAAGACCTCAATGTACAGTCATAAAAACGTGGACCTTTTCACCAACTCTTGCAAGTTGGTGAGTATTTACAGTTGCAACGAAAAACGGGTCAGCTTTATGCAAAGGTACATCCACGAAAAGCATATTTTCCTCTGTCTTTGGAAAAAATCAGTCTTCACTTCATTTGGCTTCGGAATACTTTGTCCTTGAAGTTTCGGAAGACTTCATATTTTGGCTTCGGAAGATTTGGTCTTTGGCTTCGGAAGATTTTACACTTAAAATAATTTCTGTGCAAAGTGTAAAACTTCCGAAGCAACTTCTACCTTGTACTAGGTGCATGCATGCAGGAAGCCTTTAGCTGCTTTGGTTGCATTAGCCTTCTTATGTAACCTTAAAAACTCCCCCTAGGCTAATGCTACCAAAACAGAGAAGACTGTTTAGCAATTGACAGTCCTCATTAGGATCAAGACCATTCCCTTCTTTATCATTTAGCCTGGATCCTTCAGACTTTCATAATACCTTCTCATAAAATGGAGATCATGCAGAGGCAGATCAATCATGTCTTGTCAAAAGTAGACATCTTGACCACCTTGATCTCTGATGCCATACCATCTGTCTGGATTAACAGCAAAGGTTCAAGACAAAATGGGTCTTCCAGCTGCAAGAGGCTATGCTTGAGTAGGAGTTGGTTGAGCAGCCTCTTGTTGCACTTCCTCAGGATGCTCTGACTCATCCTGAGTTCTAGAAATGGATGCCATTGACTTCTTAGATACTCTCTTCATGGCCATCCTTTTCTTCCTCTTTGAAGTGTTTAACTGAGAGGGCTGGTCTTGAGTACCCGGTTGTTCTATAGTGCCTCTCTCAGTTGGGTCCTCTTCCCTCATAGGTTTAGAAGGAGAATAAGTAGAACCCTACTATGGAATAGAAGATGAAGTTGATTGATATGCAGCTGAAGGTCCACATTGAGTTGTCTGTGTTGGTTCAAACTTAACCTCAACTTTAGGAAGAACTTGGCTTGGTAGAGAATGCAAATCCACAAGCTCCCCCTTTTTAATCTTCTGCTTGATCACTCTAATATGCTCATCCATAGTGGATGGAGACATTGGACCAAGCCTCTTCCAGAGAATCCATACAGTTTCAAGAAGGTCATCATTCTCTGCTTGTCAACAGACTTCTTTTGACTTTTTTGGATGATGGCTCTTGACTTTACAGCTTCTTCCCTCATCTTTCTCTTAGCAGCCTTTTGTTTATTGATAAACTATTATTCCAGCTGCTTATGATATTAAAATTCAATATATTCATATGATTGAGGAAGAAGTGAAGATGCCTGATAGAAACCTATGGCACTCAGGTAGTTGATCATGTTTTATGCCACAACCTCTCTCTCAGGGCTTTCATGAACTGGGGAGAGAGTAAGAGTGTGTTTGTACAACCTTTTTTGCCTTCTTTCTTCTTTAACTTTGATGAGCAGTTCTGCATCCTCTGCCTCTTTCTTCTCCTTTATTAGCTCTAAGTCTGCCAGTTCATTTAGCTCTTCTAAGGGAAGAGAGATGAGTTCATCAATATTGTAGTTCTTGGTTCCTAAGTAGTTCAATCTAGCAACCCTTAACTTATCATCTTGTGCATTTGGCCTGGGGGTTGTCCTTATTACAGCTTCCATGAAGCCTGAGGAACCAGTTGAACTCTCTCCCCTTAGCTTCCTCTTTCTCCCTCTTTTCACCTTCTCAATCTTCTTAGGAGTCATTTTTCTCTTCCCTTTGTCACTCACAGGCCTTGGTGACACAGGGTGGAGAGAGCTTTGGCCTTCATTGCCTGATTTAGTAGTCAGGCTCTGGCCAGAGAGAGGTTGTGAAGCACCTCCACCAATCGGTGCCTAACTATGGGTACATGAAGTTGAAGTGGTAGTTTCTATGACAATACTCACAGGTTCAGTCACTAGGCCTTCAGTCAAGGTTTCCCCTTCGAAGCTAATCTTAGGGTCCACCTCAACGTCTAGTTGACCAATGACATTGCCTGCTTGTATTTGTCTTCTTCTTTGTCTGAGTTCTTCAATAATCCTGTCTTGAATTCTATCAGCTAAAATGTCATCCTGCCTATGTTAAGTTGGGTTGGAAAATGGCATATTGACTACAGAAAGACTGTCATAGAAGTTTAAGGCCTGAAAGTTGAAGACCTCTTGTTGTACTTGAAATTTATACAATATTAGGGCTCTTCTATCAGCATCATGCCACCACCCATCTATTTCATTTGTAGCTCCATAGGGTGGGGATGACATCGACCTTGGTATACCCTCTTCAAATAAACTTTGTATGAGAGAGTCCACATCAGTGTTAACTTGAGGAAGTTACTGAGTATGGACAATTACAAGTGAGGGTGGTGAGTCCTTAATGTCCATACTCTGAGAAGGACTCCAAGGTTCTATGATTGTGATAACTTCCTCCCCCTTTTTGGTAGCATCACCCACTTGCATAGGTGAGCGGGAGGTTAAGTATATCACATCCTCAGTTTCTGGTGTTCCTGGTTGAGTCATCTTGAAGGGTCTCCTAGCTAGTTGTTCCTTGAGATCAGAGATCTCAAGTTGCTCATCATTAACCCTTCTTTACAAGGTAGTCACTTGAGATTCGAAGTGACTGACCTTGGAGACTAAATAAGTGCATGTTTTGGTCAGTTTGTGCACCTTTAGTCTAAGGTTCCACTCATCTTCAGTAGAAGAATCACTGGGGGATGAGAGAATTAGACCTAAGTATTCTTCCTCGTCACCAGCCTGTTGTTCTTGGCTAGTGGATTTCCCCTGCTCACTGATATCTTTAGTTGAAGTGTCAATGGGCTGTGGTTGAGGTCTTAATGATGTAATTACTTGCAGAAGTGAAGGCCTCTTCCATATGGATCTCTTGAACATGTTAATAGAGATCCACCTCAGTAGTAGGTGGATGATGTTGGCTAGATATGGGAGAAGCAGGAGCACTCATCTCTCTTTGAGTAGGGAAAGAGAAGAGAGACTCATTGTACTCACTGAGTGCCATATCCTTATCATCATAGAATTCTAGGCTGGGTATTGGCTGGTTTAGATCAAGAGGCTGGGGATAGTAACTTTCCCCTAAAGGTTGTTCACTAGAGTGTTAAGACTCTGAGTGAAGGCTTAAGGCTTATTGGGTTGTGAGCTTATCAGTTTGAGCATGAGGAGCCTCATGACTGATTATTTATGAGATGGGAGTGGTTTGCTCCTCGGGGAAAGTGGGAGCTCGAGTTTCCGCTTCCTCCTGTATGGGTAGTGAAATGGGGGCCTACAAAAGTTGAATAACTTGTTCAGGGTTAAAGTAGAAGGTATGGGTCCAACACTAGCTGGTGCTGCTAGGTTGTCACCTTGAGGCATGAGCTCTAACATTTTCGGGACCAGGGCTATTTCTACCCCTGAGAAGCCCACAGTAGGCTTTCTTATAGTCTTGAAGATGTCGAGCTTCATCTGTCCTAATTTTAGAATATTATATGTTCCCATTAACTGTGAGCCCAGTTCACAGTTGAGAATGTGTTGCATATATCTAGGGAACATATAATATTCTAAGGAGTCCAAGTTTGCAAGTAAATTAGTGTACATAAATTCTGAATACCTGAACTTGACCCCATGAACCATCCCATGGACTATGAAAGAGAGGTCTTCGGGAATTTGTTCCCATCCCTCATGTTTGTTAGACAAGTTATGGATAATGATATGGAGGAGGTACTTCCACTAAGAGGAAACCTTCCGTTTCTTGAATGTTCTGACTGAGAAGTCACCTTCATAGCCCATATGCTCAAAGGATTGGTTAGCAGATTTTGGGACGGACAATTCACCTTCTGTGTCATCCAGTTGTAGATTAGAGTTTATGGAAGCTGGAGTGATGAAGATTGTCCTACCCCATATTTTGGCAGATAGTGCCTTCTCCCCATCCATGGTGACCTCTTTGCAGGTCCTCAAAAATTCCAAAAGTTGATCCTCATAGTGTGGAGGATGAATGGCGAGGAAAGTGAACTATTTTGATAGAGAAAGAAATCAACAAACCTCTGAGAAACTTGGATCTTTCTCATAGTTCAATAGAGTAACTTGATTGTGTTGCCTATGAAGATGCATGGAAAAATCAGGTTGGTTTCTGCGGTCAATGTGGCAATTTGAGGTAGCTTTGAGGTGAAGAAAGATAAGAACAAAGGCGGTGAATGGGAATTTAGGTTTAGAGAATTTGTAGATGAAAAAGATAATGAAAGAAGGGAGAACCATTATGTATATTTATATAAAATGGACTTTAGACAAAGTTAATGTAAAAGAGAAATCCGAATTTTGGTCCCACCTCTGAGAAAAGTACCCAAAAAGGCAATTTTTTTGGAAGTCGAAACTCTTCCAAAGGTAATTTATCTTTAGACTTTTGTGAAAAACTTCCGAAGCCAAATTTTGACTTCAGAAGATATCCTTTTGCTTCGGAAGAAAAATTACCTGAAGTATTTTCTCTTCTGACGAATATTTGGTTTCAGTAGATATTAGAACTTGGAGTTTATTCTTAAGGAGAATAAATTTTCCAAGACATAATTGCTTTTGGAAGAAATTTATTCTTCAAATGCATATAAGTACTTAGAATCATATTCTGGCTTCAGAAGAAATATCAGCATTTTTTAAGAAGGTAAATTTCTTATAAGTAGTTATTTGATTTGAAGACTTAACATTCTTCCAAAGGCAATGTTAACGTCATCCAAGAGAAAATATATTTAAGATTTTTCAAAATTCTAAGGAATATCATTTGAAAAATATTTTCTCCCTAGATAAACTGGGCTTATCTAGATGATTGTCTAGAAAACTTAGGACAGACAATTCCTTTTTGAAACAATATTGATTAAGTTTTAAGAAAATCTGCTCAAGGTTAATCATCACAATAGCTGAAATAAGATATTTAAATCTCTGTTCATCAAAAGCCTTTATGAACAGGTTAGCATATTGTTCATTTGTGTTAACCTTGACTAGTTTTATCAATCCTTTATCATAATTATCTCTAATTAGATGATGCCTGATGTTGTTGTGTTTTGTCCTTGAGTGCTGGATACGATTCTCTGTAATAAAGATAGCACTATTATTGTTTATATGGATGGGAGTCTCTTTGAAGTTGTATCCAAAGTCCAACATCTAATTCTGAATCCAAAGCACTTGAGCACAGTAGCTTGCAGCAGTAATGTATTCAGCTTCAGTAGTTGATGCAGATACACAAGATTGTTTCTTACATTGCCATGAGACTATCCTTCCACCAAGAATTGACATCCCCCAGATGTGGACTTTGTAGTCATGTTGCAGCCACCATAGTCACTATCTGTATAGGCATATAGATTAAAGTTAGAATTCTTTGGATACTAAAAGCCTAGCTTAGGGGCACCTTTGAGATATCTAAGTATTCTTTTGATAGCAACCATGTGTGACATCTTGGGGTTGGCTTGAAATCTTGCACATATGCATGTAGCAAACATAATATCTGGCATGCTGGCTGTAAGATACATGAAAGACCCAATCATAGCCTTGTAAAGATATTCATCTACACACTCCCCCTCAAGATCAGGTACAAGGGAGTAGTTTCTGGCTATGGGTGTCTTTGCAACCTTACATTCAATCATGTTGAATCTTGTAAGTATATCATTGACATACTTTGACTGACTTATGAAGATGCCGTTGTCAACTTGCTTTATTTGAATTCCTATAAAGAAATTGAGTTCCCCCATGGCATTCATTTCATCAGCTTCTTAAAGTCTTTGTAGAGCTTTGGATTATTTGACCCAAAGATAATGTCATTTAAATATACTTGAACCAACATCAAGTCATTCCCTATTCATTTGATGAAGAGAGTTCCATATATAGTACCCCTCTTGTAACCATACTGACACAGATACTGAGATAGTGTCTCATACCACTTCCTTGGAGCTTGGTGTAGACCATAAAGAGTTTTATCAAGCTTGCAGACATAATCAGGATGATCTGGGTCTGAAAATCCAGGTGGTTATCTGACATACACCTCTTTAACAATCACCCCATAATCAGGATAATCAGGATGCACACTAGACATCAAGTTGGTAGATCTTAAAGTCCATGGATGCAGCAAATACCAGGAATATCCTAATAGCTTCAAGTCTTGCTACAACAGCAAAGACATTGGTGTAATCAATTCCTTCCTCTTATGTCTACCCTTGAACAACATGTCTTGCCTTATTCTTGATGACAAGTCCTCTATCATATTTCTTATTCCTAAATACCCACTTGGATCCTATGATAGTATTCCCTTGAGGAAGAGGGCATAGGCTTCAAAAATTTTGTTTTTTGAATTGAGGCAGCTCCTCTTGCATTGCTTCAACCCAACTTCCATCCTTTAAAACCTCATCAACTTTCTTTGGCTCTATCTGTGACAAGAAACAAGAATATAGAAAAATATTTTTGTCATGGTTTATCCTCTTTCCCTCACCCTCTTTTCATCATCTCTAATGATGTTTGTGGTGGGGTGTGTCTTGTGGATCCTAAGTTGAGGGATCACAGTAAGTTGATTAGACAGAACTAGATTTGAGAAGTTTAGATCTAGAAATGAAGTGTCTCCCACCACATTAGCACACTTATCAAGAGAAGCTTGATCCAATGAGTATGTGACATCATTGATGTTGTCTTCAATGGAGTGGTTATCAGCATCAAGAAATTCTTGATCACTGTCACCACCACCATATCCTCCTACATTTGAAGCTCCTTCATTTATGTTTTATGCTTATGAGATAGAATTTTCAGGCACTTCAGATGTATCAGTTTGATTTGTCATTATTGTGATGGTAGGAACTTCAATTGCAGAATTAGTTACCACTGGAGGTGAAGTAGTAGTCTTTTGGTCTTCTCAGCTCAAATCTTAGGTCAGGATCTTCTGTTGATGTGATACTTGTAGATCCTAAAACATCTTTACAATATTTATTAAAACAGTTGGTAACTAAATCAAAATCAAATAGCTAGTCAGGACCAGAGCCATTCACATAGGGAGTGTGCTCATTGAAGATCATATTGGCTAATTCTTTAACTATTCTAGTTTTTAGATTGTATACTCTAAAGCCTTAGCTTGGGAAGAGTATCCAATAAAGTGTCCATCATCTGATTTCTTAACAAACTTTGCTACTTGATCTTTGGTATTCAAGATGGTGTAGGGACATCCAAATGATCTGAGAAAACCAATGAAAGTTCTTCTTTTGCGCCACAGTTCATAAGGAGTCTGTGACATCCATCACTTCAAGGTCCGTCATTTAACGTGAAATTGCTTTAACTATCCTTAGAACATTCATTCCTCACCTTCATAGACTATTTGTGAGGATATCATGTTTAGTCTATTATCCTTTTCAGTGATGTTATCAATAATTATATCCATATCATTTAAAACGCTTATGAATAGCACTGACAACATCACTAGCTATATTATGTGAAATGCTACAAACAACCTTAAACACATCATTATAATCGGTATAACGCGCGTTTTTACGTCGTTTTCTACCTAAATGAAATTGGGGACACGGGGCTTAAGTGCAGGGACTAAACTTGACAATGGCCAAACTGGGGCTGGGTATAAATACCCATCCACCAGCCCAACACTTCACCATCTTCAGCATCTGCTCTCTTCTTCCTCTTCTACGTTTCTTCTTCTTCTTCTTCAACCTGGCACCAAAATTGCCCCGATTTGTCTCGTTTTCGTCGACTAGACCTCGGTTACAGCTTAGACATCACGTTTCAAGCAGGTAGACGACCACGGTTGTCCATTTTTGCTTAATTTACAGCTGCGATATTCTAGGGTTACGGGTGCTCGGGTTCATCAGAGCACATGAGGTCGTGTGGGCTTGTGTGTTGCGTTTCTGAGTGTGCATCTTGTTTAGACATGTTAGAATAGGTATTCTTGAGGTTCTTGGCGTGTGAAACCCGTTCTCGGAGCAGCTGGACGCTGCTCGAGGTCTCAGCAGTCGCGACCTGCTGTACAGGGCGACTGGGTCTTTCGGCCGACTGAGCCGTGCGACTGGGGTGAGTCGTGCGACTGAGTTATGCGTCTGAGTCCATTGTGCGACTGAGTGGTGCGACTGGGGTGAGTCGTATGACTGAGTCATGCGCCTAGATGTGTACGATTGAATGTGTATGCGACTGAGTCTATGCGTCTGAGTCTATCGTGAGACTAAATGGTGCGACTGGCATGAGTCGTACGACTGAGTCATGCTCCTGGATGTGTGCGATTGAATGTGTGTGCGATTGAGTCCATGCGAGTGAATGTGTGTGCGATTGTGATTGAGTCGCACGAATGAAAGGCCAGTCGTATGAATGAAGGTTCAATCGCACGAGTGAAGTTGATTCGTGCGACTGAAGGTCCATTCGTGCGAATGGAGGATTGATTCGTGTGTCCGATCCTGTTGTGTGAATGATGATGTGTGTGTGTGTGTGAATTCCCCTTTCTGGAGGTCTTATGATGATAAGGTAACATCAATAAGAGTGTCATAGCTTGACCACAAAGATTAAAGTCAACGCTATCAACAGGCACAAACTATTTCCATACAAAATAACCTAACCTTTTACAACTACCGACAATCCATTTGGGACTATTCTTAGTACTTGGACCTATATAAGGTCTGATATGTGTTGCCTGCTTGTGTGTGTGCTACCCACGACCGAACCGAAACTGCCCGAACCTATTAAACGTCATCTTATGCTTTATGATCATTATTAATGCTTGTCATTAACTGTCAATAGGTGTTTGACGGTTCATAGCATCTTACCCTTGGAATCTACCACCATTGGAACCTATCTTCTATACTATGAGTTTCGTGGCCCCTTTTTACTCTTATAAAACCTTTTTAAATATTTTCAACTTGGGGAAAAGAATGCTCACCTACTTAACTTGTTTTCAAGCACCTTCCTTGGTGGAAGTGGCTGCTACTTCTATGAGTATCTTACCTTGTTTGTCTTGTTGATTGATGATATATGAACTTGAACTACATGCTATGTTACCACTGTGTATGTCACTTAGTGGTATCATAATACTATGTGCGACTATTTGATATTATGTGTTGATTGACCCTACCCGTGATGCTATTGTTGTTGGATGCCTCGGCCGTGTGGGACTTCTGTGTGGGACTTCTATGTGGAACTTCTGTGTGGATCTTCTATGTGGATCTTTCAGTACAACCATTAATCCCGGTATTGGGACCTAAGGACTGGTTTGGTTGTAACCTATACGTATGCGCTGTGTGGATCTTGCTACGTCATGTGAAACTCATAGGATGCTTACTACTTGTTGGATGCTTTACTACTTGTTGGATAATGCTACTTGTTTGGTGATACTATTTGGCCACCAATTTCCGTGTGGAACCGATGATTAGGTTTGGCTGTAGTCATTTATAACTGGTAAAACCGCCTACGCATAAGTGTAGTTGCGGTAGTTTTTATTAAACCTACTTACTGTTTTCATCTTAACACCTTTTATTACTTAAAACCTGCGAAGCTCACCTACAATTATGTTGACCGTTTTGAGCATCTCTTTTTAGGTAATCAAGGTAATTGAAGTTCTAGGAATGCTGCCTTTAGAGGAGACCCTAGGATGCATTTTGGAGGAATTAGCATCTTGTTAAACATTGATACTTTTGGAACATTTTGTTTGCTTAAGCTTGAACATTGCATACTTGTTCCCGGGTTGTGGGAATTTACACTACAAGTTAACATCAATGTTTACGAGATCATCTTATGTTTATGCTTATGGCTATGCTGTCGTGAACATTGATTATACACGACACAAGTCTCTATTTGTGCCGGGTGTCGTCATGACACGCTATGTCATCAATTACATATATATTGCATCTCTATTGTTAACCATGTATTATGATGATCCCATCTAGCTCGCATCCCCGTGTTTCCGCTATCAGCGGGGGTGTGACAGACTGGTATCAGAGCCATTGGTTATAGAGAATTAGGCAATTACACTTGACCTAGACTATTACCTAGGAACCTTCATGTAGAATGTATGCTAGGACTGGCTTGCATCTAATATTACATGTATGTTCCTCTACGCTTGTTTCTTGTCACTATACCTGATGCTATGCATATGTGCTTGCTATCTGATCATCCTGAGGAAGACACTATTACTCTTAGTCTTTCTCCATGGGATACCCTTATACTGGAACCTTACGTTGTATGCGCATAACATCATATCATTAGGTCGAGATACCTAAACAGAAGGGAACATCGGTGATCACATGTAGCGTCGATCTCGGATACTAAATCCGACCCTAACATGGTTATGCCTGAAATCCTGAAAGTGTGAAGGATAGGCAGCTATCATCAGACATATGTGCTTATGTGCTTAGAGTTACTTGCTATTACATACTACTATTGGAATACTATTGGCTCAGGGACATGAGGACATTACCTAATTTGTGCTTGATGAATGTGGATAATACTATGATGTTAACTTGGAGTAAGTGAAGCTAAGGGTGACCATGCAAGGCAAATTACCATTACGGGTGCACACGTAATTGCAATTCGCCGTGCATGAGAAGTCTGGCTAATCATACCATGAGGTAACGATCATGAGTATTAATAGATTTCTATTCTATACCCTAAGGTGCTAGGATCATAATTCTAGTAAGACCTTATTAAGGGTAACGTAACATTACTAACACCTACTATTACCTAAGTCCTGTCCTACTTAGAGCCTTCATGGTATTTCCAATCATGACATTGATCTTATTCTTTATGAGACATTCCTCCATTTAGCCTCTCAGTAACTAAGGAACTGATTGAATGCTTAAAATGAAAGTGGACTACAGGAAATATAGAGGAGTGATGACACCCTCTACACATACACTACATTATTTTATGGGATGATGCTAAGGAAAATTAGGATGTCGCGTAACCGGTTTAAGTGTCATTCAAGGTGTATCGTGGATGTGGTGGGAACGCTACGGGGAACCCTATATATAAGCATCACCGGTGTACTAAGAATGTGCTTAAACTGGGCTACGTGATGATCTTGATGGACCGAATCATGGGTTATTGGAACTTGATGAGTGGAATCATACGTGTATCTTAGAAGTGACTAAAGTTTACATGTTTGTACCTTTCTATGATTAGAAGATGCCGCCTCGAAGAGTCACATGTGGTACCAACCAAGATGGTGAGACCCCACAAGGCAGAGGTAGGGGTAGATCACCAAGAACAGGTGGCGCCCCAGCTGGCGACAACCAGGGAACTGAAAACCCTGATATAGCTGCTATGATCGCTCAGCAGCTAGCCGCACTGATTCCAACTATAGTGACTCAAGTGAGCGACACTCTTCTGAATCATCAATTCCACAGGAGTAATGATAGTAATGATCAGTATAACCCAGGAACAGAGAAGAGAAAGGAGGTTGGGGAAACGAGCTGGTCTAACGCCGGAAGGTTTGATAAAAAGGCCAAGACAACCCAAAATTTTGGGGCTGTGACTCAGGGAAAGAAAGAATATGCTGGACCACACCCCAAATGTGACAGGTGCAACCTTCATCACCCCCCAGCAATGCCGTGTCGGGCGTGTGCGAACTGTAGGCGCCCGGGGCACCTAGCGAGAGATTGTAGAGTTGTATCGAACCTGGTGACACTCGTCAATACGGCTAACCCCACCGGGAATGCCAGGGCTTGTTATGAGTGTGGAGGTCTTGGTCACTACCGGAACATGTGCCCCAGACTGAATAGGGCACCGGGTCAACAAGGAAATAACCAGCAGTAAGTGATGGCCATAGCTGGCAACCCAGGCCAAGGGAATCAAAGAAGTGCTGCCAGAGGACGTGCATTCGTTATCGGAGCAAATGACGCCCGTCAGGACCCGAATGTTGATACAGGTACGTATTTGCTCAACCACCCCTTCGCCTTCAAATTGTTTGGTACTGGAGCAGACAATACTTTCATATCTTCTGACTTTGTACACACGCTTGCCTTGAACCCTAGTAGACTAGAGACTAGCTTCTCTGTAGAAATGGCCAACGGTAGAGTGTACAAGCAGGTGAGATTTTTTAGAGAGTGCTCCAGGATATTGGAGAACCATGCCTCCGACATAGACATAATACCTGTCGAGTTGGGGAGCTTCGATGTGATTGTGGGAATGGATTGGTTGTCGAAGCACGGAGCCGAGATTGTTGGTCGGGAGAAAGTAGTACGAATCCCCATGCCAAACGGGGAGGTACTCAAGATAAAAGGAGAACGACCGGGAAGAACTCTAAAGCTTATCATTTGCATGAAGACGCGACGATGTTTACGAAAGCAGTGTTACGCATCTCGGGCCTGTGTAATGGAAAAGAAAGAAGAAGGCAACAAGTTGGTAGATATTCCTATAGTACGAGATCTTCCAGGAGTATTTCCTGATGACTTGTCGGGATTGCCTCCTCCACGACAGGTGGAAATTTCGTATCGAGTTAGTTCCTGGAGCTACGCCGGTAGCAAAAGCACCGTATCGGTTAGCGCCGTCTGAAATACAAGAATTATCTAGCCAATTACAGGAACTACTGGAGAAGGGTTTTATTCAACCGAGCCATTCGCCATGGGGAGCACCGGTCCTATTTGTCAAAAAGAAAGACGGGTCGTTCTGCATGTGCATCGATTTTCGCGAGTTAAACAAGTTGACTGTGAAGAATCGGTACCCTTTACCCAGAATCGATGATTTATTTGACCATTTACAAGGAGCTTCATATTTCTCCAAGATTGATCTCCGTTCTGGATATCATCAACTGAGAGTTTTGAGGATGACATACCGAAAACAACATTCAGGACTCGTTATAGGCATTATGAGTTCTTAGTCATGCCGTTCGGACTGACTAATGAACCAGCTGTGTTCATGGACCTGATGAACCGAGTATGCAAACCTTACTTGGATAAGTTTGTGATTGTGTTCATCAACGATATACTTATATATTCTCGATCGAAAGAAGACTCCGAGGAACAACTTCGGGCCATACTGAGCCTATTGCAAGAAGAGACACTTTACGCCAAGTACTCGAAGTGCGAGTTTTGGCTTCGAAAAGTGAGGTTTCTGGGTCAGGTGGTTAACGAAAGTGGGATTCATGTAGATCCCGGAAAGATTGAAGCAGGGAAGAACTGGGATGCACCCCAGACACCTTTGGAGATACGACAATTCTTAGGTTTGGCCGGATACTATCGTCGCTTCATTGCAAATTTCTCAAAGGTTGCCAAACCGTTAACCTTGATGACTCAGAAAGACAAGAAATTTGATTGGGGAAAGCAAATGTGGTGGCTGAAGCCCTAAGTCGTAAAGAGCGCGTGGAACCACTACGTGCTCGAGCTTTGGGATTGACTATTCAGACGAACTTGAAAGCTCAGATCCAACTTGCACAAAGGGAAGCATTGAAAGAAGAAAACCTCGCGAGAGAAGAGTTCTGAGGGTTAGACAAATAGACGAATTGCAAGGATGATGGCATACAGTACTTCATGGATCGCATATGGGTACCCAAATGGAGAGATGTTCGTACCCTGATCATGGAGGAAGCGCACAAGACACGATATTCTGTTCATCCTGGTGCAGTATGTATCACGATCTTAAGGATCTATACTGGTGGCCAGGCATGAAGAGAGACAGTGCTATGTATGTAAGTTGATGCTTGACGTGCTCGAAAGTTAAGGCTGAACATCAAAAACCATCAGGATTATTGCAACAACCGGAAATTCCCGAGTGAAAATGGGAGAACATAGCCATGGATTTTATTACTAAACTCCCGAGAACGCCTAGCGGACACGACTCGATATGGGTCGTGGTGGATCGAATGACAAAATCCGCTCACTTCTTGCCCATTCGTGAAGACTATAAAATGGATAATCTGGCAAGGTTGTACATCAAAGAGGTCGTGACACGGCACGAGGTACCGGTGTCAATCATATCCGACAGAGACAGTCGAATTACTTCACGATTTTGGCAGACGTTACAGAAAGCGATGGGCACTCGATTAGATATGAGTACCGCCTATCACCCACAAACAGATGACTAAAGTGGACGAACCATACAAACATTGGAAGATATGCTCAGAGCTTGTGTAAATCGATTTTGGTGGCAGCTGGGACACTCATTTACCATTGATTGAGTTCTCCTACAACAACAGCAATCATACAAGCATTGGATGCGCACCATTTGAAGCATTGTACGGGAGGAAATGTAGATCCCCAGTTAGTTGGGCTGAAGTTGGTGAGAGCCAGCTTACGGGCCCAGAGATCATTCAAGAGACAACTGACAAGATTTTTTTTTCAAATCCAAGACAGACTAAAAGCTGCAAAAGATCGCTAAAGAGCTATGCCGACAACCGTCGGAAGCCTCTAGAATTCAATGTTGGAGATCATGTACTACTCAAAGTCTCTCCCCGGAAGGGAATTGTACGATTTGGAAAGAAAGGGAAGTTAGCCCCTCGATACATAGGACCATTCGAGATTACAGAAAGAATCGGCCCGGTGGCTTACTGATTGAGGTTGCCACAAGAACTCAGTGGTGTACATGATACTTTTCACATGTCGAACCTCAAGAAGTGTTTGGCCGACGAGTCCTTACACATACCCATTGAGGAAATCAATACCAACGAAAAGCTTCATTTCATTAAGGAACCTATAGAGGTCATGGACCGAAAGGTCAAACGCTTGAGACGCAGCAAAATACCGATCGTTCGCGTGAGATGGAACTCCAAACGGGGACCGGAATTCATGTTGGAACGAGAGGATCGGGTGAAGCTCAAGTATCCACGTCTATTCGAGGATGACGCGCTTGGACCTAGCACCAGTTGAATTTCAGGATGAAATTCTCTCAACTGGGGGATACTGTGACATCCTTCACTTCAAGGTCCGTCATTTAACATGAAATTGCATTAACTATCCTTAGAACATTCATTCCTCACCTTCATAGACTATTTGTGAGGATATCATGTTTAGTCTAATATCCGTTTAAGTGATGTTATCAATAATTATATCCATATCATTTAAAACGCTTATGAATAGCACCGACAACATCACTAGCTATATTATGTGAAATGCTACAAACAACCTTAAACACATCATTATAATCGGTATAATGCGCGTTTTTACGTCGTTATCTACCAAAATGAAATTGGGGACACGGGGCTTAAGTACAGGGACTAAACTTGACAATGGCCAAACTGGGGCTGGGTATAAATACCCATCCACCAGCCCAACACTTCACCATCTTCACCATCTGCTCTCTTCTTCCTCTTCTACGCTTCTTCTTCTTCTTCTTCAACCTAGCACCAAAATTGCCCCGATTTGTCTTGTTTTCGTCGGCTAGACCTCGGTTACAGCTTAGACATAACGTTTCAAGCAGGTAGACGACCACGGTTGTCCATTTTTGCTTAATTTACAGCTGCGATTTTCTAGGGTTTCGGGTGCTCGGGTTCATCAGAGCACATGAGGTCGTGTGGGCTTGTGTGTTGCGTTTCTGAGTGTGCATCTTGTTTAGACATGTTAGAATAGGTATTCTAGAGGTTCTTGGCGTGTGAAGCTCATGCTCGGAGCAGCTGGACGCTGCTCGAGGTCTCAGCAGTCGCGACCTGCTGTACAGGGCGACTGGGTCTTTCGGCCGACTGAGCCGTGTGACTGGGGTGAGTCGTGCGACTGAGTTATGCGTCTGAGTCCATCGTGCGACTGAGTGGTGCGACTGGGGTGAGTCGTATGACTGAGCCATGCGCCTGGGTATGTACGATTGAATGTGTATGCGACTGAGTCTATGCGTCTGAGTCTATCGTGAGACTGAGTGGTGCGACTGGGGTGAGTCGTACGACTGAGTCATGCGCCTGGATGTGTGCGATTGAATGTGTGTATGATTGAGTCCATGCGAGTGAATGTGTGTGCGATTGTGATTGAGTCGCACGAATGAAAGGCCAGTCGTACGAATGAAGGTTCAATCGCACGAGTGAAGTTGATTCGTGCGACTGAAGGTCCATTCGTACGAATGGAGGATTGATTCATGTGTCCGATCCTGTTGTGTGAGTGATGATGTGTGTGTGTGTGTGAATTCCCCTTTCTGGAGGTCTTATGATGATAAGGTAACATCAATAAGAGTGTCATAGCTTGACCACAAAGATTAAAGTCAACGCTATCAACAGGCACAAACTATTTCCATACAAAATAACCTAACCTTTTACAACTACCGACAATCCATTTGGGACTATTCTTAGTACTTGGACCTATATAAGGTCTGATATGTGTATGCCTGCTTGTGTGTGTGCTACCCACGACCGAACCGAAACTGCCCGAACCTATTAAACATCATCCTATGCTTTATGATCATTATTAATGCTTGTCATTAACTGTCAATAGGTGTTTGACGGTTCATAGCATCTTACCCTTGGAATCTACCACCATTGGAACCTATCTTCTATACTATGAGTTTCGTGGCCCCTTTTTACTCTTATAAAACCTTTTTAAATATTTTCAACTTGGGGGAAAAGAATGCTCACCTACTTAACTTGTTTTCAAGCACCTTCCTTGGTGGAAGTGGCTGCTACTTCTATGAGTATCTTACCTTGTTTGTCTTGTTGATTGATGCTATATGAACTTGAACTACATGCTATGTTACCATTGTGTATGTCACTTAGTGGTATCATAATACTATGTGCGACTATTTGATATTATGTGTTGATTGACCGTACCTGTGAATGCTATTGTTGTTGGATGCCTCGGCTGTGTGGGACTTCTGTGTGGGACTTCTGTGTGGGACTTCTGTGTGGAACTTCTGTGTGGATCTTTTGTGTGGATCTTTCAGTACAATCATTAATCCCGGTATTGGGACCTAAGGACTGGTTTGGTTGTAACCTATACGTATGCGCTGTGTGGATCTTGCTACGTCATGTGAAACTCATGGGATGCTTACTACTTGTTGGATGCTTTACTACTTGTTGGATAATGCTACTTGTTTGGTGATACTATTTGGCTGTGTGGGACTTCTGTGTGGGACTTCTGTGTGGTTCTTCTGTGTGGATCTTTCAATATAACCATTAATCCCGGTAATGGGACCTAAGGATTGGTTTGGTTATAAACTATACGTATGCGCTGTGTGGATCTTGCTAAGTCTTATTAAACTATTTACTGTTGAGAATTCTCTCTTTACAACCACTAATTTCCGTGTGGAACCGATGATTAGGTTTGGCTGTAGTCATTTATAACTGGTAAAACCGCCTACGCATAAGTGTAGTTGCGGTAGTTTTTATTAAACCTACTTACTGTTTTCATCTTAACATCTTTTATTACTTAAAACCTGCGAAGCTCACCAACAATTATATTGACCGTTTTGAGCATCTCTTTTCAGGTAATCAAGGTAATTGAAGTTTTAGGAATTCTGCCTTTAGAGGAGACCCTAGGATGCATTTTGGAGGAATTAGCATCTTGTTAAACATTGATACTTTTGGAACATTTTGTTTGCTTAAGCTTGAACATTGCATACTTGTTCCCGGGTTGTGGGAATTTACACTACAGGTTAACATCAATGTTTACGAGATCATCTTATGTTTATGTTTATGGCTATGCTGTCGTGAACATTGATTATACACGACACAAGTCTCCATTTGTGCCGGGTGTCGTCATGACACGCTATGTCATCAATTACATTTATATTGCATCTCTATTGTTAACCATGTGTTATGACGATCCCGTCTAGCTCGCATCCCCGTGTTTCCGCTATCAGCGGGGGTGTGACAGAGTCTTACCATAAGTCTTGACTACTAAAATTCTATTTGGCATATAGCAGACAATGTTAATGGTCTCTTCCTAGAGGTGATGGGCAGTTTAAAGTCAGACAACATGGTTCTAGCAGCTTCATTAAGTGCCATGTTTCTCCTCTCAGCAACACCGCTTTGTTGAGGATTCCTGGGAGCACTATATTGTCTTGTAATACCCTTTTCATCACACAATGTGTCAAGGATTTGGTTCTTGAATTCAGTTCCTTAATCATATCTTATGATCTTGTCACACCCACAAAATCCACCGATGGGGTTCTACCACGAGGCGCGTGACAAACCAGGATCTTAGACACAGTCATATCAAACAACACTATATGCGGTTTTAAAATAAGAGTTTTACTTTAAATCAAAGTAGAACAAAGTATCTTAATGTAATCAATATGAAGCATAAACTTTTGTAAATCCATAAGTAATAAATGTGCAAAATAAGGCTCCTAATGAAAAGTAGTAAATGTAAATGAACTTGCTTTCAAATGATATAGATGATGCATGAGCCTCACATATGCAACCCTAGCCTTAAGCGTGCCTGTAACCTGAAAGACTTGCTAAAATGTGTCAACACAAGGTTGGTGAGCTCACAGGTTTAAATAAGTAAATATGTTTGAGCGTTTGCTTGGTAAAAGTAAACAAAGGTATATCATAGGTATCTAGCCTATATATCGAGTTACTTAGCGTTTCAAACCGAAGCTGACTGTTTGTGAGTTGTTTTGCCGTCTTCCATTTCTTTTCACAGAACAATGACAAATGTCTAGGGTAATTAAACACCCATTCGACCTCCAGTCGAGTAAGCACGACTAACACAGGTGGGGTTTGTCAAACACAGTAGTACTACCCAAAATTTCCTCCCTATCCCATTATTAACGGTTTGAGTGTGTAAGGACTTACGTGATAATGTTTGCACTAAATTAACAAGCCATATACCAATAATACCAAAACCAGATAATATAGTTTGCATGCTTCTTCCATAGAAAGGAAAGTAAGTAAAAGCGGGGCCGTGAAGACTCATATTGGATGTGTAGGAAAACCATGAAATGTAACATCCAAAAGCTAGTCTTTACCCAACAAATGTATGTCCATGAGTGTGTGTACATAATGGTCAAACAAACCCTGTAGTATCCAAACTACGTATCTATTAATGTGTTTGAGAAATGTTTGATAAGTTTAACCAAGTTGACTTTTTTTACCAAAGTTGACCGGACTGACTCGACGACTAGTTGTTGACTCAAATAAGTAAAATCATGTTTAGTCATGCTCAAATAGCTCAAATAATGATTCATATAAAGTTTTATGCCGTAAATTTATTTTTGGAAAGTTTCTATTTTTGGAAAGCATGGCATCGTTACACATGTGCAATCCGTTTAAAGAGTACTAATCATATCACAACAACCATCTCAATTACACATGTAACGCATCCAACAATCATCCATACCAAGTTAACATAACTTAGAAACTTCATCATGCCTAAAGTTCCTAAGTTAAAAACGTAAGAACACAAGTTGCATAAATTTCATCCAAATCTCCTAACATGTTCCTATAACCATTTTAACATCAAACACATCACCATAACATGTTGTACATATAACATACTCATCACATAATAGATCATGTGTCAAAAGTTTCCATAAATAGCTAGCATGCTCATACAATGCATTTTCACCGTTTAGTTATTCCCAATCCATTCTTATCTCCTACACATCATATAACAATCATCATACCTAATCAAACATGCATAAGTCACCTTCTATGAACTAATCTACCTAAAAAGTTTCCTTTAATGGAAAGTACCCTAAAATCGAGCCAAAATCCAAAGTTCAAAACATGACTTTTCATCCATTAGCATCAACTAACATCCTAGAACCACTAATTCAATCCAGTTTCATCAAATCATATGATTTCTATAAAATCCCCAAATTAAAGTTTCCTTAATAATTAAGCCTTGGTTTTTTATCAAAACAACACAATTTCAAAAAATCAATCCGTACAAACATCATTATATTGAATACTAACACATAATCCATCATCAATTTCAATCAATTTCAAGTTTTGACTCGTTTGGATAATCTAGGGTTCATGTTCATCATGAATATCAAGGAACATGAAATCAAACATAAAACTTAGTTGAAATGCTTGGATGATGATCCCTACTACATGTTTGATGCAAGAAATGATGGAAATCACCACAAATACGCAAGAACAAGATCAAAGAAGGTGTGCTTTATGTGTGTTGGTGATTTGTTATGAAAAAACTAATAGAGAAGGGGAAGGGGATGGCCATAAGGTGATTAGGGTTGGGGGGTTGGGTTTTATTCCGTTTTTTACAAGAAAGGCCCCAATCTTTTATAAAAATCGTTTTAACGCGACATGATTGAACTTTTTCTACACCAAAACCACCAAATGCTCACATAATATCAAACAAACATTAATAAAATGAAATAATATTTATTTTTCTTATTCAAATGGATTTTTATAATAATTAGAAGTTAAAAGCTGAAACTGCATCAAAACTTGTAAATGATAGAACAATCCCAATTTTCACAAACACGCTACATAAATATTCACATTACCATATAACCATAATTTCACACCAATTATGATTGTTTGAAAACCATTTTGGCCAATCACCAACGTTCGAAGACAGATGCATGTGCGATCCGGCAATTTACCGAATTACTGTAACGAAAAACGTTCGTAAATGTTTGTGCACTAACTGACGCATTTAAGTAAACAACATTAAATACATAAATGTATGATTGGAAAACCATGTTTCTGTTGATCAAAAAATGACCTAAAAATGTCAGGTGTTATATCATCCCCTTGTTGAAAGAAATTTCGTCCTGAAACTTAGCTAACTCCGGTAAAAGATGGACGAAAATTTCCTGGTTGTCACATCATCCTCTTATTGAAGGAATTTGTAACACCCGGATACTTTCCTTGAAGCTGACGAAAGATGAAAAAGAAATAAAGTCTAAAGTCAGGGGACCAAACTCGCCAACACGAGAAAGTTGGGTAAGTGGAGATATTTGAAGGGAGAGGGCAGCCCTTACTCTCTCCCCACACTCACAACCACCAGCTATAGAGAGGAAGAAGAGAGAAAAGGGAGAAGAGAAGAGAAAGGGTTTGTTCGAGTGGATTCAAGAGGGCAAAATCATCGTGTAGCGGGTCTAAACGAAGCTCTTCCTCTTGGTGTAGTTTGTGTGAGTTCTGGGACCCCTATTTTACTCGTTTTCATTTGATTTGGGGCTGGAACACATAGTAAACCTAGTTTTTGTATGTGTGTGTGTTTGACCTATTTGGATGTGTTTGCGTGTGATGCGTTTGGAGTTTGTTTCCGGGCTTGTGTGTGCTTGAATGGTGTTGTACTATGCATTCCTAAGGTTTAGGATGGTGCATTTGGGCTTAGATTCGGTTTGGATGAGCTTGGAGGTCGAAATTGGTAGATTGGGTTCGGGATAAACTGCATTCTGCATCAGCTAGGGCTAGGGGACCGACTGGAGGCCATACAGCCGATTGAAGTGCGATTGGAGTTCATTCGCACGACTGAGGTTCAGTTGCACGACTAGAGGGCCAGTCGTGTGGGGGGTCATGCGACTGAGAGCCCAGTCGCATAAGTACTCATCCGCATTAAGTTCATCCGCATAAGGTCCATTCGTATACGGTCCATTCGCATAGTGTTCAACCACATGAGGTCCATTCGACTAGAGGGCCAGTCGTGTGGGGAGTCATGCGACTGAGAGCCCAGTCGCATAAGTACTCATCCGCATTAAGTTCATCCGCATAAGGTCCATTCTCATAAGGTCCATTCGCATAGTGTTCAACCACATGAGGTCCATTCGCACGATTGGGTGTTCATCGCATTGGTGTTCATCCGTATTAGTCCATTCGCATGATGTTCAGTCGCCTAGTGGCCATGCGACTGAAGGGTGTCCATACGCCCAAAGGGGGCTGGTGTACCCGAGGAAAAGCATAGTTAATTTCTGACTTTCTGGGGAAGGTGCAGATGTAAGTTTTGACGTGGAAGCTCCCGTAGGTACCTGTAAGATGACCATTGAAGTCTTAGAGGGTAGATTGGGCATGATGATGTTGCATGTTTATGCATGATATATGTTACTGTATGATGATGCTACCTGTGTATGATGAAGTTCCTTATTATAATGTATGTTTATCTTTCCCGTGGCTTTACATGTTATGTTAAAGAATGAAATGAAATGTGACAACCCGAAAAAAAAAATTTCGTTAACTTAAAATATATATATATATATATATAATGATAATATTATCACTATCAATAATAACATTAATTATAATAATACTAATAATAATAATAATAGTAATAATAATAATAATAATAATAATAATAATAATAATAATAATAATAATAATAATAATAATAATAAGAATAATATAATAATAATAATAATAATAATAATAATAATAATAATGAAGTACAGGGGGTAGTTTTGTCATTTATCAAACTTCAAAAAAAAGTTAATAACATAAAATAATAAGATTTAAACCGCAGGGACTATTGTGTAACTTTCAAATTTTCAAAACAAACCCCCCTTCCCCCCCGTTTTCCCGGTCACCGCCGGCACTAACTCCGGCAACAATTCCGGCAACAATTCCGGCAACCCCAAACGCCAAAATTAAATCATTTTTCGATCAAATTAAACACCCCGACACATTCTAGTGCATGATTCGAACTCGTGGGCCACCTTAATTTGAATAATCGAGTCATCTACCCACCGAACCCACTATCGACCGAAAGTTCGGCCGACCACCCACTTAATCGAGCACTAAAACTAAATAATAATCGAAAGAATTCTGCACTAACGAACTATGAACCATTTATAATCATCCTTTGAGTTTGATTTCATCTGAAACCATCGAAACACCACCATCGATCAACCATCTTCTCCGCGACCTGCAACTTGGTCGAACACCACCTTCGGGACTTCGAGACCTGAAATTAAATGAGGGCTTTTGATCTCGGAGTGTACTAGAAGCTTTCTGCCCAATTAATTGGATAATTATCTGCTTTTGCACATCGAACGAAATTGGGTTGGCCGCGACTTGTTCCCTTACCTATTCATTATCAATCGAACTTCAAAACAGGTAATTGATTGCACCCATACATTCGGTTTTACATAAGGAATCATAGCCCTAAACTTAATTCGATTAACAACAACAATTTGGTGTTCAATTTGGCTTCGATTCGATTTAGGGTTCATAGTGATTTGGGGATGGTATGTGATATTGTTTAAAAGAATTGGAAACCAGTTCTTACCGCGGCTATAAGCCTTTGGTTCACTGGTTCTTGGGTTCCCTGAAATTCTTGAGGTCAAGGGTTCGAACCCTTGCCCCCACACCTATTTTTTAAAAAAAAGCTTTTTGACCTTTTAAAAATACAGAAAAATGCTTAAAAATTATAAAAATAATTTTTATAAACTTTGTTTATTTTAGAAGTTATCTAATTATTTTCTGGAAATTTATTTCCTTAAATATCTTATTTATTTATTTATTTATATAATTATTACAAATATTATAAATAGTTACTTTTATAAAAATGGATTTTGAATAATAATTTAAATCATCAAGTTATTAATGAAGATTATATTATTTTAATTATGGATTTATTATGATAAATAAAGGAATTATATTTAATAAATTTCACAAATTATTTACAAATACGAATATTATCATTATAATTATGATCATGCCATTGTTATTATTAATATCTATATTGGTAATATTATTAATACATGGTGTTGTTTGTATATCAAATCGTGCGCGTTAAAACGAACCGACCCGAATCCGACCAAATGTATTTATTCGCGTTGAACACATTTTAAAAACTTAATTACAATTAATAATAGGTGTTGATCATGTTTGATCGTGCATTGCCTTATTCTTTGAAGTTCTTGTTCATTTCATTACATCAACTCAAGGTGAGTTTACAGCCCCACTTTTACATTATACTCTTTTTGGGGTAGAGAAACATGCTGTTTTCATAAACGTTACATTACATTGGGTTTTTGTAATACTGCATATACTTGATACTATGGTGTTATACTTTGCCCTTCGGACCGTTAATATGAAAATAGCGAGGTGATCGTTAGTAGATCTACTGGGAGTGACATACCCCACCCGGGCTAGTCGCACTAGCACAACGTTCGCAAACGGGTGAATAGTTAGCCTGTTAAAGGTTGTGGTGTGTGATCCACAATCGGGCCTACTTTATTATTTGATTACATGTCAGCTCGGTCGCGACTTTATACACATAGTGATCATTGTGGACTAGCTACCCATTATATGCTTTAATTACTAAATCCGGGAATTTCATTATACTTATCGGATTACTAAATCCGGGAGTTTCATTATACTTATCGGATTACTAAATCCGGGAATTTCATTATACTTATCGGATTACATAATCCGGGGATTTCATCACTGATACTTATCGGATTACATAATTCGGGGATTTCATTACAGATACTTATCGGATTACATAATCCGAGGATTTCATTACTGATCGGATTACATAATCCGGGGATTTCATTACTGATACTTATCGGATTATATAATCCGGGGATTTCATTACTGATACTTATTGGAATACATAATCCGGGAATTTCATTACTATTACTTACAGTTTTCTGATAAACCTGTGAACTCACCAGTCTTGTACTGAGATTTTTGCATGTTTTCTCTCAGGACATTGATGTGGCACGTCTAAGAGCACAGCATCCACTGCATGTCATTCCGCGTTCATCTCAAACTGTTTTCAAGATTTAATTTGCATTTACTTTACATAAATTGGATTGGACGCGTGTTTGCGTGTTCCAAAACTATTGTTAAATGTTTTCCTGTTTTCGCTTCCGCACTACTTAAATATATTTGGTTTGTTTCATTAAAATTAAGCAACTTATATGATTTGTAATTATCGAGTCGTTTGGTGTAACTGATGATTATCTGAGATCCTGGTTATGTCACACGCCTGACGGTAAAACCCCGTACGTGGAAAATGAGGGTGTGACAGATTGGTATCAGAGCATTAGTTATAGCGAACTAAAATGGACTTTGCATCTCATTTGCTTTGCATTTTAGACTATAGCTGGATTTGCATTAGTTACACACACATAGATTTCTAAGCTATGTTTACTTAATTTGGTTGCCTGAAAACTTTTGCTTTAACATATCCCTGTGCTGTGAGTCACGGGAGGGTTTGTATGCATTTGATATCACCTAAATGTTCTTCATGATTTGTGTGACACATAGACACCTGTATTCTGGATTTCCTGGCAAAAGGCCTTCGGGCTAAGGCAAGCATATCGCATAAATCTCATTGTGAGACCAGTTGTGCTTACCTGGGGATTTCTGGGATGAGTGATAAACTATGGTCATTACATAAGTCTATAAGGCAAATGGGTCAAGTATATTAAGTCTATGGATTTAATATTACATGTATGTTCCTCTAGGCTTGTTTCTGGTCCCTATACCTGATTCTATACATATGTGCTTGATGAATCTGGATAATACTATGATGTTAACTTGAGGTAGGTGAAGCTAAGGGTGAACATGCAAGTCAAATTACTATTACGGGTGCACATGTAATTGCAATTCGTCGTGCATGAGAAGTCTGGCTAATCTTACCATGAGGTAACGATCATGAGTATCACAAGTTTCTATTCTATACCCTAGGGTGCTAGGATCAAAATTCTAGTAAGACCTTGTTAAGGGTAACAAAACATTACAAACACTTGCTATTACTTAAGACCTGTCCTACTTAGAGCCCTCATGATATTTCCAATCATGACATTAATTTTATCTTCTAAGAGACATTCCTCCACTTAGCATTTCAGTAACTAAGGAACTGATTGAATACTTTAGGTGCATTATTGGTTATAAGTACATAGCCTGTCTTACAAACTATCTATGGTATGTTTATTTAAGAACGTTGTGGGCATTATATCACATATTAGTACTTTGAGAAGACCCTCGATAATCACACCCTATCATTATTTGATTGACTTATATTTTGGATTAATAAGGGCTTTATAAGAACTCTCTTAAGGACTTATGTTGTTAACCCAACTTTTATTCCATACGTCTGTCGATGTCGCATTTACTATATGCGCCCTTATTCACAACTTGTTGGATTTAGTCTAGAAAGACAAAAACACCGGCTAATACGACATCAGTAGACAAGAGACGCGACATACTCTAATAATACTACTTCATCGGATTTTAGATTATTGTACATAGATTCCTTCGATCGCTCCTTGACCAAGTAAATTCCTTCTTAATCGTTTCCTTTGTACAACTCCAGTTAATTAACTCTTCGTTAATAACCATATCTTTGATACTCAAATCATGGATAACACTCTGTACTTGAAAAGATTATCGGGAATTGAACAATTTGACTGTTAAGAACCGATACCCCCTTCCCAGGATCGACGATCTCGATCAGTTGCAGGGATCAATGCACTCCTCAAATATCGATCTTCGATCGGGCTATCATCAATTGAGGGTTTGTAAAGATGACATACCTAAAATATTGTTTAGAACTCGATATGAACACTATGAGTTCTTGGTCATGCCGTTCGGGTTGACCAACGCACCAGCTGTCTTCATGGATTTGATGAATCAGGTATGCCACGTGTTCACTACGGGGCAAGGCACTAACCTGGTGGAACACCCAGGTTCAAGCTAAGTTAAGATAAGTCCAAACAGGATAAGTTCAATTAATGCAAATGACTTAAGACAAGTTCAAAGCCTTGGTGATTGAGTACTATTACCTAAGGAATAAAATGCAAAAGTTAGAATGGTAATTCTAAAATTGTGCAATAGTAGGGTTAATAAAATGCAAAAGTTAGAATGGTAATTCTAAAATCATGCAATAGTAGGGTTAGGTCGTGCTCTTTATACTAACAAACTTCCTGAATTGACAAAGCTGATGTCATACCTTATGACATTAGACCAAATAGAATTAAGGACACTGGGAAAATCTAGTGAGTAGTAGAAAGAAGTTGGAAGGTCGAACAAGCAATCTAGCGGTAAGGTAGACAAGAATGCCAATGTTGTGAACCTAGCTATGTTGGTTAATACGATTAAGCTAACATGCGTTAAATGGGGACATTAAGAAGGTTGGAGTTCCGACCATTACCATAAGTGTGCCCTAAGTCGATTAGGACCCCAGGACCAGTTAGAAACAATCAGAATTAGGAAATGGCTATAGCTAGAAAGTAAGAACAGTTAGATTATAGAAATAAAGGTCATATAAGTCAAGGTAATACATCACGCAGTCATACATTTACGACTGAAGCAAGCCACATTCGACAAGACTAAATGTTGTTACATGTACGTACATTATCATCAATAGCTACACATCTATTTGATACCAGGGTTGATAATAGCTTTGATTCTTCTGGAATTATTCTTTAACTTAGCATTAACCCTAGTTGCTTAGAAGTCATTTTACTCAGTAGAAATAACCAATGGTAGTGATTAGTACACGAAGATCATGCCTTTGACATAGACTTAATACTGTATGAATTGGTTATCGAAGCATGAAACCAAGATAGACCATCAGGAGAAGGTGATTCGTCGAAAGCCTCTAGATATTCAATGTGGGAGATCACGTTTGACTGAAAGTCTATCCCTGGAAAGGGATTATACGACTTGGAAAGAAAGTGTTTATCCGATGGATCACTTGTTGTGTCTCTAAAAGAGGACTCTGAAATTATGTTGTGTCCTTACTTTGATGAGTCTCTATTCGTTTCGATAAATGATTTTCAATTGCTTATTTTGTGAAATTTCATCCTCTGGCTTTAGGTTGATTTCCTTATCTTAAGGATTGACTTCAACTATTCTCATTGGAACTTACATTTCACAAATGACATGATCTCACCGAAATAGGATTGAAATCCGTACTTTGGTGACAAATGACAATCTTCGAATGTTTTCTTGTTATTATGAAATTCAATCATCAAGATGGGCATGAAAACCATACCTTGATGACTAATCTTATTTCTTGATCTTCAACTTACCATGGTTGTAATCAAGTGATGAAAAGCATGAAGTAACTTGAAGGGAGAATCAATGTTGGTGATTCGACCTATAACCAAAGCATGATCTCTGAACCTGAAAGGAGACCCAATCGTTTCAGGTTGATTTTTATTCTAAGCTTGGAGCACTTAGATTCTTAAATCGATTACTCTCCCTTTAACCTCATGTTTTGACCTAGCTATATGGAATCATTTATTCCTTATCTATCGATTTTCATTTTGAGCTATCATCAAAACGTGATGGTGCGATGGTAGCCTTCCTAAACAATTTCTCTGTTGAAGATATTGTCAACTTGTGTTTATGACTTTCTAGTCATACCAATGTTCTCAGCTGTGCTTTGTTGAACTGCGTATGTAAACTTACTTAGATATTGCTACCTTGCAAAGCATGTTTACAAATATCTTTCCTATTGTTCGAGTCACTTCTTGAATCGCTTTTGAATCCTTAACCTTGAAAATCATTAAAATTCTATTTTGGATTTGAACAACAAGACTCGTTATTATCCTCATTGCAATGTGGATATAAAGGTTCATAAACCTTCGTAACTTGTAGACATGGGTTTGGTCTAAAGGAAAAGACGTAACTTGGTGTGTGTCCAAGTGTCTTATCTTCACAAGTGACAAGACCTAATCTTCGTGATCCTATGGATCTCCTGTTTAACTTTCCTTTCAACTAAAATGCTTCTTATCTTAGAGGTCATGATGACAATTGGCGCATTATAGACCGATTGACTAAAAACTCAATTCGACCCATTATCTCACAACGTCGAGGAATCAATCTGTATCTGTTTCAAATATTCGTATACTGTGGTATGATGTTAAAACATCGATCGTTATTCTGAATGATGGATTCATTTTCTGTGGTATACCGTAATAATATTCTTAATTCCAAGATCTTCGCATAGCGTATTATTTCTAGACCGATGGTTGGTCAAAGGAGAAATACATATTCACAAGATATGCGTTAAGATCGTTTCATATGGTGACGTTTGGGATTTCTAAATTCCGACGGATAATCTTTCTTATCATTGTTGGCCTTATTTTGATTTGTAGACATCACCTTATCACGAAATTATATTCTGGAAATTATGGATCGGGAAGCTAAACAACTAAAACATAGCAAGATTCCGATTGTCAGAGTTCGGTGGAACTCCCGGCGCGGTCCTAAGTTCACTTGGGAACGAGAGGACGAAATGAAACGCAACCTGTACAAGGATGTTGCCAGAACATCTTAATTTTCGGGACGAAAATTCCTCTAACAGGGGGATGATGTGACAACCCGAAAAAAAAAATTTCGTTAACTTAAAATATATATATATATATATATAATGATATTATTATCACTATCAATAATAACATTAATAATAATAATAATAATAATAATAATAATAATAATAATAATAATAATAATACTAATAATAATAATAATAATAATGAAGTACAGGGGGTAGTTTTATCATTTATCAAACTTCAAAAAAAAAGTTAATAACATAAAATAATAAAATTTAAACCACAGGGACTATTGTGTAACATTCAAATTTTCAAAACAAACCCCCCTTCCCCCCCCCCGTTTTCCCGGCCACCGCCGGCACCAACTCCGGCAACAATTCCGGCAACCCCAAACGCCAAAGTTAAATCATTTTTCGATCAAATTAAACACCCCGACACATTCTAGTGCATGATTCGAACTCTTGGGCCACCTTAATTTGAATAATCGAGTCATCTACCCACCGAACCCACTATCGACCGAAAGTTCGGCCGACCACCCACTTAATCGAGAACTAAAACTAAATAATAATCGAAAGAATTCTGCACTAACGAACTATGAACCATTTATAATCATCCTTTGAGTTTGATTTCATCTGAAACCATCGAAACACCACCATCGATCAACCATCTTCTCCGCGACCTGCAACTTGGTCGAACACCACCTTCGGGACTTCGAAACCTGAAATTAAATGAGGGCTTTTGATCTCGGAGTGTACTAGAAGCTTTCTGCCCAATTAATTGGATAATTATCTGCTTTTGCACATCGATCAAAATTGGGTTGGCCGCGACTTTTTCCCTTACCTGTTCATCATCAATCGAACTTCAAAACATGTAATTGATTGCACCCATACATTCGGTTTTACATATGGAATCATAGCCCTAAACTTAATTCGATTAACAACAACAATTTGGTGTTCAATTTGGCTTCGATTCGATTTAGGGTTCATAGTGATTTGGGGATGGTATGTGATATTGTTTAAAAGAATTGGAAACCAGTTCTTACCGCGGCTATAAGCCTTTGGTTCACTGGTTCTTGGGTTCCCTGAAATTCTTGAGGTCAAGGGTTCGAACCCTTGCCCCCACACCTATTTTTAAAAAAAAAGCTTTTTGACCTTTTAAAATACAGAAAAATGCTTAAAAATTATAAAATAATTTTTATAAACTTTGTTTATTTTAGAAGTTATCTAATTATTTTCTGGAAATTTATTTCTTTAAATACCTTATTTATCTATTTATTTATATAATTATTACAAATGTTATAAATAGTTACTTTTATAAAAATGGATTTTAAATAATAATTTAAATCATCAAGTTATTAATGAAGATTATATTATTTTAATTATGGATTTATTATGATAAATGAAGGAATTATATTTAATAAATTTCACAAATTATTTACAAATACGAATATTATCATTATAATTATGATCATGCCATTGTTATTATTAATATCAATATAGGTAATATTATTAATACATGGTGTTGTTTGTATATCAAATCGTGCGCGTCAAACCGAACCGACCCGAATCCGACCAAATGTATTTATTCGCGTTGAACACATTTTAAAAACTTAATTACAATTAGTAATAGGTGTTGATCGTGTTTGATCGTGCATTGCCTTATTCTTTGAAGTTCTTGTTCATTTCATTACATCAACTCAAGGTGAGTTTACAGCCCCACTTTTACTTTATACTCTTTTTGGGGAGAGAAACATGCTGTTTTCATAAACGTTACATTACATTGGGTTTTTGTAATACTGCATATACTTGATACTATGGTGTTATACTTTGCCCTTCGGACCCTTAATATGAAAATAGCGAGGTGATTGTTAGTAGATCTACTGGGAGTGACATACCCCACCCGGGCTAGTCGCACTAGCACAACGTTCGCAAACGGGTGAACAGTTAGCCTGTTAAAGGTTGTGGTGTGTGATCCACAATCGGGCCTACTTTATTATTTGATTACATGTCAGCTCGGTCGCGACTTCATACACATAGTGATCATTATGGACTAGCTACCCATTATATGCTTTAATTACTAAATCCGGGAATTTCATTATACTTATCGGATTACTAAATCCGGGAGTTTCATTATACTTATCGGATTACTAAATCCGGGAATTTCATTATACTTATCGGATTACATAATCCGGGGATTTCATTACTGATGTTGGACCAAAAGAACCAATGAGCCAAGATCAGGAAAACCTCTAAGTCCCACATGCCACTGCAACAACTGCTGAAGACTCCCATCAGCTATTGTGTTCTCTTGCTTGAATGTCAGACTCGAGAGCATCTTAGCTCCAACCATCAGCTGTTATGACAAAGTCTGAAGAACAAAGTATGAAGATCAAAGAACTGAAGAATATCAGCTGAAGAAGACTCCAAAGTACTGAAGACCAAATACTGAAGTCTGAAGTACTGATCTTACAAGTACTGAAGACTTCAAGTACTGAAGACAAGTACTGAAGAATCAAAAGCTGAAGAACTGAAGAACTGAAGACCTTCTACTGAAGCACAAAGTCTGAAGACAAAGACTGAAGACAACAACTGATGATATCTACTGAAGTCATCAGTTGTTACATCATCTGAAGCCAAGTCTGAAGACCAAGTACTGAAGACTCAGAGTTTGTCACAACAGCTGAAGAAGTCTTCTTCAGTTGTTGTGATGGTTTTTCTTTTTCAGTAGTTTATTTCATTTCAGTAGTTGTACAACAACTGAAGAGCATGTTCTTCAGTTGTTATAGTATCAGTAGTTATAAACGACTGAAGAGTTTGTTCTTCAGTCGTTGTAGGATTTCAGTAGTTTACTTTTGTCAGCACTTAGGAACTTCTGTAAGGAGATGTCAGTTGTTGACATCTTCAGTAGTTTTATGTTTTTGTCAGTTGTAATTTGAATATTCAGTGATGTCAGAAAAAGGACATCAACCCATCCTTTTGCCGCCTATAAAAGGATGGGTAACCATACAGTTTTAATTGCCGAAACGTGCGACCAATAGAACATTTATTGTTTCGCAGAACTCTTCTCTCTCTATGTTTATGCTTTAATTTGAAATATCTTTTATGTTCTTGCTTTAATTGCTAATTAATGTGCTAAATCCGCTGCAAACATAATCTAATTGATCAACCGAGAGGCTGAGATCCTATCAAATGGTATCAGAGCAGGTTAATCATTGATCGATTTCACTATTGATCATTTGAAACTGCTCTTTTGATCTCTCAGTTTGATCGAATTAGCAATTTGCAAGAATTAGCCATAGAGAGTGAGTTTCTGCTGTTTCCGGCCAAAATCTTGAGGTCTTTTGGTGGTTTTGAGTTACGTTTGTCGTGTTTAAACTTGTTTTGACCAAAACCTGAGATGACAACACCAACCAATGATCCTCACAATACTGGTTCCGCAACCAAGCCTCCGATGCTGGTTAGGAACGAGTATAACATATGGCAAAGACGTATGCTACACCACTTGCCTGTCAACAGTGCTGGTTGTTGGAAGTCAGTGATGCATGGGCCATACAAGCCTATGGTGAGCGTCCCGGAATCTAATGAACAGGTTGCGAAGAAACCTGAAAAATATTCGGACGAAGATCTAAAGCTGTTCAAAATTGATGCTAGAGCCCATGGAATTTTAGCCATGGCCATTCCTAATGAGATATATTCAGGGCTCTTGCATCATGAGTCTGCTCATGACCTATGGGTTGCTCTAAAGGAACAATTTGGAGGAACTGATTCGGTCTTAGCAAACAATAGGGAAATCCTTGCCCAACAATATGAGACATTGTCATATAGAAAGGGTGAGACTCTGACCCAGCAATATGAGCGGTTCTCTTGTTTGATCTCTGAGCTAAAGATGGTCAAACAAGAGTACTCCAAAAGCCAGATGAACAACAGGTTCCTCAGGTCATTGCCTGAGAGGTGGGACACATATACCATTGTCCTACGCTCCAGTGCTGATCTGGAAACTCTATCTCTCACACAACTTCATGGGAAGTTGCTCACTTTTGAGAGAGAGATAGAGCAAAAGAGGAAGCTGTCCTCTTCTGGCAAGCTTGCTGATGACTTTGTCCAAGGTAATGCTGCCTTGATAAGTCATGAGTCAGAATATGCTTCATCAGAAAGTTCTTATGATGAGCATATCGATTTCTCTACCAACTCAGAACAAGCTTTTGTTGGTGTTAGTAGTTCAGGAGGTGGTGGTGACAACTTGTGTTTTCTGATGGAGGATTTGAAGGGCATTCCAGATGATGATCTGGAAGAGATGGATATTTTGAACCAAATGGCAATGATAAATATCCGATCTCAGAAGTTCTACAAAAGAACTGGTAGGAAATTCCCAGGACTCTCTGGCAAAACCAAAGTTGGTTTTGACAAGAGCAAGTTGAGGTGTCACAAGTGCTAAAGGCTTGGACACTTTGCAAGAGAGTGTAGATCATCTGGATCTAACTCATCTGCACCCTTTGTGACTTTTCCCAGTAATAGCTCACAGCACAAAGGGCAACCTTCCTACAGTTCTACCCATCCATCTCAGGCACAGGCACCACCTGCTTATTTTGTGCCACGGGGTCATATGCCTTATCCTTACCCCTGTTACTACATGCCTCAGCCTGGTCAACCTCAAGCACCCCCGGCTCAACCACCTCATGCTCTTCCAGAGCCTCATTCTTCCCAATCTCATCACCACACACAACCTCAACAACAAAGCTTTTTCACCCCAACTGCTGTTGACTGGAGTAGTCTACCAGAAGAGCTATCTGGTCAGGAACCACTACTCCAAGGTGCTGGTCAACATGGTGGTGATCAACCTTTTGGAAATCTTGCGCTGATGGCCCTTGATTCTGCTGAAGGGTCATCATCAAATGCCTCATCTCAGGTATCCACTGAGGCAAAAGCCAAGCTTTGTTCAGAGTCATGCATAGCAGCATTTGCTTCTATTAGAGAAGCAAATGTAGCTTTAATAGATAAAAATCTTGAGCTTGAGCACACTATTTCCAAAAGAAAAGCCAATTTTGAGGTTGTTCTAAAAGATAAAAATGATGAGATTTACAAGCTTAAATGCCAAATCAAAGATGCTAAAGCTAGGGAAGATGTACTTCTAGAGAAGTACAAAGATCTCAAGGAAACTCCTGCAACCACCCAAGTTGAGTGTGATCGATGGGTGCAATCATGCAAGGGTTTTGAAATGCTTCTTAGCAAGCAAACAGCTTCCAATGTGAAGTTTGGCATTGGTTATAATCACACTGCTCCTCCCACAGACTTCATTTCAAGAGGAGAAGTTGAATCTGATGGGGAGAGCAATAACCAATCCTTCTCATCATGTGACTTACTATCCTCTGAATCAGCATCCTCAGAGATAGACTGTCACATGACCAAAAGGCTGATCAACTCAGGAGTTGTCACTAGAAGTACTGAAGGTACTGGAGAGCAAGTGACAACATCTGAAGTTCAAACCTCAAATACTGTTAGCACTAAAGAGAAGAAAACTAACAGTAGGAAAGGTTTGAAGACAGCTAGAGAGGATACCAGGAAAGCAGGCACTAGGAAGAAAACTGCTAGTACTGATGACAAACAGCTGAAGAACAAGTCTTCAGCAGTTAAATCCTCTTCAACTGATGATCAGCAAAAGATGAAGAAAAAGCCATGTGAGATATGTGGCTTGTTCAATCATCTTACTGATGATTGCTGGTACAAAAGGGGTTCCAAACTCAAACAGAAGGAGAAAATTACTGAGAGCATCAATAAAATGAAGAATGAGTTTGAAACCAAGTTTGTATTAGCAACATCCAAGCCTGAAATCCCTAAGCCCAAAGCTAAATCTAAAAAGAAGGTAGGGATAACTCAGGCAACAGCTGAGGTTGCTCAGAAAAAGATGGTACAACATAGGAACTCATCATCAGCAAACTCCAATGTGTCTGAAGAGCTGAAAGCCCTATCACAGAATCAGACACAATTGGTGATGATGGTTCAGCAGCTAGTGGGAAGAGTCAACCACTTAGATGCTCCTGTGTTGAAACCACAGAAAAGGAAGTCCAAGCCAAAGGGTTCCTCTTCTGTACCATCTTCTTCACCTCAAGCTGTCACACACAACACAACTGTTAGTGCTGCACCTGTAGCTGAGAACAGACCCAAAACCAAGCAGGTTTGGGTCTCCAAGACAAACTAACACATGGTTGTGTTTGCAGGGTTCTTCAACATGCCATAGAAGCATCTGGTATGTAGACAGTGGAGGATCCATGCACATGACAGGAAGCAGCTCCCTTCTTAATGACTACTCTCAAGGAAAGAAGGGATTTGTTTCTTTTGGCAATGATGCAAAGGGTTACATCGTCGGAAAAGGCTTTGTTTCCAATGGGGAAATAAGGTTTGATGATGTTAACCATGTGGAGAATCTCAAGTATAACCTCTTGAGTGTCAGTCAAATGTGTGACAAAGGCCATGTTGCCCTTTTCACAAGCCAGAACTGTCGGATTCTGTCATCCAAAGTTCTGAGTTTGATTGACAAGGCATTGGATGAACACACTCTCCTGAAAGCCAACAGGACAGGAAGAGTGTATGCCTTAGATCTTTCCAAAAAGATGGATCTAAAAGGCCATCCTTGCCTATTCTCCAAGGCATCTCCTCAAGAGTCTACACTATGGCATAGAAGGCTGGGTCATGTAAATTTTAAGAACATGAATCAGCTTATAAGCCATGGTTTAGTAAGAGGATTGCCTCTGAAGGAGTTCAAGTGTGAAGATGACTGCACTGCTTGCTTGAAAGGAAAACAACACAAAGTTTCATTCCCTTCAATAGAAGAACCAAAGTCCACTGCCTGCTTACAACTTCTGCACATGGATCTCTTTGGTCCTGTCAGAGTAATGAGCATGGCAAAGAAGAAATACTACCTGGTAATTGTGGATGATTACTCCAGGTTTGTATGGACTTTCTTCTTGCACTCCAAGGATGAAGCAGCAAAGACAATCATGAACTTTGTGTTACAAGTAGAAAAGCAGTATTCCCTACAGGTCAAGTGTGTGAGGAGTGACAATGGAACAGAATTTAGAAACCACACACTTGATGACTTCTACCTGTCCAAGGGAATTAGAAGGCAGTTTAGCATTCCTAGAACTCCTGAGCAGAATGGAGTGGTGGAGAGAAAGAACAGGACCCTCATTGAAGCAGCAAGGTCAATGTTGGCTGACTCTGGGTTGCCACTGACCTTTTGGGCTGAAGCTGTCAATACAGCTTGCTATGTACAGAATAGAGCTTTAGTAAATAAGAGGTTGATGAAGACTCCATATGAAGTTCTTCATCATTTGGCTCCTCTTATTTCATTCTTTAGAGCCTTTGGGTGTCCTTGTTTTATTCTCAACACTAGCAACCCCCTCCATAAGTTTGCTAGTAAGGTGGATGCAGGGTACTTTGTTGGTTATTCATCAACTTGCAAAGCATACAGAGTCTTCAACTGTAGAACCAAGGGGGTTGAAGAAACTCTGCATGTTAAGTTCAATGAATCCCCAAAGGACAAGATTCCACAAAACCCTGTGGAGTTGTTTGATCTGGACATACTGCAATATGTTCCTTATCAACCTCCATCTGTTGAGCCTGTCAGCAGATCTCCACCTGGTGGTACTGATGATGATGAAGTTAGTACTCACCTCTTCATGATCAGTGACAATCTGCCTAAGTTCGCTGAACCTGATGCTCCTGTAGCCTCAGCAGTTCCATCCACTACAAATGCTGATGAGATTTCTGCTTGCTCTACTTCATTTGAGCTGCCATCCTCTACATGGTTTCAGGAATCTCCGTCACCATCTGTTGCTGCTGATGGGTCTACAAACACTTGCACAGATATTATAGTTTATCAAGAGCTCAAGAATCACCCCACTTCACAAATCATTGGTGATATCCAAGCTGGAGTTTCAACAAGGAATCAATTGTCCAACTTCTGCTTCTATGCTCTCTTCATCAGTCAGCAAGAGCCAAAGAACTATCATATTGCTTTAAGAGACAATGGATGGGTGGAAGCTATGCAGCTTGAGCTTCTTCAATTCAAGAAACAGCAAGTGTGGGAGCTTGTTCCATTACCCAAAGATAAGTGTGCTATAGGCACCAAGTGGGTATTTAGGAACAAAACAGATGAGAAGGGCCAAATTGTCAAGAACAAGGCCAGACTGGTTGTCCAAGGGTTTGCACAGGAGGAAGGCATCGATTATGATGAGACCTTTGCACCTGTGGCCAGACTGGAAGCAATCAGACTGTTCTTAGCTTATGCTGCCTTTCACAGTCTCAAAGTTTATCAAATGGATGTCAAAAGTGCCTTCCTATATGGAAAAATAAAAGAAGAGGTTTATGTGTGTCAACCACCAGGCTTTGAGGACAATAAACATCCTGATTGGGTGTACAAGCTTGATAAGGCTCTCTATGGGCTGAAGCAAGCACCTAGAGCCTGGTATGAGACACTCTCAACCTTTCTTCTAGAGAATAAGTTCACTAGAGGCACCATTGATAAAACCTTATTCATCAAGACTGTGGGACAACATAAGCTCCTTGTTCAGATTTATGTTGATGACATCATCTTTGCATCCTCTGATCCAAAGTTGTGTGATGAATTTACAAAGCTTATGAAGCTGAGATTTGAGATGAGTGCTATGGGAGAATTACAGTATTTTCTGGGTTTGCAAATCAAACAACTGGATGATGGAATCTTCATCCATCAGTCCAAGTATACCAAAGAGTTGTTAAATAAGTTTGATTTACAATCTTGTAAGCCCTGTTCTACTCCCATGAGCAGCATCACACAACTAGATGTAGATCAGAAAGGTAAAGCGGTTGATGAAACCCTTTACAGATGTATGATTGGGTCCTTGATGTACCTTACAGCTTCTAGACCAGACATCATGTTTTCAACATGTGCTTGTGCTAGATTTCAGGCTGCACCTAAAGAATCCCATTTGATTGCAGTCAAAAGGATCTTTAGATATCTGCAAGGTACCCAATCACTAGGTCTTTGGTATTCAGCTGGGCATTCTTGCAAATTAGTTGCTTTCTCCGATAGTGACTATGCAGGATGCAAAGTCACCAGAAAATCCACTTCTGGTGGTTGCCAATTCCTAGGCAATTGTTTAGTTTCTTGGCAGAGTAAGAAACAAACATCAATTGCTACATCCACTGCTGAAGCTGAGTATATTGCTGCTGCAAGTTGTACCTCTCAGATACTCTGGCTTCAGAACCAACTTCTGGATTATGGCATTACTGAGACTAAGACTCCATTATTAATGGATAGTGCTTCAGCTTTCTGTATTGTTAAGAATCCAGTCCAGCACTCAAGGACCAAACATATTGAGATCAGACATCATTTTATCAGGGATTGCTATGAGAAAGGTCTGATTGATCCTAAGTTTGTGCCTAGTGCTGATGAGCTTGCAGACATTTTTACTAAGCCTCTAGATAGTGCCACATTCCAAAATTTGGTACTAAGGCTTGGTATGCTGCAGCTTGATTGATTTGACCTATGCTGGTACTCTTAGTTCACAACTACTGAAAAACAAAGGTCAAATACAAGTACTGATGAGTAATTTAGTCTTCAGCTCTTTCACAACTACTGAAGACTAAAATGACTCAAAAGTACTGATGTATATTATTTATTGAAAAACAACTGATGTAGTGAGGTGGATTACAACTACTGATGTATGATTTTCAAATAAATAAGTACTGAAGAACAAATTTTGCTCATAAGTACTGATGTGTAATCTTACACAAATACTGAAGACAAAATTTGTTCACCAGCTCTGAAGAATATTTCATCAGCACTTGTGAACATCTGATCACAAGAGCTGAAGGCATAAATATTCACAAGAGCTGAAGGGTCGATAAAACATCTGAAAGTCAGCCAAAGAGCTGATGAGTAAGAGTGGAGGCTAGTATGAAACAACTGATTTGACGGAAACAGCTGATGAGTAATTTCTCATCAGCTGATAACAACAGCTGATGTTTCATACACAAACAACTGAAGGACAAAACCATGTCTTCAGTAGTTCACAACTACTGACATCAGTAGTTCACAACTACTGAAGGCTAACACCAAGTCCTCAGTTATTTACAACAACTGAAGCAATACCATGTCTTCAGTAGTTCACAACTACTGATCTCAGTAGTTTACAACTACTGAAGGCTAACACCAAGTCTTCAGTTGTTCCAACGTCTGAAGAAGAATACTAGGTCATCAGTAGTTCATAACTACTGACGACTGACAGTAACGCTTCAGACGTTCACAACATCTGAAGGACAAAACCAAGGTCTCAGTAGTTTCAACTACTGAAGACTAATACCAAGTCCTTAGATGTTACAACCACTGAAGGTTAATACCACGTCATCAGTTGTTACAACAACTGATAACTAACACCAAAACCTTCAGTAGTTTTCTTTCAACCTTTAACCTACCCTATAAATACCCCACCTTCAGAGCATTTACTCCTCACTTGACCTAATCCTTCCAAACCTCTGAAATTCCCATACACCATTAATGGCGACCATGCAACTGAAACCTCGACACAACTGTGTCGCCCATCTTACAAAATCGCCATTATGGCCCAAGTTTCACCAAGCCGTCGATCTTATGAACGACTCACCTTACAAAACGGCTTTTCTCCTGAACCCTACTATATACACCGACTCGTTGGTGGAGTTTTGGACAAATGTCACCGTCCAAACCGGAGAGCAGAATGCCGAGGTCTCCCTCCGGTCCTCCATCAACGGCAAACCCGTGGTTATCACCCCAGCTACCATACGACAAACCCTAGAGCTGGAGGATGCCACTCACCCAACTTCCTACCCCAAAGGTACCCTGGATCTCTCATTCACATCTCATGACTATCAGGGTAACCTCTCCGCCTCCACCTTATTGAAGAAACATTTCCCTGACCCTCAACGCTTGATCTTCCACATGGTGAATGTCTGTCTGGCTCCCAAGACCTCTTCGTGGGACCAGATGTCCACAAGGTGGCAACAGGTATTGTTCTCTATCCTTGAAAAACAACCGTTAAACTTAACTGATTTAATATTTTTGGAAATAAAGGATATGGCCACAAAACCAATTTCTAACCGATGGATCTTGTATCCTCGGTTCATTATGGCCATAATAGAGAACCAGCTTCGGGCTGAGGGACTAGTTGGCACTGGGGTCCCTGCTATGGCTGTTCAATCCGAGGTATACTCCAGGCACAACACTGACCGCACTCTCAAACAGGCTGGCCGGCTGCAAAAACCCACGCAGCAGGAACCCACAGCCTCCACTTCCAAATCCACAGTCCCCACCAAGCCAAAAGCCAAAAAGAAGCCCAAAAAGGCTGCTCAGGGAGATGAGTCCCCTGAGGATGCCCCTGCCACACAAAGGCAGGATGTGCCTGCTGGCTCGATTCTCCCAGCAGGTACCACGACTCCACCTACCACAACCGCACAGGCTTCCTCTCAACAGGAGCCTGATGCAACCAATTTTGGGGCAACCACATTACTGGGGTCTTTCTCACTTGAGGAGACTGCCATTGAAGAGCACAGTCCTCCCCATGTGCACACTGCTTCTAGCCCACATACTGAGGAGACCGCCCCACTAAGCCCAACATTGGTAATAGCCAAAGTGCTGACCGATCTGAGCACTCCACCCTCTCCCTAGAAACCTATTACAACTGGGGAGACTCCAACCGAAGAGGGGGTGGGTACAAGTGCCGATAGGAGCCCACAGCACAGAGAATCAGTTCAATCTCCCAGTGTGGCTAGGGAGATAGAACAATCTGGTGAGGCTGCCACTTCCCCTGCATCAACATCTGAGCAGGGTGAAGCTGGTAACATCACTAAGACCTCACCAGAGGCAATGGCCGATGATGGATCCAATCCGGAGGCCAGAAGTCCCCAGTACCATGAACAAGGGGCACATGTCATTACTGAGCCACACTCAGGACATGTTCATCCTGACAATGTCAGGAGGTCAGGTGATTCAGCTCATGCTGATGATGACCTGAGCTTCTTCTACGATGTAGTAGCTCAAAACACTATCCTAGAGGATGAGATAAGCAGACTCAAAGAGCTGCTTGCTCAAATGACTCAGGATAGAAGTCCATCTGCCACCATTACCCCACAGATGGCACCTTCACCCGAAGGTCTCACAAACACTGAGCAACTCCCACAAACTCAGCCACCAGCCCCTGCTTCTGGCACTAGCTCTCAGGGTCAGAACCCCCCTGAGCAGCTGGATGCTATCCTCCAGAAATCCCTACGTCTCATCACACCCATGCTTAAAGATATAGTCATTCAAACCCTTGATGAGAGGCTTCCCACATATATACAACCCATGGTGGAGGTTGCCATTTCTAAGGCTCTTGCTGATAGTCAAACCCCAACCAATGCACCCAAAAAGGGGGAGACATCAGTGCAAGACAAGAGGAAGAGGGGAGAGGAGGAGAAAGAGGCAGAGAAAGAGGTGGTGGTAGAGAGGGAGTTGGCTGAGGAGAGTAGTAGGGTGAGGGAGAAAGGGAAGAGGAAAGAGAGGGAGGTAGAGTAGATAGAAGTGGCTGAAATCCAAAAGGATTTCAGTATCACTGATAAGAAAAAGGGAGAGGGAAAGAAGGTGGCTGATCCTGATCTAGCAACCCTTGTCAAGGAGGCTGATGCTGAGCATAGCCGTTCAATGAACTCTGTCATTGAACAGCTGTTCAGGCAAGGCTTTGACAAGGACACTGCCTTGCTAGATCAAGAGATCAGGAACATGGAGAGAAAAGAGATAAACTACCAATGGTCTACTTATAGCCAAGAGGATCAAAAGAAACTCGAGGCTATGAGTAGATTCATTTCGAAGTACCTGGGCAGACCAGTCCTTGATGTCAAGGCATGGACCAGGGACAGACTCTTGGCAATAACCACCAAGATCTGTTCGGCTGGTGATTTTACTAAGGGACTGGTCGTTGAGGCCCTATCTGAAGCCGGTGCTGGGAACAGGACACTGCTAGTAAAACTGACCAAACCAGCACTTATCTCTAGGCTACTAGCAGTGCCTGACAACATTCCCACACCAACAACCCAACCACAACCCACAAAACCAACTCCTTTACCACCAAAACCCGCAGCCAATGATCCACCCTTGAAGAAGAAGAGAAGGGTGCTGAGGCTGCAAGATGAAGAAGAGGAGGATGAGGAGGATAGCCTGCCACTTTCAGCAGTTATACCTCTACCCAAAGCCAAACCACAAACCATCACTCCCACCTCACAGCAGGACACTGTGAGGGTAAAGTTAGAAGAGGAGGAGCAGCAAAAGAGACATGATGAGGAAATGCTGAAAAGCATTGACAAATGTTATACTGCTACCACCTCTATAATAAACATGCAGAGAGAAGCTCTGAGATTATTCACCCTCAAACAAACCTTTCAATATGACAAGGAGAGGGTGAGAACTTGGCCTGACCCAAGGGTGTCTCACAGGATAGTCAAGAAGGACATGCCTGTGAGGTACATGAGCCAACTAAAGAAGATCGTAGATGAAGAGATCTCTGTGGCTATTGTAATAACACCCTGGGAAATAGTAGAGGAATTCGAGAAAGCTTATAGAGCCGGCCAATCACCCTTTTCAATGCTAGATAATAGGGTGGTTAGGAAGGGTCTGGTCTATAAGAAGCTTGAGAATTTCCGTAGGAATGAGCTCAATCTGTTGTTGGAGGGTAAACATCCTGATGAGTTTGCATATAGGCAAATCACAACACTTGAGCTTAAAAATGGAAGACAGGTCAAGTTCATCTCAGAGCTGTACGGTCGGGAGGGATTGTTCGAAGGTGAGCCTGAAGACCTGTCCAAAGAAGAACAAATGATCTTTCTTCAGGCCTACTGTCGAGAATCCTATCGGCTTGTACGTGGGAGGTAGATCTCATGGATGGGGCAACAGCTCTGTGTCCAATTCCCCAAGACAGAGCTCCCATCCATACTTAGCCAAACAAACACTTGAGACTACCTCTCAGGCCAGTGCTTATCTGGGTCAACTTCTAATCTGATCTAGAAGGAAATAGACCAATCTTTATGCCATCAATAAGTGGGACATCCAATAATTAGAGGTTTTGGCTGCATTGGTTCAGGGGGAGTTTGTTGGACCAAAAGAACCAATGAGCCAAGATCAGGAAAACCTCTAAGTCCCACATGCCACTGCAACAACTGCTGAAGACTCCCATCAGCTATTGTGTTCTCTTGCTTGAATGTCAGACTCGAGAGCATCTTAGCTCCAACCATCAGCTGTCATGACAAAGTCTGAAGAACAAAGTCTGAAGATCAAAGAACTGAAGAATATCAGCTGAAGAAGACTCCAAAGTACTGAAGACCAAATACTGAAGTCTGAAGTACTGATCTTACAAGTACTGAAGACTTCATGTACTGAAGACAAGTACTGAAGAATCAAAAGCTGAAGAACTGAAGAACTGAAGACCTTCTACTGAAGCACAAAGTCTGAAGACAAAGACTGAAGACAACAACTGATGATATCTATTGAAGTCATCAGTTGTTACATCATCTGAAGCCAAGTCTGAAGACCAAGTACTGAAGACTCAGAGTTTGTCACAACAGCTGAAGAAGTCTTCTTCAGTTGTTGTGATGGTTTTTCCTTTTCAGTAGTTTATTTCATTTCAGTAGTTGTACAACAACTGAAGAGCATGTTCTTCAGTTGTTATAGTATCAGTAGTTATAAACGACTGAAGAGTTTGTTCTTCAGTCGTTGTAGGATTTCAGTAGTTTACTCTTGTCAGCACTTAGGAACTTTTGTAAGGAGATGTCAGTTGTTGACATCTTCAGTAGTTTTATGTTTTTGTCAGTTGTAATTTGAATATTCAGTGATGTCAGAAAAAGGACATCAACCCATCCTTTTGCCGCCTATAAAAGGATGGGTAACCATACAGTTTTAATTGCCGAAACGTGCGACCAATAGAACATTTATTGTTTCGCAGAACTCTTCTCTCTCTATGTTTATGCTTTAATTTGAAATATCTTTTATGTTCTTGCTTTAATTGCTAATTAATGTGCTAAATCCGCTGCAAACATAATCTAATTGATCAACCGAGAGGCTGAGATCCTGTCAACTGATACTTATCGGATTACATAATCCGGGGATTTCATTACAGATACTTATCGGATTACATAATCTGAGGATTTCATTACTGATCGGATTACATAATCTGGGGATTTCATTACTGATACTTATCGGATTACATAATCCGGGGATTTCATTACTGATACTTATTGGAATACATAATCCGGGAATTTCATTACTATTATTTACTGTTTTCTGATAAACCTGTGAACTCACCAGTCTTGTACTGAGATTTTTGCATGTTTTCTCTCAGGACATTGATGTGGCACGTCTAAGAGCACAACATCCACTGCATGTCATTCCGCGTTCATCTCAAACTGTTTTCAAGATTTAATTTGCATTTACTTTACATAAATTGGATTGGACGCGTGTTTGCGTGTTCCAAAACTATTGTTAAATGTTTTCCTGTTTTCGCTTCCGCACTACTTAAATATATTTGGTTTGTTTCATTAAAATTAAGCAACTTATATGATTTGTAATTATCGAGTCGTTTGGTGTAACTGATGCTTATCTGAGATCCTGGTTATGTCACACGCCTGACGGTAAAACCCCGTACGTGGAAAATGAGGGTGTGACATGAAAGTATTATGTAATGTAAAGTGAAAGATAATGAAAGAGGAACATGATAAATTAATGCATGCATTAATAATGAATGAGAGTAAGAACGGCTTGCAAGCACATGTATGAGGTGAGCGACCTTGTTGTCGCAACAAACTCGAAATGGAATCCTTGTCTTTCCACCTCAGTAGTCGTGGTTGTGTGCCACAAAGTGGGTAAAGCTTGACACTATGATTAACCATTTGCATAGAACCATTGCTTCATATACTCGGTACTGTGGCCAGGAGGTGCGGTGCACCATTATAGAAGGTCTATGATAGGCCTAGGTCCAGTACGAGGAACAGAAGGGTATTGCATATGGCAATGGTACACCTAAACTTTACCTTAGGTACTGTGGCCAAGAGGTGCGGTGCACCGTTATAAAAGGTCTATGATAGGCCTAGGTCCAGTACCATGAAACAGAAGGGTAAGGTTTATTGGTGATGGAAAGAAAGAGGTAATGATGAAAGAGTAAGAATGACAAGAAAGTACGATGAAAGAACGGAAGTTAAAGAATGAACGAATGAGAGTAATGAATGGACGAAATATAATAACACTATATGAAACGGGATCCTCGTCACTCGACCTCAGTAATCATGGCCGCGTGCCATGAAGAGGGTGAAGTTTGAAAGGAACTAGATAGAAGTAAGAGATACTGAATGATGAAGATAATAAAGATATTATCTACATGTACGTATGATGTATGATTGCGTGAAAGTAAAGAAACGGTTGTAATGAAAGTAAAGTATTCTATTTATAAAACTATAACTCACTCAGCAACGCTGACTTTTTATGTGTTTCCAGTTGGCAGGTGAGGTTGCTGAGGATGGTACGGGGCGGCTACTCGACTTATTTTGGATGGCATTCTTTTGTATAATGTTTTTGCACTGTAATACAAACAAACGATGTTTTGTAATGAATGTTGTATTAACTTGCAGAAGCATTTATATTGAAATGAAAAGTTATTTCACTATTCCGCTGCAATGTTTATTAAAGTTAATGAGATTATATGTTTGAGAGCGATGAATGGCCAGCAGTAAGCGTCCCGGGAACTGGGCCTTACAAGTTGGTATCAGAGCCAAAGTTTAAGTGAAATGGGTAATTTTCAAAATAAACCTAATCTTAAACTGAGAATGGGATGGAAAGGGAAGGGATGCCAATCTGAGTAGCTGCGTGCCATCAGGTATTTTCTTAATGTTAACCGGTATTATGTGCGCATGTTATGTGGTTTATGTGTTGCTGGTAGATTTAGATACTGATGTAGTCAGGACAGGTAATGCTCAGGGTACGAAGAGTAAAGTAAGTGACTAATCACAACTGGCCACTGTAATTAGGGACTTGCTATACTTGACATAAACTAAGCTATTCCCTTGAATGACCGTGTTGGTGTTTAAATCTTTCAGTGTGTGTTAGAGAATGGCCGGTGGTAGATCATCTAAGGCCTCGCGTGGTGGTTTTGGTGCTGCATTGCGGCCCAAAAGAGGCAGGACTAGAGTTGAAAAGGTGGTTCCTGAAGAACCCGAGGCCCCTCATCTGGAGGGTGTAGATAAGAGCGCCAATCTGAGAGCCTCAATAAAGGAGGCTGTAGTGGAGGAGGTTCATCATGTCATGCAGATGATCTTACCGTCTGTAGTGATTGAAGTGATTAAGGCTGTACGTGAAGGAGAACGGAAAGAGAGGAACAGGTCCTCGGGAGGACGGGAGTAATTGGAGCCTGAAATGGTTCTTTCTGATAATGAAGAAGAGGAAGAAGAGGAGCCTGTGCCGGAGGCGGCATGAGGCCGTAACTACGGGGCATTTCAAAGATGCAAGCCCACTACTTTTGATGGTAATGGCACTGCTGCTTCTGCTCACCGATAGTTGAGGGAGATGGAAGCTGTATTGAATATTAGCGAGTGCCGGGAGGACCAAAAGGTGAAGTTTGCTACCCATTATTTTGTGGACTTGGCTTTATGCTGGTGGGACAACATAGTCCAAGCTGAGGGAGCAGGGCCATTGGGAAGATGAAGTGGTCCGAGTTGAAAAGGTTGGTGATTGAAGAGTTTTGTCCTCACCAAGAAATGGACAAGGTTGAGAGGGAGTTTCTGCAGCTAGAGGCGGGAACCATGACACACCAACAGTACACCACAAAGTTAAACGAGATGGTACGTTTGGTGCCGGATCAGGTGACGACTCTGTCATGAAGATTAAGAGATACATTCAGGGTTTGCCAGCTGATATTCGCAGGCACATGATCACTGCCCGACCGAGTACGTTTAGGTCGGCGGTGGACTTGGCTGGGAGGTTGTATGATGAGAGGGCCGTAGTGGTGGTGGCTGAAGGTAATAGGAAGGGTGGTGGTGATTGAAACTCGAAAGGGAAAAGGTTCAGTCGGGGTGATGCCTCGACGGGTAACAAGAAGGCACAGGTGGATGACCACCGTATGGTCACATCGGGTGCGAGTATGAAGAAGTGCGGTAAGTGTGGGAGAGAGCATAGTGGGGAATGTAGGCTGGGGTCAAATGTGTGCTTAAAATGTGGGAAGCCGGGGCATATAGCCAGGGACTGTCGTGCGGTCTGATACTTTAACTGCGGTATGGAGGGCCACGTAAGTAAGGATTGTAAGAAGCCTAGGGCTGAGGGTTCCGGAGTGAAGAAGATGGGGAGTGAAGGACCAAGGTCGAGCGCCAGGGCACTCACCATGACACAAGAGGAAGCTAGGACGGACCCTGATGTTGTGTCTGGTACGTTTTTGGTGAACCAAACTTTATCTTCTCTATTATTTGATTCGGGTACCAGTAGAAGTTTTATTTCTGCTGCTTTCTGTGCTAAACTGTCTGTTAGTAGTAGACGTGTTGACACGCCCTTTGATGTAGAAACTACCATAGGTAAGTCTACTAGTATTTCTGAGATGATAGAGAACTGTGATGTGGAATTAGAAGGTCATAAGTTTCCTGTTAGACCGTTTGTGATGATCCTAGGTGGTTTCGATTTGGTTCTTGGCGGAATTCGAGGCGAATATTATGTGTCGCAAGAGCATGATTCGCTTGATAGCGTCTGACGGGAGTTCGATAACTGTTTATGGGGATCGGGTCACGATGATCCCGAAATTAATCTTAATGGCGGTGGCGGGAAAGTGTATGAGGCGTGGATGTAGCGCCTACTTGTGTTATGTAAAGGATGTGGAAACGCCAACACCACAACTATCCGATGTTCCGGTTGTGTGTGACTTTCCCGACGTGTTCCTAGAAGACTTATCAGGAGTGCCACCTAATCGAGAGATTGAGTTTTAGATTAATCTGATACCAGGTGCCCAACCTGTTGCCAAGGCACCGTATCGTTTGGCTCCGACTGAGATGAAAGAGTAAGAGCTGCTTGATAAGGGGTTTATTAGACCGAGTATCTCTCCTTGGGGTGCTCCGGTCTTATTCGTAAAGAAGAAAGACGGTAGCATGAGGATGTGTATAGACTACCATGAGCTGAACAAGTTGACGGTGAAGAATCGGTATCCGTTACCAAGGATTAATGATTTGTTTGATCAACTTCAAGGCGCCAGTTGGTTTTCAAGGATAGATCTTCGATCTAGCTACCATCAGCTAAAGGTGAAAGAGCAGGATATTCCTAAAACAGCTTTTCGCACGCATTACAGTCATTACGAGTTCCTCGTTATGTCTTTTGGTTTGACTAGTGCGCCAGTTGCTTTTATGGATCTGATGAACCGAGTGTGTCCGCCGATGTTGGATAAATCAGTAATTGTGTTTATTGATGATATCCTGATTTATTCAAAGAGCGAGATAGAGCATGCCGGTCACATTCGAGAGGTGTTGGAGACGTTAAGAAGGGAGAAGTTGTATGCCAAGTTCTCTAAATGAGCGTTTTGGTTGCGCGAGGTTCAATTCTTGGGTCACGTGGTGAATCCGGAGGGGATTATGGTGGGTCCGACAAAGGTGGAGGCGGTGATGCAATGGAAGTCTCCAAAGATTCCATTCGAGATCCGTAGTTTCTTGGGTTTGGCGGGCTATTACAGAAGATTCATTCAAGACTTCTCTAAGACCGCTTCTCCACTAACCAAGTTGACCCGTAAGGATGTAAAGTTTGTATGGGGTCAAGCTCAAGAGAAGGCGTTTGAAGAATTGAAAACAAGATTGACCCAAGCTCCTGTTCTGTCATTACCCGATGGAAGCGAAGATCTGGTGGTTTATTCTCATGCTTCATACTCGGGATTGGGGTGCGTGTTAATGCAGAGGGGGAAGGTTATAGCCTATGCATCCCGACAGTTGAAGGTTCATGAGGTTAACTATCCTACTCATGACTTGGAGCTAGCAGCTGTGGTCTTTGCACTAAAGATTTGGAGGCACTATCTCTACGGGATGAAGTGCACCAAATTTTACTGACCACAAGAGCTTGAAGTACTTCTTTGAGCAGAAGGACTTGAACATGAGGCAGAGAAGATGGTTGGAGCTCATAAAGGATTATGATTATGAGATCCATTATCATCCGGGCAAAGCCAACGTGGTGGCGGACGTCCTTAGCCGAAAGGAGAGGCCCGAGCCGATTCGGGTGAAAGCGTACCAGTTGATTAGTACCTCTAATGTGATGAAGCAAGTCAAAGAGTTTCATGATGAGGCATTGAAAGAAGTTCATCTTAACTCTAAAAGAATTAGAGGTCTGGTCACGGAGTTGGGTGAAAACACCTTTGGTGTTAGAACCCGGTTTGGACGAATGTGGATTCCTTGTTTTGGGGATCTACGGGTGAAGATATTGGATGAAGCTCATAAGACTCGATACTCTATTCATCCCGGTGCTACAAAGATGTACCAAGACATGAAGAAAGATTACTGGTGGCCGGGTATGAAGCGTGACGTGGTAGAGTATGTGAGTAAGTGCCTTGCTTGCAAGTGAAGGCCGAGCATCAAAAGCCATATGGGAAGATCCAACCTTTGGATATACCGGAATAAAAGTGGGAGCACATCACCATGGATTTCATTACAAAGCTGCCGCGTACTCCGAAAGGGTATGATGCTATCTGGGTGATTGTTGACCGCTTGACGAAGAGTGCTCACTTCCTACCGATCCACGAGACATATTCATCTGAGAGGTTGGCTGATCTGTTCATCAAGGAAATTGTAACTCATCATGGTGTGCCAGTGTCTATTGTGTCTGATCGTGACACCCGGTTTACATCCAAATTCTGGAAGAAATTCCACGACGCCATGGGGACGAGGTTACATATTAGCACGACTTATCATCCGCAAACTGATGGTCAGTCAGAAAGCACCATTCAGACATTGGAGGACATGCTTCGGGCATGTGTGATTGATTTTGGGGGAAGATGGGATGACCACTTACCGTTAGCTGAATTCTCGTACAATAACAACTATCATGCCAGCATTGGTATGCCACCTTATGAGATGCTATATGGTAGGAGATGCAGAACACCCGTTTGTTGGGGTGATATTGGTCATAAAGAGTTAGAGAGTGTCGAGGTGATCGAGGCTACGACTGAGAAGCTTGAAAGGATCAAAGCCTTCATGAAGGCGGCCAAGGATAGGTAGAAGTTGTATGCTGATAAATGACGCAGACCGATTGAGTTCCAGGTGGGTGACCGGGTTATGTTGAAGGTCTCACCTTGGAAGGGTATCATTCGGTTCAGAAAGCGGGGCAAGTTGAGCCCGAGATACATAGGCCCTTTCCGAATGATTGCTCAAGTAGGAGAGGTGGCGTATAGATTGGAGTTACCAGATGAGTTAAGTGGAATTCACCCGATATTCCACGTATCTCATCTAAGGAAGTGTTTGGCAGATGAAGATATGATTGTTCCACTGGAGGATATCGAAGTAGATGAACGGCTCAATTATGTGGAGCAACCAGTGACAATCATCGATCGAAAAGAGAAGAGGCTGAGGAATAAAGTGGTTCCTCTTGTGCGTGTACAATGGAAGCACGGGAAGGGATCCGAGTCAATGTGGGAGACCAAAGAAGAAATGAGACATCATTACCCACGTTTGTTCGAGGAATAACAAGTTTCGGGGACGTAAAGAAACCTATATAAGGGGGGTGGACTTGTAACACCCGGTTATTTTCCTTGAAGCCGACGAAAGAAGAAAAAGAAATAAAGTCCAAAGTCGGGGGACCAAACTCGCCAACGCAAGAAAGTTGGGTAAGTGGAGATATTTGAAGGGAGGGGTAGCGTTTACCCTCTCCCTACACTCACAACCATCAGCTATAGAGAGGAAGAAGAGAGAAAAGGGAGAAGAGAAGAGAAAGGGTTGGTTCGAGTGGATTCAAGAGCACAAAATCATCGTGTAGCGGGTCTAAACGAAGCTCTTCTTCTTGGTGTAGTTTGTGTGAGTTCTAGGACCCCTATTTTACTCGTTTTCAACTGATTTGGGGCTAGAACACATAGTAAACCAGTTTTTGTATGTGTGTGTGTTTTGACCCATTTGGATGTGTTTGCATGTGATGTGTTGGGAGTTTTTTTCCGGGCTTGTGTGTGCGTGAATGGTGTTGTAGTATGCATTCCTAAGGTTTAGGATGGTGGATTTGGGCTTAGAATGGGTTTGGATGAGCTTCGAGGTCGAAAATGGCAGATTGGGTTCGGGATGAACTGCATTCTGCATCAGCTAGAGCTAGGCGACCGATTGGAGGCCATACGGCTGATTGAAGTGCGATTGGAGTTCATTCGTACGACTGAGGTTCAGTCGCATGACTAGAGGGCCAGTCGCATGGGGAGTCATGCGACTGAGAGCCCGTCGCATAAGTACTCATCCGCATTAAGTTCATCCGCATGAGGTCCATTCGCATAAGGTCCATTCGCATAGTGTTCAACCACATGAGGTCCATTCGCACGATTGGGTGTTCATCCGCATTGGTGTTCATCCGCATTGGTCCATTCGCATGATGTTCAGTCGCCTGGTGGCCATGCGACTGAAGGGTGTCCATACGCATGGTGGCCATGCGACTTAAGGGTGTCCATACGCCCAAATAGGGCTGGTGTACCCGAAGACAAACGTAGTTAATTTCTGACTTTCGGGGGAAGGTGCAGATGTAAGTTTTGACGTGGAAGCTCTCGTAGGTACCTGTAAGATGACCATTGAGGTCTTAGAGGGTAGATTGGGCATGATGATGTTGCATGTTTATGCATGATGTATGTTATGTATGTGTGATGGTGCCCTGTATGATGATGCTACCTATGTATGATGAAGTTCCTTATTATAATGTATGTTTATCTTTCCTGTGGCTTGACGTGTTATGTTAAAGAATGAAACGAAAGTATTATGTAACGTAAAGTGAAAGATAATGAAAAAGGAACATGATGAATTAATGCATGCATTAATAATGAATGAGAGTAAGAACGGCTTGCAAGCACATGTATGAGGTGAGCGACCTTGTTGTCGCAACAGACTCGAAATGGAATCCTTGTCTTTCGACCTCAGTAATCGTGGTTGTGTGCCACGAAGAGGGTAAAGCTTGACACTGTGATTAACCTTTTATATAGAACCATTGCTGCATATCCTAGGTACTGTGGCCAGGAGGTGCGGTGCGCCGTTATAGAAGGTCTATGATAGGCCTAGGTCCAGTACCAGGAATAGAAGGGTATTGCATATGGCAATGGTACACCTAAACTTTACCTTAGGTACTGTGGCCAAGAGGTGCGGTGCACCGTTATAGAAGGTTTATGATAGGCCTTGGTCCAGTACCACGAAACAGAAGGGTAAGGTTTATGGGTGATGGAAAAAAAAGAGGTAATGATGAAAGAGTAAGAATGACAAGAAAGTATGATGAATGAACAGAAGTTAAAGAATGAACGAATGAAAGTAATGAACGGACAAAATATAATAACACTGTATGAAACAGGATCCTCGTCACTCGACCTCAGTAATCATGGCCGGGTGCCATGAAGAGGGTGAAGTTTGACAGGAGCTAGGTAGAAGTAAGAGATAATGAATGATGAAGATCATAAAGATATTATCTACGTGTACGTATGATGTATGATTGCGTGAAATTAAAGAATGAAAGTAAAGTATTTTATTTATAAAACTAGAACTCACTCAGCAACGCTGACTTTTTATGTGTTTCCAGTTGGTAGGTGAGGTTGCAGAGGATGGCACGGGGTGGCTACTCGGCTTATTTTGGATGGCATTCTTTTGTATAATGTTTTTGCACTGTAATATGAACAAATGATGTTTTGTAATGAATGTTGTATTAACTTGCAAAAGCATTTATATTGAAATGAAAAGTTATTTCACTGATTCCACTGCAATGGTTATTAAAGTTAATGAGATTATATGTTTTAAGAGCGATGAATGGCCAGCTGTAAGCGTCCCGGGAACGGAGCCTTGCAGAATTTCACCCCGAAATTCTTAACTAGTAACGTTAGCGCTTAACGGTGCATCTTTGAACAACTACAGATATTTGCCCTTTATTGATTCTCGCGTTTCTAGGTAAACTCTGGCCCACGCTCTAAGTTTCAATAAAATATAACAATAGAGGTACGATTATGCTTGAGAGTTTTTGACCACTTGGTCCATGATTCAAATAGTTCCTCGACGAATCGCAATTATGTGTCCATCTATTTGTCGTGAACAGAATGATGATTGTCTTATCAGACAGACGTTTCTTCATGATTGAAACATGTAACACGTTACGTACTCCCACTGAGTTCTCCAGGAAAATTAAGTTGATAATCTACTGGACCAACTCTTTTTACTGGACCAACTCTTTTGACAATCTCAAAAGATCCAACGTACTGCACGTTTAACTTTTCTTGTTTTTCCAAAACAAATTACATCTTTCCAAGGTGACACTTTTAAAAGTTCCTTGTTGCTGCCCTGCGGTTACTAATTTGTACGATCTTCTTAGTCGTCCCGTGCACAAGCTCAGGACAAGTAATTTGACTTTCCCTAAACTCCTACCCAACTGATAAGTGATCGGCACTTATTTCCATAGAGTGTCTCAAACAGTGCGGCCTTGATCGTCGTGTGGTAACTATTATCCTAGGAAACCTTAATCAAGGGTGGGTGGGTTTTCCTAACTACTACCTAAACCAATAACACATGTTCATAGCATGTCTTCTAGAGTTTGAGTCGTACGGTCATTCTGACTATCAATTTACGGATGATACGTTGCGATCTTATCCAACCATGTTCCCAATAACCTATGTAGTGACCTCCAATAATATGGAATGAATCGAGGGTCACGATCGAAGATTATGGAAGAACTGGCACCTCGTGCCAAGAGATTTTTTCTCTTGGATAAGTGGGGGTTAAGTTCTTAATTCAGTTAGTCTTACTAATATCCACGAAGTGTGCGGATTTTCCCAAGCAATCTACTATTACCCAAATGGTATCGCATCCGCTGAGAGTTCAATTTAACTTCATAATGAAATCCATTAAGATATACTACCACTTCTATTCTTGAGTTTGTGGCTGTTGCAATAAACTAGATGGTCCTTGATATTCCACCTTAACTTTAGAACAAGTTAAATATTTCTTACATGCATGGCAATATCACCTTTCACATTCTGCCACCGATAAAGAACTTTCAAATCATGATACGTCTTACCTGAACTTTGATGAATGGAATATCGAGTCTTATGAATTTCATCTATTACCAGTTCTCATAAATTCACGTACAGAAAATCCATATTCGTTCTATGAAGTAACGAATTCCTTCGGATTTTGTCACTAATTGCTTTTCCATGTCTCGCATGGACTTCGCTCTTCAGATTCTTGTCCTTCAAAGCCTTAGTTTGAGCATAATGTATTTGATCAGGTACTCTAGCATGAATGGGAAGCTTTAATGCTTGCACTTGCTTTGGTTTAGGTGTTTACTTTCAACTTAGGTCATCGGCTACCACATTAGCCTTACACAGATGGTACTTCATCACATTTTCATAGTCGTTCAACAGGTCGACCCAACGACGCTGTCTCATGCTGAGCTCCTTCTGTTCAAAGATATACTAAAGACTGTTGTGATCAGTGTAATGTTGCATTTGGTCCCGTACAAGTAATACCCCTATATCTTACCTGCAATCTATGAATCTCAACTTTGAGTCGTTTTCCAGGTAGTTCTTCTCATGAACTTTTAAATAACTGGAAGCATATTCAATAACCTTCTACTATTGTGTCAACACACAACCGAGACCTTGGATTAAAGCGTCACAATATAGAACAAAATCATCTGTTTCCCCATTGTAGGGATAGTATCAGTACAGTACACAGGTTTTGTTTCATAACCTCAAATGTGGACTCTCGCTTGCTACCCCAATTGTGTGTGGTGCCTTTTTAAGTTAATGTCATAAGAGGTTGTGTGATCTTTGAAAATCCTTTGATGTTTTGTTGGTAGTATCTATCCAATCAAGAAACTATAATACCCTAGTCAGAGTCTTAAACGTATCCTAATTCTTGATGGCTTCTACTTTTACTAGGTCAATAGGAATTACTTGCTCGTAGAACACATGACCTAAATATTGGACTTCATCCAGAAGTCACACTTTAAAAACTTAGCATATAGTTTTTCTTGCTTTTTTGTAACTCCAAAATCAGTCTAAGATGTTTCTCATGTTCCCCTTGTTCTTTGTATATGGTAGAATCTCACCAACAAAAACATTGATAAATTTGTCTAAATAGGGTTTGCGCACTCGGTTTATGAGACCATGAAAATCTTCAGTGCATTGGTAAACCCACTTGGCATAACCAGAAACTCATGGTGACAATACCATGTTCTGAATGCCACCTTAGATATGTCATCCTATCCGACCCTCAAATGATGATAATCCGACCTCAGGTCTATCTTGGATTATAAACTTGATCCTTGAAGCTGGTGAAGTAAATCACGGATGCGTGAAAGAGAATAACGGTTCTTAATTGCCACTTTCATAAACTTAAGGTAATCAATATGATTACCCATACAAAAACTTCTATCCTTTTTCTTGACAAAAGGACTGGAGCTCCCCATTGCGATGAGCTCGGTCGGATGAATCCTTTATCCGACAGCTCCTGTAGTTATATAGATAGTTCTAGTAGTTCATTCGGAGCAAATCTGTAAGGTTCTCTAGCAAAGGTGAGACTTCATGTGTCAAATTGATTTGAAACTTGATATATCTGTGTGGGGAAAACAAGGTAAATCTTCTGTGAAAACTTTGGGAAGGTAAACAACGATAAGGATCTCTTCGATCTGCTTTTCCTTAGTTGTGTTCTTAGTGATCGTAGCTAAAATAGCGTTATGATCCTTGAGTAAGTACTTCTAACCTTCACATAAGAAGTTATGTCTGAGACCACAACACTCTTGTCGCCTTTGACATATAAGACTTCACCACTATGAACTGGAACACGAAGATCTATATTTTTCTTATGTTAGGATAATCCAATCTACATGCCTTTCAAATATGAGTCGCTTTAATATGTTTACCATCAGCTAGTTGTATAGTGTTACTAGGTTCTATTCAAGTTGAAGCTATATCTAGAGATTTGCTAAACAGTAACCATATTCAAGTCGATTCTTGCCTCCTCAGACCTAATCACGAAGGCTTGACCTTTGGCACTCTATCCATTGCTCTTTTCAATTCTTACTGTCCTTGTTGCCATTCTTCAGTTGATGGAAATCTCTCTTGAGTTGCCTATGTTTGTCCCATTTAAACCAACCTTATGATGCTTCAGCTTGTCTTTGCTACTAGGGTTTGTTGTTGCTTGATCGTTGACTCTCCCTTAAAGTCTTTAGCTATATGATTTATCCTACCACATCTTTCCCAACAATTATAATCACGCTTGCCATGATGGTGAATGACTAACTCTACGTGTCATCATGTTCTCACTTGCTATGAGATGCACCATCAATAATGTCATGCTTAGTTAGAGTGCTCAACGCCATAACCAAGTCAATGAGCTTCCGAGATAACCTCATAGCATATTGAATGGTTATAGAATCAACATCGATGACCCTTTCTTAAGTCTAAGGCTGAATACCGTCGATTGACTTCTCATTACGCTTGTAGGTTAGAGTTACCATTACATAAAGCATCCAACTCCTGGAAAAAAGTTATATATTCCTTAATATCTGACCCTACCATCTTAGTGTTTGAGAAATTTTTTTAGCTTCTAGTCTTCATTCCGAGTGCAGTACTCCTCCTCCAGATCCTCCTCAGATGATGTAGTAGCTACAACTTAGGCTTCTAGCCCAGCTACTCTCAATTCAGAAAATACTAGTCTCTGCTGCATATCCTTCAGTGTAGCCTGAGGGTTTTTGTCTTATCCTGTTCTCCCTCGACTATACCATCTAATTAATTATGCTTGTTCATGTTTTCCTCAAATACATCAACAAAAGTATTATGTTTCTGACTAGTCTCCACCAGGCCTTCCTTGTGTGTTTCCACATATTCACTAACGATGGTCTAACGCACTAGTATCTCGGTGATCTCACCAGGTGCTTCACATACATTGTGAATGTTTTGATCTAACCTTGCCATAAGGGCGACAAACGACTACTTATCGGATAAGGTATAAGTGGTGATGCATGAGTAAAATCAGTTATGTCAGCAGTAAAGGGAAGGAGTATGCGCTACTCCTGAGTTTAGCTGGCAATCATATCAGGTAAACACTTCCAGTGTTATGTATCTCCTCTTACTCGAATGTTAGACAACACTCCATGTTGTGAGAAGTTATCAGCAGGCTCCATTCGATGCTTATTCGGCTTCGATAATGAGGTTATTAGTATAGATAAAGAAGGTATGAGCTCAAGATCCTCAGTCTCCTCACTGATCAGGGGTGATGCTAGTGACATGGGTGGTGTAGATGATGATGTGGACATCCAATATCGTTACGTAAGCATGACATGATATGTATGCTTAAAAAACAGTAAACAGATAAGAGTATGTGCAATGGTAGTGTGTGTCTAAGGCTATATTCTAGAAGTAAATGAAATCCTAGTTCTCTATAACCAGTGGCTCTTATACCAATCTATCACACCCTCAAAATCCACCGATATGGTTCTACATCGAGGCGTGTGACAAACCAGGATCCCAGACACAGTCATATCAAGCGACACTATATGCGTTTTTAAAATAAGCGTGTGAATTTAAATCAAAGTAAAACAAAGTATCTTAATATAATCAATGCGGAAGCATAAATTTTTGTAAATCCATAAGTAATAAATGCGCAAAATAAGGCACCCAATAAAAATTAATAAATGTAAATGAACTTGCTTTCAAATGATAAAGATGATGTATGAGCCTTAGATATGCAACCCTAGCATTAAGTGTGCCTGCAACCTGAGAAGACATGCTAAAATGTGTTAATACAAGGTTGGTGAGCTCACAGGTTTAAATTAGTAAATATGTTTGAGCATTTGTTTGGTAAAAGTATACAATGGTATACCATAGGTAGCTAGCCTATATATCGAGTTAGTTAGCGTTTCGAACCGAAGCTGACTGTTTGTGAGTTGTTTAGACTTCTGCCATGTCTTATCATAGAACAATGGCAAGTGTCTAGGTTAATTAAACACCCGTTCGACCTCCAGTCGAGTTAGCACGACTAACGCGGGTGGTTTGTCAAATGTAGTAGTACTACCTAAAATCACCTCGCTATCCCATTATTAACGGTTCTAGTGTGTAAGGACTTGCGTGATAATGTTTGTACTGCAGTAACAAGCGATATAAGAATAATACCAAAACCAGATAAAAAAAGTTTGCATGGTTCTCCCCTAGAAAGGAAGTAAGTAAAAGAAGGGCCGTGAAGACTCACCTTGGATACGTAGGAAAAACATGAAGTGTAACATCCAAAAGCTAGTCGTTACCTAACAAATGTATGCCCATGATTGTGTGTACATAATGGTCAAATGAACCCCGTAGTATCCGAAGTACGTAACTATTAGCGTGTTCGAGAAATGTTTGATAAGTTTAACTTAGTTGACTTTTGTTTACCAAAGTTGACCGGACTGACCCGACGACCTGTTGGTGACACAAATAAGTAAAATCATGTATACTCATGCTCAAATAGCTCAAATAATGATTCACATAAATTTTCATGCCGTAAATCTATTTTTTGAAAGTATGGCATCCTTACACATGTGCAATCCGTTTAAAGACTACAAATCATATCACAACAACCATCTCAATTATATATGTAACACATCCAACAATCATCCTTAGCATGTTAACATAACTTAGAAACTTCATCATGCCTAAAGTTTCCTAAATTAAAAACGTAAGAACACAAGTTGCATAAATTTCATCCAAATCTCCTAACATGTTCCTGTAACCATTTCAACATCAAACACATCACAATAACATATTCTACACATAACATACTCATCACACAATAGATCATGTCTTAAAAGTTTCTATAAACAACAAGCATGCTCATAGGATGCATTTTTTACCGTTTAGTTATTCCCAATCCATTCTTAGCTCCTGAACATCATATAACAATCATCACAACTAATCAAACATGCATAAATCACCTTCTATGAACTAACCTACCCAAAAACGTTTCCTTTAATGGAAAGTACCCTAAAATCGAGCCAAAATCCAAAGTTCAAAACATGACTTTTCATCCATTAGCATCAACTAACATCCCAGAACCATCAGTTCAATCCAATTTTGTCATAATCATATGATTTTTATAAAAGCCCCAAATTAAAGTTTCCTTAATAAGTAAGCCTTGGTTTTTATCAAAAAGATACAATTTCACAAAACCAATCCGTACAAACATCATTATATTGAATACTAACACATAATTCATCATCAATTTCAATCAATTTCAATCAATTTCAAGTTTTTCTTGTTTGGATAATCTAGAATTCATGTTCATCATAAAGATCAAATAACATGAAATCAAACATAAAACTTACCTGAAATGCTTAGATGATGATCCCTAGTACGCGTTTGGTAATCACCACCAATATGCAAGAACAAGATCAAAGGTGTGCTTTGTGTCTGTGGGTGATTTGTTCTGAAAAAACTAATGGAGAAGCGGAAGGGGACGGGCATAAGGTGATTAGGGTTGTGGGGTTAGGTTTTATACTTTTTTTACAAGAAAGGACCCCATCTTTTAGAAAATCGTTTTAACGCTACGCGATTGAACTTTTTCTACACAAAAACCACCAAGTGCTCACATAACATCAAACAAAAATTAATAACATGAAATAATATTTTGCTAGTTCAGATGTATTTTTATAATAATTAGACGTTAAAAACCGAAAATGCGCGAGAACACGTAAATGACAGAAAAATCCCAATTTTCACCACCATGATACATAATTAATCACATAACCATATAACACATAATTTCACACAAATTATGATTGTTTGGAAACCATTTTGACAAATCACCAACGTTCAAGGACAGACGTGTGTGTGATTGGGCAATTTACCGAATTACTGTTACGTAAAAGGTTCGTAAATGTTTGTAAACTAAATGACGCATTTAAGTATGCAACATTTAGTACATAAATGTATGATCGGAAAACCATGTTTGTGTTGATCGGAAATTGACCTGAAAATGTTAGGTTTCGCAGATATTGACCTTGTGATAACTTTGATTCTCAATTTTAAGTTTAAAGTTCTTTAAGATCTCAGGAGTCTCATCCTTATTTCTAAGAAAGAAAACCCATGTGAATCTTGTGAAATCATCTGTGATCACTAAACAATATGAAGTCCTTCCTATACTCATTACAATGGTGGGGCCAAAGAGATGCATGTGTAATAAGTGTAGGGGAGTAGTGATAGAGTTCTTTTCCTTTGGTCTATGAGACACCAAGTGTTGTTTCCTTTTAGGCATGTAACACAGTGATCATTACTTGTAAACTCTTTCTTCTGGAACTCCACTTACCAAATCATTCTTAATTATTTTATTCATGTTTTTAAATTTTACATGACACATTCTTTTATGCCAAAGAAAAGACTCATCATTATTTGCTTTAGATATGATGCAAGAATCTTCACCTGAAGGGGATGTTTCCTCCAAATTCAACCTGTACATGTTCTCTTTCCAAGGTGTTGTAAGCAAGATATGCTCTTGAGGAATGACCACCCCAGGCTTGAGAACAATGCACTCATGCTCAGTGAAGAACATGTTATGTCTCTGGTCATAAAATTAGGATACGCTCAGTAAATGTACCCAAGCTCCTTAACAAAGTTTACCTTTGCAATGTTGAGCTTACCATTTATGACCCTGCCCCATCCTGTAATGTAACCTCCAACATCTCCTCTAAAAGCAACTGGCTCTCCATCAATTCTCTCAAAGTTTTGAAGCAAAGAGCCATTGCCTTTCATGTGGATAGAACAACCATTGTGAATAATCCATACATTTTTCTTGGTCTTCAGCTGTTCCTACACAATAAAAGAGAGTCAGTTACATTTGGAAACCCACCTCATTGGTCTTGGGATCTTCAAAATGAACTAAAGACAATGCAATAGTAATTACTCCTATGCCAAAACTTTAAGGATCATTTGCTATTATTCGTGAAGAACTCTCAGTGACTTGGTCTTCCTTTATCCTCCACACCATATTTGGATGATTAGACTTGACCTTCAATACTTCAGAAGTTTTTACAACTTTATAATTTTTGGAGACTGGCCCTTTAGAAGATCTTGCTTTCCCTGCAGCAAGCTTTAGTGCTCCGGAAGCATTCCTTTCTTCCGAGACTAAAATATCTTCCGAAGACATTTTTTCACTTGTCTTCATTTTCATTTTGGAGCTTATGAAAGAAAAATAGCTTTCTTATAAAGGTTTCTTATTTTTGTTCCTCTCAGAAGTCTTCTTCCGTGTTATGTTGACAGTATTTTTGGGATTGTAAAAGCAATCATTAGCATGATGAGAAGTACTACCACATATAATGCAGTAAATGTTCTTTCTTCAAAGAGTCTTCTTATGAATGGAAAACTGAGTTTGATCACTTTCCATCTCCATCCCCATCCTTTCAAATGTTGTAGCAAGCCTCCTAGGGTGAAGCTTTCCCTTGGAGGTGGCTGGTTCATGCTGTGTAGCAGTGTTACACAGCTGATCAGCCTTCATTCCTTCATAGGGATGAATTGGACATGAACTTGAACTCTTGGTACTAGAGTTCAAAGTTGTATCCATAGTCTTCACCACTTTAAAACCTGCATAGATAAAAACTTATTTCTGCTTAGAGTTGAAGGAGGCGTTGATCTCTTGAGCTCTCTTTGATCTCCTCTTAGTGTTAGTACTTCTTAAAGATTAACATGTTGTCTTTATTTATCTTTGTTTAAGTTTTGTTATAGTATAGAGACTAGTTTTGTAAATAGTAATTCCTTTGTTTATTGATAGTATAAATAGTTTAGATAGTTTAGTGTAGCAGAAACACTTGAACGAACTGCTACTTACACTTGTAATTGTCTTTGCTATTATCAATAAACTTCTATGAATTTTTCTTGATATTGTGCATTGATTTGATTACTATGTTTGTATTTGATTGAATTACCTTCTAATGTCATCATAGATCTATACATTCTTGTACGAACTTGCAAACTCAAAAATCACTTAAATCTTTGATTGATAAGCAATTCGATTGAAATATTGTTGATTTCAGTTGTGTTTCATCATCAGAAACATGAATTGAATCACAATTAGCGGTTTAATTCGTCCAATTTTAGTAAATTGATCGAAATTTGTGTTCGAAAGTTGTCTTCATTTTCAAACTGAAAATCAAGTGAAACACTGATTTGTTGTTTGTAATTGAAGAAATTGATGTGAAAGGATTGTTAATCGATATAAAATCTACTGAATTGGAAGATTTCAAACCAATTCATCAAGTTTTGAAGAATTTCAGAAAATTTGAGTTCGTTATGTTCATAAGAACATGTTGAATTTGGCGTATTAGGGTTGAAAAACTACTGAAAATTGCCTAAGTTTTTAGGCGCTTGACAACTGTTTAGGTGCTTTACAACTGTTAAGGCGTTTTTGGGTAAGGCGTTTTACAACTATTGAGACCTATTTCAACTGTGTGGATACTTTGGAATTACTCACAAACTAAGAAACTATAGGCGCATTTCAACTATTTGGGCGCACTAGAACCGTTTGGGCGTTTTTACTCCCAGGCGTCTGACAACTGTTTGGGCGCATCAGTACTGTTCAGGCGCATCTAGTTGGGCGTTTTTGAGAATTTCTCTAAGGCAATCCCTTAGACATTTCTAGGTCAAAGCCAGAAGTACCACAACTGTTGGGGTGTTTCAACACTGTTCAGGCGCATCAACCTCAACACTTAGACATTTTTCCTTAATAAAAATTAAAAAAATCCAAAAGTATTTTATTATGAATTTGGATTGGTAGATATTCATATGGATGAATATAGAGCAAAAGGTTGCTGCCAAAGTTCATAGATATTTATGGGATGCAAATATTTGACTGACCTGCATCTCAAATATTACTACATGGAATCTTCTTGATTGATCATAAGTAATTTTGAGTAAATGCGAACATCATTTGGTATCCTCTGACCTGAGATACATATTGGGTCTTGATATTTACCAAATATTATACTTTGTCTCAGTTCTTTGCTGTTCTGAAATATGGCAGTACATAAGTCTGAGTTCAGGTATGATATAAAGTAATTGTGAGAGACATATGTAGTCAAGATGGGATTTGTCCCTCTTATTCGTTGAGAGTAAGATATCTAAGGCCTAATAAAGTTAAATTAATGGAGAATGATCACTCTGTGTCTCTGGGATTTAACATGACATCTGTGACAAAAGGATAGATGATTGATTCACCTAAAACATTTCAAGTATGGTACTTGAAGAGGATGATGTTATTGAATGGCACTTAGTCATAAGTATTAAGGGTAGTAAACCGTTGTTAAGCTGTATTTACTGCTTGCATCAATCTTCTATGAATCTTGTGCAAGTGGGAGATTGTTGGATCTTGTATGCCCAAGACACAAACAAGATTGATGTGGTTAGTATGTTATAATCCAAGTCGGGCCATACCCAATAAGAAGCTAAACAAACACCAATATATATTTATTTGTTGATGAGATCATACAAATATATATATTGACACCATTTTAGAAAATAGGTTTTCTAGAACTTTGCTTTTGTAAAAGAACAACATTATGTGTATAATTTGTTCATGAGAGGTTGTTTGTTTCATTATTTAAATTGGTTAAATAATGGCAAATAAAAGTGTGTTATAGTTATAAAATTAAAATAGGTTTTAATTCTGTAAAAGATCAAGGGCTAAGAGTGTAACATTTCTATAAAAATGAAATGGGGGGAACCCATTTTGAGTGGGAGTTTTCAGCCGCCCAAAGGGGCCTTAGGATTCCTTTTGTTTGTCTTGGTCCAAGCACTCTTTAACCACTCTTACACTCTTCTCTCATAACACATACTTCTCTCTAGACAACTCAAGCAAAAACTCTCTCTAAAGGCCGAAAATTTTCGGATTCAAGAGGAAAAGAAGGCTGAAATTTTCGGTTTCTTGAGGACTCAAGGAAGAGAGTTCTTTGGTGTTGCATCATAACTTGCAAGGTGTTTGTTCAAACTTGTGGGTATCACAACTTGAGGCTGTCTCTCTCTTGGGGGCTGAATATTCAACAACATCTTCATCTTCATCTTTTACATCTACAAGTTCTTGTGCAAGAAAGGTTGTAAACTTTGAAACACCCTATGGTTGCATTTTCGGTTTTGATTGCATGTTATTTCATATATATATACGATCCTTGTTCTTGGGTTTTAGTTTTGGTTTAAAATGATCAAAATTTCAGATTATTGATCATATGTTTAACCTAATATCCGTTGCGTTTTATAGTTTAAATGGTAAACTAGCTTTGATAAACATGACTAAAACCCCAACATATTTTTAATTCATTTCTTTAATTTAAAAACTTAAAAATCACGCACTACGGTTGAAAGGTTAAGAATGATATCAAAGCTTACTCTCTGATTTGTAAAGGACTACCTCTTGAAGTCCTAGCCAGGCTTGATGGATATCAAACTTGTTACACAATATACAAAGCTTTAAAGACCATTTGTGAAGATGGTAAAGGGATACAAAATCTCAAAAAGCAAAAACTAAACAGGTAGTTAGAGCTTTTTCAACATCTATCTGGTGAGACCATCAATCAAATGATGAACAGACATGTGCAGCTTACCACCGAGATGTCAACAGCCGGCATTACACATGATCTTCAAGATCTAAACGTTAGACTTCTCAATGCTTTACCTTCATCTTAGAAAAAAATAGTGACATTGTTAAAGCACATAGAGAAATTTCCAATAAATCTAGATCTGTTGTTTGCCAAGATTGAATCTATGGAGATTGATGAGAGTTCAAGGAATAATGACAAAACATCCTCAATGTCATAATATCAATTTGTTGCATCTCCTGCAAATACTTTTGAGAATGTTTTCATGGCTAAGAATGAAATTTTACCTAAAGAAGAGGGAGATATGCTTATAGGGGCATGATTCTTCACTGATTCATCATTCATAAGTGCACCTGCTTATATAACCAAACCTCAACCTCAACCTTAGTCTCCTCCTATTTCTCAGAGTTCTAAGCCTCAAACAAAGACTCCATCTGTTAGCTCTACTAAATCTAGCAAAGTTAAAGATGTGATAAACATCCTATTAGAGGATGAAGAGTCTAAAACTGCCATTACTGCCTTCATGGCAAGCTTTCAAGCATATCAAGGTAATCATCTAACCTAATTAGATCTTGTTTTACAGGATTTGTTTGAAATGGATCCTGGAGATGTTGAAGAGATGGATCTGAACTGGAAGATGGTGACGATTGCCTATAAAACGCAAAAACACTCGTATGTCAACAGGAAATACAAGCCTAGTGCTAATAAGACTATTGGTTTTGACAAGTCAAAGTCTAGGTATTTTAACTACAGTTATGGACATTTCTATAGGGAATACAAAGCTCCCAGGAATAATGGAGGAAATGCTCAATCCAGTTCTAGTATTCAGAGGTTTCAATCATCTCATAGGACATTCCATAAGCCATATCAATGTCTTCCAATGCCTGAGCTTAAAGATGAATCAAAATCATCTGATGAACGAAAGAAAGCTTTTGTAGTCAATGTGAAGGATGGATATGACTGGAGTGTATATGCTGAGCAATTTACCAATGATCTAACCTTAAGTTTATCTCTTATTGCATAAATCCAAGGGAAAGATTGGTCAGAGGACTGTGATCCAAAAGTGGAAGGTGAGAATAAAGAAGATGATTACGACTAGAGTGACAAATCTGATCCTAAAGAGGATTCAGATGAAATTGCTTTGATGGCTCAGTCTAATCAACCAAAGGTTGAAACTTCATTCTTAAACTCTAAAACTTCATCTCCAAAATCTCCTGAAATACAATCTGAAGTAAGGGAAAAACTTTGCACCAAATCTTGCTTCGAATATGTTGAATACTATCGAAGTTATTCATATAAAATCTGCGAGAAACTTAAACAAGAAGAGTCAAGGAATAACAAACTAAAATCTGTCCATAAAATAGTAGATGAAAAGATCATTTCTCTTCAAGCAAAAACTCTCTCTAATGGCTAAAAAGTTTCGGATTCAAGAGGAAAAGAAGGCTGAAATTTTCGTTTTCTTGAGGATTCAAGGAAGAGAGTTCTTTGGTGTTGCATCCTAACTTGCAAGGTGTTTGTTCTAACTTATGGGTATCACAACTTGAGGCTCTCTCTCTCTCTTGGGGGCTGAATATTCAACGACATCTTCATCTTCATCTTTTACATCTACAAGTTCTTGTGCAAGAAAGGTTGTAAACTTTGACACACCCTATGGTTGCATTTTCGGTTTTGATTGCATGTTATTTCATACATATAAACGATCCTTGTTCTTGGTTTTTAGTTTTGTTTTAAAATGATCAAAATTTCAGATTATTAATCATATCTTTAACCTAATATCTGCTGCGTTGTATAGTTTAAATGGTAAACTAGCTTTGATAAACATGAATAAAACCCCAACAATGGCATCTAGAGCCGGTTATATGGAATGCATGCTTCATTTGTCCTTGAAAATTCGTTTCATGGGACTTTAAAACCCTTTTAGGGGCTGCTATGTTCATGTATTATGAATCCCCAAACTTTCAAAGTTATATCACACATGCTTGTGATTAAACTTTGAAAGACAAGTATGTTAAATTGTTTGTTTGTTTAGACAAAATAAAACATGAAATTTCAGTTTGTGATGGCTGAAATTTTATGGTTTTTAGTGGGGATTCATTATTGTTTTGGATGATATGATCATTGTTCATTATGGTGCATAACCTAGCCCTTGACCTTGTGTTATTTGGATGAATGATATGTTTTGGTTGATTTCATTTTCATGGGTTGTAATAATTATTCTTTTATGCTTGTATTTGGGTGTAATTTATTTATTCATTCATTTGTAATGTAATAGATAGATTAAGTGTGTTTTCTTTATTATAAAATTTATATTAGGATATAAATTTTGTAAATGAAGATGCACAAGATGGAAGCACAAAAGGAAGACACAAAGAGAAGGACTTGAAGCATTTGGATGCAATTTCAAGTGGGGGTCTTTGGAGATCTCATCTTTTGTGTTGTATTTAACCCTTAGGAAAGACCAAATGACAACACTTGTGATGGCAAACAAGTGTTGTTAACATAGTGGCTATGGTTATGCACATATGGTTGTTTTATATATGCTTGTTTGATTATCCATTTTATGTTGAGTGTTTGATATGTGGATATACTTGACAATCTAAATAAATAATCATAACAAGCTGAATTTTCATGGTTCTTAATCATTAATATGTTAATAAAAGTTATTAAAAGGATTAATGATTTAATAAAAGAGGTTTTATTAAAAATGAACAATAGGATATCTTGCATTTAAAAGCATGCAAATATAAATACATAGAGTTTTCTAAACTAGAATTATGAAATCTCTAAATATTTTAAAAATGAGATCAACACCGTCCTTTTACACAACACTTGAGTCACTCGGAAACTATTAGTGGGATAAAGGTCACCTAACCATTTTGAGAGAACTTGTGACTTGAGATGAGAATGCCATATTCGTGGGATAAAGGTCACCTAACCGCTTATTTTGGTAAACTTACACATGTGTGTAAGTAGGGTGTGTTGATTTGCAAACCATGTCAAATGGATCACCTACGATGTGGTTTCCAAATGGTGTTGATGGGATTAACACGCTGACTTTACATATGATGTTTCAAGTCGATCCCATACCTCTAGAAGTTGCAAATGGTTGCAACCGTCAATCGTTGACCACCTTATTAATTTAAATCATGGGATAAAGGTCACCTAACTACTATTTAAATGTAATGTTGGGTTCTAGATTTTAATATGAAAATGACCTTAAAAGGTATTAATTATTAAAATAACAATATCGAAAATACTAAAATTGATCTTTGTTAAATTTTGTAGATGACCACCAATAATAATGATAATCATGATAATTCATCCATGTCCACCCAATCTTTACGAGCGATTCTCCAAAAGGAACGTCTAAATCATAACAATTTTGTCGATTGGTATCGAAACTTGATAATCGTTCTTAAGCAAGAGAAACGATCATATGTTTTAGACGACCCTATCCCCGATCAACCTAGTGAGGATGATGAGGAGGCCTATAACGATTAGATGTACACTGAGGACTCCGTCCAAGTGTCTTTCCTCATGTTGGCAAGCATGACTCCGGATCTCCAGAAGGAGTATGAACATCACGGAGCTTATGACATGATAACCCAACTGAAGGAAACGTTCCAACAGCAAGCGAGGGTTGAGCACTTGGAAACGGTTCGAGCACTCCATGCATGTCGTATGGACGACAACCAATCAGTTTCATCTTATGTACTTAAGATGAAAAGTCACATTGACCGCCTCGAAAGGCTAAATTGTCCCGTCTCAAAGGAATTGGCCACGGATTTGATCCTCAATGGCCTTACCAAAAAATCCGAGACGTTCGTGTTGAACTACAACATGAATGCTTGGGACAAAAGCATTGGTGAGCTTCACTCCATGCTCAAAACGGCCGAGGCGGCCATGGGTAAAAGGGTTTTACCTGTTCTCACCATCAATGAAGGTGGGAACAAGAAAAGGCCTCATCCCGCACCCAAGGCATGAGTTGCCAAGGGTAAGGGACCCGTATGGGGAAAGGGGAAAGGGGTGGCAAGGGTGCCACCCAAAGCACAAGAGAAGAAGAAAAAGGTTGCTACCAATGACCCATGCTACAAGTGTGGGGAGATTGGACATTGGGCAAGAAATTGCCCTGTCCATCTCCAAGAGTTGGAAGCAAAGAGGGATGCCGAGCAGACCTCAGGTACAATATACATGATCCATATTAATTTAAACTTAATATCCTCTAACACATGGGTATAAGATACCGGATGTGGAACTCACATTTGCAATTTGTTGCAGGAATCAAAAGAAGTAGCAACTTCAACAAAGGGGATGTTAGCCTCTACATGGGCAATGGGGCTAAAGTTCAAGTTGAAGCCCGTGGTGACTACATCTTGAAACTTCTAAATGGTTTGGAAGTAATTTTGTACAATGTTTTATGTGCTCTTAGTTTGACTAGGAACATTATTTCTGTAGCCCTATTAAAACATTTTGGATATGTATTATCATTTATTGGAAATGAAATCCATGTTACTATGAATGACATGTTTTACTTTAAAGCTATTCCCATCAATGGTATCTATGAATTGGTTCATGAAAATACATTGAATGATAGCTTATTGTACCAAACTAGTACCAAGAAACTCAAATCGGATTGGAGTGACACTTACCTTTGGCATTGCCGTCTTGGTCATATAAACAAGAAAAGAATACAAACACTACAAAAGAATGGTCTTTTAAAACAAGTGAATGTGATTTATTTGATGTATGTGAGTCTTGTTTACAAGGTAAAATGACCAAGGCACCTTTTAGTGGCAAAGCCGAAAGGGCAAAGGATTTATTAGGTATCATACATTCAGATGTATGTGGTCTTTTAAGCCAATGACTAGGTACCATGAAAGATACTTCATTACCTTTACCGACGACTATAGTCGATATGGTTATGTGTACTTACTAAGACACAAAGATGAAGCTTTTGAAATGTTTAAAATCTTCCAAAATGAAGTACAAAATCAACTCAATAAGAAAATAAAAATTCTCCGCACTAATAGAGGAGGTGAATACCTAAGTGATGCTTTTAGAGATCATCTTAGAAGTTGTAGTATTGTCTCACAACTATCTCCACCTGGAACACCACAACATAATGGTGTGTCCGAGCGGAGAAATCGAACTCTATTGGATATGGTTCGATCTATGATGACTAGAAGCTCACTGCCTCTATCATTTTGGGGTTTCGCTTTGCTCTCAGCGGCCCGTATTTTGAATATGGCCCCAACCAAGAAAGTGGAAACGACACCTTTTGAAATATGGCATGGAAGGGTCCCATCGCTTTTATATTTAAAAGTATGGGGTTGTGAGGCTTATGTTAAGACTCCCACCCCAAACAAGCTAGAAAGTCGTTCCACTAAGTGTACCTTCATTGGATATCCTAGAGATTCTATGTACTATTTCTATGATCCATTAGAACAAAAGGAGTTTGTTGCCAGGAAAGCTGAGTTCTTAGAAGCTAAGTTCCTTACGGAAGGAACTAGCAGTAGAACTGTGGATCTTGAGGAGGATCAAGAACCACAAACCGATACACGTTTGGTTGACACTAGCACTTAACATAAGGATGTTGAGAATGATCAAGTGGTTGATCAATATACATAAAACGTTCACAGATCTGGTAGAATTAGTAATCCACCTGAAAGATATAGATTTTTCATAGATGGATACTATGTGGTAGATTCCGATGAACCAACCACCTATCATGATGCATTGTCCGATTTGGATTGTGACAAATGGCTTGAAGCCATGAATGTTGAGATGCAATCCATGTATGACAATCAAGTATGGGACTTGGTTGCACCGCCTCTTAACTCCAAAGTAGTTGGAAGTAAGTGGGTTTTCAAGAAGAAAACCGATATGCATGGAAACTTGGATACTTATAAAGCTAGACTTGTAGCAAAGGGTTTCACTCAAACTCAAGGGGTTGACTATGATGAAACTTTCTCACCAGTAGCAATGCTAAAGTCTATTAGGATATTGTTTGCCATAGCTTCTCATTATGATTATGAGATTTGGCAAATAGATGTTAAAACCGCCTTCCTAAATGGATATCTTGAGGAAGATGTCTATATGGTTCAGCCTGAAGGTTTTGTCGATCCAAAACATCCTAGAAAAGTATGCAAGTTAAAGAAATCAATCTATGGATTGAAACAAGCATCGAGAAGCTGGAATCACCATTTTGATGAAGAAATAATTAAATTTGGATTCATCAAAAACGCTGATGAAGCTTGTCTATATAAGAAAGCTAGTGGGAGCATCATCACTTTCCTAGTATTGTATGTTGATGACATACTACTATTTGGAAATGACATTCCAACCTTGGAAGGTGTAACAACCTGTCTTGGAAGTTGTTTTTCCATCAAGGATCTTGGTGAAGCCGCCTATATTCTGGGAATAAAGATCTATAGGGATAGATCAAGGCATTTGATTGGTTTAAATCAAAGTGCATACATTGATAAGATCTTGAAAAGGTTCAAGATGGAGAACTCTAAAAAGGGTACGGTACCTATTCAAAGAGGAACAATATTGAGTACGACTCAATGTCCTAGCTCAAAGGATGAGCAAGATAACATGAAGGCAATCCCATACGCATCTGCTATTGGATCCATCATGTATGCAATGATATGCACTCGGCTGGACGTTTCATGCACCTTAAGCATGACAAGCCGATACCAGCAAAATCCTGGAAACAGTCATTGGATGGCTGTTAAGAACATACTTAAGTACCTAAGGGGGACTAAAGATATGTTCCTAATCTATGGATCTGGTAATGAGGAACTCATTGTAAAAGGTTACACGGATGCGAGTTTCCAAACCGATCGTGATGATTCACGATCACAATCGGGATACATTTTCATTCTGAATGGAGGAGCGGTCTCTTGGAAGAGCTCTGAACAGGATGTGGTGGCTTTATCAACTACAATACGTCGCCGCCTCATTGGCAGCTCAAGAAGCTGCATGGTTGAAGAAATTCATTGCCGATCTAAGGGTTGTCCCTTCATTTAGGACCCCCTAGAGATCTTTTGTGATAACGAGGGTGCAATTGCTCAAATCAAGGAACCTCGTGCTCATTAAAAGACTAGGCACATTGAGCGGAGATTCAACTACATACGAGATGAAGTTGAGAAAGGAAAGATATGTATTCGCAAAGTTCACACAGATCTAAATATTGCGGATCCTCTTACGAAGCTCCTAGAAAAGGCAAAGCATGAAGGTCATACCTGTGCCATGGGACTTCGATATTCTAGTGATTGGATTTAATCTGTAATTTCGTATTTGGATATTTGGAACTTCCTTATTACTTGAATAAAATTAATTGGTTATAATATTTCAATAAATGTTCCAATTTAGCATGTTTAATCCATGGGAAAAATTTTTACTCTATATTTCTGTAGTCGTTCATACTTGTGGGAACAAGTATGAGGGTAAGATTATTATGAATTTGGATTGGTAGATATTCATATGGATGAATATAGAGCAAAAGGTTGCTGCCAAAGTTCATAGATATTTATGGGATGCAAATATTGGACTGACCAGCATCTCAAATATTACTACATGGAATCTTCCTGATTGATCATAAGTAATTTGAGTAAAGGCAAACATCATTTGGTATCCTCTAACCTGAGATACATATTGGGTCTTGATATTTACCGAATATTATACTTTGTCTCAGTTATTTGTTGTTCTGAAATATGGCAGTACATAAGTCTGAGTTCAGGTATGATATAAAGTAATTGTGAGAGACGTATGTAGTCAAGATGGGATTTGTCCCTCTTATTCGTTGAGAGTAAGATGTCTAAGGCCTAATAAAGTTAAATCAATGGAGAATGATCACTCTGTGTCTCTGGGATTTAACATGACATCTGTGACAAAAGGATAGATGATTGATTCACCTAAAACATTTCAAGTGTGGTACTTGAAGAGGATGATGTTATTGAATGGCACCTAGTCATACGTATTAAGGGTAGTAAACAGTTTTTAGGCGGTATTTACTGCTTGCATCAATCTTCAATGAATCTTGTGCAAGTGGGAGATTGTTGGATCTTGTATGCCCAAGACACATACAAGATTGATGTGGTTAGTACGTTATGATCCAAGTCGGCTCATACCCAATAACAAGCTAAACATACACCAATATATATTTATTTGTTAATGAGATCATACAAATATATATATTGACACCATTTTAGAAAATAGGTTTTGTAGAACTTTGCTTTTGTAAAAGAACAACATTATGTGTATAATTTGTTCATGAGAGATTGTTTGTTTCATTATTTAAATTGGTTAAATAATAGCAAATAAAAGTGTGTTATAGTTATAAATTAAAATAGGTTTTAATTTTATAAAAGATCAAGGGCTAAGAGTGTAACACTTCTATAAAAATGAAATGGGGGGAACCCTTTTTGAGTGGGAGTTTTCGGCCGCCCAAAGGGGCTTTGGGATTCCTTTTGTTTGTCTTGCTCCAAGCACTCTTTAACCACTCTTACACTCTTCTCTCATAACACATACTTCTCTCCAGACAACTCAAGCAAAAACTCTCTCTAAAGGCTGAAAATTTTCAGATTCAAGAGGAAAAGAAGGCTGAAATTTTCGGTTTCTTGAGGACTCATGGAAGAGAGTTCTTTGGTGTTGCATCCTAACTTGCAAGGTGTTTGTTCAAACTTGTGGGTATCACAACTTGAGGCTCTCTCTCTCTCTTGGGGGCTGAATATTCAACAACATCTTCATCTTCATCTTTTACATCTACAAGTTCTTGTGCAAGAAAGGTTGTAAACTTTGAAACACCCTATGGTTGCATTTTCGGTTTTGATTGCATGTTATTTCATATATATAAACGATCCTTGTTCTTGGTTTTTAGTTTTGGTATAAAATGATCAAAATTTCAGATTATTAATCATATGTTTAACCTAATATCCGCTACGTTTTATAGTTTAAATGGTAAACTAGCTTTGGTAAACATGACTAAAACCCCAACATATTTTTAATTCATTTCTTTAATTTAAAAACTTAAAAATCAACAAAAAATATTTCTTCTTCTTAAAATCAAAATATAAAAATGGTGGAATCAGAAGATTTTGAAAATAGAGTTCCTAAGCTTAAAAACAGAGCAGATTTTAAAAATTGGTCACTTAGGTTAAAACATCACCAGAATTCCATTGATACTGATCTTTGGAAATCTATAGAAAAAGGACTATATATTCCTATAGCCACTGATGGGCCTGACAAGGGTTTTGTCTATACTAAAGATTCACCAGAGCCCTACCCTGAAGATGGTCTACAAGGTGATGATCTGAGAAAGGTTAAGAATGATATCAAAGCTTACTCTCTGATATGTAAAGGACTACCTCTTGAAGTCCTAGCCAGGCTTGATGGATATCAAACTTGTTACATAATGTACAAAGCTTTAAATACCATTTATGAAGATGGTAAAGCGATACAAAATCTCAAAAAGCAAAAACTGAACAGGCAGTTAGAGCTTTTTCAACATCTATCTGGTAAGACCATCAATAAGATGATGAACAGATATGTGCCGCTTACCACAGAGATGTCAACAGCTGGCATTACATATGATCTTGAAGATCTAAACATTAGACTTCTCAATGCTTTACCTTCATCTTGGAAAAAAATAGTGACATTGTTAAAGCACATAGAGAAATTTTCAATAAATCTAGATCTGTTGATTGCCAAGATTGAATCTATGGAGATTGATAAGAGTTCAAGGAATAATGACAAAACATCCTCAATGTCATAATATCAATTTGTTGCATCTCCTGAAAATACTTTTGAGAACGTTTTAATGGCTGAGAATGAAAGTTTACCTGAAGAAGAGGGAGATCTGCTTATAGGGGCATGATTCTTCACTGATTCATCATTCATAAGTGCACCTGCTTATACAACCAAACCTCAACCTCAGTCTCCTCCTATTTCTTAGAGTTCTAAGCCTCAAACAGAGACTCCATCTGTTAGCTCTTCTAAATCTAGAAAAGTTAAAGATGTGATAAACATCCTATTAGAGGATGAAGAGTCTAAAACTGCCTTTACTGCCTTCATGGCAAGCTTTCAAGCATATCAAAGTAATCATCTAACCCAATTAGATCTTGTTTTACGGGATTTGTTTGAAATGGATCCTGGAGATGTTGAAGAGATGGATCTGAACTGGAAGATGGTGACGATTGCTTATAAAACGCAAAAACACTCGTATGTCAACAGGAAATACAAGCCTAGTTCTAATAAGACTATTGGTTTTGACAAGTCAAAGTCGAGGTGTTTTAACTGCAACAGTTATGGACATTTCTATTGGGAATACAAAGCTCCCAGGAATAATGGAGGAAATGCTCAATCTAGTTCTGGTAATCAGAGGTTTCTATCATCTCAGAAGACATTCCATAAGCCATATCAAAGTCTTCCATTTCCTGAGCTTAAAGATGAATCAAAATCATCTGATGAAAGAAAGAAAGCTTTTGTAGTCAGTGTGAAGGATGGATATGACTGGAGTGTATATGCTGAGCAATTTACCAATGATCTAACCTTAAGTTTATCTCTTATTGCAGAAATCCAAGGGGAAGATTGGTCAGAGGACTGTGATCCAAAAATGGAAGGTGAGAATAAAGAAGATGATTATGACTGGAGTGACAAATCTGATCCTAAAGAGGATTCAGATGAAATTGCTTTGATGGCTCAGTCTAATCAAACAAAGGTTGAAACTTCATTCTTAAACTCTAAAACTTCATCTCCAAAATCTCCTGAAATACAATCTGAAGTAAGGGAAAAACTTTGCACCAAATCTTGCTTCGAACATGTTGAATACTATCGAAGTTATTCATATAAAATCTGCGAGAAACTTAAACAAGAAGAGTCAATGCATAGCAAACTACAATCTGACCATAAAATAGTAGATGAAAAGATCATTTCTCTTCAAACATCATGGAACAAAACATTAAAAGAATTAGAAATTGTTTCTAAACAGTTGGAAGAAATGACCAAAAATCTAGAATAGGAGAAGATAGCACACACTGCTACTCAAATTGATCTTGCTAAAGTTAAAAGTTCAAAAATGATTGTTGAAAAACTGGTGAGTGAAAGAAAAGATAAACAAAAAGCAGGATTAGGCTTCACTCTTGAACCTATGCCTGAATCAATAACCAACACTCTACCAGAAAACTTTAACACGCATGATAATTCTCCAGAAAACAAAGCTAAACTCAAAGCTTATCAGAACAAAAACAAGAATTCTGACAATGAAGAAGAAAAGGCTAATATCAAAATCTTTGAAGAAAAGGACGATGAAAATATCAAAAATGGTCATCGCATAAAGATTAAATCATATGAACCTAAAAAAAAAAGTTAGAAATTTTGTGCTCCAAGAAGAAAAGGCTAATATCAAAATCTTTGAAGAAAGGACGATGAAAAGATCAAAAATGGTCATCGCGTAAAGATTAAATCATATGAACCTAAAAAGAAAAGTTAGAAATTTTGTGCTCCAACGAAATTAGTGTTGGAAGAAGTTTTAATCAAAAGTAAAGAAAAAGCAAAACTCGAAGAAGGAACATTAGAAGATTCAAATTCTGTTGATCTGAAACTAAAAGATAATGAAAAAGAATCTTCACCTGAAGATGTTCAATCTAAAATTAAATCAAGTTCTTCTAAATCAAAGAATCAAAGAAGAAGAAGAAAATCATCTAAAGCCAAAAATGATCAAAACAAATGTCAAGAAAATCTGATAAAACCAATAAATCAAGTGTAACACCCGGAAATCTTGATTTGGAGTGTCATGCGACTGGAGCGTCCAACCGCATGGGAGTCATGCGACTGGAGTCCCATACGCATGGAAGTCATGCGATTGAAGCTCAACCGCATGACTGGAGCTCAATCGTACGATTGGAGTGTCCAATCGCATGGAGCTTGGACGACTGAAGGCCCAATCGCATGGAGAGCTCGGGCGACCGGACTGTAGTATTTAAGGGAGAGGGAAGCCCTTACCCTCTCCCCATATTTGCGAAATCAAAGAGAAAAGGGAAGAGAGGAGAAGAAACCTTGGTTCAAGCGGGTTCAAGGGTGCAAAATTGACGTGTAGCGAGTTGAAACGAAGCTCTAACCGAGGAGGCTGCTAAGGTGAGTTCTAAGACCCCTCTTTTACAAGTTTTTGAATGATTTTGGGGCTGGAACCCATCTGAATATTATTTTTCTGGTTTTGGGTGTTTAACCCGTGTATGTACGTATGTGTATGTGTATGGTACGTTTAGGGCTTGATTCTGGACTAGGATAGGCTTGTATGAGGTCGAGGTATGTTTCCCTATGGATTAGAGGGGCTAATTTGAGCTCAAACAAGGTCTGGAAGGGTTTGAAAGCCGAATGTCGCGGCTGCTGTTCGTGATGAACTCCAGTCGCTGCCCAGCTAGGGCTAGGCGACTGAAGGGCCAATCGGTCGACTGAGGGACGACTGAGGCTCAACCGCACGACTGAGGTCTAGTCGATCGACTGGGAATCCAGTCTCATGAGTGTCAAGCGACTGAGGTCCAGTCACATAGGGGTCCAGTCGCATGGGGATCCAGTCGCACGGGAGTCAAGCGACTGAGGTCCAGTCGCATAGATGTTTATCCGCATGGTTCAGTCGCATTGGTTCATTCGCATAGCTGTTCAATCGTACGACTGAGGGTTCAGTCGCATAGAAGCCCATTCGCTTAGTGTTTAGTCGCATGCAGGCCAAGTGACTGAAGGGTGCCCAAACGCCCAAGTAAAGTTGTTGTGCACGAGGAGAGACATAGTTTGATTCTGGCCTTCGGGAAAAGAGTAAGGGTAAGTAATGATGTGATAGCTCCCGTTGGTGCATGTGAGAGGAATGTCGAGGCTTAGAAGTTACGTTGGGCACGATGACGATAGTGTTGAATGTATATGCTTGAGGTATGCATGTTAAGTATGATGTTGCCATAATAGATGGTGAATACTGATGATTTGTAAATGCAGATGTTCCTTGCTTTGATGTATGTTTATCTTTCCGTATCTTTATGTGTATTGTTTATGAACGAATGAAAAGTATTAATAACGTAAGTGAAAGATAATAAAAGAGGAATACGATGATTGAATGAATCATTAATGAACGAATGAAAACGTGAGAGACTTGCAAGCGAAGTATACCAAAGTGCACGGCTCTAAATGCCTCAAGCTCAACCGCGTGAGGTTCAGCTAATCTTTAAGGGTGCACGTAGAGGTTCCAGTCTTGTGACTGACCTTCGGTGAGGTACATGGTGTATAGTAGTTACCCACTTTGGTGGGGGTGTTGTTACCCGAGTTATGTTTAACTTCGGGGGTGTGGCATAAAGCCAAGCATAGTTATGAGGTGAGTGACTTTGTGTCGCAACAGACTCAGATGGAGTTCAATCTCTGTGATTGACTCGTATGGGATCTTTGTTGCGTACCCCGGTGCTGTGTCAGTCTACGGACATGAGTCGGGGGTTTGTGAGCAGGCCCCCGGCACAGCATCAGCTTTCGAGCATGAGTCGGGGATATTTCATGAGACAGGATCTAGTTGGATGAGTAGAGGATCGCATGCTCCGGTACTATGTCAGTCTTCGGACATGAGTCGGGGGTTTGTGTACAGGCCCCGGCACAGTATCAGTCTTCGGACATGAGTCGGGAGCAGTGCGTGAGAATGAGATGAGATGAATGAGGAACGGATCGCGTACTCCAGTACTGTGTCAGTCTTCGGACACGAGTCGGGGGTTTGTGAGCAGGCCCCGGCACAGTATCAGTCTTCGGACATGAGTCGGGAGTATCGCGTGAGTTGATGAATGAGAGAGAGATAATTGTGAAAGAAAGAAAGTATGAAACGAACGAAAGATATTGAACGTAATGAAAGCTAAGGAACGAACGAATGAAAATAATGAATGGGAGGAACGTAGTGATAACGTATGGAACGGGATCCTTGTCACTCGACCTCAGTAATCATGGCTGTGTGCCATGAAGAGGGTACAGTGTGACCGGATCCAGGTAGAAGTAAAAGACTGAGAATGAATGAAAGTTAAAGATAAAGAATGAACGAGAAAAGAAGATAATAATGATATTATCTATGTGTATGTACGTACGATGTGTGTTCACATACCAAAGTATAGTATGATTTTGAAAGAAGTAAAGAATGATTTTAACGAAAAGAAAGTATGTATTTCATATAAAACTAGAACTCACTTAGCAACGCTGACTTTGATGTGTTTCCAGTTGGCAGGTATGTTGCTGAGGATGGCACGAGACGACTACTCAGTTCCGACGAGACTGGCATCCATATTTTTACATGTCATTGTATTTTGAAATGGAAACAAATGTTGTAAAGTTATGAAATGATATGTTTTTAGTTATTAATAAAAGTTTTAAATTTCCACTGCAAAGTAAATGTACGTTATAAAATGTTTTATGTGCGATGAATGACCAACCACGAGGTGCCCGGGAACGGGTCCTTACAAGTTGGTATCAGAGCCAAAGTTTAAGTGAAATGGGTAAATTTTCAAGATAAACCTTAACTTAAACTGAGAATGGGACAGAAAGGGATGGGATGCCAATCTGAGTAGCTGCGTGCCATCAGGTATTTTCTTAAACTTAACTGGTATTGTGTGCGCATGTTATGTGTTTATGTGCTATTGTTAGATTTAGATGCTAATATAGTCAGGACAGGTAATGCTCGGGGTATGAAAAGTAATGTAAGTGGCTAATCACAACTGATCACTGTAATTAGGGACTTACTATACTTGACATGAACTGATCTATTCCCTTGAATGACCATGTTGGTGTTTGAATCTTTCAGTGTATTATAGGGGATGGCCGGTGGTAGATCTTCTAAGGCTTCCATGGTGGAGGTGGTGGCGGACGTGGTGTTGAGCCATGGGTCACGAGAGGAAGACCTAGAGTTGAGAAGGTGGTTCATGAGGAACCCGAAACCCCTCAATTAGAGGGCGGTGATGAGAGTGCTAACTTGAGAGCCTCGGTGAAAGAGGCGGTAGTCGAAGAAGTGCATCAGGTCATGCAGACCATCCTACCGTCTGTAGTGACCGAGGTGATAAAGGCTGTTAGAGATGGGGAGAGACAGGAAAGGGGTAGACCTTCGGGCGGAAGGAGACGGATGGAGACTGAAATGGTTTTCTCTGATGAGGAGGAAGAGGAGTAGGAGCATGTGCGGGAGGCGGCACGAGGCTGTAACTGCGGGGCATTTCAATGATGCAAGCCCCCAACTTTTGATGGTAATGGCACTGCTGCTACTGCTCACCGGTGGGTGAGGGTAATGGAAGCCGTGCTGAATATCAGCGAGTGCCGGGAACATCAGAAAGTGAAGTTTGCCGCCCACTCTTTCGTGGACTCAGCTTTGTGCTGGTGGGACAATATAGTCCAAGCTGAGGGTAGTCGGGCTATCGGAAGGATGAGATGGTCAGAGTTGAAAAGGCTGGTGATTGAGGAGTTCTGTCCTCACCGTGAAATGGCTAAAGTTGAAAGGGAGTTCCTGCAATTGGAAGCGGGGACGATGACCCATCAGCAGTACACCACCAAATTTAATGAAATGGCACGACTGGTGCCGGATTAGGTGATACCCCTTTCGCGGAAGATCAAAAGGTATATCCAGGGCTTGCCGACAGATATCCGTAGGCACATGATCGCTGCCCGACCAAGCACGTTTAGGTCGGCAGTGGATTTGGCGGGAAGGTTGTATGACGAGCGGGAGACGATAGCGATAACAGGCGAAGCGGGGGAGCGAGCCTATGATAAGAAGGGGAGGGGAAGGCGAGATAGTGATGGTAGAATGGTGGCCGAAGGTAAGATGATAAGGATCGATGATCGGTAGAGGATAAGAAGGAAGGATGAGGTATGTAAGAAGTGTGGTAGAGGTCATGAAGGGGAGTGCAAATGAGGACTGAACGTTTGCTTTAAGTGTGGAAAGGAAGGTCACAGGGCAAGGGATTGCCGTGTGGCTAAGTGCTACAACTGCGGTGAGACTGAACATCTGAGCAGGGATTGTAAGAAGTCAAAGGCAGGAAGCTCTGGTGCAAGGAAGGAGAATAGAGGGTGAAGGCTACAGCTTTTGTCATGACCAAAGGGAGGTTAGAGCGGACTTCGACTTGACGTCAGGTATATTTCTGATAATTTAAGTTTGTGCTTTTATGCCTTGAATGTGATGCTAGTAGTAGTTCGTTCCTACTGCCTTCTGTTGTGAGTTGCATGTTAGGAGAAGAAACATCGATGAGCCCTTCGATGTAGAGATTACTATTAGTGGATTCACTAGGTTACCGGATGCCCTAGAGGATTGCGTGATGCAATTGAAAAAGCTGTGTCACCTGTTGTCTAAGGAACAGTATCAGCCTGTGAGTTGTTCATTGACAGAAAAGTACGCATAGCAAACAAGAAGAATGAAAGATCGGAAGCAAAAGAAAAAGATAAATTTGGTTCGGGCTACCAAAGAAGCCGATTTGTTTATCTATCATAGTGTACCTACAAGGAACCTGAGAAAAACCGATCTCGGTGCAGTTATATTTGGAACAACACATAGCACGGATAATGAAAGCCTTTTTCATCAGTCGTTTGGGTTGCAAGAGGGTCATTATTCATACATAAAGAACATCAAACAAGGGCTAGCAACTTTACGCAAGTTGATGGCCGTGTTCTTCAAGCATTAAAGCTGAAGGTTCTCAGTGATGTTCTGAAGCTCAATGATTATGACGTCGAGCCTTTGCTCGAATATTGTGATGTTTCTTTTAATTGTAGCGACCGCACTCTACATGGCATGTTTGAGGTGGCAGGTGCTGGTCAAATGAACATTTATCAGTAGGCATGGGTTGCCGATGTCGATAGTCCAAGATAGACCCGAAGTCGAATGTTGACAAAGGATCTGGAGGGATAGGATTCCAAGTAAGAGACGGGAAGAGAGATGGGACAGTATTGCCCACGAAGGTTTAAGGAACAATAGGTTTCGGGGACGAAACCCGTTTAGGGGGTGGACTTGTAACACCCGGAAATCTTGATTTGGAGTGTCATGCGACTGGAGCATCCAACCGCATGGGAGTCATGCGACTGGAGTCCCATACGCATGGAAGTCATGCGATTGAAGCTCAACCGCACGACTGGAGCTCAATCATACGTTTGGAGTGTCCAATCGCATGGAGCTTGGACGACTGAAGGCCTAATCGCATGGAGAGCTCGGGCGACTGGACTGTAGTATTTAAGGGTGAGGGCAGCCCTTACCCTCCCCCCATATTTGCAAAATCAGAGAGAAAAGGGAAAAGAGGAGAAGAAACCTTGGTTCAAGCGGGTTCAAGGGTTCAAAATCGACATGTAGCGAGTTGAAACGAAGCTCTAACCGAGGAGGCTCCTAAGGTGAGTTCTAAGACCTCTCTTTTACAAGTTTTTGAATGATTTTAGGGCTGGAACACATCTGAATATTATTTTTCGGGTTTTGGGTGTTTAACCCGTGTATGTACGTATGTGTATGTGTATGGTACGTTTAGGGCTTGATTCCGGACTAGGATAGGCTTGTATGAGGTCGAGGTATGTTTCCCTATGGATTAGAGGGGCTAATTTGAGCTCAAATGAGGTCTGGAAGGGTTTGAAAGCCGAATGTCGCGGCTGCTGTTCGTGATGAACTGCAGTGGCTGCCCCGGTAGGGCTAGGCGACTGAAGGGCCAATCGGTCGACTGAGGGATGACTGAGGCTCAACCGCACGACTGAGGTCTAGACGTACGACTGGGGATCCAGTCGTATGAGAGTCAAGCGACTGAGGTCCAGTCGCATAGGGAACCAGTCGCATGGGGATCCAGTCGCACGGGAGTCAAGCGACTGAGGTCCAGTCGCATAGATGTTTATCCGCATGGTTCAGTCGCATTGGTTCATTCGCATAGCTGTTCAATCGTACGACTGAGGGTTCAGTTTCATAGAAGCCCATTCGCTTAATGTTCAGTCGCATGCAAGCCAAGTGACTGAAGGGTGCCCAAACGCCCAAGTAAAGTTGTTATGCACGAGGAGAGACATAGTTTGATTACTGGCCTTCGGAAAAAGAGTAAGGGTAAGTAATGATGTGATAGCTCCCGTTGGTACATGTGAGAGGACTATCGAGGCTTAGAAGTTACGTTGGGCACGATGACGATAGTGTTGCATGTATATGCTTGAGGTATGTATGTTAAGTATGATGTTGCCATAATAGATGGTGAATACTGATGATTTGTAAATGCAGATGTTCCTTGCTTCGATGTATGTTTATCTTTCCGTATCTTTACGTGTATTGTTTATGAATGAATGAAAAGTATTAATAACATAAGTGAAAGATAATAAAAGAGGAATACGATGATTGAATGAATCATTAATGAACGAATGAAAACGTGAGAGACTTGCAAGCGAAGTATACCAAAGTGCACGGCTCTAAATGCCTCAAGCTCAACCGCGTGAGGTTCAGCTAATCTTTAAGGGTGCACGTAGAGGTTCCAGTCTTGTGACTGACCTTCGGTGGGGTACATGGTGTATAGTACTTACCCACTTTGGTGGGGGTGTTGTTACCCGAGTTATGTTTAACTTCGGGGGTGTGGCATAAAGCCAAGCATAGTTATGAGGTGAGCAACTTTGTGTCACAACAGACTCGGATGGAGTTCAATCTCTGTGATTGACTCGTATGGGATCTTTGTTGCGTACCCCGGTGCTGTGTCAGTCTACGGACATGAGTCGGGGGTTTGTGAGCAGGCCCCGGCACAGCATCAGCTTTCGAGCATGAGTCGGGGATATTGCATGGGACAGGATCTAGTTGGATGAGTAGAGGATCGCATGCTCCGGTACTGTGTCAGTCTTCGGACATGAGTCGGGGGTTTGTGTACAAGCCCCGGCACAGTATCAGTCTTCGGACATGAGTCGGGAGTAGTGCGTGAGAGTGAGATGAGATGAATGAGGAACGGATCGCGTACTCCGGTACTGTGTCAGTCTTCGGACATGAGTCGGGGGTTTGTGAGCAGGCCCCGGTACAGTAGCAGTCTTCGGACATGAGTCGGGAGTATCGCGTGAGTTGATGAATGAGAGAGAGATAATTGTGAAAGAAAGAAAGTATGAAAAGAACGAAAGATAATGAACGTAATGAAAGCTAAGGAACGAACGAATGAAAATAATGAACGGGAGGAACATAGTGATAACGTATGGAACAGGATCCTTGTCACTCGACCTCAGTAATCATGGCTGTGTGCCATGAAGAGGGTACAGTGTGACCGGATCCAGATAGAAGTAAAAGACTGAGAATGAATGAAAGTTAAAGATAAAGAATGAACGAGAAAAGAAGATAATAATGATATTATCTATGTGTATGTACGTACGATGTGTGTTCACATACGAAAGTATAGTATGATTTTGAAAGAAGTAAAGAATGGTTTTAACAAAAAGAAAGTATGTATTTCATATAAAACTAGAACTCACTCAGCAACGCTGACTTTGATGTGTTTCCAGTTGGCAGGTATGTTGCTGAGGATGGCACGAGACGGCTACTCTGTTCCGACGAGACTGGCATCCATATTTTTACATGTCATTGTATTTTGAAATGGAAAAAAATGTTGTAAAGTTATGAAATGACATGTTTTTAGTTATTAATGAAAGTTTTAAATTTCCGCTGCAAAGTAAATGTATGTTTTAAAATGTTTTATGTGCGATGAATGACCAACCGTGAGGTGCCCGGGAACGGGGCCTTACATCAAGAAACTAAACTCAAACCTATAAAATTTGTGTCTCCTGGTTTGTTGAACATGAACTCTCCTTAAGAAGTTAAACTATGTCCTAAGAACAAATCTCACTCTGATCTGAAAACAAATTCAGATTCTAAGATTTCCGCTGTTACTAAAAGATTTGTTCCTAAGGAATCCAAGAAGGAAGTTCATGAACAAAAGATAAAAAGTAATTTCTCAAAGAACAAAATGTCAACTCAAAAGCAAAAATTGACAAATCAAAAACAACAATTTAACTATTTGACGCCAAAATATAAACAAGAATCAAATATAGCGTCAACATGAAAAGTTAACAAGCAGTTGTTTAAATCTCCACAAAGGTACTGTGAAATTTGTGATATGTACAATCATAATATCGTTGAGTGCTTTTTCAATAAGTACTGTCACATCTGTGACATGAGAAATCATTCCACAGCAGATTGGTATTTCAACAAATATTGTACCTATTGTGATGAGAGAACTCATAACACTAAAAATTGTTACTTTAGGAAGAGTTCACCTAATAGAGGATTTGCCAATTCAAACTTGAGAAAAGGTTATGTTAATCCTCAGTATCTGAGAAATTAAACTGATGGATTTCAAAGATTAACTAACCAGCCTTCTTTAGGTTTGAGATCTTTCCAAAGGAACAATTATGTGAGACCAAAACAAGTTCTGAAAGAACAATTCATACCAAGATCTATAAGAATGACTAATAAAAATGTTGGTAATCAATATTTTTCAAAAGTTGGTCAATCAAATGGTATGAATTTTTACAAAAATGATCAACAACATATGCATAACAAAATTGGTAAATTCGTTAAGAAAAAGCAAGATTTGGATACTCTTCATTTCAAGCAATTTACCATTGTTGATAAATTTGGAAAACCTAAGACCTTCTCGGCTTGGGTAGATACCTCAACTTAAATTTCTTTGTTGTGCAGGTAAGCCCGAGAAGACCACTCAATACTTGGTACATGGATAACGGGTGCAGCCGGCATATGACAGGCAATCATGCTTTACTGCAAGATTTTAAGTTAAAGGATGGAACGCATGTCACCTTTGGGGGTGATGCAGGTGGAAAGATAACAGGAGAAGGAACAGTATCCAATGGGATAATAAGCTTTGATAAAGTCAACTTTTGTTCTCAGTTGAACTTTAATCTTTTAAGCGTATTCCAAATATGTGATAAATCATATTCTGTTCTATTTGATGATTCTTTCTGTTATGTCTTGAAGCCAGGATTTCAGATTAGCAAGGATTGGGTGATTGTTATAGCTGAAAGGGATCGAGATGTATACAAACTGGATATGTCTCAAGCTGATCCATCAACAAAAACAACCTGCCTTATTGCTAAAGCATCAAATGATGAAAGTCAGTTGTGGCATAGACATCTCGGGAATTCCAACTTCAAGAACATGAACAAGCTTGTAGCAGAAAATCATGTTATTGGACTTCCATCCAAGAAGTTTACAATTATTGATTACTGCTCATCATGTTTGAAGGGAAAGCAACATAGAGCGCCTTATAAGACCAAGCCGATAAAATCAAATTCCAAACCACTCCAGATGTTGCACATGGACCTCTTTAGACCAAACAATGTCAAGAGTATTGGACGAAAATCATATTGTTTAGTTATCATTGATGACTATACTAGATTTTAATGGGTTTTCTTTTTTAATGCTAAATCTGAAACGGCTGAATTATTAAAAGAATTCATTATTAAAGATGAAAATCAATTAGATCACAAAGTAAAGATAATAAGAAGTGATAATGGTACGGAATTCAAAAATGCTAACATTGATATGTTTTGTGCAGAGAAAGGAATAGCTCATCAGTTTAGTACTCCCAGAACTCCTTAACAAAATGGAGTTGCTGAAAGGAAGAATAGAACACTAATTGAGGTTGCACGACCCAAGTTAGCAAATGCTAAAATTCCAATCTTCTTTCTGGGATGAAGCTATCTCAACTGCGTGTTTCGTCCAAAATCGAACGTTAATCGTTAAAGATAAACTGAAAACTCCATATGAGTTGATGTTTGGCAGGAAACCAAAGATAGATTTCCTTAAATCTTTTTGTTGTCTAGTCATGATTCTAAATTCAAGTGATCATCTAGGAAAATTTGAAGCAAAATCCGATAATAGATTTTTTGTTGGATATTCATCTGTTTCAAAAGCCTATCAAGTTTATAACTCTAGGAATAATGTTATAATTAAAACAATTCAACGTTAAATTCTTGGAAAATTCATTTCCATCACTTTCAAATGCTCCTGCTTGGTTATTTGATTTAGATTCATTGTCAAACTCTTTTCATTCTAACTTGTTTGATCAATCTAACTTGCTTGAGTCTACAGGTAAGAAGAAAGCTCAAGGAGATCTTGGTTCTTTCAGTGATGACTCAGATTCAGATGACCAAAATGATCAAAGCCCAAATTACCCATTCTTCTCTTTTGTCAAGGATTCAACCATTAGATTCAATGAAAATAATCAATCTCATCAAGATTCAGATCATTTAGTTTTAGAAGATCATAATGTTTCTTAACCAATTCCTAATGACGGTACTGAATTTGTGCAACCTGAGTCTGGAACATCATCCATCTCTGGTGATATAGTTGATTCTGGTAATCTTGATTACTTTATCAACTCACCGACTCAAGTTCCAAATTTCAATCCACATTCTTCTAGCCTGCTGCATCAGCTCTCCAAACTAAATCAAACAAATCTGGATGTTAAGTTTCAAGTAAATGAGATTTCGACATCTCGTATTCACAAGAACCATCCAACATCTCAGATTATTGGTCCATTGAATGAGAGAATGACGAGAAGCAAATCAGAACAAGCAAACCTTTGCTTATACTCGTGTTTTCTTTCTCAAGTTGTTCCTAAAAACATAGCTAAGTGTTAAAGGACAATGGTTGGATTGTGGCTATGCAAGAAGAATTACTGCAATTCCACAAACAAGAAGTGTTGAATCTTATGGATGTACCTGAAGGAGAAAATACTATAGGCACAAAATGGTTGTTTAGAAACAAAACAGATGATCGAGGAATCATTATTCGAAATAAAGCGAGACTTGTTGCACAAGGATACACTCAAGAAGAAGGTATTGATTATAATGAAGTATTTGCTCCAGTTGCAAGACTTGAATCCATTCGAGTCTTCCTGGCTTATGCATCATTCATGCAATTCAAAGTGTACCAAATGGAAGTTAAAGGTGCATTCTTGTATAGTCCAATCACCGATGATGTTTATGTGAAGCAACCTTCGGGTTTTGAAGATTCAGAATTTCCACATCGTGTGTACAAGCTTAGCGAAGCTTTGTATGGACTTCATCAAGCTCCAAGAATCTGGTATGAAATATTGTCACAACACTTAAGCCAACATGGATACACGCGAGGGAAAATCGATTCAACTTTATTCATAAAGAAGGATGCTGATGATCTCTTATGTGTACAAGTGTATGTTGATGATATCATATTTGGTTCCACCAATCCAAAATTATGCAATGAATTTGAAGAAATCATGAAGTCTCGATTTCAAATGAGTTCTATGGGAGAAATTAATTTCTTTCTTGGACTACAAGTTCAATAATCTACAGATGGTATATTCATCAATCAAGAGAAGTTTGTTGACAAACACTTGAAGAAATTCAAACTGCAAGATTGTCAGTCCATTAGAACTCCAGCTAACATAAACTCCGATATTAAACCTGATCCAAAAGGAAAATTAGTTGACCAAACCTTATACAGATCTATGATTGGTTCTTTGATGTATCTTACTGCATCGAGATCAGACATAATGTATGCTGTTTGTGTCTGTGCCAGGTATCAATTAGACCCGAAGGAATCCCACTTAATTGTTGTCAAAAGGATATTTAGGTATCTCAAAAGTAACCCGACTTTAGGGATATGGTATCCTTACGAGGGAAACTTTAAGTTACATGGATATACTGATAGTGATCATGGAGGATGTTATCAAGATAGAAAATCTACTACGGGTGGTTGTCAGTCTTTAGGTCCCAGATTAGTCTCGTGGTAATGCAAGAAACAAACAAATGTCTCTGTTTCAACTACAGAAGCTGAGTACATAGCTGCTTTAGCAGGATGTTCTCAAATCCTTTGGTTACAAAACCAACTGCTGGATTATAGGTTCAATTTTCTTAAAACACCAATTTACATTGATAACACTTCTGCTGTGTTCATTACAGCTAACCCGGTCCAACATTCAAAAACAAAACATACCGAAATTCGATTTCTCACAAATAACTCTGAAAAAGGTTTAATCATTTTGATTCAAATTGCAACTAAAAAATAGTTGGCAGACCTATTTACTAAGGCCTTCTTACCAGGACGGTTTGAGTACTTAGTAGAGTCAATTGGTCTTATTAACCATGTGTAAAACTGGTTTTTAAGCTTTTTAGTTCTTTGAGTCTTAACATGATCAGAACCCTTGCTTATCCAAAAGGTCATAGCAAGGGGAACTGTCAAAGTTAATTTCTTGATTGTAGTTTGTGTGTGTTTGTTTTCATTTCAAAGAAAAACCAAATACAAAAATAGAAAATCTAAAATCAAAGATAAAAATATAAAACAAAAACTACAAAAATGGAGTCTTTCTATTTAATTCATGTTTTATGAATGAATTTGTTTTTGCAACATATGAGAAATGATAGTACATTAGTGAGATCAGTAGCATATTTAACTTGATAATAAAGTCTGACATGATCATATTTGATGTGTAGACAATCTAATGCTACTATACTGAAAAACTAAATTCTTGTGATTAAACTAAATCATCTATGCATGTATGTGTGTTCATCTTAGTACTACTGAGTAGTATTAGCTTATCAGATTGACTGCTTGTAAAGTTACAACACTCACACCTGGTGGTGATATGACTAACCAGGAGATCTGTTACAAGCATCATCTCACTTCTTTGTTATGAGTCATCATAGACCTGAAGTGGTGAGATATCCACTGTTGTAAGCGATTACAGACCTGGATATTCTCCTTTGATGCAAAAGATGCCAATGTGCACAACCTATTCAAATGGATGGTTAGAGTTTATCAAATGGTTTATCCATGATAATTCTCTGCTAAATTATCAACATGAACTCTGGTTACGAATATAAGTTGAAAATTTGTGCTTTCTTGCATGTCTTGATGATAGCTGATCTTTCTAAGTCTTTGTATTAGCCACATCATGTCATATATAATTCTACCATAATCAATTCAAGAATTAAAAAAGTAAGTGAGCTGATTCTTTTGTCAAAAATATTCATTGTCTGTCCTTGGATCTTATGTCTTCTTTGCTGTGAAATCACTGACCTGGAACACACTTGATCAGGATTTATTCATTTTCTATGACTACTCACACTTTATTTTCTTTTAATGTGCTAATCTTTACTGATATGATCTCACTACAGACATTGATTCTATTGTAAATATTTGATTTTTATTCTGCAATAATTTGGATTTTATGCATGTTATAAGTGTGCAGGCAATTTAACAATGATCAGTATGATCTTCTTGTGACAACTTGGGAAATTCTATGTTTGTAAAACTTAAAAGTTTAAGGGGAGTAATAAAAAGTAAGAGTTTCTAAGAAAATCAAAACTTAAAATGTTTGAATGGAAAGGATGAAGCTAAATGTTCAAAGCATGTGTGTGTTTGATAATGTAAAAATGAGCATATAATATGTTTCAAGTGGAAAAGCTTCTTGCAAATTTTTTAAGTGAGATTATTTTGTTTAAATTTGACACTAAAATGAAGGCAAATTGTCTTTTGAAATGTTAAATAAAAATAAAAGGGGTTAAATGTCAAAAGTTCAAAATTGAGGGTCAAAAATATAAATTTTGGAAAAAAGTCAAAATTTAACAAAATGTTTGAATATTAGTATGTGAATAGTTCTAATATGTCTAAACAGTGTACAGGTGGAAGAACTGAAATTTACAAGTGTTAAGACTCATGATAGCAATCTCATGCGCCAAAAATAGTGGCCATATGTCCAAGTAGGAGCATGATGAGTTTTCAAAAATTTTACAAGTGTTGGGTGTTTTTCATATGCTGATGCGCCTGAACAGTTGTCATATGTCTGAAAAAATTGGTTAAGTGTTGGGCATTTCAACATGCTCATGCGCCCACACAATACCAGACTTTCAAGGGTTAGACGTATCAAGTGAAAATTCACCAAGTGTTGGGCGTTTCAGATAGTCTCATGCGCCTGAACAGTGCAAAAGTGCCTAGACAGGGCTTATGCAGTTGAACAGTGCTCATACACCTAATCTCATGCGCAGAAACATTGCTCATACACCTAATCTCATTCGCACAAACAGTGCTCATGCGCCTGAAAACATTGTGAAAAATTCAACTTCATGTGCACAAACAGTGCTCATGCGCCTAAAATTTTCACTTAGTATAAAAACAACACTTTGCATTTTTCATTCAATCATACTCCTAAAATCCCCTGAACTCTGTCGACTGTTAATTTCACCTCATTACACTCATTTTGATTGTTTGTTCTGAAATACTGCAATCGATAGTTTGTGTATCTGGTTATAAACATAAGTTCATAATAAAAATCATTCCATTTCAAGTATATGATTCACAATTGATTGTGTGTTTCAAAGCTATTCAGACATTTTGAACCCTAAATTCTCTGAAAAATTGAATTTTGTGCATTAAAATGGAACTAAGAACTAAAATTGATTATTGATTGTTAATGTACTCTTGATTTCAATCATTTTGACATGTAGAACATTGAATTTCATGAACATTGATCGGATGATGTTCTTCATCAGTCGATTGATGAAGATGAACAGTCATGAATTTTGAATTTTTTTATTAAAAATAAAAATTCATAAAAATTCAATTTTTTTAATATTTTTGATAAAATTTTAATTGAATTAGTGTGTTTTAAATCATATATATAACAACTTGTATGTACTATGACTTGGACAAAATTTCTTTAATTCTTAGAAAAGTCTAAATACAAGTTGAAGTAAAACACAATTTTAATTTTTAGAACATAATAATTCATTAAAATTTTAATCAAAATTTGTAAAATACAAAGTGTATTAAAAACCAAAGTGTCTAAAGTTCTTGTTTTCATTTGTGCAGATGACTGATTTAAAATTTGAGCCAAAACATAATGTTGCTGCTCTGCTTAATAACGCTATACAAGATGCAGTTTCTTATGAAGAGATGATTAGATTTCTATTGAGAACCAAGTATGTTTATGCCATGTGTTACCAGCTAGTGATTTACTCAAGATTGATCGATAAATTCCGAAATACAGCATCAGTGGAAATAGATGAATATGGAAGGAAAGTTGTGAAGGGATTTGTCACTAATGAAAGAAGGATAGAAGTCTTAGAAGATTCTATCCGAATTGCTCTAAGATTGGGACATAATGATCCAGAAGACATGTCTGAGCTGTCTTTTAATGAATGTAGAGACACATTCATGGAAATGGGTCATTCTAATCACTTTCCTAAAAAGCAATTCTTTAGAGCAAGAGTATATAATCAATTGAAGCTTTTATGCTACATCTTTCAACCCTACATGTCTAAAAGGGGTGTTGGATGGTATTCCTTTCCAGTAGACATTGCATCCCCAATAGTAGCCCATGTTACTAATAGGAGATTTAATATGGCCAAGTGGATTCTAAATGGATTTATCTTCAACTTGGAGAAAGGTATCAGGAACAAGTAACTGATGTATCCAAGGTTCTTGCAAATGATCATAAATGAAGAATATCTAGATTTCCATGTTTATGGTGTTGGTGGTGATATCTTAGAACTTGAGCATATGACTGAGATATCATATAAGAGATTGGCCATGATTACAGGTGCTCCAAATGTACCTATGTTTCAATACATGAGGAATGTTGCTGATGGTAATGTGGATATCAACATAGATCACTTCTACTTAATAGAAAGTGAACAAGTAGATCCTGCTGATCTAGTTGATGAAGTTCCTCAAGTCATATCTGATGATAATCATGAAGACAATAAGAAGATAATGATGATGCTGATGATAATAAAGATCATGATGATGATAATGAAAGTTCCTCAAGCAGTGATGGTGATGACGATGGTGCTGATGATGCAGCTGAGGCACATCAATCTGATAGTAGTAAGAAGACTATTTCTGATCATGGTGCTGAGACACATGATGCTAATGAAGGAACATCTGGTGGAATGATTCATGATGAAGATATGATTGAAACTCAAGTTGATACGAGACATATGTTAATGTTTATAGAGAGATGTTCAAAATCAAACCTTTGAATTTGATTTCATAGATACCATAATTTCTGAGCCAGTATTTCAAAGCTCCACTCCGATAAAAGCTGAGGAAACTCCAGTTGCTACAGCACACAATGTGTCTGTACAGACTGAGGACATTACTGATGTGGATGAGCTTGAAAAGTTGAAAGAAACTGCTATGGATCAAGAAAAGACAATTGAAGATTTGACAGAAGAAAATGTGAAGTTAAAAGAGATAATTCAAAAGAAAGATCATGAGATTGTTACTCTGGTGAGAGAGAAAGATGAGAATATAAAAACATTTGAAGAGATGATAAGAGACTATGACTTGATGGAGGAAAAATTTAAGAATTTAACAGAAGAACATGAGGTTATGAAAGAGGAGTTAGCAAAATTGAAAGAAAAGCAAAATTCTGAGTCTCCAGAGCTTGTAATTGTCTCTGAAATCAATACAATTGACAGTGAGAAAACTCCTGTAGCTGACAAAGGAAAAAGAAAGAATGATGAGGTAGATGATTTAGTGTTACCTGAATCTTCCTCAAAAGTTCAAAAGATAGTCCAAAGTCAAGAAGAACAAGAGAAATATGTTCAAGAAAAGACTGGTCCTCTCGAGGATATAGAAGATGAATTTGCAGGTGAATGGTATGATGAAGTTCTTTAATATGAAGACATAGCTAAAGCTAGTTTTGGACAGAACTTACCATCAGTTGAAAAAACTCAAGATGATATTCCAGTTGACTTGAAGATAGATACAATTATTTGGTAAGGATGAAGTATAATAGGGTCTTTTTGGATGGTCTTACTGTATCACAAATTAATGAAGAATTCGAAAAGTGTATTACCGCTGAATCTATTACTACAGTAGATCCAGATGAGATTATAGTTAAGTATGGTGAGTGGAATCCACTACAAGAAAGTATTAATGTAGAGGATATGCCTTGATCTAAGGTTCATCATCCTAATCCTAAAGATATGAGTATTCCAGCTCTAAGATCATGGTTGCAAGCTAGAAAGTATCCATGGAAGAGGCTTAAGAGATTACAATCAGAATCTCTAAGGAATTTGGTGAGGAGTTTTCAGGAGACAGAAAGACAAAACAACAAAATGATTATACTTGACACTGACAATCCTCAATACTTAGAGATTACTAAGAGGACAAGAATGTTGAAACCACAAGAGATTAAGTCTATGGCTAAAAAGACGAATGTGTTTGAAAGGAGGAAAGAACCGATAAAAATGTTTCTAGAGACTGAGACGCAAGCTTATAAAGTTTCTCTTGATAAGAAATAATTGTTTAACAAAGCTCGATCGACTAGTGATTTGGTTAGGAACGTATTACAGAAAGGACAATCAATTTCTGTGCTGTTAAAAGCTATGATTGCTCCTGATTCTACAAACCAAGTAAAGATCGTGACATGGAAGTACGATGAAGTTTTTGACACATTTTTTATTAAGCGTGTGAATGCTATTTGTGATGTTTATCACTTCTATTCAAGCATAATCAAGCTTCCAGTTCAAGACTTAAAGGAGTTGAATAAACTGCCTTTGATCAACCCAACTGGAGCGAAAAGAGGTGAAATGTTTGTCGAACTACTTAACTGAGGGATCACAAGGGCTAGTTCATTTTTGCAGACTAGATGTTTACAAAAAGACAAGGAATACTTATATACATTGTGTTGATACATATGTACCTAGTTTAGGAGCTTAAAGTAAAATGTATTTCATGTCTTACATATTTGTAATTGAATGGGCATGAATGAAATACAATATGTGGTTGATGCTTATAATGTTTAATGTTTCATTATTTATTGTGTGATAATGTATATTGAACTAACTATATAGGTTTGTGGTTGTTTGCATAATTCTTAGTCAAATATGGTTGAGAAAGATGCTTAAACTTAATTGTATGAAGAATTAATGCGAATGGACCATGCTAATGGACCATACGCATGAAGACTTCATGCTAATGGACCAGTCGCATGACTGAACCAGTAGACTGGATCAGTCACACGATTGTGACATGTGATTGACTCAGTCGCACGACTGGACCTTCAGTCATGCGGATGGATCAACCGCATGCTTCAGTCGCACGACTGAACCATGCTGATGGTTCAGTCGCACGAATAAAGACTGCAAACCTATAAATACCACTTAATTTGAGGAAAAACGTAAGAATTCGAATACCTATGCACATACTCGTACCCTAGTCGTCTAGAGGCACAAGAAAACCTGTTCCAACTTCATAGTTCATCTCTGATCAATTATCGTTCGTTCTTAACATTTGTTTCATCGTTAGGATTGATCAGATTGTCGTTCTCACAGATTGGATCGCTAATCAAATAGGATTCCGCACTTTTTGAGTTGGTATACATGCAAAATCAGTTACTACTCCATAGGTACACGGTCCTAACAAGTGGTATCAGAGCTTTGGCTCTTGATTTTGCATGTGATTCGGTTGATTTGGTATAAAAATCACGTTTTTTCATTCAAGACACCAGCTTTTTAGGATAAAAAAGTGTTTTCGACGTATCCAGATCAAAAAGTTCACGTTTTTCATCGTACGATAGATTAGGGTTCGTAAAAATTCGTGTTTGTGAGTCAAAATCGTCAAAACCTCGAATTCTACAAAACAGCAGCCTTCAGTCGCACGAATAGCTCATTCGTATGACTGAACTCATTCGCACCTTCCATACACACGATTGAACTCAGTCGTTCATCCATTCGTATGACTGAACACCCCATTCGTATTATTCATTCGCACCTGTCCAATCGCACGATTGACTCATCCGCATCTGTTCAATCGCACGATTGAGCCACCCTCATTGTTCAGTCGCACGGTTAGCCCAATCGCATCTGTCCATTCGCACCAGAAAAACAGTTTGTTCTAAAAGTCAAAGTAAATAGAAATGGAAGATCAGTACTCAGTGTTCACAGCAGGTCTAGATTCACGGATTCAGAATCTATTGCTTCTGGAAAATGAAGTTGGTAATCACAATAAGCCTCCTAAGCTCATAACGTTAGACGATTACCCAAAATGGAAGCAAAGGTTCAAGATATACTTAAATGGAGTTGATCATAATCTGTGGGAATCAATCGAGACTGGGTCTAGCATGCCGGTTGGTGCTGATGGAGTAAAACTTACCTTGGGTGGCATGACTAATAGCCAGAAGGTCAAGTACAATGCAGAGAAGAAGGTGTATGCTTTGTTAACTCAGTCAATTTCTAAGGATATATTTCATCAGTTTTCTAAGAATAAACAAGCCAAGAAGTTATGGGATGCTCTGGAAAAACAGTATGACGGGAATGCGACGTTGAAGGCATTAAAGGCAAAGGCTTTGAAGAAGGAGTTTGATAACTTCTCTTCAATAGGGAAAGAGAGTCTGGATGATGTTATCGACCGTTTCTACCACTTGATGAGTGAGCTTCACACTCATGGGGTTACCACGTCCATGGAAGACAAGTTGTCGAGTTTTGCAGATGGATTGCTAGAGAAGTGGGTTTCGTTTGTTTCAAATCTCAGACAGAATGATATGCTCGCAAAGTTGGATATCAACGATTTCATTCTGAAGCTGAGAGAGGAAGGGTTGAGGATGAAGTGCAGATCCCAGAAAAGTTCATATGATCAAAACCTGTCACTTTACAACTCAACTCCTCAACCAAAAACTTCTGGAGCAGCACTCCAAACAGCATTCATCTCTAGTTCAGCTGCTCCTTCTCAAGCCATTACTTCAGGATCTGACACGTCAGGGTCATCTTGCACCCAATACATAGCACCTGAAGCCAATGCTACGAAATTGAAGACCGAGAATCTCGGTAATGTGACTGTAGAGGTAGCAAAGGAGCATATGGATCTCTTAGCAGCTGTCGTTCACTCCTATAACAGTCTAGTTGCAGGGAAATTGGAAACTATCGTCTTGCCAATGAAGACTACGAGCAGGTAGATGAAACTGAGCTTGAAAGGATGGACATTATGTGGGCACTGGCTAGTGCTATCCGGAGGGCGAAGAAGTTTGTTAAGAAGACCAGACAGAACTTGATAGCCACAAAAGACACTACTTTTGGTTTTGACAAAATCAAAGTTACTTGCTTTAACTGTGGAGAAAAGGGGCATTTCAAACGTGAATGTGTAAAGCCCAAGAAGATAGGTAACGGGAATCCTTTCTCATCTTTCAATCGTCAAGACAAACCAACCAATAGGACTACATCTTCAAACAAGGAGCCTAAGGCCTTGACTGCCCAAGACGATGAAGGACAAGATTGGACCTTTCGCTTTGTGTCTCCGGGAGAATCCAACATTGCATGCGTTGAGGGTTTGGATGATGACTCTACAAGCGAAGGTGATATAGAAGTGGAACTCGTAATATCAGATCATGAAGATACTGCTACTGTGGTCACTCACCCAAATGAAAAAGCTCCCAGCTCTACATGTTCAGAATCACCAGCACCCAAAAAGTCAAACTCTGCGATGATGGCTGATTCAACCGAACCTTCTCAGGTAAGTTCCACAAACCAACTCTTTGATAATCATGCTTGTTCTGAATGTAATAAATTTAGGGGTAGCATAGATTCAAAATTTGCTAGGCTATAAGATCACAATGATAGTCTAGTAAATGATTTACAACTGTGCACAAAAGCAAACAGAATTTTAAAAGAAAATGAACACACTGTTAAATAAACAACTTAGGGAAACTGAAGTTGTGGCCTTTAACCAAGCAAATGATATAAAGTTCTATTTAAACTCCTTGGAAGAAACAAAGAAAGAAAAAGCTGTTTTGGAAGTCGAAGTCAACTCACTAAAACAAAAACTGCACAGTTGGACTAGTTCTTCTCATATAGTTTAACACTTAGTGATAGAACGAAATCACGGGGAAGGGTTGGGTTACAAAGTGGTTCCACCACCACATGAGACCTTGTTGAATGCTAAAATCAAACCAATTAATAATAACCCAATCAAGGATCATATGGTGTCCACTCTTCTTGTAAGTGATCCAGAATCCACAAGTAAACCTGTTGAATCTATCACTAAACAGAAGGAGTCCACTTTGAAGTCAAAAGGTAAGGTGCCTATTGTTAATTTGGATGAACAATTTGCAAATGTTGAGGTGGATTCAGGGTCAAACATGTCTAATTAAGAACCCAAAAGGACCAAACAAGTTAACCAACCTAGAGCACCATGTCTAAGTCCGAATAAATAAACGGGTAAAGATGTTAAACATGTTCAAACAATGAATTTTGTTAAAGAAGTCAAAACATCTAAACAAGAAGTGTCAAAACCCAAAGAAACTAAAGTCACACCTGTGTCACATACTTCCCAACAGAAACAGTTTAACCAACATGTCAAAAGCAGATCTTGCTACACTTGTGGAAAGTGTGGACACATTGCTTCCAAATGTTCTTATTATCAGACACCAAGAAATAAGATTGAACTTAATGATACAAAACCAAGTTCTTCAAAAAGGAGTTCAATTACTCAACCAAAAAGAACCTTTGAACCTAAAGTTTAAACTATAAGCCAATCGTCTGTTTATCACAAACAGGCCTTATATAAAACTGGCTTATGGAAAGAAAAATCAAGTCTCGTGTCTGATAATGAGAACATGAAGAAGAATGATCCACTCTCATCCTCAAATGGATAGTGTGTAGAGTTTATGATGTGTGATTCCTCGGGGACACCCAAGCCAGTTATGGCTTGGGTCCCTAACCTGAACTAATCATTTCCTTTGAATGCGCAGTGTGTCCGCTATAGTGCTTCTTTCAATACCTGGATTGTTGATAGCGGTGCATCAAAGCACATGACTGGAAACCTGTCACTCTTGTCAATTGTCAAACAAATTAAAGGAGGACACGTTTCATTTGCTGGAGATAAAGGGGGTTACATCACTGCACAAGGAGAAGTGGGAAACTAGAAAGTAAAGTTTGATAAGGTAAACTATGTTCAACAACTTCAAAATAACTTACTTTCTGTTTCTCAGGTATGCGATAAAGAGTTCAAAGTTGTATTTGACAACAAGAAGTGCTATGTTTTGAAGAAGGACTATGTCATTCCGGAGGACCAAGTATTAATGTCAGCTTCAAAATATAACGATTTGTATGTCTTGGACCTCTCAAAGGCCTCCACAACCGATCATCAAGTACAAAGCTTCTTGTCAAAGGAAACAGAAAAAGACTCCATCTCCTGGCATAGGAGAATGGGACACATCAATCCCCGGAAGATGAATCACATGATCAAGAATGATCTAGTGCGAGGAGTAAATGTTCAAAACTTCCAACTACCGGATTTCTGTCGCATGTAAGAAAGGGAAACAGACAAATAAGTCTCACAAGGCAAAGAACGTTAATTCAATTGACCTGCTTCTTGAGCTTCTTCACATGGATCTGTTTGGCCCAGTCAGTACAAAGAGCATTGCCGGTGATTTGTAATGCTTTGTAGTTACGGATGATTACTCAAGATTTTCTTGGGTGATGTTTCTAAAATCCAAATCAGAGACATTTCAATCATTCAAAGAGATAGTAGCTACATTGGAATCACTCTACAAGCTGAAGGTAAGGCAAGTTCACTCCGATAACGGTACCGAGTTCAAGAACCAATGGATGGAGGAATTCTGCAAAGAAAGAGGAATTGTGCACCAATTCATATCGGCCTACACTCCTCAAATGAACAGGGTTGCTGAGATAAAGAATCGCAGCTTGATAGAGACAGCCCGGACGATGCTAGCAGACTCGAAACTACCTATCCAATTCTGGAACGAGGCAGTAGCTAATGCATGTTACACCCTTAATCGAGTCCTGGTGGTCAAGCGTCATGTTAAGACGTGTTACGAGTTACTCCAATGACGTAAACCTAATCTAGAGTACCTCGAACCGTTTGGTGCACCACGTACACTGCTGAACAAAACACAGTCAGGGAAATTCAGCGAGAAGGCTGAAGAAGGGATTTTCTTAGGATACAACATACCGAATAAGAGAGTTTACAACAACTCAACGGGTCAAGTAGAAGTGTGGTGCAATGTTGATGTACAGGGATACACCACCCCCCTGCTGGAAAAAGGACCTCTTTCTTTTTCGACTATGATGGATTCTTTAAATCCTTCAACATCCCTCTCTTTCCTCCTGACGATGAGTTATCGACCAGAATGATGTACGACGTATTAAACACACCTTCACTGGATCCAATGACTTTAACTTCACAAGGTGAGCCTTCTAGTTCTTCAGGGGGAGCACTTGAGGTAAGTGACTCCTCCTCTGATAATGAAGACGTAGAAAATGATCAGGTGGATCAAAGGCAACAGGTTCCTGCTACTCCAAGTACACAAGCATCTGCTGTTAATGCCTCTGACATTTCGGAACCTCACACTCCCACTGCCTCAGATACTGAAACTGCTGTTCACAATCTGGATAATGAGGTAGTTGTACCCACCACTCTTGGATCTTGACTAAATGTTTATCATCAGTTGGATAATGTCATTGGAGATGTTAGATTAGGAGTCCAGACTAGAAGTCAGCTATACTCAGCTGATTATGCCTCAGTAATGGAAAAGGGATATCTTCACGATGGTGCATATCGATGTTTTATGTCTTAATTTAAGCTAAAATATGTTAGTGAAGCCCTAAACGATGAGGCATGGGTGAGTGCCATGCAAGAAGAACTTCTTCAATTCAAGAAGTTGGGAGTATGGACTCTCGTGGATAGACCTAAAGGTGCTAAGGACATTGGCACCAAATGGGTCTTGAAGTGCAAGAAAGATGACCAAGGGGTAGTAACAAGAAACAAGGCTCGACTTGTAGTTCAAGGATTTCGACAAGTCGAGGGCATTGATTACAATGAAGTGTTTGCACCTGTGGCAAGAATGGAAGCAATCTGTATCTTCCTAGCCTATGCATCTTACATGAAGATCAAAGTCTATCAATTAGACGTAAAGAGTGCATTCCTTCATGGTGAAATCCGGGAAACAGTGTATGTCAGTCAAACCGAAGGATTTGAGGATTCGTATCATCGGGACAGAGTTTACAAACTAGATAAGGCTCTCTACGAGCTCCATCAAGCCCCAAGAGCTTGGTATGAAAAACTCTCGACTCATCTTGTGAAACATGGCTTTCTCAGAGGAGTGATTGATTGTACACTGTTCATCAAAGAAAAGGATGGTGACTTAGTACTAGTTCAGATATATGTTGATGACATAATCATTAGTTCCAAAAACGAAGCATTATGTAAAGAATTTGAAGCAGTAATGAAAGCTGAATTTGAGATGAGTGCCATGGGTGAGATGAAGTTCTTTCTCGGCTTAAAGGTGGATCAGACTCCAAAGGGGATATTTCTGCATTAGACCAAGTATGTAGGCGATATTCTCAATCGGTTTGATATGGAGAATGCTTTCGCAGCTAGAACTCCACTTGCTACAAACCATGACGTCGCACCGGATGAAAATGGTGATCCGGTGGATGCCACTGTGTACCGAGGAATGATCGGATCACTCATGAACCTCACTGCCTCAAGACCTGATATCATGTACGCGACGTGTCTATGCTCCAGATATCAGGCGAAACCTAAAGTCAACCATCTCATAGGCGTCAAAAGGATATTTCATTATCTGAAGGGTACTCCAACACTTGGGTTGTGGTATCCTCATGACGATGACTTGAGCTTACAACATATAGTGATTCGGATTATGGTGGTTGAAAAATGAACTACAAGTCCACTTCAGCAGGATGTTAATTCTTTGGGAGAAGATTAGTCACGTGGCAGTGTAAGAAGCAGACATCGGTTGCTCTGTCAACTTGTGAAGCTGAATACGTTGCTGCTACAAGCTGCTGTTCACAAATCATCTGGATTCAACAGCAAATGCAGGACTACGGTTTGAAATTCTCTAACACTCCTATATTTGTTGATAATTCTCCTGCTATAGCCGTAACTAAAAATCCGGTCCAACATCCTAAGACCAAACACATCAGAATTAAATATCACTTTATACGTGATTGTTTTGAAAAGAATTTAATCGATGTTGTTAAAATCAATATGGATTTTCAACGCGCTGACCTCTTCACAAAAGCTTTTGATAAACCAAGATTTTTATATCTGTTAGAGGTCAATGACGTGAAAAAGAAATGTGAAGTGATTCCAGAAGATGAAAATGCTTAGTCCGACAACCGTTTAGTTTTTATTTTCTTTTATTTTTCTTATTTTAATTTTCCTGTCTTAAAAATCCAAAAAACACAAAAAAATTTTCGGTTTTAGAATTTTAGGGGGAGAATTGGTTAGTTTAGTATTAAATTAGTTAGTCTATTTAATTACTTAAAAAAACGAGGGAGGAGGACAGTCTAGTTAATGAAAATGTGATCGTATCTGTGATACTGATTCAATGACTATGTAAAATGATAGAACACAGGAACAAAGAGTTTGGGACTTTAAAATAATTTAACTAATTAAGATGCAAAATTCGATGTTTTAGTCTGAGAAGTCTAAGCAATATCAAAGGAAAAATGATAGTGAAACCAGCTACTACTAAGGTAACACAGAGAAAGTAGACCTAGAGGTTGCTAGATCACGAGATGAAGTGTCAGTAGATTCAACACAATAGATAAGTAGACTTCATTGGTGAGTTCAAGCTTAAACTAAGTTGTTTAATAGGCTGTGGGTTATCATCTTATCCCTGGTTAACACAATCAACGAAGTTCCAATAAGGGGTGACGAGCAAAATAAATGCCACAAATGTGTGCGGATGACCAGAAAAATGAGCAAAGCATATAAAAATGCTAAAAGCAATCAAGTTAATAACCTATGTTGTTTGTGAGATCTGTGCAAAAAGAATAAAATTGCTCAAACAAGAAGATAGGTTGTGTGCCTCTCTGCTATGAGGTAGCACTGACCTGAGGATAAGCATAACCAAGTATTCTAGAATTCATTGTTGTTTGCACCTCTCTACTGTGCGATGGCACTGACCTGAGGCTTTGCATCTCTTTGAAAGCTCTTAAAATAGTTTCTTCTTGTCAAAACATCCGTAGACCGCTCAAAAATCTCCTGAGGAATGTTGATTACCATATAAGTGTGGGATCCACAAATGCTTGTTGAAATAATTAAACCTAAATCATCACCAATGTATGTCAAAATCTGTGTATGGATTTAAGAGACAAGTATACTGACAATCATCGTGAGCTGCAATTCTTGAAAGTCCAAATCATTGTGGGTATCTTACAGTACTAGTATGATTTCCTAAACTTGCTAATGACTCTCGATGAAAACAAGAATCCAGCATCAAAAAGACTTTGGTAAAATGTCTCAAATGATTTGATAAACCTGTATGATTCCATAATGAATTGTTCCAGTTATGATCAACGTAACTTGATACTATACTGTCTAGAGAGGAAAATCTGATAGATACTTATCTTAGGATTTCAACCTCACATAAAATTACAAAAATAAGTTTTAGTTTTTTCTTTTAGTTTTAGTTGTTTAATTTGTTTAGTTTTTAGTCAGCTTAGTTATTAAACGTCGCACTATGCATTGGAATTCTATCGGGGCTTTAATCACTTAAAAGGGTCACGTCTGAGGTGACCAAATGGGTTTTTCTAATGTTAAAAGGGGTCACATCTGAGGTGACAAACTGATTTTACTGTTAAAAGGATCACGTCTGAGGTGATCAAATGTTTTCTAAGTTAAAATGGTCATGCCTAGATGATCTCTCGTCAAAATGTTTTATCAATCGTTAAAAGGGATAAGAGTTAAATAGTCATAAAGTCAAAATCATAAGTATTAGCCATTCGCACGACTGGACCATGAGTATGGACCAGCCGTACGATTGGATCATATGTATGAGCCCAATCGCACGAATGGAAGTGACCGACTGTGTCAGTTGCACGACTGAAACCCATTCGCACGAATGGAGGTGACCGATGGTGCCAGTCGCACGACTGATCTTCAATCGCACGATTGGTGGTGACCGAATGTGCCAGTCGTACGACTGATCCTCAGTTGCACGAATCAAGTATGCGACTAGGTTCAGTCGCACGTCTGGAGGAAAACCTAGTATAAATAGAGGGCGAGTCGGTCGCATGATTTGTACTGCTATTCCAGGTAATGCGCGATGTGGTGCAACTCAAAGATCAATAAATTCGTGCCCTAATGATCGAACTTAAAACCTAAATATAACCGAGACTTAGTTTGACAAATAAACCAATAAAACTAAGTATCTTGATCAAATAAAAGTTATTAGGTGTTAAGTTGGACATTTGCGAAACTGATGAGTCAAACGACAACGTCTAACATCATGTTTTGCCTGAAATTTGAATTTGACAGGAAAAACAGTCTGTCATGCGAATGGACACCCTGATGAACTTCAATCGCATTGAGTTATGCGAATGGCTCAATCGCATAACTGAGATGGACGAATGGCTAAATCGCACGACTGAACCATGAGTATAAGTTCAGTTACACGAGTGGTGTAAACGCATGAGAGAACATACGACTAAGCCCAGAAGCATGACTCAGTCGTACGTATGAGCTCATTCACACGACTAGATCTCAGTCGCACAGTCTATTCGCATGACTAGATCTCAGTCGCACATCCCATTCGCACGATAGAACAAAAGTTTTCAAGTCCAATGAATCAAATTGTCATTGATTGACACTTACTAACATTTATTTACTTTATGTAACAGATGGCGAGTCGTTGGACTATAAGCACAAAGCATAACATTTGTGCTCATCCGGATCTGTCCACAAGGAATGCGGCTGAGTTCTCTGGCATTATCACATTCTTATGGAGATCGAGGATATTTCGTGCCATCTCGACGCCGTGCACACCGTACCATTCAGTTCAGCAGGCTTTCTGGGAAAGCGTTGTCATCGACAAGTCCTCCGAGCCTCACTGTATCAGAAGCTCCATTTTTGGGGAGGCTATTGAGATCACAGAGGATGATCTCAGGACTGTATTAGAGTTTGGGGATGATGCTGACTGCCTTACACGACTACCTCCGCTAACAGTCCGAGGATGTTTTTTGAAGGCTAAGTACTCGGGGGATATCAACGCAGGTGTGCTCAACAAGAGCAACCTGTGCCCCCAACTGAAGTACTTAGCCCATGTGCTACTAAAGTGTATTGCCTCGAGGAAGGGAGGCTTCGATGAGCTGTCCGATCAGATGCAGAACGCTTATGTGGCGTTGGTGCTGAACTTTCCGTTCAGCTTCTCGAGGATGATCTTCAACTATATGGTGGAGAACATCGAGGCAAAGGGAAAGGAGGGATTTTGCATGTACCCTCGCTTCATGCTAATGATAACTGACCAGAAGCTCCCATTGCTACCAAGGGAGAAGGAGGATGCCATGGTTATAGAGGTGATGGATGATACCACTCTAGGATGGATGAAGGTTTACCGGGGCAAGCAGGTGAAGCCCCCGGTAAGGCGACTGTTTGGGCATCTAGCCCGGGAGGAGTATGTGGCGTCAAGTCGGCGAAAGTGGCGCCACGATGATAGCGACTCGGACACCGAGCATATTGTGCTCCCGGCTGATGACTCCGATGATGATGACAGTGGTGATGGTGGAGATACTTGCCCTACCCAATCTAGGGCCACTGCTACTGATGTGACATCTCCACCATCCACCCAAGGAGGTTCTGAGACTGCCGGATTCCATCAGGAGTTCCTACCTGATGTGGAGGAGGAGTCAGATGAAACACTTCTAGTGCGAACGGTGGGAATCCAGGTCGTAGCCACTGAGAGACGTGTTAGGGCGGTTGGTGGACGCCAGGGTGAGTCTGGGGAGGCTTCTACTGATCCATCTTACACCCCAGATGAGCCCAGTAGCCAAGGGGGAGCCTCTATCTCCAAAGGATCGAGGAGAAAGAGAATGGCTCAACCCTACGGGAAGAAGGGGAAGAGGCCCAGATTTACACTGATCACCACCACTTCTACCACTCCACCCACTACTTCTACTACACCACCCACCACTACTATCACACCACCCTCAACCACTACTACTACACCTCCACCTTCCACCACTACAGCCTACCATCCACCACCTACTCACATACCACCACCCATATTCACCACAGCCACCACTATTACCACCAGCCACCAAGCCGATCCCTCATCACATACCACATTCACTACTGGATCTACTCTACCCTCCATTGGGGTAGAGGAACAGCTGGTAGCGCTGAACCGTATGGTGCTGAAGTTGTTGGCTGCTGATGAGGCGAAGGCTGCACGTCTACATCAGCTTGAGGAGCTCAATGCTACCCAAGCATAGCTGATCTCTTAGCAAGCTCAGCAGATTGCCCAACTCCAGGAGCATAACGTCCAATCAGCCAAGAAGATAGAGGAGTTGGAGGCTTCCAACAAGACGATCATGCTCAAGCTCAAGGGAACAAAAGATGAGCCTCTGAGGATCAGAGAAGGAGATGATGATGATGATAATGATGGTGAAGATGATGACAGTGATGATGATGAGGCGAGTGATGATGGAGAGCCCAGAGGTAGGCAGGATGATGATGATGATGATGAAGAAGGCGATGCAGCTGCATCTACCTAAGCTCAAGGTCAAGAAAGAAGAACGAAGAAAAGGCAAGACCAAGGAGCATCATCATCTGCCCCACCTGCTGACGAGCCAGCAATTCAAGACAAAAGTAATGTTTAGATATTGATGTATTTGAAAGCTTTTGTACTTGAATCATGTATTAAATTTATGTACTTAATGTTTATATATATTTGATATTTAACTATCTTGATTATTTACTGATGGTTGATGTATTTGCATGTTTAAATCAAGCAGATAAATTATCTCAAGAAGATGAGTATGATGTTGCTCCCCTACAGCAAATCAAGTCTCAATTAACTATGATACTTGATTTGCAAGGGATTGTCAGAGGTCTGTGAGTTATACTCCCGAAGAAGGAGAAATAATTCATGACCTTACTGATGAGCAACTTGCTGAGATGTTCCGGCTTAGCCCGGATAAGATTGTAAAGGACGCTCCTACGGTTGATATGGCTAGTGACGACGAGCTTAATGATGTGGATGAAATAGAGATAGAAGATGTCATAGCCCAGCATTATCCAGAGTACATTGACCGAGAGGGATATGTGGGTTACAATTTGGGTAGTACTCTCGGCAGTGATACATTTGAGAAACTGGATCAGATGGAAAAGGCGACAGAGACATCAACAAGCCAAGCCCAAGCCTCAGACACCGATGTTGATATCAAAAGGCTGAATGAGCGGCTTGTTTTGCAGAGATCCGAGCCCAGCGCACTGCACCAAAGCCGAGTGCCTACACCAAAGTCTACAAAGTAAAGAAGCATCTCAGGGTGCCAGGCAAGATTATAGCATGGGCATACTTTGAGTATCTGAGTGTTTATGCAGTCAAGAGGGAGAAGGGAATAGAGTACTTTAGATTTCCACATGATCTAAAGACTCTTCCCGGTTTTGAGCTCAACCAGTTAGCACGCTAAAAGTTGTTGTATGCTGACCCGAAAAAGATGTCAGGCTGGTTTGAAGCTGCTTTGAGAAGAGAGTACCACAACAAGTGGGTTAACTTAAGACCTCAACGACCGATGAGGTACATCAGAAGGTCTGAAGCTGATTCCATTACTGGAAAGCCAAAGGTTGTGTTGAAGTGGAGTCCTCCGCACACTATGTCAAGAATCCCTCTAAGGGAAATGCCACAAGACTTCACTCCACACTTCAAGTGGTGGTACTACAATTGGGGAACAGGTGAAGCAGTTATTGTCTTGCAGAAGTAGAGCCAAATGGATACTATTAGGCTATTTGACCCGATGTGGCTGACCAACTTGTCTTCTGATGATGTATACACATTATACAAGTGGCCACTGTTTTTTATACGCAAGACATTATACAATCCCTCTAGTTCCAGAATGTTATACGACTCTATTTTGTGTTTGAAATAAATGCCGGAGTTACAAGAGAGGAGAAGTACAAGAAGTTTAATGAGCTGATGAAGAATGTTAGACAATGATGTAAACTAGGTCCAAGGGGGAGTTTGTTGATACATATGTACCTAGTTTAGGAGCTTAATGTAAAATGTCTTTCATGTCTTACATATTTGTAATTGAATGGGTATGAATGAAATACAAGATATGGTTGATGCTTATAATGTTTAATGTTTCATTGTTTATTGTGTGATAACGTATATTGAACTAACTATACAGGTTTGTGGTTGTTTGCATAATTCTTAGTCAAATATGGTTAAGAAAGATGCTTAAACTTAATTGTATGAAGTATTCATGCGAATGGACCATGCGAATGGACCATGCTAATGGACCATATGCATGAACACTTCTTGCTAATGGACCAGTCGCACAACTGAACCAGGAGACTGGATCAGCCGCACGATTGTTACATGTGATTGACTCAGTCATACTGCTGGACCTTCAGTCGTGCGGATGGATCATCCGTATGCTTCAGTCACACGACTAAACCATGCTGATGGTTCAGTCACACGAATGAAGACTCCAAACCTATAAATACCACTTAATTCGTGGAAAAACATATGAATTCGAATACCTACGCACATACCCTAGTCGTCCAGAGGCTCAAGAAAACCTGTTCCAACTTCATAGTTCGTCTCTGATCAATTCTCATTTATTCTTAACGTTTGTTTCATCATTAGGATTGTTCAGATTGTCGTTCTCACTGATTGGATCGCCAATCAAATAGGATTCCGCACTATTTGAGTTGGTATACACGTAGAATCAGTTAGTACTCCGTACGTACATGGTCCTAACACTTTGAAAAAAAACAGGAAGTTTCAAGGAAAACGATCAGAAGATGAACACTTCCTAATTGAATTTTCTGATCAATATTTTGAGAAGGTGACCACTCCAGGATTAAAAGTAATAAAAAGGACTCAAAAGTCTAAACCAATCCTGAGATGGTTCTATAATACAGAAACATTTAAGCTTAAATTGGTCCGGAATCTCGAGAATTGCGATGAGGACATGATCACTCTTTTTGGTGTATTTGAGTTTAAATTGTTACATCCAAGCTATATTTCATTCTTGTCTATCCAAAAGTTTGAACGAGTATCTCCTGAAATTGCTGAGAGTGATAAGAAATATTTTCTCTTAACTATTAAAGTCATGGAGGCTATGGGTATGGTCTTAGAAATGATGGTGGTAGGGAGATTCTTGACTTTGCATTGGCGCATGAAGTAGGCGTTATAAATTCTTTTTTTAAGAAAAGAGACTCGCACTTAATCACGTTTAGCAACGGCGGGAGACACACAAATAGACTATTTGCTGATGAGAAGAGAAGACCATAGTTCATGGAAGGACTGTAAGGTAATCCCGGACGAGACAGTAGTGACTCAACATCATATGTTGGTGGCGGATCTACGCCTAAAGAGAGCAATTGTCGAAGCACCAAGAGAAGTAGACCTACAATCAGATGGGGACAACTGAAAGACGAGAAGATTACCATCTTTAGAGATAAGGTCATACCAATGATCCAGACTAGGACACAGGAAGACGCGAACCAAAAGTGGGAGGGCATGGCCACTAGAGTCATGAACGCAACAACAGAAACGCTTGGAGTTACAACAGGAAGGGCAGTCGGTCATAAGGAATACTGGTGGTTGAATGAAGACGTACAAGAGAGAATAAGAATTAAACAACAAAGCTTTCGAGAGCTCTTATGGTGTAATGACAATGAAGAACGAACACATCTAAAAGATAACTATAAGAAGGCCAAACGAGAGGTGAAAAAGTCAGTGTCAGAGGCAAAGAACATAGCTTATGAGAGGATGTACAAGAGGCTAGTGACAAAAGAAGGAGAACATGACATGTTTAAGATTGCCAAAGCTAGAGAACGTAGAAGACAAGACTTGGGAATGGTGAAGTTTATAAAAGCCGAGGATGGAAAGGTCTTGGTGAAGGAGAGGGACATCAAGACAAGATGGAAAGCTTATTTCCATAACCTCATCAACGTAATGAACCCTAATTGACAAACAAAGATCGATCAAACAACCGGAACAACACAACAAAATAAGTGTTATTGTAGAAACATCACAATCGAGGAAGTTACGCAAGCTCTTAAGAAAATGGGAAGGGCTAAGGTGGTGGGGCCAGATGACATACCGATTGAAGTGTGGATGTGCCTGGGAGAAGAGGGACCGCAATGGTTAACAGAGCTATTCAACATTATCCTCAAGACCGGGAAGATGCCGGATTAGTGGAGGAGCAGTGCTATAGTCCCCATATATAAGAGAAAACGAGATGTCCAGTGTTGCACAGATTAAAGGGGAATAAAGCTCTTGAGCCATACGATGAAATTATGGGAAAGAGTAACAGACACGAGACTCAGACGTGAAACCCACATAGAGATAAACCAATTTAGATTTATACCAGGGCGTTTTACAACAGAAGCCATACATGTCATAAGTAAGGTAATGGAGAAATATAGAGAAAAGAAAAGGGATGTTCATATAGTCTTCATTGACTAGAAAAAGCCTATGGCAGTGTCCTGTGACAACTCATTTAGGAAAGTCTACGGAATAGAAGGGTACCTGAGGGATATATCAAGATAATCAAGGATATGTATGAAGGGGCAAAAACATGCGTGCGAGCTCCAGTCGGAGACATAAAATTCTTTCCAGTAGAAGTGGGACTCCACCAACGATCAGCATTAAACCCATTTCTCTTTATAGTAGTGTTGGATATGATGGCCAAGTCTATACAAGAGCCAGTCCCGTGGTGCATGCTGTTTGCAGATGATATTGTGCTAATATCAGAATCTAAAAGTGTGCAGAACGAGAGGTTAGAACAGTGGAGAGTGGCACTAGAGAGAAAAGGCTTAAGGATAAATCACTCTAAGACGGAATACATGCACTGTAACTTTAGTGGAGCGAATGAAGAGGACACCCAAATTACTATTCAGGGTCGGGCGGTCCCATAAACATCAAGGTTCAAATATCTAGGCTCGTACGTCCAGGACGACAGAGAGATACACAGTGATGTAGCCCATCGTGTTCAGGCAGGATGGTGCAACTGGAAAGTCACATCAGGCATCTTGTGTGATAAGAGATTCCCAGGACGACTAAAGGGAAAACTATATAGAGTGGCAGTTTGTCCAGCTATGTTATATTGAACAGACTGTTGGGCCATAAAGAAATCGCACGAGAGACAAATAGAGGTTGCAGAAATGTGAATGCTAAGGTGGATGTGTGGACACATGAAGCTGGATCAGATAAGGAACGACGTCTTTTGACAAAGGCTACAGGTGGCATGTATCACAGACAAAATACGAGAGGGAAGATTGAGATGGTTTGGGCACGTGAAGAGGAGACAGATGTCAGCGCCAGTTAGAGCAGTGGAGCGCATAATTTTAGATGGTAAGAGGAGTAGAGGAAGACCTAAGTTGACATGGGATGAGATGATTAGCCAGGATATGGTAAAGTTGCACCTCTCCGAGCACATGGTCGAGGACAGGAGTGCTTGGAGGCGTAGAATTAAAGTTAGGGACTACTAGTGGTAACATTATCTGTCCAACGTAGGTGAAGCCTTAGTGCTAATGGTCCTATTATATTGTTAATATCATAGTATAATCTATCTGCCTTACTCCTTGCTGAGTATCATAGTAAAGTTTATCTGCCTCTAACATGTTTTAATGCTGTTGTGTTGCTTTTTGTGATGTTTACTTAATTGCTTAAGTGAGGCTTGCATTATCATTCTGATTCTTTTGAGTATGCTATTGCTTAGGGGATGTGTGTGATGTATGCAATATAATCTGGTTATTTTGTTTATGGACATGCATATGTATATGCAAAACTCTTTTGTCATGTATACCTATCGAGTTGTATGCCAATATTGACATTACAGGCTTATCGAAAGATACACTGGAGGATATGACAAGATGGAGATAAAGATGAACGAGGCAAAGCCTGAACAAGGTATCTTAGTGAGCAAGTTTAAGTCTGCAATTGCTAAGGCCTTAAATGAACAAGAACTATACAAAGAGAAGCGCATGTTCAAGATTAAAGAAGAACCTGAGGATTTCTTTGAAGTTTAAAGATGAAAGAAGAGAAGACAAGAAGATTAAAGATGAAAGAAGATAGAAGACAAAGGAAAATAGAAGACAGAAGTTGAAAGAAAAGAGAAGACAAAGGCTAAAGAGAAGAATGCAGGTTAAAGAAAGAGAAGACAAAGCTGAGAAGATAGAAGATTTTAAAGACTGAAGACCATGTAAATCTTAGGGGAGTATTATTGGTACTTCTTAAAGATTAACATGTTGTCTTTATTTGTCTTTGTATAAATTTTGTCATAGTATAGGGACTAGTTTTATAAATAGTAGTTCCTTTGTTTATTGATAGTATAAATAGCTTAGATAGTTTAGTGTAGTAGAGAGACTTGAACGGACTGCTACTTACATTGTAATTGTCTTTGCTATTATCAATAACTTATATGAGTTTTTCTTGATTTTGTGCATTGATTTGATTACTGTGTTTGTATTTTATTGAATTGCCTTCTAATATCATCATAGATCTATACATTTGATCCTATCACTTAGCTACTCGGATGAATTTCTTCCTCTTTGACTTTGTCATCCCCGACTTCTTTCTCTCCTCAGGAGATTAATGACCCTTGTTAGGATGATATTCTTCACTATTCTCAGATCTATCCCTCACTATTTCCCCTTCATCCTTTTCATCACTAGGATCTATCGATGGAAGCTCATCTTGACTAGTTTCACACCTGGGAGATCTTACAGACAATAGAGTGTGTGGAGGAGCTATCTCACCAGATCCCAGTCCCTGTTTGTTTTGATAACATACTTTGGCATGCAGGGAAGAAGATATTATGTTATTAAAGGTCTCTTCTTAAGGAACATGTTTCTCTGCATTGACTTTGCTAATCACAAGCTCAGCTTGGCACTCAGTTAACTTAGTCATGAGATCTATGATTTGAACCCTGTATTTGTATGCTCATTTTTAAGAGTTAAAATGGGTTTATTTAAGTCTTCTATCTATAACTTATACTCATTTTCAGCTCTTTTGAAATCAGATTTTAAGATGTTTAAGGACTCAAAATCAGATCTCATCTCTAAGTTATAGGACCTATATCTATTTACTTTAATAATGTACTATGAAGTAAAAATATGTTCTAATACCTTAGCTTCATCAAAATCTACCATCAGTGCTTGGTTTAGAGACACATCGTCTACCTGGAAGCTCTAATCAAAACCTTTTTCTTCAACAGCATTTGCAGCGTGCTGCTCGGGCTTCTCAGTGTGTGGAGCTCCCGTAGTATAGTTTGGCTTGGGTTGTGCTTGGCCACCATTTTTCCTGGGTGTCTTGCACTCCCTAACAAAATGTCCCATTTGGTTACAGTTGTAACACTTTACTTTGCTTTTGTTCAACCCAAACTTTCCACTCAATACATTGCTAAGAAACTTCCTCCCTGTCCTCTTGTAGAACTTCTTAGCTCTATAAGTGAGAAGAGCCATCTGTTGGACTATCTCCATATATTCCAGATCATCTAGATGGATACAGTCCAAATCTTCAAGGGTGAAGAGGAAGTTGTCTGTACTTTCATCATGAGACACAAAGGCTTGTGATGAGATTGTCTCCTGGAATGGGCTTTGATGTGCTTTAAATTATAAATAAAAACCATATCAAAAGCACATCAATTATTTCTTAATATCTTCTTTAAAATGAAAATTATGTACTTGAAATTATTAAATTATGTTTTCAGATGTTAAAAGGGCAAGATAGATATAAAAATCATATTTAACAGGAGATTGAAAAATCCGAGCTTTAGAATGCAAGCATGGGGTCGTGCCACATTAAGCATGCCCCCATGCCTTACCTGAAACACACCCCCATGCTAAATTTTGCACACCCCCGTGTTTGGACATCTGACATGATAAAATTACTATCCCCTAAAAGTAAGCATGTGGTCGTGCCCCATGAAGCACGGGGTCATGCCCCACCCCAAACATGGGGCCATGCCCCAATTTTGATAACATACTTTGGCATGCAAGGAAGAAGATATTATGTTATTAAAGGTCTCTTCTTAAAGAACATATGTCTCTGCATTGACTTTGCTAATCACAAGCTCAGCTTGGCACTCAGTTAACTTAGTCATGAGATCTATGATTTGAACCCTGTATTTGTATGCTCATCTTTAAGAGTTAAAATGGGTTTATTTAAGTCTTCTATCTATAACTTATACTCATTTTCAGCTCTTTTGAAATCAGATTTTAAGATGTTTAAGGACTCAAAATCAGATCTCATCTCTAAGTTATAGGACCTATATCTATTTACTTTAATAATGTACTATGAACTAAAAATATGTTCTAATACCTTAGCTTCATCAAAATCTACCATCAGTGCTTGGTTTAGAGACACATCTTCTACCTGGAAGCTCTAATCAAAACCTTTTTCTTCAATAGCATTTGCAGCTTGCTGCTCGGGCTTCTCAGTGTGTGGAGCTCCCGTAGTATAGTTTGGCTTGGGTTGTGCTTGGCCACCATTTTTCCTGGGTGTCTTGCACTCCCTAACAAAATGTCCCATTTGGTTACAGTTGTAACACTTTACTTTGCTTTTGTTCAACCCAAACTTTCCACTCAATACATTGCTAGGAAACTTCCTCCCTGTCCTCTTGTATAACTTCTTAGCTTTATAAGTGAGAAGAGCCATCTATTGGACTATCTCCATATATTCCAGATCATCTGGATGGATACTGTCCAAATCTTCAAGGGTGAAGAGGAAGTTGTCTGTACTTTCATCATGAGACACAATGGCTTGTGATGAGCTCGTCTCTTGGAATGGGCTTTGATGTGCTTTAAATTATAAATAAAAACCATATCAAAAGCACATCAATTATTTCTTAGTATCTTCTTTAAAATGAAAATTATGTACTTGAAATTGTTAAATTATGTTTTCAGATGTTAAAAAGGGCAAGATAGATATAAAAATCATATTTAACAAGAGATTGAAAAATCCGAGCTTTAGAATCCAAGCAAGGGGCCGTGCCACATTAAACATGCCCCCATGCCTTACCTGAAACACACCCCCATGCTAAATTTGCACACCCCCGTGTTTGGACATCTGACATGACAAAATTACTATCCCCTATAAGTAAGCACGTGGTCGTGCCCCATGAAGCACGGGGCCGTGCCCCACCCCAAACATGGGGCCGTGCCCCAATTGTCACGGGGCTGTGCCCGATACACTCTGCACGTACAAGCCGACCAACTTTTGTAAGCATTGTATTAACACAGGGCCATGCCTTTTAGGCACGGGGCTGTGCTTAAACAATCTAGAAATTCTATAAATCGAGGCTTAAGTTCACCATTTTGGCAAGCTTTTGGTAGGAGAGTAACTCTGCAGAATTCTCTCAGGAATCAAGACTTGAAGATCATTTGGAGGCTCGGGAGGTGCATACAACACTTGGAAGAAGCTCGGGATTGTCTAAACATCATCCATTTTGGATCACCGGTTTGATTGTTCCATTTCACCGATGAATCCATATCTATCTTCTATGTTATTTGTTGTTATGTTCAAGCTCATTATGAGCTAAACTCTCATTATCATCCTAATTGGATGAAACATATATAATTTGTGATTAACTAATGGTGTGATTTATATTATGTTAATGTTATGGTGGTCTTGGGAAAACTTTCTATGGGTAGCACCTACATTTGAACGGGACGTTATAAACTTATGATTTGTAATTGTGTATGTGATACATGGTTGAAAAATGTATGATCAACTTTTATTCGCGAAACCGGTCTTCATAATAAACCCCTATGGCTAATGAACTAGAAATGGTCATTAGAAATCATATCACCTTAACTTTCTGATCATTTATGGGTTCCCTTTTATTAGTTTGAGAAATCTTCAGTAATTGTTATGGTTTTCTAAAATTAATGGTATGTTAAAAGGAATGTGGTCAACTCTCTTCTTACTATTAAGTTATGTTTTTAGAAATCATACGTCAAAAAGGTAACAAAAGATTTACCTACATTATTAGAGCTTTGACCTAAGCAGTAAATCTCAACCTGACGTGGTCCTAGTCACTACGGAGCGGATAGACGAGAAATTGTGCCAACTCACATTTATAAACATTAACACAATTACTTTAATCAATATCTTTAATCACACCACCAATTCATGACAATTACATAAGTGTAATGTAATTAGGATGATAGCCTTTATTCCTTAGTTTTAAATCCAAAAGTTTCAACCTTGTTTTAATTTATTTTCATTACTATTTCTAAAACCCTGAAAAATCTTAATTACATCAAGGCAACTTATCATTTTTATCAAACAAAAACCAAATCTGGTAGTCATCTGAGTAGGCTAGGTGTGTCCACGGATTGATACTCGGTTCTTACCAAAACTATATTGCCTCACAATATGTACACTTGCTTTTTATGTGTTTAGTTTAGTGTCACACCCCCGCTAATAGCGGAAACACGGGGAATGTGGGCTAGACGGGATCGTCATAACACATGGTATATGATAGTGTAGCAATAAAAATATGATGACAAGCGTGTCATGACGACACCCGAACACAAATGGAGACTTGTGTCGTGTATAATCAATGTTCACGACAGCATAGTCATAAGCACAACATAAATGATCACATAAGCATTAAGGATAACTTGTAAAGTAGATTCCCACAACTCGGGAACAAGTATACAAAAAGTCATGTTCAAGCTTTACAAGGGTAATAATTACAAAATGCATCCTAGGGTCTCCTCTAAAAGGCAGCACTCCTAGAATCTTCAATTACCTTGTTCACCTGAAAAGAAATGCTCAAAACGGTCAACATAATTGTTGGTGAGCTTCGCAGGTTTTAAGTAATAAAAGTTGTTAAGATGAACCAGTATGTTTAATAAGAGCCACCGCAACTATACTTATGTATAGGCGGTTGTACCAGTTATAAGTAGCTACAGCCAAACCTAATGTTCGGTTCCTCACGGGAATTGATGGCTGTAAAGAAAGTATTCTCAAGGCATAAATAGTTTACTAAGACATAGAAAGACCCACACAGCGCATACGTATAGTGTATAACCAAACCAGTCCTTAGGTCCCATTACTGGGATTAATGGTTATATATAAAAAGGTTTTCCCATAGCATAATAAGTTTAAGGTGACGTAGCAAGATCCACACAGCGCATACGTTTAGGTTACAACCAAACCAATCCTTAGGTCCCAATTACCGGGATTAATGGTTGTAGTGGATGATCGGCTTAGAAGAACCACACAGAAGAACCACACAGAAGAGCCACACAGCCGAGAGCATCCAAGGTCAATGGCATCCACATATAGCATCAATCAACACATAACATCAAGTAGTAGTGCATAGTAGGGTGATACCACTAAGTCATACATAGGGGTAACATAGCACATAGTTCAAGTTCACATAGCAGCAATCACAAGATAAGCAAGTTAAGATACTCATAGAAGTAGTAGCCAACTTCCACTAGGGAAGGTGCCTGAAAACAAGTTAAGTAGGTGAGCATTCTTTTCCCCCAAGTTAAAGATATTTGAAAAGGTTTTATAAGAGTAAAAAGGGGCCACGAATCTCACTGAACAGATGATAGGCACGTATGATGAATATTCCCAACGGTAGGATGCTATGAACAGTCAAACACCTATTGACAGTTACTGACAAGAATTAATAACGAGCATAAAGCATAAGATGATATCAATTGGCTCTGGCAGTTTCGGTTCGGTCGTGGGTAGTACACACATAAGCAGACATACACATATCAGACTAGGTTGTTTTAAATAGTATGTGCCTGTTAATAGCGTTGACTTTAATCTTTGTGGTCAAGCCATGATTCTTTATTAATGTTACTTCATCGTCGTGAGATCTCCGAAAAGGGGATCCACACACACACACATACACTATTAGTTATACAACAGGACCGGACGCACGACTCAATCATTCCTTCGTACGAATGGACCTTCAGTCGTACAAATCAGCTTCATTCGTACGATTGAACCTTCATTCATGCGACTAAGCATTCAGTCGTACCATGCAAGACCCAGTCATACGACTCAACCTCCATACACCCGATTGGACCTCCATTCGCACGAATCAGCTTCATTCATGCGATTGAACATTCATTCGTGCGATTGGACTTTCAGTCGTACGACTCACACACGATCGCACACAATCTCATTCGCACTAACTCATTCGCATGACTCATTTGTTCGCACCGACTCATTCGCACACACATTCATTCGCACAGACTTATTCGCACACGCATTCATTCGCACAGACTCATTTGCATGACTCAGTCGTGCAATTTGCCCAACCGCACGGCTCAGTCGCACGACGCACTCATACACCTAACCCAGTCGCATGACGCACCCCAGTTGCACGGTTCAGTCGGCCGAATGGCCCAGTCGCCCTGCACAGCAGGTCACGACTGCACAGACCATCGAGCAGCGTCCAGCTGCTCCGAGCATGGGTTTTACACACCAAGAACCTCCAGAACCCATATCCTAACATGTCTAGACAAGAAGCACACTCAAAAACACAACATGCAAGCCCACACGACCTCATATGCTCGGATGAACCCAAGCACCTGAAACCCTAGAAAACGCAGCAGCTAAATCGAGCTAAAAACGAGGTAAGCGAGGTTATCTACCTGCTAGGAACGAGTATACACGATGACACTCAATATTTGACAAAGAAAATGCAACAAACGGGTAAATTTTTGGTGCTAGATTGGTGTAGAAAATGGTGAAGAGAAGAAGATCGATGAAGATGAAGATGATGTGAAGAAAGGCTAGGAATGGGGTTTTTATACCCATCCCAGGTTTGCCAAAATGTCACTTTTAGTCCCTGTACATTGCCCCGAGTTCCTAAATTTTGTTTCGGTTGAAAACGTTATTTATTGGTCTTGTTTTTATTAATGATAGAATGTTGTTAATGATATTTAAATTTAAAAATGGTTTTATACGTGACAATAGTTTTTATATAAAAATGGCGCGTTTAGTGTTTCCGGGGCAAATCTTAGATAATGTTTCAATGTGATGACGATTTAAACTACGATAGCACACGCATAAGGATAACCAAGCAAGCATACAGGCATAATATCCACATAGATAGGTTATAAGGGTGAGGGATGACCGACAACAAAACTAACAGATTACGTCAATAGACGGACCTTTGGTGACGGATGTCACAGTATCCCCCAGTTAAGGGAATTTCGTCCCGAAATTCAACTGGTGCTAGGTCCAAGGGTGTCATCCTCGAATAGGTGTGGATATTTGAGTCTCATCTGATCTTCACGTTCCCATGTAAACTTTGGCCCTCATTTGGAATTCCATCTTATAGGAACGATAGGTATCTTGCTGCGCCTCAACTTTTTGACCTTTCGGTCCATGACCTCAATAGGTTCCTCCACAAAATGGAGGCTTTCATCAATCTTGATGTCCTCAATAGATACGTGAAGTGATTCGTCAGCTAAACACTTCTTGAGGTTCGATACATGGAAAGTGTCATGTACGCTGTTAAGCTCTTGTGGCAACCTTAATCGGTACGCCACCGGACCGATTCTTTCTGTGATCTCGAATGGTCCAACATATCTTGGGGCCAACTTCCCTTTCCTTCCAAACCGTACGACCCCTTTACACGGAGAGACCTTAAGCAACACTCGATCCCCAACGTTAAACTCTAGTGGCTTCCGACGGTTGTCTGCATAGCTCTTTTGGCGGTCTCTAGCAGCTTTGAGTCTGTCTTTGATTTGGAAGATCTTATCGGTGGTTTCTTGAATGATTTCGGGACCTGTTAGCTGGCTTTCACCAACCTCGGCCCAACATACAGGCAATCGACATTTCCGTCCATACAACGCTTTGAACGGTGCACAACCAATGCTAGTATGGTAACTATTATTATAGGAAAACTCGGTCAGCGGTAGATGAGTGTCACAACTGCCACCAAAATCAATAACACACACCCTCAGCATGTCCTCAAGCGTCAGTATCGTTCGTTCACTTTGGCCGTCTGTCTGGGGGTTATAGGCTGTACTCATGTCTAATCGAGTGCCCATCGCTTTCTGTAACGTCTGCCAAAATCGTGAAGTGAATCGACTGTCTCGGTCGGATATGATTGACACCGGCACCCCGTGCCGTGTCACGACCTCTTTGATGTACACCCTTGCCAGCTTATCCATCTTATAGTCTTCCCGGATAGGCAAGAAGTGAGCGGATTTTTTCATTCGATCCACCACGACCCATATTGTGTCGTGTCCGCTTGGCGTTCTCGGGAGTTTGGTAATGAAATCCATAGTGATTTTCTCCCATTTCCACTCGGGAATTTCAGGTTGTTGCAATAATCCCGATGGTTTTTGGTGTTCAACCTTGACCTTTGAACAAGTCAAGCATTTGCTTACATATATAGCAATATCTTTCTTCATGCCTGGCCACCAGTACAGCTCTTTCAGATCATGGTACATCTTGTCTGCACCAGGATGAACAGAGTATCGAGTCTTGTGTGCTTCATCCAAGACTAGTGTACATTCATCTCCCCATCTGGGTACCCATATACGATCCACGAAGTAATGTACGCTGTCATCCTTGCGAGTCATTTGTTTATCCAACCCTCGGAATTCTTCTCCCGCAAGGTTCTCTTCTTTCAAATCCTCACTTTGCGCAATTTGAATCTGAGCCTTTAGATTGGTTTGAATAGTCAATCCTAGCGCTCGAGCACGTAATGGTTTCACGCGTTCTTTGTGGCTTAAAGCATCAGCCACCACGTTAGCTTTCCCCGGATGATACCGGATTTCACAATCGTAGTCTCTAAGTAGCTCTACCCAGCATCGCTGTCGCATGTTAAGTTCTTTCTGATTCATGATGTGTTGAAGGCTCTTATGGTCTGTGTAGATGATGCATTTGGTTCCATATAGATAATGCCTCCATATCTTGAGTGCAAACACTACGGCACCCAACTCCAAATCGTGAGTTGTGTAGTTCTTTTCATGCACCTTGAGTTGTCGTGAAGCGTAAGCAATTACCTTATCTTTCTGCATTAGTACACAGCCCAAACCTTGATGTGAAGCGTCACAGTACACCACAAAATCATCGGTTCCGTCAGGGAGGGTCAATATCGGTGCGTTGCATAACTTCTCCTTCAATGTTTGGAACGCCTATTCTTGTTCTTTCCCCCAATCGAACATCTTGTCTTTCTGAGTCAACAAAGTTAACGGTTGTGCGATCTTCGAAAAGTTCGCAATAAAACGACGGTAGTATCCGGCCAATCCTAAGAATTGCCGTATCTCTGAAGGTGTCTGGGGTGTATCCCAGTTCTTCACAGCTTCAATCTTACCAGGGTCCACATGAATTCCATCTTCGTTAACCACATGACCCAAAAACTTCACTTCTCGAATCCAGAATTCACACTTCGAGAACTTGGCGAAAAGTTTCTCTTCCTTCAACAGTTCTAGAATTGCTTGGAGGTGTTTTTCGTGATCCTCCTTCGAATGGGAGTAGATGAGTATGTCGTCTATGAATACAATCACGAACTTATCCAGATAAGGCTTGCACACTCGATTCATTAAATCCATAAAGACAGCTGGCGCGTTGGTCAACCCAAACGGCATGACCAAGAACTCATAGTGCCCGTAACGAGTTCTAAATGCTGTTTTCGGAATATCGTCCTCGAATACTCTTAGTTGATGATAACCAGATCGAAGGTCCATCTTAGAGAAATACGAGGCTCCTTGCAACTGATCGAACAGGTCGTCGATTCTAGGAATAGGATACCGATTCTTCACGGTCAATTTGTTCAATTCCCTGTAGTCGATGCACATACGGAACGACCCATCCTTCTTCTTGACAAATAACACCGGTGCTCCCCACGGTGAATGACTCGGTCGAATGAAACCTTTCTCCAGTAGTTCCTGTAGTTGGCTTGACAACTCTTGCATCTCTGAGGGTGCTAACCGATACGGTGTTTTGGCTATCGGTGTAGCTCCAGGAACTAGCTCTATACGGAATTCCACCTGTCGTGGAGGAGGCAATCTAGACAGATCATCAGGGAACACTTCCGGGTAATCCCGTACAATCGGAATGTCTGCCAATTTTGTCTCTTCCTCCTTCTTCTCTACCACGTGAGCCAGAAAGGTGTAACACTGCTTTCGTAGACCTTGGCGTGCTTTCATGCAGGAGATAAGCTTCAAGTTCTTTCCCGGTCGCTTCCCTTGTATTCTGAGTACTTTCCCGTCTGACATGGGGATCCGCACTACTTTATCTCGGCAAACAATTTTGGCTCCATGCTTAGACAACCAATCCATCCCCACTATTACGTCAAAGCTCCCCAACTCAAAAGGTATCAAATCTATGTTGAAGACCTGGTCTTCCAACATTAGGGTGCAGTCCTTAATAATTTCCTCTGCCTGTTCAACCCTACCATTTGCCATTTCTATGGAGTAACTTGTTTCTAGTCTACTGGCACTCAAATCAAGCATTTGCACAAACTCAGATGATATAAAACTATTGTCTGCTCCAGTATCAAACAGTACAGATGCGAAGTGGTTATTGAGTAAGTGCGTACCCGTGACAACGTTCGGATCTTGACGGGCATCATTAGCTCCAATGACGAAGGCACGACCCCGTGCAGCATTACCTTGGCTTCCTTAGCCTTGAGCACCTGCTATGGCCATTATCTGCTGTTGGTTGTATCCTAGCTGAACCGGTGCCCTGTTCAGTCAGGGGCACATATTCCTGAAGTGATCGAGGGCTCCACACTCGTAACAAGCCCTGGCATTCCCAGCGGGGTTAACCGCCTTGATGGGTGCCACCAGGTTTGGTGCTACTCTACAGTCTCTTGCTTGATGCCCCGGGCGTCTGCAGTTCAAACACACCCGGCACGGTGCTGCTGGAGGATGATGAAGATTACACCTGTCACATTTTGGGTGCAGCCTAGCATATTCCCTCTTCCCTTGATTCACAGCCACAAAATTTCTGGTCGTTCTGGCCCTCTTATCAGACTTTCCAGTACCAGACCGGCTTGTTTCCCCAGTCTCTTTCCTTTTCTCCGCTCCCCTATCCAATACTCCTGTTCTTATCATCTCGTCAGTGAGAGCGCCAGCTTTCAGAATTGCGCTCTGGATTGTAGGGGGAGCAGCTGCAGTTACCATTGCCCGGATTTGAGGCGTGAGTCCCCAAATGTACCTTTCTATCCTCTTGGATTCCAGAGTGACTAGGTGTGGAACTAGTCTAGCCAGCTCGTGGAATCGGTCAGTATAAGCTGCGTGCCCTGCCCCCACCATAGCATGATTCCAGAACTCATGCTCAAGCTTCTGCATCTCGTTGAGAGGGCAGTATTCCTCGATAATCAAGGCTTTGAATTCATCCCAGGTCATCTGCATCGCAGATTCCCTTCCCCTAGCTTGAACCTGGGTGTTCCACCAGGTTAGTGCTCTGCGCTGCAGTGAGCACGTGACATTCTTGATCCGCTGGCTGTCGAGGCATTCACTGATGTCGATCACAGCCTCCATTTTCTCAAGCCATCTAATCAGGGCTATCGCCCTACCTTTCCCATCGAAATCCCGGGGCTTACAGGCCGCAAACTCCTTGTAAGAACAGCCCCGTTTGGCATTAGCAGCCCCAGCTTCAGACATGGCCTCCTCGGGTCGATCTCTCAATATATAAGGTCAAGCGCGATGTATGATCTGTGAAGATCTCTTCGGGTCTCAATACCGGAATTTTGGCTATGATAACTTGGCGCACAGAGGGAACGGAAGATCCAATAGGAAGCATCCCATAGGGGTCGAGCACAAGGGCTCAAACACAAAGTAAAAGATCACATAACAGAAGGATAACCAACATGTAAGGAGGAACACATACACGAGATATATAAATGCACACTAGCTTAAGCATGCAAATCTACATGAAGGTTCCTAGGTTATAGTCTAGGTCAAGTGTAATTGCCTAATTCTCTATAACCAATGGCTCTGATACCAGTCTGTCACACCCCCGCTAATAGCGGAAACACGGGGAATGTGAGCTAGACGGGATCGTCATAACACATGGTATATGATAGAGTAGTAATAAAAATATGATGACAAGCTTGTCATGACGACACCCGAACACAAATGGAGACTTGTGTCGTGTATAATCAATGTTCACGACAGCATAGTCATAAGCACAACATAAATGATCACATAAGCATTAAGGATAACTTGTAAAGTAGATTCCCACAACTCGGGAACAAGTATACAAAAAGTCATGTTCAAGCTTTACAAGGGTAATAATTACAAAATGCATCCTAGGGTCTCCTCTAAAAGGCAGCACTCCTAGAATCTTCAATTACCTTGTTCACCTGAAAAGAAATGCTCAAAACAGTCAACATAATTGTTGGTGAACTTCGCAGGTTTTAAGTAATAAAAGTTGTTAAGATGAACCAGTATGTTTAATAAGAGCCACCGCAACTATACTTATGTATAGGCGGTTGTACCAGTTATAAGTAGCTACAGCCAAACCTAATGTTCGGTTCCTCACGGGAATTGATGGCTGTAAAGAAAGAATTCTCAAGGCATAAATAGTTTACTAAGACGTAGCAAGACCCACACAGCGCATACGTATAGTGTATAACCAAACCAGTCCTTAGGTCCCATTACCGGGATTAATGGTTATATATAAAAAGGTTTTCCCATAGCATAATAAGTTTAAGGTGACCTAGCAAGATCCACACAGCGCATACGTTTAGGTTACAACCAAACCAATCCTTAGGTCCCAATTACCGGGATTAATGGTTGTAGTGGATGATCGGCTTAGAAGAACCACACAGAAGAACCACACAGAAGAGCCACACAGCCGAGAGCATCCAAGGTCAATGGCATCCACATATAGCATCAATCAACACATAACATCAAGTAGTAGTGCATAGTAGGGTGATACCACTAAGTCATACATAGGGGTAACATAGCACATAGTTCAAGTTCACATAGCAGCAATCACAAGATATGCAAGTTAAGATACTCATAGAAGTAGTAGCCAACTTCCACTAGGGAAGGTGCCTGAAAACAAGTTAAGTAGGTGATCCACGAAACTCAATGAACAGATGATAGGCACGTATGATGAATATTCCCAACGGTAGGATGCTATGAACAGTCAAACACCTATTGACAGTTACTGACAAGCATTAATAACGAGCATAAAGCATAAAATGATATCAATAGGCTCTGGCAATTTCGGTTCGGTCGTGGGTAGTACACACACAAGCAGACATACACATATCAGACTAGGTTATTTTAAATAGTATGTGCCTGTTAATAGCGTTGACTTTAATCTTTGTGGTCAAGCTATGACACTTTATTAATGTTACTTCATTGTCGTGAGATCTCCGAAAAGGGGATCCACACACACACACACACACACTATTAGTTATACAACAGGACCGGACGCACGACTCAATCCTTCCTTCGTATGAATGGACCTTCAGTCGTACGAATCAGCTTCATTCGTACGATTGAACCTTCATTCATGCGACTAAGCATTCAGTCGTACCATGCAAGACCCAGTCATACGACTCAACATCCATACACCCGATTGGACCTCCATTCGCACGAATCAGCTTCATTCGTGCGATTGAACATTCATTCGTGCGATTGGACTTTCAGTCGTACGACTCACACACAATCGCACACAATCTCATTTGCACTGACTCATTCGTATGACTCATTCGTTTGCACCGACTCATTCGCACACACATTCATTTGCATAGACTCATTCGCACACACATTCATTCGCACAGACTCATTCGCATGACTCAGTCGTGCGATTTGCCCAACCGCACGGCTCAGTCGCACGACGCACTCATACGCCTAACCCAGTCGTATGACGCACCCCTGTCGCACGGTTCAGTCGGCCGAATGGCCCAGTCGCCCTGCACAGCAGGTCGCGACTGCACAGACCATCGAGCAGCGTCCAGCTGCTCCGAGCATGGGGTTTACACACCAAGAACCTCCAGAACCCATATCCTAACATGTCTAGACAAGAAGCACACTCAAAAACAAAACATGCAAGCCCACACGACCTCATGTGCTCGGATGAACCTGAGCACCCGAAACCCTAGAAAACGCAGCAGCTAAATCGAGCTAAAAACGAGGAAAACGAGGTTATCTACCTGCTAAGAACGAGTATACATGATGACACTCAAGATTTGACAAAGAAAATGCAACAAACGGGTCGATTTTTGGTGCTAGATTGGTGTAGAAAATGGTGAAGAGAAGAAGATCGATGAAGATGAAGATGATGTGAAGAAAGGCTGGGAATGGGGTTTTTATACCCATCCCAGGTTTGCCAAAATGTCACTTTTAGTCCCTGTACTTTGCCTCGAGTTCCTAAATTTTGTTTCAGTTGAAAACATTATTTATTGGTCTTGTTTTTATTAATGATAGAACGTTGTTAATGATATTTAAAATTTAAAAATGGTTTTATACGTGACAATAGTTTTTATATAAAAATGGCGCGTTTAGTGTTTCCGGGGCAAATCTTAGATAATGTTTCAATGTGATGACGATTTAAACTACGATAGCACACGCATAAGGTTAACCAAGCAAGCATACAGGCATAATATCCACATAGATGGGTTATAAGGGTGAGGGATGACCGACAACAAAACTAACAGATTACGTCGATAGACGGACCTTTGGTGACGGATGTCACATTTAGTATTAGTAATAACCAATTAAAACTAAATCTGTGCGGAAAACCTTCGTCAAAATATATATACTTTTCACGCGCATTAGGCTTCTTTGGATGTAGCTCTCCCTAGGTGTCTCTAGGAAGGTGATGAAAGGGCCCTTTGGTGGGTTATCAAGGTAAGAGATGAAATGGTGTTGTGGTTCTCTATAATCTCTTTCAACCACATGCAACGCAGAACTCTGCTGACTACTGGAGTTACTAGATGAATTTTGCATGTTCATCTCCATCTGGTGACCACTAAGAATGCCATATAACTTAGTAAGAGTAAGGGTCTTGAGATTTTCAATCCTCTTCATGACCACACAGTAGTGTGTCCATTGTTTAGGAAGAGAGGACATGAATTTTCTCATAATTCCATGTTCTCCATCTTTACTACAACATCCACTAGAGTGTCCATAATCTCAACATACCTGAAGTATTGTGGTCATGTTTTCACCTGTTTTGAAGGTGAAATTCTTAAACTAATACTTCTGGAGGTCTTTCTTGTTTTCTTTGGCTTCATTAGACCCCCAATACATCAGCTTCAGTGCGTCCCACAGTTGCTTTGTAGTTTTCCACTTCTTAAAGCCTCTGTAGATGGCATTTGGAAGAGTAGTTTGGAGAGCAGTCATGACCTTTGGATCTACATCTATTCTTTTTCTATCTTATTTAGAGTAGTCAGCCACGCTTTTGGTTTCATGCCTCCTCCAGCAGCAACTGAAGAGTTGCATGGAATGTAAGGTCTTGAGGTGACAGACTCCCACAGCCTACTGTCTTGGGACATGATGAAGCCTTCCATTCTTAGGCACCAAGTATCAAAATCATCAGGAGTGATTAATGGGAACTTTACCATGGTATCGGTTTCCATATCAGACTTAGAACCTACCAATTGATATGTTAAGTGTTTTGTGATAACTGAGTAGATTTAAGAAGGTGAGATCTTACAATCAAGAGCCTGAAAGCACTAATACCAATTGCAGGACTAGTTAATGGAGGTCAATACAATCAGTCTCATAATGGAGAGAGTGTTAGAACACTTAACAGTTTAAATAGGGAATTAGATTTAAGAACAAGATGTAAAGAACACTAGCAAACAAGGAGAGAGGACTCAAGAACAATATATATGGTTTTCAAGAATGTTGTATTTTAATCTCAAGTTCTTTTACAAGTGTTATAATGCATGAATAAGATACAACACGCTGAGATACTTTATACTTCACTCTACAACCGGCTATACTTGGAAAGCCAGTTGGAACATTAAAAGACCACAAAATTAATGTAGAGTCAAAAGGCAGATTTGCCTTTTGATTAGTGACTATGACATGCCATAGCTCATATCCTAATATAAGAAGGAATCTAGAAATAATGTTTGTGAACAATATTCAAAACCCAAATCTCAAATGAACAAACTCTAAAAAAACAAATTAGCTTTTCAACTCCTAAATCGAAACAAGGATCAAATATGGCTTCCACATCTAAGGTTAATCAACAGTTGTTTAAGTTTCTACAGAAGTACTATGATATATGTCATATGTACAATTATAAGACTGTTGAATGTTACTTTAATAGGTATTTTCACATTTATGATATTAAGAATCATTTGACAACTGATTGTTATTTCAACATGTACTGTACTATTTGTGATGAAAGAAATCGCAAAATTGAAAATTGCTACTTCCAAAAGAACTCACCAAGGAATGGATAATTAACCCATATTTTTAAGGAAATCAAAATCGTTTTTTTCAAAGTTTAACAAAACAACCTTCCTTATGCTTGAGATCTTTCTGAAGGATTGATTATTATTGTTATAATTCATATTTTGTGCAAATAAAGAATTATAATAAAAAAATTCATTCCATGATCTGTGAGAATTAACAATGAACAGTTTGGTAAGCAAAAGTTTTCAAAAAATGTTCATAATGATGGTTTCAACTATCTTGATAATGATCTTGAAAATCGTTACCATGCTTTGAGGATTAAGCAAATCAAAGATAATCAAAAATTTGTCAGAACAGGAATTAATAAACTGACATAGAAAAAGAATCTTGATTTGAATAAGCTTCATTTTCAACAGTTTACAATTTTTGATAAATTTGGCAAGCCCAAGACCATCTCGGCTTGGGTTGATAACTCAACTTAAATCTTTTTGAAATGCAGGTACGCATAAGAAGACTTATCAACATGTGGTACGTTGATTGTGGGTGTAGCCGGCATATGACAGGCAACCATGCCTTGTTGCAAGATTTTAAGTTAAAATATGGTACTCATGTTGCATTCGGAGGTGATGCAGGTGGTATGATTATGGGCGAAGGAATAGTATCCAATGGGATTATTAGCTTTGATAAAGTTAACTATTGTGCACAGTTGAACTTTTATCTTTGAAGTGTTTCCTCAATTTGTGACAAATCTTACTCTGTTTTATTTGATGATTCTTTTTGTTATATTTTGAAGCTAGGTTTTCAAATAACCAAAGAATGGATAGTTATTAAAGCTATTCATGATCAAGATGTATAAAAGCTAGATATGTCTCAAGTCGATCCTTCTACCGAAACAACTTGCCTTATTGGTCAGGCATCAAATGATAAAAGTCAGTTCTGGCATACACAACTTGGACATTCCAATTTCAAGAACATGAATAAGCTTGTAGTAGGAAATCATGTAGTAGGAATTCCAACAAAAAAGTTTACTACCACTGATCACTGTACACCATGTTTAAAAAGAAAGCAACACAGAGCGTCTTATAAGCCCAAGCTGATTAACTCAAATTCCAAACCTCTCCAGATGTTTTTATTCGGTCCAATAAATGTGTAGAGTATTGGAAAGAAATATTAGTGTTTAGTTACCATTGATTACTTTACAAGATTTTCATGGGTGGTTTTCTTTTTGCATGCTAAATTTGAAACTACTAAATTGCTAAAAGAATTCATTATTAAAGTAGAAAATCAATTAGAAAAAAAGAGTGAAAATCATTAGAAATGATAATGGAACCGAATTTAAAAATGCCAATGTTAACATGTTTTGTGCAGAAAAAGGAATTGCTCGTCAGTTTAGTACTCCTAGAACTCCACAACAAAATGGAGCGCTGAAAAGAAAAGCAGAACTTTGATGGAGGCTGCACGTTCCATGTTAGCAGATGCAAAGATTCCAATCACATTTTGGGATGAAGCCATATCCGTAACATGTTTTGTGCAGAATCGTACATTACTCGTGAATGATAAGTAGAAAATTCCTTATGAGTTGTTGTTTGGCAGAAAACCTAATATAGATTTTCTTAATCTTTTGTTTGTCCAGTTTTGATTTTAAATTCAAGTAATCAGCTAGGAAAATTTGATGCAAAATCTGACGAAGGATTTTTGCTTGGATGTTCGTCGCTTTTAAGAGCCTTTAGAGTTTATAACTCTATAACGGATGTTATCCTTGAAACTTTTAATGTTAAATTTCTTGAAAACTCATTTCCATCAGTTTTAAATGGTCTAGCTTGGTTATTTGATTTAGATTATTTGTTAAACTCTTTCAATTCTAACTTTTTTGAAATTTTAGGTGAAAAGAAGAAACAAGGAGGAGATCTTGGATCTTTCAGTGATGATTTTGATTATGATGATATGGATGATTCAAGCCCAGATTACTCCTTCTTTTCATTTGTTAAAGATCCTATATTTTGATCTAAATCTCATTGATCAATCTCAATCTCAACAAGCACAAAATCATCCTAATTCTAAAAATTCAAATGTTTCACAACCAATTCCTAATGACGACCCTGAAATTGTTCAACCCGAGTCTAGAACTTCATCAGTCTCTAATGATGTAGTTGCTACTGATCATCTTGATTATCTTATCAACTCACCGACTTAAGTTCCTAATTTCAATCCACATACTTCGAGCCTGTTGCAGTAGCATTCTGACTTGAACCAGACTAATCTGGATGTTAATGTTTAAGAAGATGAGATTCCAACGTCTCATATCCACAAGAACTATCATACGTCCCACATTATAGGTCCATTGAATGAGAGAACAAGGAAGAGTCATTCAGAATAACAAAATCTTTCTTATACTCGTGTTTTCTATCTCAAATTGTCCCTAATAACATCATAGAAGCATTACAGGACAATAGTTGGATTGAAGCTATGCAAGAAGAGTGATTACAGTTCTGCAAACAGGAAGTGTGGAAGCTTATGGAGTAACCTGAAGGAGAAAATGCCATAGGCACCAAATGTTTGTTTATTAACAAGTCAGACGATCACGAAATTGTTGTTCGCAACAAAGCGAGACTCGTTGCACAAGAAGGAATACATTATGACGAAGTATTTGCTCTAGTTGCAAGACTTGAAGTAATTCGTGTCTTCCTGTCTTATGCATCATATATGAAATTCAAGGTGTACCAGATGGACATTAAAGGTGCTTTCTTGTATGGACGAATCACTGAGGATGTATATGTCAAGCAACCTTCGGATTTTGAAGATTCAGAATATTCTCATCGTGTGTACAAGCTTAGTAAAGCATGTATGGTCTTCATCAAGATCCTAGAATTTGGTATGATACATTGTCACAGCATTTGATCCAGCATGGATACATGTGAGGGAAAATTGATATGACTTTGTTTATAAAGAAGGATGCTGATGATCTCTTATATGTTCAAGTGTTTGTTGTTGAAATCATATTCACTTCTGCAAGTCCGAAATTATGCAAAGAATTTGAAGAAATCATGAAGTCTCGATTCCAAATGAGTTCTGTGGGAGAAACTAACTTTTTCCTTAGTTTACAACTGAAACAGTCTACAGATGAACTTTTTATTAATCAGTAGAAATTCATTGAAAAACTCATGAAAAAGTTTAAACTGCAATTTTTTCAATCCATAAGAACTCCAGCTGACGTCAATACCAAGATTAAACCTGATCTGAAAGGAAAATCAGTTGACCAAACTCTATACAGATCTATGATTGGTTCTTTGATATATATTACTGCATCAAGACCTGATATAATGTCAGCTTGTGTTTATGCCAGGTATCAACCTGACCCGAAAGAATCTCACGTAGTCGCTGTTAAACGAATATTCAGATATCTCAAAGTAAAACTGGCCTTAGGGTTGTGGTATCCTTATGAAGGAAACTTCGAGTTACATGGATATACTGATTGTGATTATGGAGGATGTTGTCAAGATCGTAAATCTACAACGGGTGGATGTCAGTTTTTGGGTCCCAGATTAGTCTCATGGCAATGCAAAAAGCAAACAAATGTCTCCTTTTCAACCACAGAAGCTGAGAACATAGTTGCTTCAGTAGGATGTTCTCAAATCCTTTGGTTACAAAACCAACTGCTGGATTACGTGTTCAATTTTCTTAAAACTCCTATTTACATTGATAACACCGTTGCTATGTTTATCACAGCAAATCCTGTCCAACACTTAAAAACAAAACGTATCAAAATTCGATATCATTTTCTCATAGATAACTCTGAAAAAGGTTTAATTATTTTGGTTCAAATATCAACTGAAAAACAGTTGGCTGATCTATTTACAAAAGCCCTTTTACCAAGTCGATTTGAGTATTTAGTCGAGTCAATTGGCCTCATTAATCATGTTTAATTACACAATTGAGTTTTATTTCATTGTTTGAGTCATAAAAATAAAAATAAGCCTCTCATATCTGAAAAGGAAAATAAAATGAGAAACTATCAAAGTTGACTGCCTGATTGTATATATATTGTGTGTGTGTTAAAAATAAAAAGCAAATACAGAAACTAAAATAGTAAAAACAAAATAGAAAATTATAAGACAAAAACTACAAAAATAGAGTTTCTTTGTTCATTTATTGTTTTAAAAATGAATCTCTCTTTGCAATATGTGAGAAATGATAGATATATTGGTTTTGACTGGTTGCATATTCTGCTTACTAATTACGTCTAACATGATCAGATATGATGTGAAGGTAAGGTCACCCTGTCATACTAAAAAAGTGATTTCTTGTGATAAAACTAAATCAAGTATGATTTTGTTTGTGTCCATCTTGCTTCCAATGAGTAGGGTTGACTCTTCGGATTGATTGTCTGTAAAGTTACAAACTCACACCCGGTGGTGATATGAATAACCATGAGATATGTTTAAAGCATCTGTTCACTTCTTTGTTATGAGTCATCATAGAACTGCAGTGTCGAGATATCCTGTGACATCCGGTAACTTTACGTTACCAAACTCCGTTAGTTCCGTTAAGTTTTGCATACACGTGTCATAAGCACACACTAGTTGTCGTTTGATGTTGGTGACCTAATAATAATTAATAATGTTAAATTAATAATAATCTAGTAGATTAGATGATTATTGTGTTATGCTTATGTGTTTACGCTATTTAAAGACTATTTGGAAATTTTATCGCGTAACGTGGAAACGCGTGTGTTAATTCGTATGTCTTGTGTTTTTATAAAATAAAATATATAATGGTTACCATTAGTTTATATGATTAATAACTTAGTTAAAAACACCATTAAAAAGGAGTTTAAAGACTAATTGTTATAAAATACAAAATACAAGGGTTTAAAAGGTAAATATGGGAAATTAGATTAAACAAAACAACAACCCTAGCCCCCACTCACCCCATTCGACCGCGATCAGCCTCTCCGTCTCTCTCCCGGTGAATTTCAGCCAAGAACAAGCACAAACCCTTCAATTTTGTTCGATTACAAGTGATATAACAAGTTAGAAGCATCAATTTCAAGCCATTGCACGTTTATAGGTGAGTTTTTACATGTTTTTGATTGGGTTGCATGCTTGGCCGAAGCCTACATTCAAATTGGGTGTTGATGATGTCGATTTTTTGATCAATTGATGATGCTAATATGTTATTTGGATTGTATACATGTTGTTTAACGTTGATTATGCATGAATGATACGTTGTTAATAGATGGATCATGAACTTTGAGGCTAGATGAACCCTAATTCGAAATTCATGTGGATTATATGCAATTGAAACTTGGTTGATGTTGTTGAGATGTTAATTAGATAGTATGAATGCTACAAAACATGAATCTTGCATGAAATTGATGAATTGAGAGCTTTGTTCATAGGTTACTAATAATAGTAACTTTATTTTGCATGTAACATTGAAGTGGTAACGTGTTGATGTTATGGATGTGTTTATGATGTTGATAAGGTGCTAGATTGTTTATATGAATGCTAGAAAACTTAGAATGAATGTTGTTGTTGTCACACCCCCACTTATAGCGGAAACACGAGGATGTAACGGACGGGATCGTCATAAGACATTGTTAAGTTAATAGAGATGCATTAAATGAAGAAAGTCAACGTGTCATGACATCACCCGACACAAATGGAGACTTGTGTCGCAGTTAGTCAATTCCATGACAAACATATTCGTACAAACCAAATAAGTATAAGTCGCACAACCCGGGAAACAAATGAACATAAGTTAATAACGAAAATCAAGCAACTGTCACAGACATCCAATGAGTCTAAGTAGTGCAATCCTAAGGTCGTCGCTAAGGCAGCATCCCTAGCTATCCTCAATGATTGTTACCAGAAAAGTTATGCTCAAAAGGTCAACATATTGTTGGTGAGTTCACAGGTTTAAACATAAATTGAAAACTTGTTGTTGTGCATGAGTTTATGGATGATAAGTGTATACAGTTTATCACAAGTAATATCACATGAGCATCACAACTAAACCTATGACGAACCACATAGCAATTGTCAGAATATATTCACCCAAGGCCCATTCCTGGCAATATGATGGTACTCACAAGTAACCATTCGTCAAGGGTGGGGGTGTCAACCCAGTAGTACTACCAATACCTATCCGTCGGCTCCAACACCGGAGTTAAATAGTTGTGAGTAAAGAACCACTAACAAAACTCATGCATAAGATATAGCTTGCAAACAGTAACATGTTAATCCAAGTATGAAAATTGTATGTCTGTTGTACAGCATTGAAAACGGGTGAGCATTCTTTTCCCCCATGTTTGTAAAAGATTGAAACAATTGTATAAGCATAAAAAGGGGCCGTGAAACTCACATAGCGTATAAGTATGTATATAAGATGATTAAATAGGATAATGATCGATGTTCCAATGAACTCCTTCACAAGGTACCTAAACATGTATATATTTACAAATTTTACGTTAATAATAATGTTATAGTCCTAACAAGAACTAGGGTTTCAATGGAATTATGAGGTTTTTGATAAATAATACCTTACAAAGTAATTATTTACGTTCTTAATCCATTAGAAGAATTATATATGTAAATATTTTAGAAATGCCTTTAAGTATAAATATTGCTATGATTTAATGTATAAATAAATGTTTATAATTATTTACAAATAATTAGAATAATATATAGATTAATATCAATAATATTAATCTAAACCATTTGTTATGGTATATTGTTATAAGAAATAATATTTGTAAATAACTTTGCGAGATTATAAATTATATAATTTCTACAATTATTATGACAAAACCTTAATAAATATAACGTCCATTACTATTATAAAGATTTATTGTTTCAAGTCCAATTATTATCTTAAAAGGAAACAATTTATAATAAAAGTGTTAAATATAAAATTTAAACAAATATTTTAAGACAACCATGATTTTAAAAGAATAACGTCTGAACCGAAATTATTTATTAGTTGAAACCCATTTTTAATAGGATTTAACCAAGATTAATATTTGTTAAAATGTTTTTAAAACAATTATTTAATTTTTTAAAATTAATAGAAAAATCCATAAAATTATTTGGTGGTCTGAAAATATTTAAAGTTTACAAAAACAATTTTTATATTTATTAAAAATTTTCTGAAAAATTAATTTGGGCTAAAAGCCCTTAAAAAAATATGGGAGGTGGCCGAGTTTCGAAACCGGGACCTTCAACTTTGCAAGGGGACACGGAACCAACAGACCAGGCATACAGCCGCGAATTAATACCCGGATCTAAACTCTTTTAAGTTATATTAACAAGTGCCCCCCAATCCATATGAACCCTAGGTTCGTTTGGATCCAAATCGAAGCTCCAATCGATCGCGTTCATGTTGGCAATCATGGGGCTTTTGTTCCCCATGTAAAAACGAACCAAAAGAGTATCATATTACCTATTATTTCAATGGAAATTGAAGGTTTCAAGATCGAATGTGGTCGCGGCTGTGGTCTACTGATTTTGTGAGATATAGGCTTTTATACACAAATTCGTTGCGCAGAAGCTCCTAATGATGATGATGAATGAAAGCCCTCTAGAATTTTGGTTTAAAATGCTCGGAGAACAGGGTTCGAACCAGTTGCAGGTTCGCGACCGAGGAGAATCGAATAGGGTGTTTTTGAGTTCGTTTCAGATGCAATTCGAAGTGCCATTAGTTTAGGAATCTTATAATCGATCGTTTGGATTAATTTAATTGCATTATTGCGACGTGTAGTGCGATCGGCATGTGTAAAGACGTCGAAAGGGGAACTAAAATCGTGGGTCAGTTGGGTGGAGAAGAAAGGTGTTCCAGAATTACACCTTTGGTCCCTGTGGTTTGTTCTTTTGTTAGTTCATGTTTAAACTTTAGATTTTAAGTTTTCAAAATAGCAAAACAATCCCTTGAACTTTAAACATACTTTAAGCTTTAATCATTTTATTAATTATCTAACTTTTTATAAATCTTTATTATATTTTATTATTATTATTATTATTATTATAATTATTATTATTATTATTATTATTATTATTTATTTATTTATAATACTCAATTAAAATAGTATGTATAAGCAACCCATAAGTTTCGTATATGACCACAATGGTCCATACAAGTTTAAACGACGTTAACTTTTTAATTAACGTAGAAGTACACAATGTCACAGTCTCCCCTGCTTTAGGAAATTTCGTCCCGAAATTTTAATCACGAGGAGGCTGAAATGAAAAGATGAGGGTACTTGGATTTCATTTGGTCCTCACGTTCCCAGGTGAACTCTGGGCCACGTTTAGATTCCCGGCGGACCTTGACAATTGGTATTCGGCTGCGTTTGAGTTGTTTGACTTCCCGACCCATAATTTCCACAGGTTTCTCAATAAAGTGCATAGATTCATCAATCTGAACTTCATCGAGTGGAATGTGGAGATTTTCATCGGCGAGACATTTCTTGAGGTTTGAAACATGAAACGTCGGATGCACATTGCTGAGTTCTTGGGGTAGTTTAAGTTTGTAGGCCACTTTCCCAATTCACTCGAGCACTTTGACTGGACCCACGTAACGAGGTGCTAGCTTCCCTTTCTTTCCAAAGCGAATCACTCCCTTCCAAGGTGATACCTTAAGAAGTACAGATCACCGACATTGTATTCCATGGGTCTTCGTCCTTTGTCAGCATAATGCTTTTGACGATTTCTAGCAGCGATCAAGTTTTCACGGATCTTATGAATTTGGTCGGTTGTTTCTCGTATCAATTCCAGACCAGTAATCTGTGATTCACCATCTTCAGACCAACAGATGGGAGATCGACACTTTCGGCCATATAAGGCCTCAAATGGTGCCATCTGGATACTGGTATGGTAACTGTTGTTGTAAGAGAATTCGATCAACGAAAGATGAGAATCCCACGATCCACTGAAATCAATGACACCAGCCCGGAGCATATCCTAGTGGGTTTGTATCGTTCTTTCAGTCTGACCGTCGGTTTGCTGGTGATAGGCTGTGCTAGGATTCAGTTGAGTTCTGAGAGCTGATTGGAGACTTTTCCCGAAACGAGAGATAAAGCAACCACCGCGATCAGAGATAATATCTAAAGGTACACCACGCCGACTGACTATTTCATTGATTTAAATACTAGCCAATTTCTCGAAATGAGCCGACTTAATCAATTGATCAACGATAATCCAGATACTATCGTTTTTGAGAGGAAACATTGGAAATGATGACGAGTTACCATGGTTTGTTAGACTTATAATCACAACTTCCAGAATATAATTTCATGGTAAGGTGATGTCTAGAATTCAAGATAAGACCAACAATGATAAGAAAGGTTATCCGTCGGAATTTAAGAATCCTAAACGTCACCATATGAAATGACCTTAACGCATATCTTGTGGATATGTATTTCTCCTTTGACCAACCATCGGTCTAAGTATAATACGCTATGCGAAGATTTTGGAATGAGTTCACGACGATGGTTAAGAATATTATTAAAACAGAAAATGAATAAATCATTCAAAATAACGATCGATGTTTTAACGTCATACCACGATATACGAATATTTGAAACAGATACAGGTTAATTTCTCGACCCACTATCTCACATGAGTCAATATGAGATTTTAGTCAATCGGTCTATATTGCACCAATTGTCATCATGACAGCTAAGAGGCACTTAGTGAATGAAAAGTTAAACAGGAGATTCACGGGAACACGGAGGTTAGGTTTTGTCATATGTGAAGGTAAGACACTTTGGACACATACCAAGTTACGTCTTTTCCTTTATGCCAAACCCATGACTACAAGTTACGAAATTTTCTGAACCTTTATATCCACATCACAATGAGGATAATAACGAGTCTTGTTGTTCAAATCCAAGATAGACCTTTTAATGATTTTCAAGGTTAAGGATTCAAAAGCGATTCAAGAAGTGACGCGAACAATAGGAAAGGTATTTGTAAACATGTTTTTTAAGGTAGCAATATCTAAGTAAGTTTACATATGCGGTTCAACAAACCATAAGCACAGCTGAGAACATTTGTGTGACTAGAAAGTCATGAGCATAAGTTGATAATATCTTTAGTAGAGAGATTGTTTAGGAAGGCTACCATTGCGCAATCAAGTTTTGATGATAACTCAAAATGAAAGTCGATGAATAAGGAATAAATGGTTCCATGTAGCTAGATCAAAACATGAGGATAAAGGGAGAGAAATCGATTTAAGAATTTAAATGCTCCAAGCTCGGAATCAAAATCAACCTAAAACGATCGGATCTTCTTTCAAATTCAGGGATCATGCTTTGGCTTGATAGGTCGAAACACTAACATTATTTTACTCTTCAAGTTACTGCATGATTCTCGTCACTTGATTACAACCTTGATAAGTTGAAGATCAAGAAATGAGAATAGTCATCAAGGTATGGTTTTCGTGCCTATCTTGATGATTGAATTTCATAATAACAAAAAAACAATCGAAGATTGACATTTGTCACCAAAATACGGGTTTCAATCCTATTTTGGTGAGATCATGTCATTTGTGAAATGTAAGTTCCAATGAGAATAATTGAAGTCAATCCTCAAGGTAAGGAAGTCACCCTAATCCAGAGGATGAAATTTCACAAAACAAACAATTGGAAACCATTTATCGAAACAAATAGAGATTATCAAAGTAAGGGAATCTCCCCTGCTTTGATGAGATAGAATTATTTAGGAGATACGAGTGTTCTTAGTCATAGGTTGACTTGCAAACTCTTACATCTCCCATGGTGCAAGCGGTACGAAGTTTGACTTAACGACGAAAGGAAATTAATATCAATTAGAAATTCGGAAAATTTCAAGTTACATCAAAGGAAAAAAAACATTCTTACACGCTTAAGATCAAGGTTCGATATAGCAGAATTTGTTATGATGGTGTTCAAATCTTGAATAATTTAATCAAGAAGACGAAATCAAGGACAAGAATGATTCGACATCACAATGAGATATGAACATTCGATTCACAATCGCAGCGAATGCATGGACTCCTCAGGATATGAAGTTAACCATAGTCTTATTGAAGACATGCGTACTTATAAGTGATAACAAAGTTATAATTAGTTTATTCGATCATTGAGGTGAGTGACCACTTATAATATTTAATTTAACAAAGTTAACATTCAATTAGCAAAGTATCCCGAGATGTTCTTAGTTATGGGACACATCCTTAAGAAGATTTGAGAACCATAATTAACGGTTTAAAGTTTTAAAGACCACACGGTTTAGATTCCCAATATCTTTGGGTATATTAAAATCCATGTTCACGTTGGTCAAGGTATGAAGATAGTTACATGAAACGCTGAGTTTAATACCGTGACACGTTACACGTTGAGCGTTTAAACGTAAGAGTTGAAATGTAGGATGTGTTCAATATTAAGAGGAGTATTATGTAGGTTAAGAATGAGAAGATACTTAAACTTTGGTGATAAACCAGTTCAAGGAATTAAGGATTTCTAAGATACAAGAGGATGGTTCCATTTGGTAATGCATCATCATTTGGAATCATTGACACGTCAAGGTAAATTGACCCATTTGCTTCAGAGACTTGTGTATTGACCATAGTTTATCACTTATCACAGAAATCCCCAGGTAAGCATAACTGGTCTCACAATCATACTCGTTAAGTAATTCCACCTAACGTCGTTGTCTCATGTTCAATTCCTTTTGATTCAAAATATGCTGGAGACTCTTATGATCAGTGAATACAATACACTTGGTGTCGTAAAGATAATGTCTCCAGATTTTGAGTGCGAAAACGACAGCACCCAATTCGAGGTCATGTGTTGTATAATTCTTCTCGTGGATCTTGAACTATACAACATAAAAACGACAATCGGGAATTTGGCTTAATAATAATGAGATGTTCCGAGTGTAATCATTTGATTCGTAAATCAAAGCGAGTACGTTGACTAATCAAAGTATTAAGTCAACCATAACTTTGTTGAAGACATGCGTACCTATAAGCAGATACTCATCCCAATGGTCCCCAGGTAAGGTAAACGGATCCATCGGTTGATTTGGATTTATATGAGTACCTTGCCTAGACAGAACACCTCGAGATACAGGCATCCACTCTTCCAGCATTGCATGTACTCAGTGGTGAGACACAGACTTTAACGAGATTTTGAAAACCACGAATAACGATTCAAAGCTCATTTTGATAACCATTTGATTTAGGCACACAATGCCTTAGAATATGATTTAAGATTTGTGTGTGTATTGATAAGATTCAAGGTATAAGACATATAATCACATAATCAAGTTCCAATAACCCATTCTTCGGTCCATCAAGATCATCGCATAGCCCAGTTTAAGCACATTCTTAGTATACCGGTGATGCTTATATATAGGGTTCCCCGCAGCGTTCCCACCACATCCACAATATACCTTGAATGACGCTTAAACCAGTTTACATGACATCCTAATTTTCCATAGCATCATTCCAAAGAGTAACATAATGTATGTGTAGAGAGCATCATCACTCCTTTATATTTCCTGTAGTCCACTTTCATGCTAAGCATTCAATCAGTTCCTTAGTTACTAAAATGCTAAGTGGAGGAATGTCTCATAAAGGATAAGGTCAATGTCATGATTGGAAATACTCTGAAGGCTCTAAGTAGGACCGGACTTAAGTAATAGCAAGTGTTAGTAATGCTTTGTTACCCTTAACGAAGTCTTACTAGAATTATGATCCTAGCACACCATAGGGTATAGAGTAGAGAACTTATAATACTCCTGATTGTTACCTCATGGTAAGATTTTCCAGGCTTCTCATGCAGTACAAATTGCAATTACGTGTTCACCCGTAATGATAATTTACCTTGCATGGTCACCCTAGCTCCACTTACCCCAAGTTAACATCATAGTATTGTCAACACTCATCAAGCCTGGTTCATGTAATGTCCTCATGTCCATGAGCCATTAGTATTCCAATAGTAGTATACAGTAACAAGTAAACTCCAAGCATATAAGCACAATATGTTTAATGATAGTTGCCTATCCTTCATACTTTCAGGATTTCAGGCATGACCATGTCAGTGTCGAATTTAGTATCTGAGATCGACGCTACGCATGATCACTGAGGTTCCCTTCTGTTTAGGTATCTCGACCTAATGATATCATGTAGTGCGCATACAATGTAAGATTTTAGTATAATGGTATCCTATGGAGAAAGACTAAGTGTAATAGTGTTTTCCTCATGACGATCAGATAACAAGCACATATGCATAGAATCATGTATAGAGTCAAGTAACAAGTATAGAAGAACACACATGTAATATTAAATGCAAGCCAGTCCTAGCATGCATTCTACAAGAAGGCTCCTAGGTTATAGTCTAGGTCAAGTGTATTGCCTAATTCTCTATAACCAATAGCTCTGATACCAATCTGTCACACCCCCGCTTATAGCGGAAACACGAGGATGTAACGGACAGGATCGTCATAACACATTGTTAAGTTAATAGAGATGCATTAAATGAAGAAAGTCAACGTGTCATGACATCACCCGACACAAATGGAGACTTGTGTCGCAGTTAGTCAATTCCACGACAAACATATTAATACAAACCAAATAAGTATAAGTCCCACAACCCGGGAAACAAATGAACATAAGTGAATAATGAAAATCAAGCAACTGTCACAGACATCCAATGTGTCTAAGTAGTGCAATCCTAAGGTCGTCGCTAAGGCAGCATCCCTAGCTATCCTCAATGATTGTTACCTAAAAGATATGCTCAAAAGGTCAACATATTGTTGGTGAGTTCACAAGTTTAAACATAAATTGAAAACTTGTTGTTGTGCATGAGTTTATGGATCATAAGTGTATACAGTTTATCACAAGTAATATCACATGATCATTACAACTAAACCTATGATGAACCACACAGCAATTGTCAGAATATATTCACCCAAGGCCGGTTTCTGGCAGTATGATGGTACTCATACGTAACCATTCGTCAAGGGTGGGGGTGTCAACCCAGTAGTACTACCAATACCTATCCGTCGGCTCCAACACCGTAGTTAAATAGTTGTGAGTAAAGAACCACTAAGAAAACTCATGCATAAGATATAGCTTGCAAACAGTAACACGTTAATCCAAGTATGAAAATTGTATGTATGTTGTACAGCATTGAAAACGGGTGAGCATACTTTTCCCACATGTTTGTAAAAGATTGAAACAATTGTATAAGCATAAAAAGTGGCCGTGAAACTCACATGGCGTATAAGTATGTATATAAGATGATTAAATATGATAATGATCGATATTCCAATGAACTCCTTCACAAGGTACCTAAACATGTATATATTTACAAATTTTACGTTAATAATAATGTTATAGTCCTAACAAGGACTAGGGTTTCAATGGAATTATGGGGTTTTTGATAAATAATACCTTACAAAGTAATTATTTACATTCTTAATCCATTAGAAGAATTATATATGTAAATATTTTAGAAATGCCTTTAAGTATAAATATTGCTATGATTTAATGTATAAATAAATCTTTATAATTATTTACAAATAATTAGAATAATATATAGATTAATATCAATAATATTAATCTAAACCATTTGTTATGGTATATTGTTATATGAAATAATATTTGAAAATAAAAAATTATAAATTATATAATTTCTACAATTATTATGACAAAACCTTAATAAATATAATGTCCATTACTATTATAAAGATTTATTGTTTCAAGTCCAATTATTATCTTAAAAGGAAACAATTTATAATAAAAGTGTTAAATATAAAATTTAAACAAATATTTTAAGACAACCATGATTTTAAAAGAATAACGTCTGAACCGAAATTATTTTATTAGTTGAAACCCATTTTTAATAGGATTTAACCAAGACTAATATTTGTTAAAATGTTTTTAAAAAAATTATTTAATTTTTTAAAACTAATAGAAAAATCCAGTAAATTATTTGGTGGTCTGAAAAATATTTAAAGTTTACAAAAACAATTTTTATATTTATTAAAAATTTTCTGAAAAATTAATTTGGGCTAAAAGCCCTTAAAAAATATGGGAGCTGGTCGGGTTTCGAACCCAGGACCTTCAACTTTGCAAGGGGACACGAAACCAATAGACCTGGCATACAGCCGCGAATTAATACCGGATCTAAACTCTTTTAAGTTATATTAACAAGTGCCCCCCAATCCATATGAACCCTAGGTTCGTTTGGATCCAAATCGAAGCTCCAATCGATCGCGTTCATGTTGGCAATCATGGGGCTTTTGTTCCCCATGTAAAAACAAACCAAAAGAGTATCATATTACCTATTATTTCAATGGAAATCGATGGTTTCAAGATCGATTGTGGTCGCGGCTGTGTATACTGATTTCGTGAGATATAGGCTTTTATACACAAATTCATTGCGCCAGAAGCTCCTAATGATGATGATGAATGAAAGCCCTCTAGAATTTTGGTTTAAAATGCTCGGAGAAACAGGGTTCGAACCAGTTGCAGGTTCGCGACCGAGGAGAATCAAATGGGGTGTTTTTGAGTTCGTTTCAGATGCAATTCGAAATGCCATTAGTTTAGGAATCTTATAATCGATCGTTTGGATTAATTTAATTGCATTATTGCGATGTGTAGTGCTATCGGGATGTGTAAAGCAGCCGAAAGGGGAACCAAAATCGTGGGCCGGTTGGGTGGAGAAGAAAGGTGTTCCAGAATTACACCTTTGGTCCCTATGGTTTGTTCTTTTGTTAGTTCATGTTTAAACTTTAGGCTTAAATCATTTTATTAATTATCTAACTTTTTATAAATCTTTATTATATTTTATTATTATTATTATTATTATTATTATTATTATTATTATTATTATTATTATTATTTATTATTATTATTATTTATTTATTTATAATACTCAATTAAAGTAATATGTATAAGCAACCCATAAGTTTCGTATATGACCACAATGGTCCATACAAGTTTAAACGACGTTAACTTTTTAATTAACGTAGATGTACAGGATGTTACAGTTGTTCAAATCTTGCCAAAACTAGAAACCTTTTAGATATGAATTGATGAATTAGGTTAGTTTGATGTTGTTGATCATGTTTAGATGTTGTTAAGAACTTGAAATAGTATATTATTGATGAATTGTATATACATTGGGTGTTTAGTAGAATTTGGGATATACTTTCCCAAAAGGGAAACTTTATTTTGGATGAACATTGGATATTGGGAATTGGACATGTTCATGACATTAGGATCATGCTAGAATGATTGTTGTGGACGCCTAACATGATAGAACTTGTTAATTATGTTGTATGGAATGTCTATTTGGTTATGTGTGGTTTATGTACTTTGATGATCATGAATGGTATTGGATGTTGATTAGTAACTAGGACATCATGTTTGGGACTGGAAATCAATCATCTTGATTTATGTGGTATGTAATGGACATGTTGAATGTGTTGTGGTTAGTATGGATGATTAATTGGTAAATTATCTCTTTTGACCCGTATATGCTAATTCATGGTTATAGGTCATATGAGTAGGTTATGCACGGTTTGACCTTTATATGATACACTAGTGGTGTTATGGATACACTGAGCATGCTAGATGTTAAGGACTTGCATAGATTGTATGATATTTACATAGTATGGTGATCTAAGCAATGCATTGGAATGTTAACCATGTATGATATATGCTCATGTCTGTTTAAATGGTTTACAACACATAATGTCACCAATGGGTCAAACGGGTCAACTAGGTCACATGTATGTTGTCTTTATAAAACCTTGAGTTCTTTGATTGTAAAGCACTTAGAGTTCCCTTGGGATTTCTGTGTACATGTACTTATGTACTTGTGTATTCTAGGTAACCTTTGAAGGTTGTCTTTCCACTTGTTCTTGTCAAGTTAAGCCTTAGAAATCTATCACGCGTATCAGGTGAGTTCATGCCCCACTGTTTACTTAATCTCTTTTTGGGGGAGATAGCATACTGGTAACTCTACAAACGCTTTATGTATTTAAGTTGTGTATGATATTAATATAGTGTTGTTTACCATGATAAAGTCCTCACACTTTCAAATTGTTAATATTGAATAGCTGGGAAACTTGGGTAGTACTACTGGGTCTGACGAGCCCCACCTGTGTGACTCGAGGTCAACTGGGTGCAATTTGTCCTTTGAACATTTGTCACGACCTGGTTAGTCGTGACAGGAGGCAAACATATCACAATCAGCTTCAATTGCGAAATCACTATGTATTAATATTTATTGTTAATAGACTAGCTATCTGTTACAGTACACATGCTTATATATATATCACAACTGTTAAACTGTTATGTTTAAATGCAAACTCTTGAACTCACCAACCATTGTGTTAACTTTTTAGTATGCTATTCTCAGGTTGATAATCCAGCTTGCCGGTTGGAGCACAGAACGAGTCAGCATGCATTCTAAGGATTTAAACTACAAACACAATGACTCGTCTTTTAATTATGGTTTTCAAATATTTGGTTGGCACGTGTTTTGCCATGTTATACATTTTCATACTTTGGGGTTTGTCTTGTTTACAAAACGCTTTCGCATGATTTTTAAAGTTTGAACTGTGGTTTGTTTTATTTTAAACGTCGCATATAGAGTCGTTCCGAGTAACTATTGACTGTGATCCTAGTTTGTTCACACGCCTCGTGGTAAAACTCCGCACGTGGATTTTGAGGGTGTGATAGATTGGTATCAGAGCCATTGGTTATAGAGAACTAGGTCGCATACACAGTAGACTATAACCGCACACAGTTAGTTAGTTACTTGTTCCTTATTTCCTTTACTATATACTCATTGGCATACGCATCACATACACTGCAATATGGCATCTTCATCATCTTCATTCCCTGTTCGAAACACATCTGGAAAGGAACCCGAGGTTATTCCTTCGTCACATACAAGTTATGGTTCTAGACTTCCCATACTTATACCTAATGATACCTCATGCGCGAGCCAAAAATTGGGTGGGACATGACTAATTCTAACAATTGGCACTAGTATCGCATTACACTGATTAGGATGCTGGAAAAGGAAAATGTTTCATTTATGATCCCTACCATGTCTAGAGACGCCATATTATACCCCTTACCTCGCACACCTTTTAGGGCTATCGCTATGTTGGTGACCCCGCATGATCGACTATAGATAGCAGAGTGTACAAGTAAATGGAAAACTTGTGGCTCGATTTGCAAGGAAGTAAGGATGGTTAGACAGGAGAGATCTAGACTTTGCGTGGACAGGTTTCCGAGTTGACAGGTAATTTGAACGTGATCGTGATCAGCTTCATGAGGCTATCGTTCGTATACACGAGTTGGAAAACCAATTCAAGACTCAGGAGGCCCCAATGGAGGAGCCTCAGGATACCCTAATGGAAGAGCCTTAGTGGGTATACTGCCCTCGTAATAAAGTTCAAAAACTGGAAGCTGAGTTCAAAAACTGGAAGCTTACACCACTAGGTCTAATAAGCCGGTGACACTCTGTCCTGGCATGGTTGACCCGCCGAGTTGATGAATTAAGCTCAACTTACGTGGTTTGGTGCCGGAGAAATGGTGACTGCTGCAAATCTCCCTACTATTCAACTTGTTATACAACTGGCTCACAAGCTCACTGAGCAAGCTGTGGAACAGGGACAGTTACCCAAGCGGGGCGTTGTGACAAGCGGGGTGCTGTAGCAAGCGTGCCCGATAACAAATGCAAGTGGGAGAACAATGCTAGCAAGGGACCGTCATCTGGTAACCAACCTCATCAATATCAACCTCATCAGCAGCAATAACAATAGAGGTTGTTTGATAACAATCGCAACCTCAACCAATCATCTTCATCATCCCAAGGAATAGGTGGATACGTGGGGCAAAATCCAAAATGCAACCAATGCAACTACCACCACACTTGCAGGTGTGATAGCTTTCGATGCCAGCGTTATGAGAAGGTTGGACACGTGGCAAACGATTGTTGTGAACAACTGATTAAGAAGCCTCAACAACCTCAGCAATCTTAGCAGCCCCAAGAAACACCAAAGGGTTGCTTTTAGTGTGGAAAGGAAGGGCATTACAAGAGAAATTGTCCTCAACTGAGAAGAAACAGGAATGGCAATAGGAATGGTGGCAATAACAACAACGGTGGTAATGGTGACAACAATAGTGGCAATAATGGTGGAGCCAAAGGGAGAGCCTTTTTCATGGGTTCAGGCGAGGCTCTAAACGATCCTACTACCGTTACTGGTAAATTTCTTGTTAATAGTCGTTTTGCTTTTGTACTTTTTGACACCGGAGCCGATAGGAGCTTATCTCTAATAAGTTTTGTAGTCTCTTAAGGGATATGCCTTCTGCATTGGAGTCTAAGTATGTCGTAGAATTAGCTGACGGTAAACAGATTCATGTGACGCATATCCTTAGAGACTGCAAGATAGAGCTTGTTGGTCATTATTTCGTTATAGATCTAATGCCTGTTACGCTGGGGAGTTTTGACGTGGTGATAGGCATGGATTAGCTCTCTAATAAACAAGCGGAAGTCATATGCCACGAGAAAATCATGTGAATTCATGTTGGTGACGAAACCCTTACAGTCAGAGGTATAGGAGTGGTGCAGTGACAGGCATCAACTCGTACATGAAAGCACAAAAGTTGTTGCGAAAGGGTCGTTTGGCTATTCTGGCACTCGTCACCGATAAGCAACCGGAGGAAAGGAGAATAGAGGACATACCTATGGTAAGAGACTTTCCAGAGGATCTTCCCGGACTACCACCTCATCGCCAGGTGGAAATCCAAATTGAACTGACTCCCGGTGCAGCCCCAATTGCTAGAGCACCTTATCGATTAGCACCGAACGAACTACAGGAGTTGTCACCCAACTTTAGGAGCTTTTAGATACGGGCTTTATTCGATCTAGCACATCACCTTGGGGAGTCCCTGTCCTTTTTGTTAAGAAGAAAGATGGCATGTTTCGAATGTGCATCGATTATAGGGAGTTAAACAAAGTCACAGTCAAGAACCGATACCCTTTACCTCATATCGACGATTTGTTTGATCAGATTCAAGGATCAAGCTATTATTTGAAGATTGATTTGAGATCAGGTTATCATCAACTTAGAGTCCGTGAAGAAGACATCTCCAAAACTACGTTTTGTACTTGTTATGGTCATTATGAGTTCTTGGTCATGCCTTTTGGGTTGACTAATGCACCTGCGGTGTTCATGGACCTCATGAATCGCGTGTGCAAACCCTATCTCGATCAGTTTGTCATTGTGTTTATCGATGACATACTGATATATTCTAAGACCAAGGAGGATCATGAAGAACACTTACGATTGAGTTTAGAACTGTTGAAGAATGAGCAATTATACACCAAATTCTCTAAGTGCGACTTTTGGATACGAGAGGTGCAATTACTAGGTCACATTGTTATTGAGAAGGGGATACATGTTGATCCTGCCAAAGTTGAGGCAATAAAGAATTGGGCTGTACCCAAAACTCCGAGCGAGATATTGCAATTTCTTTGGTTAGCAGGATATTATCGACGATTCATAGAGGGATTCTCTAAGATCGCACAATCTCTCACAGCATTGACTCACAAGGGAACAACATACAAATGGGGTAAGAGTCAAGAATCGACTTTTCAACTGTTAAAACAGAAACTCTATAGATTTGGAGATGAATTCGTGGTACATTGTGATGCATCCATTCAGGGATTGGGTTGTGTCCTAATGCAGCGAGATAAGGTGATAGCCTACGCCTCAAGACAACTAAAAGTTCACGAGAAGAACTATACCACCCATGACTTGGAATTGGGTGCAGTGGTTTTTGCCTTAAAGATTTGGAGACATTATTTGTACGGTACCAAATGCACTATCTACACCGATCACAAGAGTCTTCAACATATCTTTGAGCAAAAGGAGTTGAATATGAGGCAACGATGTTGGGTAGAGCTCTGAATGATTATGATTACGCTATCAAGTACCATCCTGGAAAGGTGAACGTAGTTGCCGATGCCTTAAGCAGGAAGGATACAGCTAAACCTAGGCGGGTGCGAGCCTTACAACTTACAATTAGTACCCATCTGCCCGAACAAGTTAAGGAAGCACAGATAGAAGCCTTGAAAGAGGAAAATATTGGTTCTGAGTCATTACGGGGAATGGATAAGAAATTGGTAGTGAAAGAGGATGGAATTCGGTACTTCATGGATAGACTTTGGGTGCCTGTCTATGGAAATCTGAGAGATTTAGTTATGAGTGAGGCACACAAGTCTAAATACTCCATACATCCTGGATCTAACAAGATGTATCATGACCTAAAGGCGCACTATTGGCGGCCTAATATGAAGGCGGATGTAGCTACGTATGTGAGCAAGTGTTTGACCTGCTCGAAGGTGAAGGTGGAATACCAAAAACCATCCGGATTGTTACAACAACACGAGATACCAATGTGGAAATGGGAACAAATCTCCAAGGATTTTATCACTAAGTTACCCCGGACTAATACTGGTTCTGACACAATATGGGTTATTGTGGATCGGTTGACCAAGTCCGCTCACTTCCTTACAATTAAGGAAACAGATAAAATGGAGAAACTAACCCTACTGTATCTGAAGGAAATCGTTTCGAGACACGGTGTACCGATCTCGATTATTTCTGAACACGATGCTCATTTCACGTCACACTTCTGGCAATCACTACAAAAATCTCTGGGTACACGGTTGGATATGAGTACTGCTTATCATCCATAGACTGACGGCCAGAGTGAGCGTACCATACAGACTTTGGAGGATATGCTTCGTGCTTGTGTGATTGATTTCGGGAACAACTGGGAAGTTCACCTGCCATTGGTGGAATTCTCCTATAATAACAGTTATCACACTAGCATACAGGCAGCACCTTTCGAGGCTTTGTATGGGAGAAAATGTAGATCACCGGTTTGCTGGGCTGAAATTGGTGATAGTCAACTAACGGGTCCCGAGCAAATACATGAGACAACGGAAAAGATTGTGCAGATACGGAACCGTATGGCTGCAGCACGAGAGAGACAGAAAAGTTATGCTGACAAGAGACGGAAACCTCTAGAGTTTCAAATTGGCGACAAGGTCCTATTGAAAGTCTCACCAAGGAAAGGCGTAGTTTGGTTTGGCAAACGAGGAAAGCTAAATCCGAGGTATGTTGGACCATTTAAGATATTAAAAAGGATAGGTCTAGTGGCCTATCGGCTAGCTTTACCTGATTCACTGAGTGGAGTCCATAATGCGTTCCACGTTACAAACTTGAAAAAGTGTCTATCTGACGAGACACTAATTGTACGACTAGAAGATGTTCAAGTGGATGAACAATTACGCTTTATCGAAGAACCAGTCGAGGTGATGGACCGTGAGGTGAAAACACTTAAGCAAAGCAAGATACCCATAGTCAAAGTTCGTTGGAACTCGCGACGTGGACCGGAATTCACGTGGGAACGTGAAGATCAAATGAAGTTTAAGTATCCTCAGCTATTTGAGACGATGCCTGTAGACAAAGGTATTGATTTAAATTTCGGGATGAAATTTCTTTCAACATGGGGATGATGTGACAACTCATCCAAAACTCACTCGATTTCAATTTTTGTGTGCCAATGCAGTAGACCAGTGATGGAACACTCTTACAATGTAACGCAATTTTCGGGATGAAAATTCTTTCAACATGGGGATAATGTGACATCCGGTAATTTTCTATTACCAAATTCCGTTAGTTCCGTTAAGTTTTGCATACACGTGTCGTAAGCACACACTAGTTGTCGTTTGACGTTGGTGAACTAATAATAATTAATAATGTTAATTACTAATAATATAGTGGATTAGATGATTATTGTGTTATGCTTATGTGTTTACGCGATTTAAAGACTATTTGGGAATTTTATCGTGTAACGTGGAAACGCGTGTGTTAATTCGTATGTCTTGTGTTTTTATAAAATAAAATATATAATGGTTACCATTAGTTTATATGATTAAGAACTTAGTTAAAAACACCATTAAAAAGGAGTTTAAAGACTAATTGTTATAAAATACAAAACACAAGGGTTTAAAAGGTAAATATGGGAAATTAGATTAAACAAAACAACAACCCTAGCCCCCACTCTCCCCATTCGACCCCGATCAGCCTCTCCCTCCCTCTCCCTACGAATTTCAGCCAAGAACAAGCACAAACCCTTTGATTTTGGTTGATTACAAGTGATAGAACAAGTTAGAAGCATCAATTTCAAGCCATTGCACGTTTATAGGTGAGTTTTTACATGTTTTTGATTGGGTCGCACGCTTGGCCAAAGCATACATTCGAATTGGGTGTTGATGATGTCGATTTTTGGATCAATTGATGATGTTAATATGTTAGTTGGATTGTATACATGTTGTTTAACATTGATTACGCATGAATGATACATTGTTAATAGATGGATCATGAACTTTGAGGCTAGATGAACCCTAATTTGAAATTCATGTGGATTATATGGAATTGATAGTTGTTTGATGTTGTTGAGATGTTAATTAGATAGTATGAATGCTACAAAACCAGAATCTTGCAAGAAATTGATGAATTGAGAGCTTTGTTCATAGGTTACTAATAATAGTAACTTTATTTTGCATGCAACATTGAATTGGTAATGTTTTGATGTTATGGATGTGTTTATGATGTTAATAAGGTGCTAGATTGTTGATATGAATGCTAGAAAACTTAGAATGAATGTTGTTGTTCATATCTTGCCAAAAGTAAAAACTTTTTAGACATGAATTGATGAATTAGGTTAGTTTGATGTTGTTGATCATGTTTAGATGTTGTTATGAACTTGAAATAGTATATTATTTATGAATTGTATATACATTGGGTGTTTAGTAGAATTTGGGATATACTTTCCCAAAAGGGGAACTTTATTTTGGATGAACATTGGATATTGGGAATTGGACATGTTCATGACATTAGGATCATGCTAGAATGATTGTTGTGGATGCCTAACATGATAGAACCTGTTAATTAGGTTGTATGGAATGTCTATTTGGTTATGTGTGGTTTATGTACTTTGATGATCATGTATGGTATTGGATGTTGATTAGTAACTAGGGCATCATGTTTGGGACTGGAAATCAATCATCTTGATGTATGTTGTATGTAATGGACATGTTGAATGTGTTATGGTTAGTATGGATGATTAATTGGTAAATTATCTCTTTTGACCCGTATATGCTAATTCATGGTTATAGGTCATATGAGTAGGTTATGCATGGTTTGACCTTTATATGATACACTAGTGGTGTTATGGATACACTGAGCATGCTAGATGTTAAGAACTTGCATAGATTGTATGATATTTACATAGTATGGTGATCTAAGCAATGGATTGGAATGTTAACCATGTATGATATATGCTCATGTATGTTTAAATGGTTTACAACACATAATGTCACCAACGGGTCAAACGGGTGAACTAGGTCACATGTATGTTGTCTTTATAAAACCTTGAGTTCTTTGATTGTAAAGCACTTAGAGTTCCCTTAGGATTTCTTTGTACATGTCCTTATGTACTTGTGTATTCTAGGTAACCTTTGAAGGTTGTCTTTCCACATGTTCTTGTCTAGTTAAGCCTTAGAAATCTATCACGCGTATCAGGTGAGTTCATGCCCCACTGTTTACTTAATCTCTTTTTGGGGGAGATAGCATACTGGTAACTCTACAAACGCTTTATGTATTTAAGTTGTGTATGATATTAATATAGTACTGTTATGTTTAAATGCAAACTCTTGAACTCACCAACCATTGTGTTGACTTTTTAGTATGCTATTCTCAGGTCGATAATCCAGCTTGCCGGTTGGAGCACAGCACGAGTCAGCATGCATTCTAAGGATTTAAACTACAAACACAATGACTCATCTTTTAATTATGGTTTTCAAATATTTGTTTGGCACGTGTTTGCTATGTTATACATTTACATAATTTGGGGTTTGTCTTGTTTAGAAAACGCTTCCGCATGATTTTTAAAGTTTGAACTGTGGTTTGTTTTATTTTAAACGTGGCATATAGAGTCGTTCCGAGTAACTATTGACTGTGATCCTGGTTTATTCACACGCCTCGCGGTAAAACTCCGCACGTGGATTTTGAGGGTGTGACTTATCCTTTGTTGTAAGTCATTACAGACCTAGATATTCTCACATGATGCAAAAGATGCTAATGTGCACAATCCATTCCAATTGATTTCTTAGAGATTATCAAATGGTTTTTCCATGATAATTATTATGTTAACAAAAACATGAGATCTGGTTATACGTATATGTCAGGTTAATAAGTTGAGCAAAAGTGCTTTCTTGCATATCTTGACGATAGTTGAGCTCTCTAAGTCTAAGTGTGGGTTACATAATGTCATATCTAATCATACCTTAAGCACTCCAACAATTGAAAAAGTAAGTGTGCTGATAATTTTGCCAAAAGCATTCATTTTCTGTCCTTAGATCTCATGTCTCCTCTGCTGCGTGAATGCTGACATGGAACACAACTGATAAGGATTTATTCACTGTTTATGCCTATCCACCATTTTATTTTATTTTAATGTGATGATCTTAACTGAAATGATCTCACTGCAGGCATATGATTCAAAGTGTATATAGTAGACTTTTATTCTGATTTCATTTTGATTTTTGTATGATTTTTTGTGTGCAGGCATGTTAGTTTTGATTGGTTTGCTCTACTTATACACTTAAAAAACTTCTAAGTTTGTGAACTTAAAAGTTTAGGGCGTGTAAAGATGAAAAAGAGAAAATCAATAAAAATGTCAAAATATAAAAAAGAATTCAAAATAAAGTGCTTTAGATGGAAAGAATGAAGCTATAATTCAAGCATATGTGTGTTTGATATGTTGTTCAAATGAACCAAAATTCAAAATCAGTGGAAAATCATCTTGCAAACAAATTAAAATGAAATTATTCATGTTGTGAAAATTATTAAAATAGTGACTAAAATGACAGAAAATTGTTTGAAAAATAAGAAATGTTTAAAAATGGGCCTGATTGTTGATTCAATTGAAAACGTTTAATATTGAATTTCAATGATTTGTGGTGATCTTAAACAAAAAAAATTGTTATTGTTAAATTTGAGGGCAATTAATGTTCAAATGTAAAATACCAATGTTAACATGTTTTGTGTAGAGAAAGGAATTGCTCGTCAGTTTAGTACTCCTAGAACTCCACAACAAAATGGAGTTACTGAAAGGAAAAACAGAACTTTGATTAAGGCTGCACGTTCCATGTTAGCAGATGCAAAGATTCCAATAACATTCTGGGATGAAGCCATAACCACAGCATGTTTTATGCAGAATCGTACATTACTGGTGAAAGATAAGCAGAAAATTCCTTATGAGTTGATGTTTGTCAGAAAACCTAATATAGATTTTCTTAATCTTTGTTTGTCTAGTTTTGATTTTAAATTCAAGAAATCAGCTAGGAAAATTTGATGCAAAATTTGATGATAGATTTTTCATTGGATATTCGTCGGTTTCAAAAGCCTTTAGAGTTTATAACTCTAGAACGGATGTTATCCTTGAAACTTTTAATGTTAAATTTCTTGAAAACTCATTTCCATCAGTTTCAAATGGTCTAGCTTGGTTATTTGATTTAGATTATTAGTTAAACTCTTTCATTTCTAACTTGTTTGAAATTTTAGGTGAAAAGAAGAAACAATGAGGAGATCTTGGATCTTTCAGTGATGATTTTGATTATGAAGATATGGATGATTCAAGCCCATATTACTCCTTCATTTCATTTGTGAAAGATCCTATATTTTGTTCTGAATCTCATTGATCAATCTCAATCTCAACAAGCATAAAATCCTACTAATTCTAAAAATTCAAATGTTTCACAACCAATTCCTAATGATGGCCCTGAAATTGTTCAACCCGAGTCTAGAACTTCATCAGTCTCTAATGATATAGTTGTTACTGATCATCTTGATTATTTTATCAACTCACCGACTCAAGTTCCTAATTTCACTCCACATATTTCGAACCTGTTACAACAGCTTTTCGAATTGAACCAGACTAATCTGGATGTTAATGTTTAAGAAGATGAGATTCCAACATCTCGTATTCACAAGAACCATCATACGTCCCAGATTATAGGTCCATTGAATGAGAGAACAATGAGGAGTCATTTAGAAACACAAAATCTTTGCTTATACTCGTGTTTTCTATCTCTATACAGATCTATGATTGGTTCTTCGATATATCTTACTGCATCTAGACATGATATAATGCATGCTGCTTGTGTTTGTGCAAGGTATCAACCGGACCCGAAAGAATCTCACGTAGTCACTGTTAAACGAATATTCAGATATCACAAAGTAAAACCGGCATTAGAGTTGTGGTATCCTTATGAAGGAAACTTCGAGTTACATGGATATACTGATAGTGATTATGGAGGATGTTGTCAAGATTGTAAATCTACAACGGGTGGATGTCAGTTTTTGGGTCCCAGATTAGTCTCACGGCAATGCAAAAATCAAACAAATGTCTTCGTTTCAACCCTTGAAGCTGAGAACACAGTTGCTTCAGTAGGATATTCTCAAATCCTTTGGTTACAAAACCAACTGCTAGATTACGGGTTTAATTTACTTAAAACTCCTATTTACATTGATAACACCGTTGCTATGTTTATCACAGCAAATCCTATCCAACACTTAAAAACAAAACGTATCGAAATTCGATATCATTTTCTCATAGATAACACTGAAAAAGGTTTAATCATTTTGGTTCAAATATCAACTGAAAAACAGTTGGTTGATCTATTTACAAAATCCCTTTTACCAAGTCGGTTTGAGTATCTAGTCGAGTCAATTGGCCTCATTAATCATGTGTAATTACATAATTGAGTTTATTTCATTGTTTGAATAATAAAAATAAAAAGAAGCCACTCAAATCTGAAAAGGAAAATTAAATGAGAAAATATCAAAGTTGACTGCCTGATTGTATATATATTGTGTGTGTGTGTTAAAAAGAAAAAGCAAATACAAAAAGAAAATAGTAAAAACAAAATAGAAAATTATAAAACAAAAACTATAAAAATAGAGTTTCTTTGTTCATTTATTGTTTTAGGAATGAATCTCTCTTTGCAATATGTGAGAAATGATAGATACATTGGTTTTGACTGGTTGCATATTCTGCTTACTATATAAGTCTGACATGATCAGATATGATGTGAAGGTAAGGTCATCCAGTTATACTGAAAAAGTAAATTCTTGTGATAAAACTAAATCAATTATGATTTTGTTTGTGTCCATCTTAGTTCCAATGAGTAGGGTTGACTCTTCGGATTGATTGTCTGTAAAGTTACAAACTCACACCCGGTGGTGATATGAATAACCATGAGATATGTTTAAAGCATCTGTTCACTTCTTTGTTATGAGTCATCATAGACCTGCAGTGTCGAGATATCCTTTGTTGTAAGTCATTACAGACCTGGATATTCTCATCTGATGCAAAAGATGCCAACGTGCATAATCCATTCCAATTGATTTCTTAGAGACTATCAAATGGTTTATTCATGATAATTATCTTATTAACATAAACATGAGATCTGGTTATACGTATATGTCAGGTTAATAAGTTGAGCAAAAGTTTTTTCTTGCATACCTTGACGATGGTTGAGCTCTCTAAGTCTAAGTGTGGGTTACATAATGTCATATCTAATCGCACATTAAGCACTTCAACAATTGAAAAAGTAAGTGTGCTGATAATTTTCCCAAAAGCATTCATTTTCTGTCCTTAGATCTCGTCTCTCCTCTGTTGCGTACATGCTGACATGGAACACAACTGATCAGGATTTATTCACTTGTTTATGACTAGCCAGCATTTTATTTTATTTTAATGTGATGATCTTAACTGATATGATCTCACTGCAGGCATATGATTCAAAGTGTATATAGTAGATTTTTATTCTGATTTCATTTTTGATTTTTGTATGATTTTTTGTGTGCTGGCATGTTAATTTTGATTGGTTTGCTCTACTTATACACTAAAAAAACATCTAAGTTTGTGAACTTAAATATTTAGGGCGAGTAAAGATGAAAAAGAGAAAATCAATAAAAATGTCAAAATATAGAAAAGAATTCAAAATAAAGTGCTTTGGATGAAAAGGATGAAACAACAATTCAAGCATATGTGTGAGGCCCCGTTCCCGGGACGCTTACAGTTGGTCATTCATTGCACATCAAACATATAGTTTATATTTGCTAAGTAAATTAATGCTGCGGAATCGATAAAAAGGACATTCTCATTTCATCATAAAGGCTTTTGCAAAATAATACATCGTTGATTAACTACAAAATACATTTTTTTTCATTACATAACAATACAATGTTTGCTGCCGAAGCATATGAAACCAAAAGGATTCCTTAAGTAATCCCGTTTATTTGAATCTTCAACAAACACTTGCATGCAACATAATGTGTTACAACATTATGTGTAAAGGAATACCATCTCAAAAGAACTGAGTAGCCGCCTCGTGCCATCCTCAGCAACACTACCTGCCAACTAGAAACATATAAAAAGTCAGCGTTGCTGAGTGAGTTCTAGTTTTATGAATAACATACTTTTCTTTCGTTAAAACCGTTCTTTACATACATGTGATCATACAACATACGTACACATAGATAATCTTATTATTATCTTCTTCATTCATTCATTTGCTTTTGTTTGTGTACTGTTCATCGTTATTATTCGCGTTCTTTCATTCATACGTATTTTACATTCCTTCATACATGCGTTACTTTCGGTGACATGTACATTACCCGAACATCATGCATTACTGCTGGTGCTAGACCTGTGATGATTAATCACGAACGTTGTGCACATATGCTGATCCAGTCACCTAGGGTAGGTACATGCACCATTTATCTTCCTTCATTCATTCTAGATCAATGCCATGCGCTATACCATGAACATCATGCATTACTGCTGGTGCTGGACCTATGATGATCAATCACGAACGTTATGCACTCATGCTGATCCAGTCACCTAGGGTAAGCGGCAAGGATCCCATACATATGGTCAATCACAAAGACTGACCCCAATGTGCATCCTTCGGAGTAGCTAACCCGCACACCGTTGAGCTAACACCTGCCAGGGTTGTGCACCTCCATACATTTGCTTGCAAGCCTTTCTTACGTTCATTTGTTCATTAATGCATGCATTCATTCATTTTATTCCTCTTTCGTTATCTTTCACTTTACGTTACTTATTACTTTCGTTTCATTCATTAATCATAACACGTAAAGTCACGGAAAGATAAACACGTATCGAAACAAGGAATATCGACATTTACAAGTCATCAGTCATTACCATCATATAAGGCTACATCATACTTATCATGCACATGTCATACATATACCTGCAGTGCTACCACCGTCACGCCCAACGTAACTTCTAACCTCGACAATTATCACACATGCACCTACAGGAGTTATCACACCATTACTTACCCTTACCCTTTTCCCGAAGGCCAGTAATTGAACTATATTACTCCTCGTACATAACAGCCCTACTTGGGCGATTGGGCACCATTCAATCGCATGGCCTCCATGCGACTGAACACAATGCGATTGGGCCAATGCGGATGAGCATCCATGCGGATGAACATCCAATCGTGCGAATGGGCTTCCTATCATGCGAATGAATACTAGGCGATTGGACATCATGCGAATGGGACTAATGCGAATTAGCACCTATGCGACTGGACACTCAGTCGTGCGATTGGGCACTAGGCGACTGAGCACCTATGCGACTGGGCTTCCAGTCGTGCGATTGAACCTCAGTCGTGCGACTGAGTCTCAGTCGTCCCTCAATCGGCCGATTGGCCCTTCAGTCGCCTAGCCCTAACTGGGCAGCGACTGGAGTTCATCACGACCTGCAGCGGCGACATACGGCCTTCAAACTCTCCTAAACTCATTTCAAGCCCAAATTAGCCCTCCTAAACCTTAGGGAATCATACCATGACATCATACAAGCACATACAAGTCCAAAATCACACTTAAACACACTACACACAATTACACCCAAATGGGTCAAACTCACACATTTCAAAAACGGGTTTATACGTGTTCCAGCCCCATAATCGTTTGAAAACAAGTAAATGAGGGGTCCTAGAACTCACACAAACAAGGAGAAGATGAAGAGCTTCATTAGGACTAGTTACTCGACGAGTTTCGAGCACGAATCACCACTTTTCTCTCTTTTTCTCTTCTTTCTCTCTTCTTTCTCTCTTTTTTTCTTTCTGTTTGTGTTTTGCAAGTATGGGGAGGGGAGATGGCTGCCCCTTCCCTTAAAGTCACAGTCCAGTCGCCCGAACCCAGGCGTCTGGACCTTCGGTCGTCCGATCACCATGCGACTGGACGTTCAGTCGCGTGGGCTCCATGCGATTGGACCTCCAGTCGCATGACACTTCAAAAAGTCAAATTTCCGGGCGTTACAAGTCCACCCTCCTTATTTGGGTTTCGTCCCCAAAACCTGTTATTCCTCAAACAAGCGTGGGTAATGCTATCTCATTTCCTCTTCTGTCTCCCACGTTAACTCAGACCCCTTCCTGTGCCTCCACTGTACGCGCACAAGAGGAACCACTTTATTTCTCAGCCGCTTCTCTTTTCTATCGATGATTGCCACTGGTTGCTCCACATAATTGAGCCGTTCATCTACTTTGATATCCTCCAGTGGAACAATCATATCTTCATCAGCTAAGCACTTCCTTAGATGAGATGCACGGAATGTCGGGTGAATTCCACTTAACTCATCGGGTAACTCCAATCTATAGGCCACCTATCCTACTCGAGCAATAATTCGGAAAGGGCCTATATGCCTCGGGCTCAACTTGCCTCGCTTTCTGAACCGAATGATACCCTTCCAAGGTGAGACCTTCAACATAACCTGGTCACCCACCTGGAACTCAATCGGTCTGCGTCGTTTATCAGCATACGACTTCTGTCTGTCTTTGGCTGCCTTCATGAAGGCCTTGATCCTTTCAAACTTTTCAGTCGTAGCCTCGATCACCTCAATGCTCCCTAACTCTTTATGACCAATATCACCCTAACAACCGGGTGTCCTGCATCTCCTATCGTATAGCATCTCATAGGGTGGCATGCCAATACTGGCATGATAACTGTTGTTGTTTGAGAATTCAGCTAACGATAAGTGGTCATCCCAACTTCCCCCAAAATCAATCACACATGCCCGAAGCATTTCCTCCAATGTCTGAATGGTCCTTTCTGATTGACCATCATTCTAGGGATGATAAGCCGTACTAATATGTAACCTCGTCCCCATGGCATCCTAGAATTTCTTCCAGAATTTAGATGTAAACCGGGTGTCACGATTGGACACAATAGACACTGGCACACCATGGCGAGTTACAATCTTCTTGATGAACAGATCAGCCAACCTCTAAGATGAATATGTCTCACGAATCGGTAGGAAGTGAGCACTCTTCGTCAAGCGGTCAACAATCACCCATATAGCATCATACCCTGTTTGGGTACGCGGTAGCTTCGTAATGAAATCCATGGTGATGTGCTCCCACTTCCATTCCGGTATATCCAAAGGTTAGATCTTCCCATATGGCTTTTGATGCTCGGCCTTCACTTGTAAACAAGTAAGGCATTTACTCACATACTCCACCACATCACGCTTCATACCCGACCACTAATAGTCTTTCTTCATGTCTTGATACATCTTTGTAGGACCGGGAGGAATAGAGTATCGAGTCTTGTGAGCTTCATCCATAATCTTCACCCGTAGATCCCCAAAACGAGGAATCCACATCCGCCCGAATCGGGTTTTAACACCAAGCGTGTTTTCACCCAATTCCGCAACCAGACCTCTCATTCTTTCAGAGTTGAGATGATCTTCTTTTAAGGATTCATCTTGAAACTCTTTGACTTGCTTCATCACATCAGAGGCCATGATCAGCTGGTACGCCTTCACCAGAATTGGCTCGGGTCTTTCCTTTCGTCTAAGGGCATCCGCCACCATGTTGGCTTTGCCCGGATGATAATGGATCTCACAATCATAATCCTTTATGAGCTACAACCATCGCCTCTGCCTCATATTCAAATCCTTCTGCTCGAAGAAGTACTTCAAGCTCTTATGGTCGGTGAAGATGGTGCACTTCGTCCCGTATAGATAGTGCATCCAAATCTTTAATGCAAAGACCATAGCTGCTAGCTCCAAGTCATGAGTAGGATAGTTAACCTCATGAACCTTCAACTATCGAGATGCATAAGCTATAACTTTTCCTCTCTGCATTAACACACACCCCAACCCCGAGTAGGAAACATCAGAATAAACCCCCAGATCTTCACTTCCGTCGGGTAATGACAGAACAAGAGCTTGAGTCAATCTCATCTTCAACTCTTCGAATGCTTTCTCTTGAGCTTGACCCCATACAAACTTTACATCTTTACGGGTTAACTTGGTTAGTGGAGAAGCGATCTTTGAGAAGTCTTGAATGAATCTTCTGTAATAGCCCGCCAAACCCAAGAAACTACGGATCTCGGATGGCGTCTTTGGAGACTTCAATTGCATCACCACTTCCACCTTTGCCGGATCCACCATAATCCCCTCCGGATTCACCACGTGACCCAAGAACTAAACTTCGCGCAACCAAAACGCGCACTTGGAGAACTTGGCATACAACTTCTCCCTTCTTAACATCTCCAACACCTCTCGAATGTGACCGGCATGCTCTATCTCGCTCTTTGAGTAAATCAGGATATCATCAATAAACACGATCACTAATTTATCCAACATCGGCCGACACACTCGGTTCATCAGATCCATAAAAGCAGCTGGCGCATTGGTCAAACCAAAAGAGATAACAAGAAACTCGTAGTGAACGTAGCGCGTGCAAAAAGTTGTTTTAGGAATATCCTGCTCTTTCACCTTTAGCTGATGGTAGCCAAATCGAAGGTCTATCCTTGAAAACCAACTGGCACCTTGAAGCTGATCGAATAAATCATCAATCCTCAGTAATGGATACCGATTCTTCACTGTCAGCTTGTTCAGCTCACGGTAGTCTATACACATTCTCATACTACCATCTTTCTTCTTTACGAATAAGATCGGAGCACCCCAAGGAGAGATACTCGGTCTAATGAACCCCTTATCGAGCAGCTCTTGCAACTGCTCCATTAACTCTTTCATCTCTGTCGGAGCCAACCTATATGGTGCCTTGGCAACAGGTTGGGCACCTAGTATCAGATCAATCTGAAACTCAATCTCTCGGTCAGGTGACACTCCTGATAAGTCTTCCGGGGACACATCTGGAATGTCACACATAACCGGAACATCAGATAGTTGTGGTACTGGCGTCTCCACATCCTTTACATAACACAAGTAGGCGCTACATCCACGCCTCATACACTTTCTCGCCACCGCCATTGTGATTACTTTCGGGATCGTCGTGACCCGATCCCCATAAACAGTTATCGAACTCCGTCAGGCGCTATCAAACGGATCATCTTTTTGCGACACATAATATTCTCCTTGAAGTCCGCCAACCAATCCATCCTAAGAACCAAATCGAAACCACCTAAGGTCATCACAAAGGGTCTAACCGGAAATTTATGACCCTCTAATTCCACATCATAACCCTCTACATCTCAGAAATCCTGGTAGACTTACCTATGGTAGTTTCTACATCAAAGGGCGCATCAACACGTCTACTACTAACAGACAGTCTAGCACAGAAAGCAGCAGAAATAAAACTTCTACTGGCACCCGAATCAAATAACACAGAAGCTAAAGTTTGGTTCACCAGAAACGTACCGGACACAACGTCAGGGTCCATCCTAGCCTCTTCTTGTGTCATAGTGAAGGCCCTGGCACTCGCCCTCGGTCCTTCATTTCCTATCTTCTGCACCCCGAAACTCTCAGTCCTTGGCTTCTTGCAGTCTCTGCTCACGTGACCCTCCCCGCCACAGTTAAAACATTTCCCCGCCTTGCACTCTCGTTCCATATGACCTGGCTTCCCACATTTGTAGCACACATTCAATCCCCACCTACACTCACCACTGTGCACCTTCCCACATTTGCCACACTTTCTCGATCCTGAACCCGACTTGGCTACACGGCGATCATCCACCTGTGCCCTCTTGTTACCCGTCGAGGCCTCACCCCGACCAAACCTCTTCCCATTCTAGTTTTGATCACCACCACCCTTCTTACTACCTTCAGCCACCACCACTACCGCCCTCTCGTCATATAGTCTCCCCATCAAATCCACCGCCGAACTAAACGTGCTCGGTCGAGCAGTGATCATATGCCTGTGAATATCCGCGGGCAAAACCTGAATGTACCTCTTAATCTTTCGTGACATAGGCGTCACCTGATCCGTCACAAGACGTGCCATCTCGTTGAACTTCGTGATGTACTGCTGATGTGTCATCGTTCCCGCCTCCAGCTGCAGGAACTCCCTCTCAACCTTATCCATTTCCCGGTGAGGACAAAGCTCCTCAATCACCAACTTTTTCAGTTCAGACCATCTCATCCTCCTGATTGCCCTGCTACCCTCGGCTTGGACTATATTATCCCACCAGCACAGATCCGTGTCCACGAAAGAATGGGCAGCAAACTTTACTTTCTGATCCTCCCGGCACTCGCTGATATTCAGAACCGTTTCCATTTCCCTCACCCATCGGTGAACAGCCGCAGCAGTGCCATTACCATTAAAAGTTGGGGGCTTGCATTGTTGAAAAGCCCCGTAGTTACAGCCTCGTGCCTCCTCCAGCGCATGCTCCTCTTCCTCCTCTTCTTCATCATCAGAAAGAACCGTTTTAGGCTCCGGTTGCTCTTGTCTTCCAGAGGACCTATTCCTCTCTTGTCTTTCTCCTTCCTGGACCGCCTTTATCACCTTGGTCACCACAGACGGTAAGATCGTCTGCATGACCTGATGCACCTCTTCAACCACTGCCTCTTTTACCGAGGCTCTCAGATTGGCGCTCTGGTCTACACCCTCCTGATGAGGGGTCTCGTGTTCTTCATGAACCACTTTCTCTACCCAAGGTCTTCCTCTGGTGGCCCGTGGTTTAGCACCACGTCTACCACCACCTTCACCCTGTGAAGCTTTGGAAGATCTACCCCCAGCCATTCTCTATCACACTGAAAGATTCAAACACCAACACGGTCATTCAAGGGAATAGCTCAGTTTATGTCAAGTATAGTAAGTCCCTAATTACAGTGGCCAGTTGTGATTAGCCACTTACTTCACTCTTCGTACCCCGAGTATTACCTGTCCTCACTACATTAGTATCTAAATCTAACAGTAACACATACACCACATAACATGCGCACATAATGCTGGTTAACTTTAAGAAAATACCTGATGGCACGCAGCTACTCAGATTGGCATTCCTTCCCTTTCCGTCCCATTCTCAGTTTAAGTTTAGGTTTATTTAGAAAATTTACCCGTTTCACTTAAACTTTGGCTCTGATACCAACTTGCAAGGCCCCATTCCCGGGCACCTCACAGTTGGTCAAATCATTGCACATCAAACATATAGTTTATATTTGTTAAGTAAATTAATGCAGCGGAATCGATAAAAAGGACATTCTCATTTCATCATAAAGGCTTTTGCAAAATAATACATCATTGATTAACTACAAAATACATATTTTTGCACTATATAACAATACAATGTCTGCTGCGGAAGCATATGAAACCAAAAGGATGTAGGGTTTGTAAGAACATAAAATCATAGTTTAACCTCGTAAACTTTCTGAAAACGCAACGGAAGTTTAGCATTATAACCTTGTTTATAAGCTGAAAAATATGTTCATTAGATGACCATATTAATGTATAAAACAAACCCAAAGAACAAAGGATCGTTTATGTGAATAAGCAAGCTATGAACATATGTAAAACTGCATAAAATCACAGCTGTATAGAGCTGTGATTCTACCTTACTGCAGCAGTAACAAGTCGACCAAAATGATGTTGGATGATGCTGAAAATTGACCAAGACTTCAAGATTAGAAGTCCTCAAGCTTGTATACCCTAAGCCTTTTGCAAGAACACCTTCTTGTTAGGAAGAAGACACCAAAACAAGCACCAAAAACCCTCTATTTTCTGCTAAAAACCCACCTTTCTTGCTGAAAGAAACTGTAGCTTCTTAGGGAGAGAATGAGAGAGAGTTTTTCTTGTTAGTTGCATGTGTTGTTTCAAATGAGAAGAAGGGAGTGTTTTCTAGTTAGTGGAGGAGACAAGAGGGCATGTGTGTTGTGTAATCAAGAGAATAAGTTGGTTAGTGGAAATACATGACAAGCATGCATGTGTGTGTCTTCCACTCATGGAATCCACATGGGGAAGACTTTCACATGAAAAAAGAAAGAGATTTTCTTATTAATTTGATACTAACACACACATATATTGTCTACTGGCACCCGAATCAAATAACACAGAAGCTAAAGTTTGGTTCACAAGAAACGTACCGGACACAACGTCAGGGTCCATCCTAGCCTCTTCTTGTGTCATAGTGAAGGCCCTGGCACTCGCCCTCGGTCCTTCATTTCCTGTCTTCTGCACCCCGAAACTCTCAGCCCTTGGCTTCTTGCAGTCTCTGCTCACGTGACCCTCCCCGCCACAGTTAAAACATTTCCCCGCCTTGCACTCTCGTTCCATATGACCTGGCTTCCCACATTTGTACACACATTCAATCCCCACCTACACTCACCACTGTGCACCTTCCCACATTTGCCACACTTTCTCGATCCTGTACCCGACTTGGCTACACGGCGATCATCCACCTGTGCCCTCTTGTTACCCGTCGAGGCCTCACCCCGACCAAACCTCTTCCTATTCTAGTTTTGATCAACACCACCCTTCTTACTACCTTCAGCCACCACCACTACCGCCCTCTCGTCATATAGTCTCCCCATCAAATCCACCGCCGAACTAAACATGCTCGGTCGAGCAGTGATCATATGCCTGTGAATATCCGCGGGCAAAACCTGAATGTACCTCTTAATCTTTCGTGACATAGGCGTCACCTGATCCGTCACAAGACATGCCATCTCGTTGAACTTCGTGATGTACTGCTGATGTGTCATCGTTCCCGCCTCCAGCTGCAGGAACTCCCTCTCAACCTTATCCATTTCCCTGTGAGGACAAAACTCCTCAATCACCAACTTTTTCAGTTCAGACCATCTCATCCTCCTGATTGCCCTGCTACCCTCGGCTTGGACTATATTATCCCACCAGCACAGATCCGTGTCCACGAAAGAATGGGCAGCAAACTTTACTTTCTGATCCTCCCGGCACTCGCTGATATTCAGAACGGTTTCCATTTCCCTCACCCATCGGTGAACAGCCGCAGCAGTGCCATTACCATCAAAAGTTGGGGGCTTGCATTGTTGAAAAGCCCCATAGTTACAGCCTCGTGCCTCCTCCAGCACATGCTCCTCTTCCTCCTCTTCTTCATCATCAGAAAGAACCGTTTTAGGCTTCGGTTGCTCTTGTCTTCCAGAGGACCTATTCCTCTCTTGTCTTTCTCCTTCCTGGACCGCCTTTATCACCTCGGTCACCACAGACGGTAAGATCGTCTGCATGACCTGATGCACCTCTTCAACCACTGCCTCTTTTACCGAGGCTCTCAGATTGGCGCTCTGGTCTACACCCTCCTGATGAGGGTCTCGTGTTCTTCAAGAACCACTTTCTCTACCCAAGGTCTTCCTCTGGTGGCCCGTGGTTTAGCACCACGTCTACCACCACCTGCACCCTGTGAAGCTTTGGAAGATCTACCCCCAGCCATTCTCTATCACACTGAAAGATTCAAACACCAACACGGTCATTCAAGGGAATAGCTCAGTTTATGTCAAGTATAGTAAGTCCCTAATTACAGTGGCCAGTTGTGATTAGCCACTTACTTCACTCTTCGTACCCCGAGCATTACCTGTCCTCACTACATTAGTATCTAAATCTAACAGTAACACATACACCACATAACATGCGCACATAATGCTGGTTAACTTTAAGAAAATACCTGATGGCACGCAGCTACTCAGATTGGCATTCCTTCCCTTTCCGTCCCATTCTCAGTTTAAGTTTAGGTTTATTTAGAAAATTTACCCGTTTCACTTAAACTTTGGCTCTGATACCAACTTGCAAGGCCCCATTCCCGGGCACCTCAAAGTTGGTCAAATCATTGCACATCAAACATATAGTTTATATTTGTTAAGTAAATTAATGCAGCGGAATCGATAAAAAGGACATTCTCATTTCATCATAAAGGCTTTTGCAAAATAATACATCATTGATTAACTACAAAATACATATTTTTGCACAATGTAACAATACAATGTCTGCTGCGAAAGCATATGAAACCAAAAGGATGTAGGGTTTGTAAGAACATAAAATCATAGTTTAACCTCTTAAACTTTCTGAAAACGCAGCGGAAGTTTAGCATTATAACCTTGTTTATAAGCTGAAAAATATGTTCATTAGATGACCATATTAATGTATAAAACAAACCCCAAAGAACAAAGGATCATTTATGTGAATAAGCAAGCTATGAACATATGTAAAACTGCATAAAATCACAGCTGTATAGAGCTGTGATTCTACCTTACTGCAGCAGTAACAAGTCGACCAAAATGATGTTGGATGATGCTGAAAATTGACCAAGACTTCAAGATTAGAAGTCCTCAAGCTTGTATACCCTAAGCCTTTTGCAAGAACACCTTCTTGTTAGGAAGAAGACACCAAAACAAGCACCAAAAACCCTCTATTTTCTGCTAAAACCCACCTTTCTTGCTGAAAGAAACTGTAGCTTCTTAGGGAGAGAATGAGAGAGAGTTTTTCTTGTTAGTTGCATGTGTTGTTTCAAATAAGAAGAAGGGAGTGTTTTCTAGTTAGTGGAGGAGACAAGAGGGCATGTGTGTTGTGTAATCAAGAGAATAAGTTGGTTAGTGGAAATACATGACAAGCATGCATGTGTGTGTTTTCCACTCATGGAATCCACATGGGGAAGACTTTCACATGAAAAATGGAAGAGATTTTCTTATTAATTTGATACTAACACACACATATATTGTCTACTAGTCCTCTTATTAGATATATACAACTAACCTTTTAATTGTATACTCCATACACTCCCATTATTAATTTGTAATGTTATCTAACTTACTTAAATAACATTACAAATAATATTATTGAACAAAATATCCTAATATATTGTTCCATCTCATATGCAACTTATTTAGAAAACCTATTTTTCTAAATTGGTGTAAATATTTAATTGCATGATCGTATCATCAATTAAATATTAATTGGTGTTTGCTAAGCTTGTTATTGGGTATAACCCGACTTGGATCATAACGTACTAACCACATCAATATTCTAAGTGTCTTGGGCACATATAATCCTACAAAGGATTCCTTAGGTAATCCCGTTTATTTGAATCCTCAACAAACACTTGCATGCAACATAATGTGTTACAACATTTGTATAAAGGAATGCCATCTCAAAAGAACTGAGTAGCCGCCTCGTACCATCCTCAGCAACACTACCTGCGAACTGGAAACACATAAAAATTCAGCGTTGCTGAGCGAGTTCTAGTTTTATGAATAACATACTTTTATTTCGTTAAAACCGTTCTTTACATACATGTGATCATACAACATACGTACACATAGATAATCTTATTATTATCTTCTTCATTCATTCATTTGCTTTCGTTTGTGTACTGTTCATCGTTAACATTCGCGTTCTTTCATTCATACGTATTTTACATTCCTTCATACATGCGTTACTTTCGGTGACATGTACATTACCGAACATCATGCATTACTGCTGGTGCTGGACCTGTGATGATTAATCATGAACGTTGTGCACACATGTTGATCCAGTCACCTAGGGTAGGTACATGCACCATTTATCTTCCTTCATTCATTCTGGATCAATGCCATACGCTATACCCTGAACATCATGCATTACTGCTGGTGCTGGACCTGTGATGATCAATCACGAACGTTGTGCACTCATGCTAATCCAGTCACCTAGAGTAAGCGGCAAGGATCCCATACATATGGTCAATCACAAAAACTGACCCCAATGTGCATCCTTCGGGGTAGCTAACCCGCACACCATTGAGCTAACACCTGCCAGGGGTGTGCAGCTCCATACATTTGCTTGTAAGCCTTTCTTACGTTGATTCGTCCATTAAAGCATGCATTCATTCATTTTATTCCTCTTTCATTATCTTTCACTTTACGTTACTTATTACTTTCGTTTTATTCATTATTTATAACATGTAAAGTCACGGAAAGATAAACACGTATCGAAACAAGGAATATCGACATTTACAAGTCATCAGTCATTACCATCATATAAGACTACATCATACTTAACATGCACATGTCATTCATATACCTGCGGTGCTACCACCGTCATGCCCAACGTAACTTCTAACGTTGACAATTATCACACATGCAACTAAGGGAGTTATCACACCATTACTTACCCTTACCCTTTTCCCGAAGGCCAGTAATTGAACTATATTTCTCCTCGTACACAACAGCCCTACTTGGGCGAGTGGGCACCATTCAGTCGCATGGCCTCCATGCGACTGAACATAATGCGATTGGGCCAATGAGGATGAGCATCCATGCAGATGAACATCCAATCGTGCAAATGGGCTTCCTATCGTGCGAATGAATACTAGGTGATTGGACATCATGCGAATGGGACTAATGCGAATGAGAACCTATGCGACTGGACTCTCAGTCGTGTGATTGGGCACTAGGCGACTGAGCACCTATGCGACTGGGCTTCCAGTCGTGCGATTGAACCTCAGTCGTGCGACTGAGTCTCAGTCGTCCCTCAATCGGCCGATTGGCCCTTCAGTCGCCTAGCCCTAACTGGCCAGTGACTGGAGTTTATCGCGACCTGCAGCCGCGACATACGGCCTTCAAACTCTCCTAAACTCATTTCAAGCCCAAATTAGCCCTCCTAAACCTTAGGGAATCATACCATGACATCATACAAGCACATACAAGTCCAAAATCACACTTAAACACACTACACACGATTACACCCAAATGGGTCAAACTCACACATTTCAAAAACGGGTTTATACGTGTTCCAGCCCCATAATCATTTGAAAACAAGTAAATGAGGGGTCCTAAAACTCACACAAACAAGGAGAAGATGAAGAGCTTCGTTTGGACTAGTTACTCGACGAGTTTCGAGCCAGAATCACCACTTTTCTCTCTTTTTCTCTTCTTTCTCTCTTCTTTCTCTCTTCTTTTCTTTCTATTTGTGTTTTGCAAATATGGGGAGGGGAGATGGCTGCCCCTTCCCTTAAAGTCACAGTCCAGTCGCCCGAACCCAGGCGTCTGAACCTTCGGTCGTCCGATCACCATGCGACTGGACGTTCAGTCGCGTGGGCTCCATGCGATTGGACCTCCAGTCGCATGACACTTCAAAAAGTCAAATTTCCGGGCGTTACAATATGTGTGTTTGATATGTTCTTCAAATGAACCAAAAATTCAAAATAAGTGGAAAATCTTCTTGCAAACAAATTAAAATGAGATTATTCATGTTGTGAAAAATATTTAAATAGATAGTAAAATGACGGAAAATTGTTTGAAAAATAAGAAATGTTTAAAAATGTGCTTGATTGTTGATTCAATTGAAAATGTTGAATATTGAATTTCAAATGATTTGTGGTGATCTTAAAAAAAAATGTTATTGTTAAATGTGTGTAATGGGTGATAGTCAAAATTTGACCAAGTGCTGAGAAAATGTGTATGAACAGTGATAATGTGCATAAACAGTGTTTAGATGGATGTTCTGAAAAAATTTCGATGTGTCAGACTCATGGAAGGTATTTCATGCGCCTGAACATCGCTCACAAGCCTAAATCAGTAGTATGATGAATTTCAGAAAATTTGTTCAAGTATTGGGCGTTTTGGTAAATCTCATGCACCTAAACATTTGTCATGTTGCTGGAAATTGGTTAAGTTTTGGGTATATTAGCTTACTCTCATGCGCCTGAACAGTTCCAGACTTTCCAATGTGGTTAGACGTTTGAACTGATATTTGTCTATGTGTTGGGCGTTTCAACAGGCTCTCATGCACCTGAATAGTGTTCAAGCTTTCAAGGTTTATGAACCATGTGTGGGCGTTTCTGTCTAAGCCATGCGCCTGAACAATGCCCAAGCACTTGAACAGTGCTCATGCATCTAAAGTTTTTCTGTGAAAATGTGGCCAAGTGTGCTCATGCGTCTAAGCCTCATGGGCCTTAATAGTGGTCGTACGCCATCACAGTTGTCATGTGCCTAAGAGTTTTACACATAAATATTCAACACTTGGTAGATTTCATCATTTTTCACATTCATAAACTCTTTGTTTCTCAAGTTCATTACCCGATACTCATACATTCTCATCATTTGATTATAACCTGCTAATCTGTGTGATTTATAGGTATGATCAATGAATCAAAACATCATATTAAGCTTATAACATCAGATGTCATCACATGATTCAAACTTTGATTGGGCGTTTGAAGTCTATTTAGGTGTTCGAACCCTAAGGGTTTAGAAAAATTACAATCCGTGGTTTAAATGTGTAATAATAACTAAAATTGAACATTAATGTGTTGTTAAAACATGTTTTCGATCAGATTGTGATGATCAAAACCTAAATATATCATCATGTGCTCTTGATGATTATGTGTTCATCAGTCGACTCATTTGAACAAGAACTGAAAAGTCAATTTGAAATTTTTGTTAAAATTGATGTGTAAATCTTCTTAATTCACCTAATCAAGTGATTTTGAAAAGATTTTCCATGATTTAGCATTCTTTAAATCATTTGAACTTGATTTTGAATGTGCTCTGCCCATGTAGAGTGTGTTCAACACTTAGAAATTTTAAGTGAAATTGATTAAGTTTTTGAAATTTAAAATTTGCTAATTCAATTAAAAATTATAAATGTGCATGTTTCATGGTGTTTCACTTAACTTAATCTCAAAAGTGTTAATTCAATCTTATAACCAGTACATACTATGTTCTTAGTGTACAAAACACTTAGAAAATTTTGTAAGGGTTATTAGTTCAAAGTTGATAACACATAATGTGATTTAAATCATTGTCATTCATATACACTTATACTTTGTTTTATGTAAACAGATGGTTGATCTAAAGTTTGAGCCAAAGCATAACGTAGCAGCCTTCCTCAGTTAAGATGTTTGTGAAGCCATTGGCTATAAAGAGATGATCAGAGTTTTGTTGAGGACTAAGTATGTATATGCCATTTGTGCTAAACCAGTCATATATGCTTGTTTGATTAAGAAATTTTGGAGAACTGCTAAAATTGATAGAGATGAAGAAGGAAGGAAAGTTTTTAGAGGCTTTATTATTGATTATAGAATGATTGAGGTGTCTGAACAGTCAATTAGAGAAGCTCTAAGACATGGTAATAATGACCTTCAAGACTTAGCCTAACTGATTTTAATGAATGAAGAGAAACATTTTTGGCTATGGGTCATCCTAATCACTTTCCAAAGAAGCAATTCCTCAGAGCCAGAGTGTATATCCACTGGATACTCTTATGTTATATCTTCCAACATTGCATGTCTAAGAGGAGTGCAGGATGGATATCATTTCCTATTGATATTGCATCTCCTATAGTAGCAATTGCCACAAACAGAATGTTCAACATGGAAAAATGGATCATTAACGGATTTGCTTTTAATCTTGAAAAAGGGATAAGGAATAAGTACTTGATGTATCCCAGATTTCTTCAAACGATTATAAATGATGAATATCCTGATCTACATGCTTATGGAGTGAGTGGAGAAGGATTAGAGTTAGAGCATATGTCTGAAACATCATATAAAAGACTTGCTATCGTTAGTTGTGCTCAGAATATGCCAATGTTTGATTATATGAGGCAATAGCAAGAGATGAAGTGAACATTGACGAAGATCATTTCCATTTGATTGAGGATGCACCGATTGATCCTAGTGACTTGATTGAAGAAATTCGTCAAGGACTATCTGAGTCTGAGGAAGAAGATAATAATGATGAAGAAGATGAATCAGAGAGTGAAGAAAGTTCTTCCTCAAGTGATGATGATGATGATAATAATGCTACAGGGAATGTAATTAAAGTTAAAAAAGAAGGAGATAAGGAAGTTGATAGTGAAAAGACCGACTCTGATAATGTTGATAATGTTAATGTTGCTGATGATGTTAATGAAGGAACTGAACAACAACAAAACATAGATTTTAATTATGCTACTGTAGATATGTCTGAACCGGATATTCAAAATAATTCTCCTGTTGTTGAATCACCAAACCCAATGGGACAAGAAAATATGATTGCTGAGGAGTCTTCCCTCAAGTTAATACAAAATGTTTCAGTCCAAACTGATATCTTGAACACTGAGAAGATAATTGATTCATTAAAAGAACAGAATAGTTAACAGCTTGAGATTATTGAGAAGCTAAAAGAAGAAAATACTCACTTGAAAGCTGATTCATTAAAGAAAGACTTGAAAATTTCTAAGTTAAAAGAAATTCAAGAAATGAATGTAAAGAATGTTGATGTATTAGTAAGAGATTATGATATACTTGATGAAAAATTCAAAAAGTTGAATGATGAGTATATGAAATTGAAAGAAGAGCATGAGAAGTTAAAAGAAAGCTTAAAAGCTCAATCTTAAGAACCTGACATTGTACCACCAGAAAAGGAGAATGCACCTGAAAGTAAATCAGTTGAAGTTGAAAGACTCTCTGAAGCTGCAAAAGGAAAGAGAAAGATAGATGAACCTTCGACTGAATCATCTTCTATCCCACTATTAAAATTGTAGAAAACTAGTTCTGAATCTATGATTGTTGATAATCAAAATCAAAGTGAAGCTTTAAATAATTTGGATTTAGTTTTTCCTGATCATTGGTATGATGAGGTTTTAGAAGATGAGATATTCATGAAATTGTTGATTTTCTAATTAGAGTTGTACAGGAAGACATGCTAATGGACATTGATGATAGATATAATTATCTGGTCCAAAAGAAATACAATCGTGTATTTTTGGATGGTCTAACTGTGTCTCAAATTAATGAAGAATATGAGAAATGCTTGATAGCTGAGACAACAGCTCCTGTGGATCATAATGAGATTTGTGTGCAACATGGAGAATGGGTACCAATGAATGAAAGTATTAACATTGATGATATCCCAACCTCTGAACTTTACCATCCAAACCCGAAAAATATGAGTATTCTTGAGTTAAGAATGTGGTTATAATCTAGGAACTATCCAAGGAATAAACTTAACATACAATAAGCAACTTCTCTGAGGAACTTAGTTAGAAGTTTTCAAGAGACTAAAAAACAAAACAAAAAGATGATTGTATTAGATATGGATAATCCTTAATACTTGGAGATTACCAAAAGAACTAGAATTCAGAAGCCTCAAGAGATAAATTCTATGGAGTTGGTGAAGAGAAGTCATGAGAAAATAAGAGAGTTGATTTATATGTTTCTGGAGAATGAGAAGCAAGCTTATAAGGTTTCAGTTGACTAGAATCAACTCTGGAACAAAGCTAGATCTGCTGGTGACATTGTAAGGAATGTATTGCAGACAGGACAATCAATTTCTGAGTTACTTATGCTATGATTGTGCATGATAACACAAACAGGTTAAGATTATAGCCTGGAAATACGATAAGATTTTTGATGCATTTTTTATTAAACGGGTGAATACTATTTGTGATGTGTATCATTTTTATTCAAGCATCATTGCTTTACCAGTGAAAGATCTTAAGGAATTAAACAAGTTACCTCTGATCAATCTACAAAGGCTTATTGAGGAGAAAACTTCGTTAAACTTCTTGATCGTGGCATTATCAGGATGGAATCATATCTCAAGACTAGATGTGATCAAGAAGACAAGGCATATTTCTAATCTTTTAAGAGCAAAAGAAAGGTGGCTAATAATTTTTTAATAAGGTTACTAACCCAGGATTAAAGGTGATTGATGGCGCACAAACTTCATAGCCAATTTAGAGATGGTTTTACCATGCTGACTCATTCCAGTTGATGTTGGTTAGTAACTTGGATGACTGGGATAAAGACATGATATCGTTGTTTGGAGTTTTTGAACTTAAACTTCTACATCCAAGTTATATCTCTTCTTTGTCAAATTAGAAGTTTGAACATGTATCTTCTGAAGTTGCAGACAATAATAGAAAATACTTTATGATAATTATTAAGGTTAAGGATGCAGCTATGGAGTGAATTTCATTAAAGAAAGCTCTAGGTTATGCAAACATAGTGAAGAAAGATATAAAGAACATTGATTTTATAAGAATTTCAAGCAAAGGAGTTTTAGAAATTCATTCTCATGATTATCCTAAACCGTTTGAGTTCTATGCAAACATTGACATAGTATGATTGTCAGTGGAGGTAATGGACAAGATGGAGATCAATACAATGAGTCATTGCCAGAGCAAGCTATTCTAGCAAAGAAGGTCAAGTCAGCAATCAAGAAAGCATTGAGAAGAGCTAGAACTATACAAACAACAAGCCATTGTTCAAGATAAAAGGAGAACCAGAAGAGTTCACGGTAAACTGAAGATAATACAAATCTTAAGGGGAGTATTGTTAGAGCTCTTGAAAGATTAGCATTTGTCATTTTCTTTTTGTCATAGTGTAAGGACTTATTTTGTAAATATATGTTCCTTTGTTTTTATTTGATAGTATAAATAGGATGATTATGTATTTTGCATGTATTTTGCACGGTAGGCATTTGATTGAGAGATTCAGATAGAGAGAAAAGCGAACTCTGTATTTTTCACCCTACACTCTTGTATCCGTAACATTTTGCTATCAATAAATCTATGAATTTTTTAAGTAATTGCTTGTGTTTGATATAACTGTGTTTGAATTAATCATTGCATTATTATATTATCATAGATCGATCCATTTGAACCTGTCATGTAACATCCTTGATTTTTCATGCTTAACTCTTTGATGATTCTAGTACTTCAATGTAATCAAGAACCTAATTACTTCAATGTAATCAAGAACCTAATTATGAAAACTATCACATGTACTATGCATTATGATTCATGATAATGCTATTAATTGTTAGTATGATTCTATGATAACACACGTGTAAATACTAGATCTTGCTCTAAAAAGTCTAAGAATCTAAATTTCAACATAAGCTAAACACATGAAAACTATAAGGGTGAAAATTTACATATGTGTAACTTAGGGTTACATATGTAATTTTTAGAATAAAGATTTTACTAATTTACATATGTGTAACTTAGGGTGAAAACTATAAGCGTACATCTTCCCTTAAATGGGACAGACCCTCCCTGAACCCTGCGAAAACGCGGGAGCTCTTTGCAGCACCAGGTACGCCCTTTTTTTTATTTTATTAATTATATTAAGTATTATAATTATCTAAACATAACAAAATATATATACATATATATATATACACACGGATAATGACAAAACAATATATATATATATATATATATATATAATCATTTAAGTGATATATATCTAATAAAATAATAAATCATTAACTAGTAATTATCCTAATTAAAAAATAATTAATAAAACTTATTCTAACTCCATAATATCAAAAAAAAATCATTTATCCCTGTCCTTACTAAAATATATGATTTTTATTAATAAAAATATTAAAAAAATATATCCTAATTGAAACCAAAAACCCTAAATTTTCCACTATAAATAGGGGTCTAATTTTCATTATTTTTCTAATCAAAATCTAAATCTAGAGCTATCATAAAACCAAATATCAACTTATAGCACCTTTCTTGAAGATCCATGAAGTTTTCCCTATCGAGTAAGTTTTTATGTACTTTGTATTCTTTGTGTTCTTCATGCTCACACTTTTCCAATTGTGTTTTATCAAAAACAAATTTAACTAGCTTGGATCTACGATTAAATAACATTCTTTTGTGATATCATATATCTAAGATGGATCAAAGCATCAAATAAATATGAAATCATCAAAACTTTGCTTATACACATCAAACATAAATTTTTGGATTTTGTTAGATTTATAGGGGGAACTTTGGACAATCATATCTCCCTCATAAAAAATTCTTTTTTGACGATTCTTTTTTTAAATAAAATTACGAGGCTTCTCTTTTCGTCCATGTAAATAAGGTCTTCTAACTCATTGATTTGAACCCTCAAACAACTCGTGCAAGTTTAGTGCGTGAATCTGTCCAAAGCTATCAAAGCCTTAAATTTTGCAACATTCCAATATTTTCATGAATATAATGTAAAGCAACAATTTTTATTATAAGTTAAGTAATATAAACATGTTTTAAACAATAAAAATCTAAAGTTTAATGATTCTTATGATTATCTATTAACTTGAATCATGTTTCTAGTAAAATTCTTCATATTTTCAATTGTAACCCTATCTTATACAATTTGTTTATTCCCACCCTTGCTAAAATTATATTTACACTTGTTCCTAATACTTTATAAACATGTATATATCTAGAATCGTTTCACCCGTATGTAGTTGTATGGCAAACAAAAGGTTCTGGATAATGAATCACGGGGTACTTAAGTGATGAAGATCCACCAATTCTTTCCTAGGAATCCTTTTGTTAGATGTTCTACTCTTAGATGACACATATCTAGTATAAGGAAACCATTCTTGAACTTTTACGATAACAACCACTCAACTATCGACAAATACAATAAACTAACTAAATAAACTTACTTAGGGCAATCCTCACTCCAAGTTACTACAAGTTGCAAGATCAACTCACCTACCTTACAAGGTGAGTTCATAGCCCCTTTTTCTTTTGTATTTTTGGGTGGAAACATGCTATCTATATCAAACTAGGAATTCTAAAGTCAAACTAGTCTTTTGCAAACTTAATGACAACTTTCTTATACTAGTAAAACTAAACTGATATACATGTTGCTATATTCTATGACACTTTTTACTATAAAGTCCCTCTATTTTCTATAATCTACACAACCATTAACTTCGGGGAAGCCACGGGAGTACGAAAATAGATCTATTGGCCTAACAAGCCAATTCAGTACTCAGGTTGATACATGTCAATCAATACCAAGCGTCCTTTGAGTCAACATATTCTTTTTGACTTAAAAGGAGATGGATGTTTAGAAACTACATACTAGACGAGCATACTATTAGTCTGATCTCTTATGTCAGGGGGTTAGACGGGAGGGCATTCGATCAGTAGGGTTGGTTGTGGGCTCATGTATAATAGTTTACCTACTTGTATTTGGAAAATTATGTATCGGTTTGTATATTGTTATCTACAATATCTATACTTCAAAACCTATGTGCTCAACAACTTTTTAGTTGACATATTTTAGCATGTTTTTAGGTAATGGAAACTAAGTTCGTTGCTTTGCTCATGCTAGGATTCAAGGATAAGCTTTAGTTGGATCTAGTTAGACTCTGAATAAAATGAAGACTTATTTACTTTTTTGGTGTATTTGTTATTAGGATTGGATGTAACAAACAATTTGATTTTAATAATTAATTTCCTTTAGTACTCTTTATCCTTGTGTTATGATTCTATTTCATCATGCCTTGGTGTCCGCTTTAGCCGGGGTGTGATATGTCATTACAAAAAGGATAAAAGTAGATAAAGTAGAAAGTTACAGACTCAAGACCTTAATGTATAGCTGCAAAATCCTGGACCTTTTCACAAACTCTTGCAAGTTGGTGAGTCTTCAGAGTTGCAGCGAAAAGTGGGTCAGCTTTATGCAAAATTACATCCAAGAAAAGCATATTTTCATATGTCTTTGGAAGAAATCAGTCTTCACTTCATTTGGCTTTGGAAGACTTTGTCCTTGAAGCTTCGGAATACTTCATCTTTTGGCTTCGGAATATTTGGTCTTTGGCTTCGGAAGATTACACATAGAATAATTTATGCGCAGAGTGTAAAACTTACGAAGCAACTTCTAACTTGTACTAAGTGCATGCATGCAGGAAACCTTTAGTTGCTTTGGTTGTGTTAGCCTTCTTAACCTTACAGTTAGTTTTCATAGCCAATTTTTAAATGTTTTATATTTTGAGAAAATCATGTGATTTAATATTCAATTATTGATATTTATTGTTATTTCATTCTAAATTTAATTCATGATATGCTTTGTTATTACTTGTAATTATATGTGCATATTACTTGATGTTAACACAATCATTATTTCATACAAGCATGATAACAATTTTAGATCTGTTGGTTTAACAAACCCACACTATTTGCTTATTCGCGTGGTGGTGAAAACAGACTCATACATTCTATAAGGTTTCATCTGCGTACCGAGTCAATTCAGTCATTAGGTTTGATTTTGTTGGTTTGTCTTTTATGTTACACTATTGCACTTAGAATTCTTGACATTGTCATATGAATTGAATTGTTTTTAATCATTTTAATAAGTCTATATATGTATACTGTGTTTACTCACAAGCAATTATTTAGATAACTCATTACTTTATAACATGATTTTAGAAAATGCTGAATAATGGACTTCCATATACGCATTTAGGGCTTGGTTTTAGTTAAAATTAAAAACAATTTCATTATGTTTGTTTGAACTATCATCTGATTGTAATATATTATGTTATAAGTATTAATCAATAAAAATGACATTTAATATTATTTTAACGCAATTACTGTCATGTGCTATTACCAATCGATTAACATTCGACCGCCTAGATGATTCCGTCATGGGTCGGGGTGTAACAAATTGGTACCAAATCCATGGTTATAAGGAATTAGGTTATTAGAAATCGAATGACCTAGACTATAACTAAGTTCCTTACACATAAGTCCATTCATGTATTGTATATGCTTAGACAAGATTTTATGTGCCTTATATATTATATAAGTTATATGTTTTATGTGATTATTCTTATATATTGCTTACAATCAATGCACACACCATTCTCAATTCATGTTCTAAGGCATTGTGCCTAAATGAAATGGTTCTCAAAAAATCAAATTTTGGATTGTTATTCATGGTTTCAAACCCTATCAAAGTCAATGTCCCAAACTGAAAACATGCAATGCTAGAAGAGTGGGATGGCAAGATCTCGAGGTGTTCATTTTACATAAGGTATTCATATAAATCAAAATCAACCTATGGATCCATTTACCTTACCTGAGAACTCTTGGGGTAAGGTTCCGCTTATAGGTACGCATGCCTTCATTAAGGTTGTGGTTGACCTAATACATTGATAATTTAACGTATTCATTTTGATTTACGAACCAAACATTTCACTCGGAATATCTCACTTCCCATTAAAACGGTTCACATTCTTGAAAACCCATTAAAATCCATCTGTTATTCCGAACTATATTCTTAATCTTAGCAAGCATGATTCTCCAATCAATCTTCACACTTTCATATTCAAACTTTATTTAACAAATTATTTAATAATTCAATTTCACTAATTATTTATTATTATTTTTAATCTTAATCATTTAATCTATTTGTATTGTTTTATTTAGTCAAGTCAAATAAATTAATTACATTATTTTAAAATCATTTATTAAACCTGAAGTCTAGATTGAAACACTAGTTTTCCAAATCAATCTAGTCTATATTCATTATATTGTTTTTAGTATAATACACCGTTTCTTAGGTTGACCTGTGAGGATTTTGGTGCCTATTCTAGCTATTTAATATCATAATTTTATTTTACTATCAATATGAGTACTTAGAGCCCATGTTTTAGTGTTTTATATTTTGGTAGAATCATGTGATCCAATATTCAATAATTGATATTTATTGTTATTTCATTCTAAATTCCATTCAAGACATGATTTGTTATTACTTGCAATTATGTATGCATAGTTAGATAAACTTAATGTTAACACAATCACTAATTTATACAACCACTGTAACAATGATAAATCTATTGGTTTGACAAACACACCCCATTTGTTTATTCAAATGGTGACTAAAACCGGAATCGTACGCTCTATAAGGCTTCGTCTGCGGGTCGAGTCAATTTAGTCATTAATTTTGATTGTGTTAGTTTGTCTTTTATGTTACACAATTGCACTAAGAAGTCTTGACATTGCTACATGAATTGAATTGTTTTCAGTCATTTTAATCAATCTATAAAATTCAAATAAACTTTCTTTACTCACAAGCTAATTCGTTAGCTGACTCATTACTTGTTTACATGATTTCAGAAAATGCAGATTAGTGGACTTCTATATGCACGTTTAGGGCTCGGTTTTGTCAAAATTAAAGACAATTTTATTATGTTTGTTTGAATTATATGCTATGAGCAATTGATTCACATTTTTCCGCCTCGATGATTCTGTCAGGGGTCGGGGTGCAAAAACAATTGGGACCGATTATGCAATTACTCAAAATTTGTGACCAATATCGCAATATGAGCATACCACAGAGACTAGTTTTGCAATTAACTCAAATAAATATCAGGCCCTTCTCTTTTAAATTAATTGACTATATATATAGACACACACACACACGCACAACACAATATCATCAACTCTGTCATCAGTTCCAACTTCGACAGCACCTTCCTCCGCCACCAGCCACCGTTACACCTCCACCATCACACCACTTGCCGCAACCAGCGATCGCCACACCTCCAGTCACCACCGCCCTTCTGTAGCAGTCTCACCAGTCGCCATAACTGTTGCCACCAAGTCTGTAATATCCCGTTTTGTGAATGAAAATAAAATATTTTAAACTCATATTAATTATTATTGAACGAGTAAGTTACGGGTCAAATGACCATTTGAATATGTTACGACAAGATGAATATATAAATTTGCTTAAAAGATATTTATAATAATAATAATAATAATAATAATAATAACAATAATAATAATAATAATAATAATAATAATAATAATAATAATAATAATAATATAATAATAATAATAATAATAAAACACAACAAAACTTAATGTGCAAGTGATATGCCACGATCAAGAAGAAGAAACAATAAAATAACAATAATCATTAAAATATTGATGATAAAAGGAATGCAAAGTCGGTTGTATCAATATATTTAACGAAATTTGTATATAAAATAGAAAATAATAAACAAATAAAATAAATAAATAAATCAAAATATCTTGGAGAAGATTCTGGAGTCGGTTTACTTGATGTGTTTATCTATATATAGTTTTGAAAGGAATACATAAGGCTCTATAAGAGAACAAATATATAGCTGGGAGTATGAACAAAAGAAAGAAAATATATTGGAGTAGGTTTATGTCTAAGATTTTGAGTAAGAAAATATAAGAGTTGTTACCGGTTTGATCACAACAATTAGAGAGTCGTATTCTGTACTCAAGTTAGTTACATCAAATGGTAAGTACACTGACCCGTAACTAAATTTTGTTATACGTTTAATTACATGATATATGTGTTAATTATGAGTTTGTACGTATTATGTGGAGATGAAACATGTCTAAATACATGTGATATATGTTTATTTATTTTGATAAACATGATTATAAAGAAACTATTTATATGTTTACGGGTCCAAGTATGAGTGTTGATAGTTTAAAGAGAAGTTAATATATGTAAGGATTTCGGGTGTTGAAATCCCAAGGGGTTCGGATGTTAAACTCCACATATATATATAAAAAGGGGAGTTAAATATATGTAAGGATTTCAGGTTTTGAAATCCCAAGGAGTTCGGGTGTTGAACTCCACATGTATAAAAAGATGAGTTAATGATCCTCAAGGGTTAAAAATAAACCCATAAGGAATTCGGATGTTGAATTCCAAAGAAGTAAAGAGGATTAAGTAAATAAAGATTTTGGATGTTAATTTCAATGAGTAAAAATATGTTTTTGAAAATAAAGAGGTGTACTTACATAGCGAAAGCTAATAAAAATATATTTTAAATTTTTTCAGGAAAATCACCAATAAATGGTTAAAGCACCAATAAATGGTTAAAGCTTCACGGACGAGACTGGACTGACAAAGAAACTCTACTCTCGTTTAATATTTAATATAATAAATATTGTAATAAAAGTTTGTAAAACGTTCATGTTTCTTGTAATGTTTTTTTTATATATAATGAAATGACATGTCACTCCTAGTGACAAATTTTGATGTGAACTGGGACCTAAACTCTGATATATGTAGTGAAAGCATTTTTTTTTTAAAAAAAATTGGTGTGTTTCAAGTTGGTATCAGAGCACGGTTCGAGAGATTTAAGTATATAAAAGAAATACTTAGACTCGAACCATAAGTGCTACTGATATGAAAATGAGAGGGTTCAGTCCAGAAACAATCCACGAAAGCATATAAATAGGAAGTTTGTATTGGTGCTTCATGAAAAACATATGAGAAAATATGTGTATACTGAAATTTGTATGTTTGAGATACGATATGATAGTTGGAAAATTATAATGAGTATAATATATTGTTTTCATACCTGGCCAGTATGAGGGTAATATATCATATCATTGTGAATTTCCAAAGATTATATTGTATTGAAACGTCAATAGTAAGTGTGGGGATGGGGAATATATATGCATAAAATGATATGTGTGTAGTATGTTATAAATGCATATATAATACTTTTTGACCATAGATATTTTCTTAGTCTTGACAATAATATTAAGAGCATTAAGGTCTTAATTAAGTACTTGTAGTGCAGAAATCATTAGAATAAAAAAAATTAACGTGAAATAAATAAATTGTTTAGAGAAATATGGCGGATGAAAGAGGGGAGAATGCTACACAAGGAGAGGGAAGTCGTAACAATGAAAAGCATGTAGATAATGTTTCACTGTGATCAGTGTATTCATCTCGTCTTAATAACAATACAACGTTTGTACCTGAAGAAATTCGTAGACAGATTGCCATGGACGTGGGAAAGGCATTTGAAGCCAATATCCCATATCTTTTAGCTGAAATGCAAAATTCTATTGGAATTATGCTAGAAGAAAAATTGAAAAAGAATGAAGTGGCCGAAGAAAAACCTACGAATAATATGGCAGGGACGTCAATAGCTGAAGTTGAAAAACGTTACTGCACGTATACAGATTTCATGGCATGTAAACCGTTACAGTTTAAAGGTGAAATTGACCCTCTGAGCCAAAGGTGGATAACAGCCATGGAAACTATTTTTTATACGTGTCATTGTGACCCGTGTGATGAAGTGATGTTCGCAACAAACTAGTTCAGTGAAAGAGCTAAAGACTGGTGGGATATGGTGAAGAAGGGGAAGGGGAGAGAAAGAACTAGAAGTATGTATTGGGAAGAATTCAAACCAATCTTTCTAAAACATTTCAGTCCTCGTGTTGTAATTGATCGTATCATTGAAGAACTTCTTCATATGCGTCAAGGCAACGAGACGGTGGATGAAATTTTTAGAATTTTCTATGATAAAGCGAAGTTTTGTCCTTCGCTTTTCACTTCTGAAGAAATGTGGATGACTCGGTTTCATCTTATTTTTAAAACGGAAATCAGAGAATTTATTTCTCCATCAAAATGTGGAAATCTTGAGGAGCTTCTTAATTGTGCTCGTGAACGAGAGATGGAATTGAAGAGGCAGAAAGAAAGAGACGGGAAAAGAAAGGCTGAAGTTATAGTTCCTACAATACCTACAAAGAAAGTAAAATTTGTAAAGCCTATAAGGAGTTCAGGCTCAATCAAGGAATCTGGTAATTGTTAGTTCTGTAGGAAGAGACATCTTGGGGAATGTCGTTATAAGAACCCAATTTGTTATAAATGTGGGAAACCGGGGCATACAACACCACAGTGTATCAGTCCTGTAAACTTATGTTATAACTGCTATAAGCCGGGTCACATGAGGAATGATTGTCCATAGCTTAAAACAAGGCTTATCAAGGCTGCAGAAGGATCGAGGGTTGTGGAGAATGTGAAACGGCTGGAAGCTCCAAAACCACGAGGTATGGGTTTTCAAGTTACTGCTGAAGAAGCAAAGGTTGAACCTGATGTTGTCACAGGTACCTTCCTAGTCAACTCCCTTCCTGCATATGTTTTATTTGATTCTGGGGCTAGTAGATCATTTGTATCTATAACGTTTGCCCGCCATAGTTCTTTTGTTAGAAGTAAACTAGTAAATGTGTTAGAAGTTGACATTGCTAGCGATAAGAGTTTCTCCGTATCCAAAATATGTCGAAACTGTAAAATAAATATTCAAGGAGAGGAATACGATATCGACTTAATTCCAATAGAGTTAAGGGAATTTGATGTGATTATTGGGATGGATTGGTTGTCCCAGCATCACGCGTTGATACTCTACAATCGAAAGATTGTTCAATTTATGTCGCCAATGGGAGAACAAATCTAGATTTATGGAGAAAGAAAGAACAACATAATTGTATGTTCAATAGCGAAAGCCAACAGTTACATACGACATGGACATCAAAGGTTTCTAGCCTACGTCGCTGATAAAGAAACGAAAGAAAGGAAACTTGATGAAGTCCCTGTAGTTAAAGAATTCCCAGACGTTTTTCCTGATGAGCTTCCAGGTATTCCAACAACAAGGGAAATCGAATTCAAAATCAATTTAGTTCCTGGAGCTAAACCTGTTGCTAAATCGCCGTATCGACTAGCACCAAACGAGATGAAGGAACTGATGTCTCAATTTCAAGATTTGTTGGATAAAGGTTTTATTCGCCCAAGTGTTACACCTTGGGGCGCGCCTGTCTTGTTTGTTAAAAGAAGGACGGTAGCATGCGAATGTGCATCGATTATGGTGAATTGAATAAGCTGACCATCAAGAATAGGTACCCTTTACCTAGAATTGATAATCTTTTTGACCAACTACAAGGCGCTAGCTGGTTCTCAAAGATCGATTCAAGGTCAGGTTATCATCAAGTTAAGGTACGAGAAGAAGATGAACCTAAGACAGCTTTTCGTACTCGTTATGGGCACTATGAATTTGTTGTGATGCCATTTGGTTTAATAAATGCTCCAGCGGTTTTCATGGACCTTATGGATCGAGTATGTAAACCTATGCTTGATCGTTCCGTCATCGTTTTTATCGATGATATTCTTATCTATTCACAAACCGAAGAAGATCATGCTCAGCACCTTTGTGAGGTTCTCAATGTGCTAAGAAAAGAAAAGTTATATGCAAAATTTTCTAAATGTGTAATCTGGCTTCGAGAAGTCCAATTCTTAGGTCATGTGGTTAATGTGGAGGGTATTTTGGTGGATCCCTCCAAAATAGAGACTATTATGAAATGGTCACCTCCTAAGACCCCAACTGAAGTCAGAAGTTTTCTGGGCTTAGCTGGTTATTATCGGCGTTTTGTTCAGGATTTCTCGAAGATAGCTTCCCCGTTGACAAAGCTAACTCGGAAAAATTCCAAATTTGAATGGAACCCAGAACAAGAAAAAGCGTTCCATCTTTTAAAAGAAAAGTTAACTAAAGCTCCTGTCCTGCCACTACCGGAAGGAACTAAAGATTTTGTAGTTTATTCTGATGCCTCACGTGTCGGATTAGGTTGTGTGCTTATGCAAAAGGGAAAGGTAATAGCTTATGCTTCATGACAATTGAAATCACATGAAGCAAATTACCCAACCCATGATCTTGAATTGGCAGCAGTTGTATTTGCGTTGAAGATTTGGAGACATTACTTGTACGGAACGAAGTGCACTATCTACACTGGTCATAAAACTCTGAAATATTTCTTTGATCAAAAGGAATTGAATATGAGGCAACGACGGTGGTTAGAACTGGTCAAAGATTATGACTGTGAAATACTTTATCATCCGGGTAAAGCTAATGTTGTTGCGGATGCTTTAAGCCGGAAGGAGAGTTACACTCCAATTAAAGTAAAGTCATATAAACTGATTGTGAATTCCGACTTGTTTAATCAAATTAGAGTTGCACAAGTGGAGGCGCTAAAAGAAGAAAATTTATAGCATGAAAGGATCATTGGTCAAGTCCATCTATTTGCGGAGGATGATAAAGGAATTAAAGTTCGTTTTGGACGAATTTGGATTCCTTGGACTTGTAAGGTCAAAACAATGATTCTTCATGAGGCACATAAATCAAAATATTCAATTCATCCAGGCACGACTAAGATGTATAATGATTTGAAGAAAGAGTACTGGTGGCCAGGAATGAAAAGAGATATTGCTAAATATGTGAAAAAATGCTTGACTTGCTTACAAGTCAAAGCTGAACACCAGAAACCATACGGGAAAATGCAACCCCTAGAAATTCCATTATGGAAGTGGGAGCATATTACAATGGATCTGATAACGAAACTTCCAAAAACTACAAAAGGATATGATGCAATATGGTGATCGTCGATCGTTTGACAGAGAGTGCTCACTTTATACCCATTCGTGAAAACTATTCATCTGAACGAATGACAGAGTTATATGTTAACGAGGTAGTGTCAAGGCATGGTATATCAGATAGAGACACACATTTCACTTCAAGATTCTGGAGGAAATTTCAAGAAGGAATGGGCACCAAATTATTAATCAGTACGGCATATCACCCACAAACCGATGGGCAAAGCGAAAGGACGATTCAAACTCTCGAAGATATGCTACGTGCATGTATTATTGATTTTGGTGGCAGTTGGGATAAATATTTGCCTTTAGCAGAGTTCTCTTATAATAATAGTTATCATTCGAGCATCGGAATGCCCCAGTTCGAAATGTTGTATGGTAGAAAGTGCCGCACTCCTGCATGTTCGGGAGATGTCGGTCAAAGAGAACTTGCAAATAAAGAAGTGGTGGAGGCAACAAATGAAAAGATTGATCAAATCAGAGCGCATTTAAAAGCGGCTCAGCATCGACAAAATTCGTATGCTGATAAACGAAGACGCCCGATTGAACTTCAGGTGGGAGACTATGTTATGTTAAAAGTCTCTCCGTGGAAAGGTGTGATTCATTTTCATAAACGTGGCAAGTTAAGCCCACGCTTTATTGGTCCGTTTAAAATTATTGCTCGTGTAGGACAAGTGGCGTATCATCTGGAATTACCTGATAAATTAAACGGAATTCATAATACATTTCATGTGTCATATTTACGAAAATGTTTGGCTGACGAAACGACATATGTGCCGTTGAATGAAATTGAGGTGGATGAAAAGCTTAACTACATAGAGACGCCAGTGGCGATTCTTGATCATAAAGTTAAGCAACTACGAAATAAAGAAATAAGTCAAGTGAAAATACAATGGAAACACCGACGTGGTTCTGATACCACATGGGAAGCCGAGGATGAAATGATGAAATATTACCCCGAATTATTCGAGGTATAAATAGGTTTTGGGGACGAAACCTTAATAAGAGGGGGAGAGTTGTAACATCTCATTTTGTGAATGAAAATAAAATATTTGAAACTCATGTTAATTATCGTTGAACGAGTAAGTTACGGGTCAAATGGCCATTTGAATATGTTACGACAAGATGAATATTTAAATTTGCTTAAAAAATATATAATAATAATAAAAAATAATAATAATATAATAATAATAATAATATAAATAAATAATAATAATAATATACTAAACATAACAAAACTTAGTGTGCAAGTGATATGCTGTTGGTACATATGTCCCCAGTTCTAGTCCAGTGAGCTCAAATGTAATAGACTTCTATCTTGTAATACATCTGTAATGTTCAATCAATCTAATGAGAATCTCTTCTTTATATGGTTGTTGATTATATAATGTTGTATCTAATTATATTATTAGTTGTTACACGCATAATATGACCATGTTATATAGGTTTACAGTTGTGAGACACATTTTTGAATCGTTAAAGGTTCAAGAATGTGTTTGACTAAGAATCTTTTTCAGTCGCACGACTGAACCATGCGAATGGTTCAATCGCACGGTTGAACTAGGAGATTGAGTCAATCGCCCGTTTGAGTCATAAGACTGACTCAAGCGTTCGAATGAATCAGTCGTATTACTCAATCGCACGACTGAGCCAGTCGCAAGGCTCAGTCGCACGAATGAGATGTGTAACCTATAAATACCACTTAATTCGTGGAAAAACGAAACACTTCGAATTTTCATAACCCTAGTCGACCCAGAGCACCCTGTTCGTCCATTCCAACTTCATAGAACGTTCCTGGTCATTGCTAATCAATTCTTAACGTTTTCTAATCGTTAGTATTGATCCGGATTACGTTTTCACTGATTGGATCGCCAATCAAATAGGATTCCGCACTATTTGATCTGGTTTAACTTAGAATCAGTTAGTACTCCGTACGTACACGGTCCTAACAAGTGGTATCAGAGCTTTGGCTCTTGATTCTTCGTTGATTCAATCGTTTTTGTGAAAAAGTCTATGTTTTTACGCGAAAAGATCCAATCTTTTTGCTAAAAATCGAGTCTTTACGTGTGGGTGTTCTGAAAAATCAGTATTTTTCGTGTTTCAGCCGTCTAGGGTGCAAATACTTGCGTTCTAGGTCAAAGTGTTCAAAAATCGTGTTTACAGCCGACCCAGTCGCACGATCATCTCAATCGTACGACTAAACCCATTCGCCCAGGTCTTTCGTACGTTTGAGTCAGTCGCCAGTTCATTCACCCGATTGAGTCAGTCGTTCAGCCAATCGCCCGATTGAGTCAATCGCCAACTCCAGTCGCCCAGCTGAGTCGTTCGGTCTGTTCAGTCGCCTAAGTATCTCAGTCGCCTGTTCAATCGTACGTTTGAGTCCAATCGCATACAGCTAGTGTTCAATCGTATCCCAGTCGTACAGCCCATTCGCATTAGCAGTTTTAATTCACAAGTTAAATTAATAAAAGAATGGACTCAGAAAATTATGCCATGTCAGCTGGAAAGGATTCAAGGATACAGAACTTGTTGTTACTGGAGAATGAGATAGGGAACCATAACAAGCCACCTAAACTATTGACTATAGAGGACTTTCCACAATGGAGACAACGTTTTGAAATTTATCTTAATGGGGTGGATACTAACTTATGGAACTCTATTGAGGTTGGTTATAAAATACCCGTGGGGGCTGATGGTGTTCCTTTGACTTTGAGTGGACTCTCCGATACACAGAAAGTTGCCTACAATGCAGAGAAGAAGGCCTATGCTATTTTGACTCAGTCCATTCTCAAGCCTATTTTTCACCAATACTCAGAGCACAAGCAAAGTAAAAAACTGATGGAAGTTCTTGAGAAGAGGTATGATGGGAATGCTAATTTAAAGGCACTGAAAGGTAAAGCGTTGTAGAAGGAGTTTGATAACTTCTCAGCAATTGGGAATGAAAGCTTGGATGAAATCATCGATCGTTTCTATCATCTAATGAGTGAACTTCACACTCATGGTATTAAGACGTCAATGGAAGACAAAGTTTCAAGCTTGGCAGATGGTCTACCTGAAAAGTGGGATTCATTCATTTCCACTCTGCGATTCAACTCAGTTTTAGAAACCTTGGATATAAATGACTTCATTCTAAAACTGAAAGAGGAAGAAGTACGCCACAAGTACAAGGCAAAGAAGGGTTCTTATGCTCAAGATCCCTCACTCTACAATGTCACTCCTACCTCCACCCCTGCTGCAAAGTCATCTGGTGCACCTCTGCAAACAGCCTTCGTGTCCAATGCATCTCCAACTGCTGAACAAGGCTCATCATCTGCAAATGAGTCTCATGGTGCATCTAGAGTTATTCAAAGTCCCACTGTTACTCAGTCTGCAAAGTTGATGACAGATAATCTGGGAAAAGTAACGGTGGAGGTTGCTAAAGAGCACATGGATTTACTTGCTGCTGTTGTGCATTCTTATGATGGTTTGGTGGTGGGCAAGATTGGAAATTGCCACCTTGCTGATGAAGATTATGAGCAAGTAGATGAGAATGAGCTGGAAAGAATGGATATTATGTGGGCTCTTGCAAGTGCTGTCCGAAGAGCCAAGAAATTTGTGAAGAAAACAGGGCAAAATCTCGTGGCTACTAAAGATACAACCTTTGGTTTTGACAAGTCTAAAGTCACGTGCTTCAATTGTGGAGAAAAGGGCCACTTTAAAAGAGAGTGTTCGAAGCCTAAGAAGACTGGGAACGGGAATCCATTTTCCTCGTTCAATAGGCAAGATAAAGACAAGAAACCATCGTCCACGGGGAGTGATTCTAAAGCTATGGTAGCACAAGGAGATGAAGGACAAGACTGGTCCTTTCGATTTGTGTCTGATGAAGCTAACATAGCGTCTGTGGAGGATTTGAACGAAGACTCAGCAAGTGAAGGGGAAAGCTCAGCTAAGGTTGATACTGCTGATTTGGAAGAGACGTTTGATGCTGTTGATGAAATTGTCCAGAATGAGTTGAATTCAGAATCTGAAGCTCAAACTACGTCTCAGAATGCTTTCATGGCTGGAATGTCGACATCTACACAGGTACAATCTAAAGATGAATTATTTGATAAACATGCTTGTGTTGAATGTGATAAATTTAGGGAAAGCATTGATCTAAAATTTGCTAGGTTGTTAGAACACAACGATAACTTAGTAAATGACTTAAAACTGTGCTCAGAAGCTAATCGTGTCTTAAAACAAAATGAGAGCAGTTATAAGGAGAAGTTAGATGCATTGCAGAAGCAATTAAAGGAAACTGAAGTTGTTGTCTTTAACCAAGAAAATGACATTAAATACTACTTAAAGACCATTGAGGAGACTAAAAAGGACAAAGCTGTTTTACAAGTAGAAAATGTGTAACACCCGTATTTTTAGCAAGAAATAAAAGAATAAAAGAAAAAGGAAGAAAAGGAAAGAAAATAAAAGTCAACTAAAAAGGAGGGACCAAAAGTGCCAAATGGGCAAAGTTGTTATTTATTTTGTACAAAAAGGGAGGCATGGCCGCCCATGTTGCCTGCATTTCCTATCATTTGATATTTTAGAGAGAGAAAGCACAAAAGCAGAGAAAACTTTCGGATTTTGAAGAACAAGAGGAAGAGTTCGATTTTTAGGTAAGGTTTAATGTTTTTTTTAGTTGTTCTTGGCTAAATTAGCCTCGGTTATGTGCTTATGTGTGTGTATATGTGTTTGAATGCGTGTTTAAAGGATTCCTAGGTGTTAGAACCTTTTGAACAGCTCGGGTGAAGGGTGTAAATTTGAAGAAACAACTAAGGTGAGTTTCTAGGTCCCCTTTTTACTTGTTTTTAAAATGTTTTGGGGCTGGAAATACATGTAAGTATGTTTTTATAAGTTTGGGTATAATACCCGTATGATATGAATGTATGTATGTTTATGTTTATGATAGGTTCATGCCTAGAATCATGTGTATATGATTAGAACTAGGCATCCTGATGTTTGGGACTTGGACTATGAATTAGACACATGAACAGGTTACTAATACGTCTGAAATTTTGCCTTAGAAATATGTCTGAAATTTGGACTTAGAATAAATAAGTATAAGTTGATGAGTCCAATAGTGCTTATACGCCCAACAGGACTCATGAGTCCCACAGTACCCATGAGTCTGAAAACTAAGTAAAAAGGTGAAAAGTCTGAATTCTGGTCGTATGACCAGAAAATATTTTCTAAGTATGGGATGGTACGACCAACAGGGCTAATACGACCAACAGGGCTAAAACGACCAACAGGGGTCATACGCCTAGCAGTGCTCATACGCCCAGAGCCTGAAATTTTTCTAAGTGTAGCTGATGAGTTCGACAGTGGTGAAACGCCTAGAACAGGGCTCATACGCCCAAAATACTTAGACTTTTTAACATATTTCCCTTGGAGTTTGTGCAGTAGGTTTCACCTGACTGTTGACTAGGACGTTATTGAATGTGAGTGATGATGCTATGTATGATTACGTATGTATGATGCTATGTATGATGATGAATGTATGATGAGTGTGTATGTTCCTTGTAATTGTGTATGCTTATCTTTCCGAAACTTTACGAATAACGAAAATGAACAAATGAAGTATTATGTAACGTAAAGTGAAAGATAATGAAAGAGGAACATGATGATGAATGCATGTATTAACGAATGAACGAAATGAAGAATGATGATGAATACATGCATTAATGAACGAACGAATTATGTCTTGCAAGCATTGAATAACGCGATTGGTCCTTCTCTGTGATTGACCATGGTCATGGTACCTCTACCGCTTACCTCTAGTACCGTGGCATACGTTTTGTTGTTCATATGTTGACTTCGGCCCGGTAGCTAATAACGATCGGGGTGTAGCATATGGTATTTGTACAATTCACCTTTCAATGTGCAAGTAAGTATGAACGGATTCTTGTCATTCGACCACAGTAATCATAGCCAAGTGCTATGAAGTGGGTAAAGCCTGACAGAATCCATATGAGAAGTTAAAGATAACAATGTATAACGAATGATGAAGATAATAACGAATATTATCTCTGTGTACGTATGATGTATGAACGCATGCATGAAAGGATACTTTTAAATAAGTAAAAGTATGTTTTATTATAAAACTAGAACTCACTTAGCAACGCTGACTTTTATGTGTTTTCCAGTTGGCAGGTAGTGTTGCTGAGGATGGCAAGAGGCGGCTACTCAGCTCTTTTGGGATGGCATTCTTTTGTTAATGTTTTTGTATTGTAATGCAAACAAACGATATTTTGTAATGACTGTTGTATTACTTTGCAAAAGCATTTATAGTAAATTCAAAGTTTCCGCTGCATGGTTTTTATTAAGTTATATTAAATGTATGTTTTATGGGTGATGACGACCAACTGTGAGGTGCCCGGGAACGGGGCCTTACAAAATGAGTCTTTGACACAAAACTACATAGTTTAGTGAGTTCTTCGCACATTTTGAAAAACTTGGTTAAAGAACGCAACAATGGGGAGGGATTGGGTTACAAGGTAGTTCCACCACCACATGAGATCCTTTTGAACACAAAGCAACATCCAAGGGGGAATTTGTTGGAGCATATATAGTCATATATAGTGTGTCCGTCGCTTGACGAATAGTCTAGGCTGAATGTTATACACCTTGTAAACACATGAAACTGGGTCATTTGCAGGAGCATATGCGAATGAGACTCAGTCGTACAACTGAGCCATGCTAATGGACAAGTCGTGCGACTGAGAGATGCGATTGGGACATTCGTAAGACTGAACCATAAGAATGGTCCAGTCGTACGATTGAACCATACGCATGGTCCAGTTGTACGATTGAACCATACGCATGGTCCAATCGCACGAATGGGCCCAGTCGTATCTAATATGGGCCGAGGCCTATATATACCAGTTTCAATGTGTAGAAACCTAAGGGTTTTAGAGAGTGTGCCCGGCGCCCAGGCGCTGCCGGATGAGAGGGGAGATCATGCTCGATCTCCCCTTGCCAAAAGTCTTGATTCTTAAGTTGTAACGAGCTTAAAATCGTTATGTTTTATCAATAAATCATTCGATTATTGTTCGTACTATTGTTTGTCTTTTGGTTTTTATCCTTCCGTCAAGAACACGCTCGGATGTTTACCGATCTAGTGATTTCACATATGCCACGATCAAGAAGAAGAAACAATAAAATAATAATAATAAATAAAATATTGATGATCAAAGGAATACAAAGTCGGTTGTATCAATATATTCAAATAAATTTGTATATAAAATAGAAAATAATAAACAAATAAAATAAATAAATGAATCAAATATCTTGGAGAAGATTCTGGAGTCGATTTACTTGATGTGTTTATCTATATATAGTTTTGAAAGGAATACACAAGGCTCTATAAGAGAACAAATATATAGCTGGAAGTACGAACAGAAGAAAGAAAATATATTGGAGTAGGTTTATGTGTAAGATTTTGAGTAAGAAAATATAGAGTTGTTACCAGTTTGATCACAACAATTAGAGGGTCGTATTCTATACTCAAGTTAGTTACATCAAAAGGTAAGTACACTGACCCGTAACTAAATTTTGTTATACGTTTAATTACATGATATATGTGTTATTTATTTTGAGTTTGTATGTATTATGTGGAGATGAAACATGTCTAAATACATGTGATATATGTTTATTTATTTTATAAACATGATTATGAAGAAAATATTTATATGTTTATGGGTCCAAGTATGAGTATTGATAGTTTAAAGAGAAGTTAATATATATAAGGATTTCGGGTGTTGAAATCCCAAGGGGTTCGGGTGTTGAACTCCACATATATACATAAAAAGGAGAGTTAAATATACGTAAGGATTTTAGGTTTTGAAATCCCAAGGAGTCCGGGTGTTGAACTCCACATGTATAAAGAGATGAGTTAATGATCCTCAAGGGTTAAAAATAAACCCATAAGGAATTCGGATGTTGAATTCCAAAGAAGTAAAGAGGATTAAGTAAATAAATATTTTGGATTTTAAATTTCAATGAGTAAAAATATGTTTTTGAAAATAAAGAGGTGTACTTACTTAGCGAGAACTAATAAAAATATATTTTAAATGTTTTCAGGAAAAACACCAATAAATGGTTAAAGCTTCACGGACGAGACTGGACTGACAAAGGAACTCTACTCTCGTTTAATATAATAAATATTGTAATAAAAGTTTCTAAACGTTCATGTTTCTTGTAATGTTTTTTTATATATAATGAAATGACATGTCACTCCGAGTGACAAAGTTTGATATGAACTGGGACCTAAACTCTGATATATATAGTGAAAGCATTTAAAAAAAATTTGGCGTGTTTCAAAGTCTGGTCGTGTTCCTACCACCATCACATCATCACACCATCATGGATCATCATCGCACCCTCATATACCACCACTAACGTCCATCATCATCGCACCACCGTCAACCACCAGCAGGGTTAATAACATCACACCACCTTCTATCATTATCGTTCCATCTCCATATCAAGTTTTGAATTGGGTGCTTCTGTTTCTATTTGGATCTGATCTTCGTGATGGTGGTAGGGGACGAGAAGGTGAGAGCGGTGGCGATAGAGGAGCGGCGTTGGTTAACGGTGTGTCGCAGGTGAACGGGACAATGGTAGTCTGAATCTATATACATATTTTTAATTTAATGATGTGGGTCCACAAATTTGTTGATATATATATACATATATATATATATATGTGTGTGTGTGTGTGTGTGTATGTATGTATGTATATATATGTAGATATATATACATATGTATATATATGTATATATATGTATATATACATATATATATATATATGTATATATATGTATATATGTGTATGCATATATATAATATATATATATATTATATACGTATGTATATATCTATATCTATATATATATTATATGTTTGTATATATTATATATATATTATAGATTTTTTTAGTTTTGTGTTTTAGTTCATAGGTATTTTGGTGTTTTCACCTTCACTTAATAAAGAAACTTAACAAAAGCTAGTGTCAAGGGCTAACGGCATGGTTTGATAAACAGTTAGGACCAATGATGCAATTCTTAAAAGTTTGGGAGAAATATTGCAATATGAACGTACCGTAGAGACCAATCATGTAATTAAATCTTTAGAAAATACGTGTCGGAAAAAATAAGTTAAAGGACAATGCCACTGTGAGGAACAAGTTTACTTGTTGGCCTTTTTACTCATTATCCATATTATTTTCATTGATAGTTATGAGCATATAAGCGAGTGGAACCTAAAAACTAAAGAAACTTTTATTGTCGAACAACATAAAGAAGCAAAAAAAATAACAATGATACCATGCACACATGTTTTACCATTAGCATAAGAAAGTATTAAGTTTTTGAATTTTATAAAATTTACTTAATAAAAATTAAACTAATAAATATTAACAAAAAAGCCAGTAACCTACACATAAATTAACAAACATCAACTAATGATAAATCCATTAGCGTGCGGGACCATTACACACTATAACTGAATCTTTTAAAAATCAAGTGCATTACCCATAACCTATTAATAACCATTACGAACCTAGTGTCACTCACCCATTTTAAATTACAAGTCATCCTTAACCAACTTCCTCATATCTATTCCCCACCTCTATCGTCGATATCATACTCAACAGACGTTTTTGCCCCCGTCTTTTGGTGACACCTGCTCTCCAATGACATCAAACCTTTTAACCGGCGTCTTTTGATTCAAAATAACTCTCTTGACAGCTAGGCCGATCTCATGATATCCTCAATTTTTGGCGAGGTTTATAAATTTTTTGTTCTAAATTTTAATTAAGTGTCCTAATTATCTAAACGTCGACAGACTAATAGTTTAATTTTGAAAATGATTAATAGATTATTGATTGATTTATGATTAGATGGGGTACTTGATTGATTATTTGATTGTTGTGGTAATTAAAGACAACTAATAACTCTATAAATGCTAGACTAATCAGTTTTTACCCTAGGAAAATCAACTTGAATAGTATATCTACACACACATTGAATAAATAACGGGAATAAACCCTACCTAACTACATATAGGACAAGTGTCCTAACATACAGACACCCCCACATTATAAATAGACACTCCTCCAATAAACCACCTGAAGGTTCATATGTACGTATAGGTATCGCCCATTAATGCCTAACATTCTAAGTCGCATAAGTCGTTTTCGAAAACCCTATATGCCTTGAATAAACCCATACGTTGTGTATGGCCTTTTCCAGCGACAAAACTGTACTATATCTAATCAACCATTCGGCAAAGCTATACATGGCGTATAACCCCATATGTCGCGTATAGACCAATCACGTATAGTTGGGGTGTGTAAGTCCACTGACAGTTATACAATGCGTATGGGCCTATACGTCGAGTATAGGTGTCGGTGGACTAGACACTACGACTATACATGACTGGTCTATACGCGATGTATGGAGCTATTTGTAAATCCACATCAAGGGTATTACTCCTAGAGGAATTTATTTATATGAGGACTTTACTATAAGCTGGAGACTATTACTCCTCTATTCACCAAGGGTATTAAAGGAACGTGTAATGGTTCACAACAGTTTCACAGTTGGAGATAACACACATACTAAATCAAATATGGAACTAGACAAAGAAAAAATAAACAAACAAGTAAAAACACCCAAGAAAGATTTTGGGTCAAGCACCTTTGAAGAAATTGAAGATTTCCAAGTTATATTGAAGATGAAGATCTGAATAGAAAGAATAAACAAAGTATTAGTCTAGGGTCTATTTTATAAATATTATAAATTCTAGACTAGTATAAATAACATACTTATCATTCATTGTAAGAATGGATGTTTCACCACCAAGTGTGGGAATCATATTCCATCAAAATTATCATATAATAATCCTTTATGGATGGTGAATTCATTATCAAATAAATAAACAACAAGCATTATTAAACATAATTGTGTTCATCATTATTGAATTTTAGCATCATTCCATTAAATTTTGATCATATCATTTGAATACTAAGATCTAAGCTCATCGATTTTGTTTGAATCGAGAACACATAATTGGTATCAGAGCTGGAGTTGATGGATTCATATTGCTTTTGATCAGATTTCATGGTTAGATTGCTAAAATTAGTGGTGATTTGAAGAAAACTTGGAGAAAAAGTCTTTGGCGTTCTTCACTAGATCTATGAATTTGATGGTGGATCTGATGAAATCAACATGAATTTGATGTTATCTAATCATTTCTATGATAGATTCATCAATTGGAAGGCAAATAAATCAAGTTTGGAGGCAATTTGATTAGAATTTGGGTTTCTAGTAGCATATGAACATTTACACACACTAGTGTGTGTGTTCTTGGTGTTTTCAACAAATTTGTGACACTCATCACTTTCAGGTCCGTTAATTAACTTAAAAGTTCGTTAACTCTCCTCACACATTTATTATTTTTCGTAATCTAATTGTGGTTTTAATCGAATTGTTCGTATACTTGTTCGTGTTAACTTTAAAATAATAATAATAATAAATAATAATAATAATAATAATAATAATAATAATAATAATAATAATAATAACAATAATAAAGTTAGGAGGGGTGTTTTTGCCATTTTATAAACTTTAAAAGAAAGTTTATACATAAAATAATAACTATTCAAAGTATAAGGGGCCAAAGTGAAAAATTAAAATTTACAACCCAAACCCCCGCCCAACCCCGTAATTCCAGCGGCTCTCCGGCCGGCCTTCGGGGTCCTCCGGTGACCCCCAAACCGCTTCAATACTCGATTTTAACCCCAAAAACCGGTCCCGAACATTTCTAGAACAATAATCGAACTCGTGCCCCACAACAATTTGAAAATTTGAAGTGCGATCTATTACCTAACCCATCGTCCCAATTGTCGGCCGAACAACTCCATAATCAATCGCACTAAACACTTTAATAATCAAAAGAAAACGCACCCACACCATCATCTGAAGTTTATAAATCGAATACGAACTCCAATTGCAAATAAACCACACACAAACACACTGTTCGATCATCATCTTCATCATCGACCTGCAACTCTATTGAACACCACCCTCCGGCCTTTATAATTTGCAATAAACATAGGGCTTTCACTCATTAGCATCATTCGAAGTTGTATATGCAATTAATTTGATTTCCAACAAAGTTTGTTCATCGTTTTGATTCATGACAACCCGCGGCTTGTTCATCGAGTGTTCACCATCAATCTAACATCAAATCAGGTAATTGATTACACCAATACACTCGGTTTAACATGTGTAATCAAAGCCCTATGATTACTGTTGTTAACAACATCATTTACATGTTCAATTTGGATCCTAAAGAATTTAGGGTTCATCCGATTTAGGGAAACCTAATAGTTTGGGTTTTTAAATATTAAAACCGGGTGAATACCATGGCTGGATGCCTTGGTTCACCGGTTCAGTACATGCATGCAAGTCCTTGAGGTCCCGGGTTCGACCCCGGGCAATCTCATTTATTTTTTAAAGCTTTTCCGGCCTTTTAAAAAATATACAAAAATTCCTAAAAATTATAAAAATAACTTTTATAAACTTTCTTTATTTTAAAAATTATCAGACGATTTTCTGGAAATTTATTTCTAGTAACATTTTAATAAATTTATATATAATATTATTAACAAATGATATAATTAGTTTATTTATGTAAAAATAAACTATAAACAGTTGAAATCATGAAATTATTATTATTACTTGTATTTTTAATATATATATGTGGGAATATAATACTAGGTATTATATAACGTATATAATGCGGATATATACATAACCGACACCGTAACCGAGTCGTGAAACGCGAAACCGTACGATCACATTATTGATATTTAATATTAATTCAATATTAAATGAAACACAGGTTAACCGAAACCTTAACTGTTGCTCGAGCATTATTTCTCTGCTGTGCAAACAAGGTGAGTTTTCACGGCTCCATTTTACTTTCTTTCCTTTTTGGGGGAGAAAACATGCAAACACTATTTTTGTTATGGTTGCCAGTATTATTGATATCGTCTGTTATGTTAGTGGGAAACGCATTTGAAAGTCCTTACAGTATCAAACCGTTAGTAATGGATTAGCGAGGTAATTTTGAGTAGTACTACTGGGTTTGACAAACCCCGCCCGGGCTAGTCGCGCTAGTTTGATTGGAGGTCGAACGGGTGCTAAATTGACCTAACGATTGCCACAGTCGGTGAAGACGTGGTGGAAAGGCACTAAACACACACAGTCAGCTTCGGTTTGAAATACTAAATAACTTGTTTATAGGCTCGCTACCTATCGATATGCTTTATATACTAAACCATATGAAACGCTTTCTGACACATTTCTTGTTGGTTAAACCTGTAGACTCACCAACTTTATGTTGACACATTTTAGCATGTTTTCTCAGGTCACAGAGACGCACAAGGTTAAGAACTCAGCTAGGATGCATTCATGGCATACATCACAACTCAACTGAACTATTTTGTTGAACATTATTGATTCTTATGGTTGAAATGCATGTTGAAACGATTCACTGTTGATTTCTACTTTTGAAACGCTTCCGCAAATCTGAAACACTCATGATTGATTTAAAAGTCTAATTACTTAATGTGATATTTTGTAATTACTGTGTCTGGTGTAACTGATGCTATCTGAGATCCTGGTATGTCACACGCCTGACGGTAAAACCCCGTTAGCGGATTTTAAGGGTGTGACAGATTGGTATCAGAGCATTAGTTATAGCGAACTAAAATGGGCTTTGCATCTCATTTGCATTGCATTTTAGACTATAGCTGGATTTGCATTAGTTACACACACATAGATTTCTAAGCTATGTTTACTTAATTTGGTTGCCTGAAAACTTTTGCTTTAACATATCCCTGTGCTGTGAGTCACAGGAGGGTTTGTGTGCATTTGATATCACCTAAATGTTCTTCATGATTTGTGTGACACATAGACACCTGTATTCTGGATTTCCTGGCAAAAGGCCTTTGGGGTAAGGCAAACATATCGTATAAATCTCATTGCGAGACTAGTTATGCTTACCTGGGGATTTCTAGGATGAGTGATAAACTATGGTCAATACACAAGTCTATAAGGCAAATGGGTCAAGTATATTAAGTCTATGGATTTAATATTACGTGTATGTTCCTCTATGCTTATTCCTTGTCTCTATACCTGATTCAATACATATGTGCTTGATGAATCTGGATAATACTATGATGTTAACTTGGAGTAGGTGAAGCTAAGCGTGAACATGCAAGGCAAATTACCATTACGAGTGCACACGTAATTGCAATTCGTCGTGCATGAGAAGTCTGGCTAATCTTACCATGAGATAACGATCATGAGTATTACAAGTTTCTATTCTATACCCTAGGGTTCTAGGATCATAATTCTAGTAAGACCTTGTTAAGGGTAACAAAACATTACTAACACTTGCTATTACTTAAGTCCTGTCCTACTTAGAGCCTTCATGGTATTTCCAATCATGACATTAATTTTATCTTTTAAGAGACATTCCTCCACTTAGCATTTCAGTAACTGAGGAACTGATTGAATGCTTAGAATGAAAGTGGACTACAGGAAATATAGAAGAGTGATGATACTCTCTATACATACATTACGTTATTCTTTGGGATGATGCTAAGGAAAATTAGGATATCATATAACCGGTTTAAGCACATTCTTAGTATACCAGTGATGCTTATATATAGGGTTATTACGGTGAGTTCAAAGCCTTGGTGATTGAGTACTATTACTTAAGGAATGAAATGCAAAAGTTAGAATGGTAATTCTAAAATCGTGCAATAGTAGGGTTAGGTCGTGCTCTTTATACTGACAAACTCCCTGAATTGACAAAGCTGATGTCATACCTTATGACATTAAACCAAATAGAATTAGGAAGGACACTGGGAAAATCTAGTGGGTAGTAGAAAGAAGTTGGAGGGTCGAACAAGCAATCTAGCGGTAAGGTAGACAAGAATGCCAATGTTGTGAACCTAGCTATGTTGGTTAATACGATTAAGCTAACATGCGTTAAACGGGGACATTAAGAAGGTTGGAGTTCCGACCATTACCATAAGTGTGCCCTAGCTTGATTAGGACCCCTGGACAAGTTAGAAACAATCAAAATTAGGAAATGGCTATAGCTAGAAAGTAAGAACAGTTAAATTATGGAAATAAAGGTCATATAAGTCAAGGTAATACATCACGCGGTCATACATTTACGACTGAAGCAATCCACATTCGACAAGACTAAATGTTGTTACATGTACGTACCTTATCATCAATAGCTACACATCTATTTGATACCAGGGTTGATAATAAGCTTTGATTCTTCTGGAATTATTCTTGAACTTAGCATTAACCCTAGTTGCCTAGAAATTATTTACTCGGTTGAAATGACCAATGGTAGTAATTAGAGGTTACACAAAAGTACACGAAGATCATGTTTTTGACATAGACTTAATACCGTATGAATTGGTTATCGAAGCATGAAACCAAGATAGACCATCAGGAGAAGGTGATTCGTAGGAATCCTCTAGAATTCAATGTGGGAGATCTCGTTTGACTCAAAGTCTCTCCCTGGAAAGGGGATTGTATGATTTGGAAAGAAAGTGTATTGCTAGAAGAACTGGAAATCGATGAACAGCTTCGTTTCATTGAAGAACCAGTAGAGGTTATGGATCGAGAAGTCAAAACACTAAAGCGTAGCAAAATTCTCATTGTGCGCGTTAGATGGAACTCTAAGCGAGGTCCAAAATTCACCTGGGAACGCGAGGACCAGATGAAATCTAAATATCCGCATTTGCTCGCGGATACAACTTCAAGACCTAACTCCAGCTGAATTTCGGGACGAAATTCATTCAACTAGGGGATACTGTGATACTCGTCACTTTCAGATCCGTTAATTAACTTAAAAGTTCGTTAACTCTCCTCACACATTTCTTATTTTTCGTAATCTAATTGTGGTTTTAATCGAATTGTTCGTATACTTGTTCGTGTTAACTTTAAAATAATAATAATAATAAATAATAATAATAATAATAATAATAATAATAATAATAATAATAATAATAATAATAATAATAATAACAATAATAATAAAGTTGGGAGGGGTGTTTTTGCCATTTTATAAACTTTAAAAGAAAGTTTATACATAAAATAATAACTATTCAAAGTATAAGGGGCCAAAGTGAAAAATTAAAATTTACAACCCAACCCCCGCCCAACACCGTAATTCCGGCGGCTCTCCGGCCGGCCTCCGGCGGTCCTCCGGTGACCCCCAAACCGCTTCAATACTCGATTTTAACCCCAAAAACCGGTCCCGAACATTTCTAGAACAATAATCGAACTCGTGCCCCATAACAATTTGAAAATTTGAAGTGCGATCTATTACCTAACCCACTCGTAGCGATTGTCGGCCGAACAACTCCACAATCGATCGCACTAAACAATTTAATAATCAAAAGAAAACGCACCCACACCATCATCTGAAGTTATAAATCGAATACGAACTCCAATTGCAAATAAACCACACACAAACACACTGTTCGATCATCATCTTCATCATCGACCAGCAACTCTATTGAACACCACCCTCCGGCCTTTATAACTTGCAATAAACATACGGCTTTCACTCATTAGCATCATTCGAAGCTGTATATGCAATTAATTTGATTTCTAACAAAGTTTGTTCATCGTTTTGATTCAAGACAACCCGCGGCTTGTTCATCGAGTGTTCACCACCAATCTACCATCAAATCAGTAATTGATTACACCAATACACTCGGTTTAACATGAGTAATCAAAGCCCTATGATTACTGTCGTTAACAACATCATTTACATGTTCAGTTTTGATCCTTAAGAATCTAGGGTTCATCCGATTTAGGGAAACCTAATAGTTTGTGTTTTTAAATATTAAAACCGGGTGAATACCGCGGCTGGATGCCTTGGTTCACCGGTTCAGTACATGCATGCAAGTCCTTGAGGTCCCGGGTTCGACCCCGGGCAACCTCATTTATTTTTTAAAGCTTTTCCGGCCTTTTAAAAATATACAAAAATTTATAAAAATTATAAAAATAACTTTTATAAACTTCCTTTATTTTAAAAGTTATCGGACGATTTTCTGGAAATTTATTTCTAGTAACATTTTAATAAATTTATATATAATATTATTAACAAATGATATAATTAGTTTATTTATGTAAAAATAAACTATAAACTGTTGAAATCATGAAATTATTATTATTACTTGTATTTTTAATATATATATGTGGGAATATAATACTAGGTATTATATAAAGTATATAATGCGGATATATAGATAACCGACACCGTAACCGAGTCGTGAAACGTGAAACCGTACGATCACATTATTGGTATTTAATATTAATTCAATATTAAATGAAACACAGGTTAACCGAAACCTTAACTGTTGCTCGAGCATTATTTCTCTGCTGTGCAAACAAGGTGAGTTTTCACGGCCCCATTTTACTTTCTTTCCTTTTTGGGGGAGAAAACATGCAAACACTATTTTTGTTATGGTTGCCAGTATTATTGATATCGCCTGTTATGATAGTGGGAAACGCATTTGAAAGTCCTTACAGTATCAAACCGTTAGTAATGGATTAGCGAGGTAATTTTGAGTAGTACTACTAGGTTTGACAAACCCCGCCCGGGCTAGTCGGGCTAGTTTGAGTGGAGGTCGAACGGGTGCTAAATTGACCTAACGATTGCCACGGTCGGTGAAGACGTGGTGGAAAGGCACTAAACACACACAGTCAGCTTCAGTTTGAAACACTAAATAACTTGTTTATAGGCTCGCTACGTATCGATATGCTTTATATACTAAACCATATGAAATGCTTTCTGACACATTTCTTGTTGGTTAAACCTGTGGACTTACCAACTTTATGTTGACACATTTTAGCATGTTTTCTCAGGTCCCAGAAACGCACAAGGTTAAGAACTCAGCTAATATGCATTCATGGCATACATCACAACTCAACTGAACTATTTTGTTCAACGTTATTGATTCTTATGGTTGAAACGCATGTTGAAACGCATGTTGAAACGATTCACTGTTGATTTCTACTTTTGAAACGCTTCCGTAAATCTGAAACACTCATGATTGATTTAAAAGTCTAATTAGTTAATGTGATGTTTTGTAATTACTGTGTCTGGTGTAACTGATGCTATCTGAGATCCTGGTATGTCACACGCCTGACGGTAAAACCCCGTTAGCGGATTTTGAGGGTGTGACAAAATTCTCAAATCTGGAGCATGGAATTGGATCGACAATCAGTTTCGATTCAGATTTGAGGTGTTACTACATCAATTCAACAATCAAACAGACAATACAAGGTGAATTCGAAGCCAATCATTGCATTAGTTTTTGGGTTTTTGTTGTTCATGAGGTGCTAATCATAATTCAGATTTAGATCTGATTGTGAATCAAATTTTGTGTTAAATTGATATACAAGCAAGTTACAAATCAATTTGATACAAAATTCAACAATATACAACAATTTGGATCAATTCTACATTGATCTAAGGATTGAATCTATGGGTTATTCGCTGAAAATTGATGTTCAACAAATGTACAAGTGGTTAGCAGCTGGTACAACTCATTTGTGCAGCAAAAATATCAGCAGATTGTGATTTGAGTCCATTGAGGCTGTTGATAAATGATCTACAGATAGGTAGTTGGTATCTTATCTATAGATGTGCACAATTAATCAAACAACAAACAACTTTGGGCAACCTCAAACACTCGAATCAGTCACGAGAACAGCCCCTTCATTAGCTTATATGCAGCCTCTTTACCGAACATAATTTGCATTAACAATCATTCAAACATTACACACCTTGTGCAGCTTGCTAACGTCATCAAATCATCACCTAAATCAGCCTTTGAACAGCACCAGAACAGCTGCAACAAGGCTGCATTTCAGCAGCATTTCAGCTTCAAATCAGCAACCAAACATGCACACAAACTTCACCTTGTGTGCAGCCCCTTATCTCGACCAAAGTAGCCCGGAACGTCAACAAAAATCAATCCCAAACAGTCCTCAAACAGTCACAAATCACCAAATAAAGTGCATCCCTGCACCAGCCTTTGAGCAGCCCAACTCACCACGAACAACCGACTTGCAGCCCCTGCGCTAGCAATTTGTTCAGGCCCAAGCAGCTCTTGCACCAGCCCCAAAATCAACACCCAAACTGACCCAAAACTGTATCAAAAACAACCTTGTAGCAACCCCTTTACCTGCAGCACCTAACCATCATAATCGGCCTCTCAATCAATCAAACAACATAATTTGCAGTCCCAAGCATTCAGCAAAACTGCCCTACACTAGCAACACTTGTGCAGCTCACAAACATCATCAAAACCAACCCCAAATCAGCCCATATATACCCATTGCTAGCCTACTTTGTGCAGCCCTCAAACCTCACTCAAAAAGAAAATTGGATATTCAGGTTAGAGGTGTGGCCTCGGTTTTTAGCTAAAAGCTATGAAAGTAGGCTATAACAACAAAAACAAAAGGAATTTTGATGCTTGGTTTGTCAACAACAAAAACACAATTCCTTGTGTTTGTGTATGTGACTTGGATCACAAAACAAAATTAGTTGAACCAAAGTTTTGAAGACCTCGCTTCCGTAACAACAAAACTCTCAGCTTTGGTCAACTTTTCAACCAAAACAAGATCAAAATTTATTTTCTCATCAATAATCTACAATTGAGGGGGAGTATTTTCGGGTCAAGCATCTTTGAAGAAATTGAAGATTTCCAAGTTATATTGAAGATGAAGATTTGAATAGCAAGAGTCAACAAAGTATTAGTCTAGGGTCTATTTTGTAAAAGTATTATAAATTCTAGACTAGTATAAATAACATACTTATCATTCATTGTAAGCTCATATTCCATCTCATCATATAATCATCCATCATGGATGCTGAAATTGATCATCAAATCAATAAACAACAAGCATTATTAAACACAAGTCTTTTCAACATTATTGAATTTTAGCATCATTCCATCAAATTTTGATCATATCAATTGAATCCTAAGATCTAAGCTCATCGATTCCGTTTGAATCGGGAACACACAAAAGATTGGTTTTCAAGGATGATGTATATTTCTCTCAAGTGTTTTACAAGTGTTAGAAAGCTTAGTCCTAAGACTAATACATGAGATACTTTATACTATATCCTATAGCCGGCCATACTTTGATGGCCAACTCGACACTATTCTAGACAACATGATCAATGTAAAGTTAAAAGGCAGATTGCCTTTTGACATGTGACTATGACATGTCATAGCTCACATCCTAATTGATTACAATAAGGATAAAAGTACTAAAGTAGAAAGTTAGAGATAAAAGACTATGATGTACAATTGACAAAAGTAAAAAGGTAATCATCAACTTATATAAGTTGGTGAGTCTTCAGAGTTAATAACGAAAAGATCTTCTACTTTTGTCAAAAGTGCTGACACATGTCTTCTTAGTCTTTGGAAGATTTCAGTGTTCATGCTTCGGAAGAATTTGTCTTTAAGCTTCAAAATACTTCACCTTTTGGCTTCAGAGGATTTCTTTATTTGGCTTCAAAGGATTTGACACTTAGTCAGCTGGTCTGGATTCTTCAAGCTTTCATAGTATCTCCTCATGTCTAAGAGATCATGCTCAGGCAAGTCAAGTATGTTCTACTAGAAGAATACTTGTTTACCTACTTGATCTCTTTTGACATACCATCTGTTTAGGTTTGGAGAATACACCCAAGACATGATGGCTATTTTAGTAGCTAGAGGCTTTACATGTAAGGTTGGTCTTGATAATGTTTTCTTTCCTTTTCATTCTCAGATTGGTCATTCCCCTTCACATGTTTAAAAGAAGGTTTAGGACCTTGATGTGGGTCTGAAGATGAAGCTAGGTATAGATCAGCAAAGGTCTTGGTTCTATTGTCTAGTTGGGTTCAACCTTGACCTCAGCTTTAGCTGCAGCTTGACTTAGTTGGGAATGCAAGTCTTGAAGCTCACCCCTCTTGATCTACTACTTGATCACCCTGATGTGCTCATCATTTGTGGATAGAGACATGTAAGTAAGCTTCCTTATTGAGAACCCATATAGCTTCAAGAAGCTCACCATCTTTTGTCTCTCTTAAGACTTCTTCTTGTTAGCTTTGATGTTGGCCCTTGATTTTGGAGCTTCCTTCCTCATCTTTCTCTTTGCTGCTTTTCTTTCTTTAATGGCTTCCTGTTCCAACTGCTTAAGATACTCAAACTCTATATAATCATAAGATAGAGGGAGTAAAGCTTGTATCTAGTAGAAAACTATGGCACTTAAGTAGTGTATCATGTTCTGTCTATCCTTTCCTTTATCTACTTAATTTTCTTCTTCTACAACCATAGTTTCTACCTCAGGCATCTCTTGAACTAGGGAGAGGACATGAGCTTGATATCATTTTCTTTTCTTTCTTTATTCTTTGATTTTGAGAAGCAAAATAGCATCCTCAACCTCATTCTTCTCTCTAAACACCTCTGTGTCTGCCAGTTCATTCAATTCATCCATGGGAAGAGAGATTACATCATCAATATTGTAATTCCGAGTTCCTAGGTAGTTTAATCTGGTTGCCCTTAACTCATCTTCTTGAGTGTTTGGCCTTTGGGCAGCCGTGATTACAGCCAGCATGAAACTAGGAGTCCCTTTCTATCTTTCGTCCCCTGCCTTCCTCTTCCTCACCCTTTTATCCTTCTTAATCTCCTTTTCAGTTAGAACTTTCTTTCCTTTGTCAATCACTAGCCAATGTGACCAAGGGAGTAGAGAGCTTTGGCCTTCTTGAACTTTTTCTTCACTTGAGCTCTAGCCAGGGAAAGGCTATGAGACACCTTCACCAACTAGTGTATCACTAGGAGTTGGAGGTTCTGAAGGGGTAGGATATCAAGGTTCACAGAGTCCATAACTAGAAATTCAACTGAGTTTCCCCTTCGAAGCTAATCTTAGGGTCCGACTCAATATCCGGTTGATAGATTGTTTTCCCTACTAGGCACTTTCTATACATGCTTGTTCTTCTTTTAAATCATCAGACACCCTCATTAATCAGTCAGCTTCTCTGTTTTGACTTGGGTTGACAAGTGGTATGATTGCAAGCGAGGGCCTTCTCAATCTAAATAGACTGAGTAGGGGTTTGCTTGGATTTTCTTGTATAGGTGATGGTGACTTGAGGCTATGTAAGTGTGGTGAAGAAGGTGTGGGTTCAACATTGGCTAGGATTGGCAAGTCTTCACCTTGAGCAGGTTGCTCTAACATTTTTTAAACTACAGCCGTTTCTACACCGGAAAAACCAACCGTGGTTTTCTTCATTATTTTAAAGATGTCCGGCTTCATCTGTCCCATCTTTAGAATATTACCTGTTCCCGTTAACTATGAGCCCAATTCACAGTTAATAATGTGTTGGAAGTATCTACGGAACATGTTGGACTCAACAAGTGCATTAAAGGAATAGTGCATATAAAGGATAATGCTTGCCATAAACAAACATAATGTGTTGTAACATTCATAACATACACTAATTAAGTTTAAGTTTCTTTTTCAGGTTTGTAGACAAAGAAATTTTGACAAGTGTCGGCAGTGGATGAAGAACTATCCATAGCGGATGATTGAAAAGATACAGCGGATGAAGAACAAGTCCAAGTGCTCACAACGGACGAACAACACACACAGCGGATACCAAGTCCACAGCTAATGAACTATCCATAGTGGATGTTCATTCAAAGCGGATAAACATTCCACAGCGGACAACATACAAAACAAACACTCTGTATACACAGCGGACACACAGTTGTCCGTTGTATATATAATTCAGCAATTGTAATTTTCTCATTCATCACGAGTGAAAGTGAGAAAATTAAAATTTTAAAACATTCAAAATTCTGATAAACCCTTAAACCCCTGTCAGATTTCAAACCAAAATCTGTTTGATCTTTCATCTTATTCATAATCAAATAGGTATAACAACATGATTTCAATCATCAAAAATCCATTAAAACATCTTGTTTTATGATTTCAATTCAGACATTGCTCGACCTAGGTCAAATATCAAACTGAAATCAAAACATGAATTTTTTTAATGTTTTAAATCAAATCAAACACTGAATATGTGTTAAATGACCATAGTCGACTGTGTATGAACTTTTATTTTGATAAAATTTGATTAAGTGTTCATCGGGTTCATGTTCAGATATGATGTTCATGCCATAATCATACAAAAACTGGTTGTTGATCTTTTAAAATGTTGAAAATTGTTTAAAATATGGTATAACCTAGTAAACATGTTCAAAAGTCAGTAACAAACATGAAAATTCAGTTGATTTGGCATGACATTCAACATACAAGCATTAAATGCAATTTCATTAAATGTGCATTTAAAGTTAAAGTTTGACTCTAAAAAGTCAAACTGAATCTCATGAACAAATTGGTATGAGATAGATTGGATGCATAAAGTGAACAAAACAACTTGTTGATGATGAAACAAACACAATGTAACACAATTTGGATAAAATCAAATTAAAACAGACAAGATTTGCATGATAAAAATTAACAAAGTGTTGACTGTTTAAAAAGTCAAATCGGTTCAATTAGAAATTGCAAAGATCATACAAACACAAGTTTAACCATACATTCCAACATCTTATAACAAACATAACATTTTAATATACACTTGACCAACATTTCATCTTCACACATTATTAGCACAAAAGATACTAACTTCAATATTTTCATTGCAGATATGGCAAACCTAGTGTTTGTAAGAGATCATAATCTCTGTGCATTTGTAGATCCTGATTCACCCAAGGTTGTGAATTACAGAGATGTCATACAAGCCATCAGATAGACTAGGCTAGTTCATGCTATGACAGCCAGACCTGAGATTTATGAAAACCATATAGTCCAATTTTGGACTCATGCTCACATAGAGCAGATAAATGGCCAGCAAGTGATAGTATCTTCTATTCATAATCATCAGATCACTATCATAGAACAGATTATAAGGAGAGTTCTACAATTGGGAGATGAAGACGCCCAAGGTCCAGTTGAATTTGATGAAAACTATGTGCTACATATTTTCAGACAGATTGGTTACACTGGTTCCATTGATAGAAAGTATATCAAGAAGTCATACATGTGTGCACAATTCAGATTTTTAATGCACACATATCAAAAGACAATGACAAACAGAAAGACTGGCTGGGATGCTACTTCTTTAAGAAGCTCTTCAGCAATAGCAAGCATCATAGCAAGAAGACCATTCAATTTTGTTGCACAGGTGCTGAATGGAATGGTATACAACCTGATTGAAGTAAGGAACAATTTTCACATGTATCCAAGGTTCCTTCAGATGATTATTGATGATCTGCTTCTAGAAATTCTAAGAGAATGAGCTATCTTTCAGCCTGTTCATTTTAATGAACATGTTTTCACCAGGATCAAGTCCAGTTGGTACCAAGGAGCTGAGGTGCCTGTGCCAGCACACATGATTGATCATCACATCCCTGTACCAGACATCTTTATGAGGATTCTAGGACAAGGTGAACCTCAGATGATGTTCCAACATGTTATTCAGCAAGAACCAATCATTCAACAAGTCCCTATCATACAAGAAGAGCAAGCTGCACTTGAACCTGCACCCATCATACATGATCCCATTGGATTTAAAATAGAACCATTCATTCAAGAACAGGAGTATGTTATTGAAGGAGCACAACAGATGGAACAATTCTAGTTTGAGCATCATTTGCCTTCACCACCATACAGCCCAACCCAATCAGATCAACAAACATTGTCTTCTCTTTTGAGAGACATTGATGCATCATTGCAAGAACATACTAGTCATCAAGAAGAAGATGGCACATCTTCAGAACATGATCATATTCAAGAAGAACAAAGTGCTCATGTTGAACATCTGGAAACTGAAGAACAAGGAAGTGAGATTCCTACTGAGGAAGAGACTGAATACTCAAAGGTGTTCTTATTCACTGAGTATAACAAAAGGATTAAAAAGTCAAACAACAGAGCAAGAAATCTTAAAGGTAAGCTGAAAAGTAAAGATGAAGAGACAGAAAAGCTCAAGGCAGATCAAACAGCTCAAAAGTTGATTGTTCAATTTCTGGAACAACAACTTAAACAAGCAAAAGAAGAGTGGGAGGTGAAAACCAAGATTTAAGTAGTGCAAGACTTGATATTGCATACTTAATAGAACATACAGATTCAAAGGATTTGGAGATAGATGAGCTTAAAAGCATAATTTCTGCTCAAAATGAAGAAATTGAAAGGCTAAATAGAGAATCATAGTATACAAACACTCTACTGAATGAGGAAGAACATTTAGAAGGTCAAGAACAAGACCAGAGTGATGAGTTTGAGGAGAAAATTATGGCACAAGCTTAAGAAACAATCACCAAAGATTCTGAAAAGGCAATCATCATTTATGAGGAACCTTATTCTATGGATCAGTTTTTTGAATAATCAAATCCATTTGAAAGCATGCACTACTCTCCAATCCTAAGACAATATTTTCATACACCTGACACACAAACAATGGAAACTTGCATTGTCCTTATGAACACAATGTTAGAAAAACAAAAGGAAGTGATCAAACAATTTGCTGAATCCTTAAAAGAACAATCCAAATCATCCAAGGATCAAGCTTCATCATCATCTAAGCCTCAGCTTAGAAGTTATGAAAGAAAGAGAAAGAGGTCATATCTAGCATCTTTGATTGAGGGAAAACAACAAATGGTAGAACAAGAAGAACCAGAATCTCCTTGACTCAAACTTCTTAAAGTCAAAACTAAACCAGTTGACTTAGACGAACCATAACAAACATCTAAAGTAACTACACTTAAAGAAGGGGAGATAGATCAATCTCTTGACTAACAACAAGCTTCCATTATTATCCTGAGTGATTCTGATGATGATGAAGAAGAAAGAGATAAAGATGAGGTGATGCAAAACATACAAGAACTTTTCTCTGATGATCCTTAAACCTTGATAGGGATTGAATTAACAATAAGAGGGTTTCCTTATGAATCATTCATACATCTTAACCCGTCTGAGGTTAAAGACTTGCTCAAATACTTTCAAGAAGTCATGAAAGATGAAAAAGAGAAAACATATAAGAAATGTAAGGAAATCAAAGACAAGCAAGAACTTGAAAAGAATCTTCCAAAAGACCCTCAAATAGAGAAGATGACCTAACCCAGGTTAAAAGCTGGTTGAGTCATACAAGAATACCATACGGGTCATATACAGGGATATCTGTATCTCAAATAAAAGAAATGGCTAAAGAGATATACAAGACCATGCTAGCAAATGCTTTTAAGCCATAGATCTTCAGACCTCATCCTGCATCTTCTCTATCCACTTATCATCAAGCTCCACCTAAACTTCATGCTATAGAGGAGCCCAGACAATTCATGCCACATAGGCTATGGTCTGAAGGTAATAAAGTAAGAGAGATGATAAATGAGAACACAAATTATGTCAACCCCTATGATAAAATTACACTCACAACAGATGCCAATGAAAGAAGATTATGGCATGGAAATATGATGAAATCTGGGATGCAGTTCTAATCAAGAGAGTATCTGGACTCGTCTAATACTTATCATACATATCCCAACTGTGATCTTTAATCTACGAAGATAGATTGGACCAGATGCAATTTAGAATGGTCAATCACACAAACAATCCCAGGGGAGCAGATTTCTACCATATCTTAAGAGCATACATGAACATACAACATCATGAGATGAAAGCTAAAGCTAATAGAGAAGATAAGTGCACATTGAAAAGCTTAGAAGAGAGCAAAAGTCATCTAGCAAACAAAAGCAAGTCAGTGAAGAATCATCTTCTCAGATTGATTTTGACATCTTGGAAAGGGTCGGTTACCCACTGAGGCCATCAGACTTAAGGTTGATCATGAAAAAAATAGATGGTAATCAATATCAACATCCAATCACAAGATGTATGATGATGAGACCCACTTTTAAGTGGTGTTAGAGAGAAAGTTTAAAGGCAAAGCAGCAGCTGACATAAGGCTCTTTGACCCGGTGGAGATAAAGTTACTCCATCCATCTTATGTCTTATTTTTGAAGACCAAGACATTCCCAGCAATAGAAGATGTGTTGTGCAAGGGAGATTGCTGTTATTTCATACACATGCTAGGGATTTTAGGCACTGTGTATGTAAATGCTGCTCTCAAACACAGATTGGAAACAAATTAGCAACCCTTCACATACATAGAAGGGATAACAGGAATGAAAATCTCTGAAAACAACAATCCTGAGATCTTAAAGGACAATCATGTTGTAACCACACTGGTTAGCAACATTAATATGCAAAGCCTAGACAAATCCACTTTGGAGCAACTTGTTCATCTAACAATTGAGAGCAAGTATGCTGATCAGAAGGCTGTTGTTGACTACTTTGTAGAACATATAGTCAACTGCAGGAATGCTTTGAAGATTACTCCACTGTCTGAGCAAGTCAAAGAAGCTCAACAAGATCAAGCAATAGAAAAGGATGTTGAAGAGTTTCTGAAAGCATCTGAAGAAATTCAGAAGAATGCAGAAGAAGCTGGACATTCTCATTCTTAATAGGTTTCTAACATACAAACAAACAAATCAAACAATCAAACATGTCTAACCAAACAAACAAGTATGACAAATACAGTCAAATCAAAACATTCATTTTATCATACAAACATATTATCATACAATACATACATATGATCATACAAACATACATGTTAACATACAATTAACCATGTAATCAGACAAATAGACAATCATGCATAACATACAAACATGCAATCAAACATAATAAGTCAAACATACAAGCATTTCAAACCATACATAACACACATAAACACACACACACATTATACTAACAAACAAAACAAGAACAAGGAAACTTAAAGAGATGGCAGCATCATCCTTATGGGGAGTATTGTTGGACTCAACAAGTGCATTAAAGGAATAATGCATATAAAGGATAATGCTTGTCATAAACAAACATAATGTGTTCTAACATTCAAACAATCATTAACTAACACATTACCATCATTAACATTCATAACATACACTAATTATGTTTAAATTTCTTTTTCAGGTTTGTAGACAAAAGAAAATTTGACAACTGTCGATAGAGGATGAAGAATTATCCATAACGGATGATTGAGAAGATGCAGCGGATGAAGAACAAGTCCAAGTGCTCATAGCAGACGAACAACACACACAACGGATGCCAAGTCCACAGCTGATGAACTATCCACAGTGGATGTTCATTCATAGCGGATAAACATTCCACAACGGACAACATACAAAACAAACACTCAGTGTTCACAGCGGACAACATCCAAGGCACAGCAGATAAGTTATCTGACTCCACAGCGGACATCTTAACATCCACAGCGGACAGCTAATTATCCACAGCGGACGACTTAGACTTAGGATTTTATGTAATTTCGATTTACATAAGGGTAGTTTAGTAATTGTAAATAGCTTTTTGTATAGGCTATAATAGCATACTACCCTAATCCTTTGTAAGCTTTTTGAACAATCAATACAAACAAGCAGTTATTATCATTCAAGCATTCAGTCACTAGCAATCGCACACACACAATCACACTGATATCATAAGTATTGTCATGGGTTTTCGCACCATGATTAATGTTTGTTGAACATTGATATAACAAACTGTTGTTCTATCATTTGATAGATTAGAAAAAGACACTTGGGGAAATCAATCATCATCAACAACAGTATCATCCTGTTATTTGTTGTTGCTGCTGAATTTGATGTCATCAGGAACTGTGGAATTCAATATACAGATCGAATATTGCAATCGTATTTTTGTCGTTTATCAGATTTGTGATGCGGAATCTCACAGACCCGTTGATGATTTCAAATGAAGATCTATTGTAAGATGAACATGTATGATGATGAATGAATGATGAACAAATTCAAGAACATATATTCGTACAAATTTCATTCATTCATATGTATGATGTTAGAGAATTACAAGGGAGTTTGCAAGAAAAACACTTTCTCTCATACACACTTAACCTTGATTTCTCTGAACTGTTAGTGATTCACCTTTTGTGTGTGTTAGTGTTCTAAAACTTATTGAGTATAAAGACAAAACTTAGTCATTATTACCCTTTACAATAATAAGAAAAATTACATTTAAGAACAAAATTATTACACAAATATTGTTCTAAGCCTGATAAATTCTCCGTTGCAGATGCATGACTGCCGGGTGTTGACGTCATTTGGGACGACCGCTGATGTTGACTGTTGACTTTGACCATGGTTGACCAAATTTCATGAAGTTTGACTTTGGTCAATTTTCTTCTTATTAATCATATCTCTAGCAAATCTTCACCGTGTCAGTTTTAGTAATCATCATGAGATTCGACACTTGGGTTTTGGTAAGTATCATCTTCAAATAGTCCAACAATACTCCCCCTAAGATGATGCTGCCAAAACCTCTTAATTATCAAAAACTTGGATGTTGATAGATGTGCAGTCTTGAAGTGCAGTCTTCTCCCCCCTTTTTGGTAGCATCTTCTTAGAAGCTTCATAAAAAGGCATTGAGAGAAGAACTTTGTTTCGGCACATAAAGACTTTGGTTCGGCACTTAATGGATGTTTCATCAGCCTGGATTCTAGTCTCATTTTGATGAATTAAAGATACACCCATTTGCATACACTGTGGATTACACAGGTAGGAATATCAGCAGCTTTATCTCAACTTTAGAAGAGAAGGAGAAGCATCAGAAATTATTCAAACTTAACATATACTCTCCCTTAACAAAAGCTTTGGAGGGTGAGCAACTTTTATGTTTGAGACACCAAGAAGAGGATTCTTAGTTCTCAGCAACTAGCAGGAGATCTTTGAAGGAAGCAGGAGTGTTCTCTTGACATCTTGATAAGAAACTTAGGCATGTCGTGCAATTCATCACCTACAAAAGTCTAAATCCTCTCGGTAGAGGTATTGCATGAAAGTTTCACTCCTAAATCAATAACACATGTAAATCTGTCAAAACTAAGAAAAATACTAAAAAATGACAAATCTTTTTAGTATTTTAGAAATTTTTTTTAAATTAAGATGCTTACAAGTATGAATCCTTCAACTTCAATGAGATATACTAATCCAAAATCTTCTACATCTAAGAATGTTGAAAGATTGAATAGACATAGACAAAGAACAAAGTTGATTGTAAGTATGTTTGTCCACTTAAACTCATGCAAGGATCTATTTTCAACACTTGGTGATATTTATTATGTTTAGGTTTGATTAGATATGCTAATTGAGTACCCCACACTCAAAAGTATGCAAGAATGACCCTTCTTATGAAATGAAAGGTGTCACTTTATTACAACTTGAACCAGGCTACTTAGAGTATAAGTTCTCATGATTTGATCATATTTGATCCGTATTGAGATTCTTTTATACTTCATATTGGAAGTTGATCCTCATTAGGATTCTTTTAGCTTTGATCCACATTGGGATTCTTTTTAGCATCAACACTTTTAGTGCAAGGTCAACTAGGTTTGTGCTCAGCATAACAAAAGTTGTCCTCATGTTTACTCCAGGTCTGCATTTACATACAACAAAGGAGAAACAAAGGAGAAACAAATGCTTTTATCAATGAGAAATTTATAAACCGTTTTTGCATGGTGTGTTAAGGTAACCACACAAGCAAACACTTAGGAAAAATCATTGCTTACCAATACCCTAAGATGGTTTTGGTCCACAATGCATATTGATTTAATTCATCACAAATATGCTTATCTCAATCCAAGCTGAGCCTACTGGCATATCAAACAAAGTCTTGTCAGTCTTTATTGATTTGAAAAATAGATGCAGAAGATAGTAGATGAGTGTACTATCATTTCTCATGTAAATATCAGGAAGATTCAATTGAAATATTTTTGGATTTTTCTTGATTTTCTAATTTTTAGGATTTTGGTTTTTTTAAGAAAATAAAGAAATGACATACGTGTTATCAATTTAATAGAGATCATAAACAGTTAGTCCATTTAGCAATGTAATCAGACTAAGCAGATAGAATGAAACATCGGTTGTTTCTTGCATTACCATCATAGTTTTTGTGAGTGATTTATATCCTGCATTGAATTCTGGTTAATTTCTGCTCCACTTGGCTCAGTTGCATCATAATATCATGAACATGAAGAGCATTCCTGTTATGGGAAGGGATCAGCCACTGCTAACTTTTCTTGGGTTGGTAGTCCTCCATAATTATACCAATCATACTAGCAAATCAGTTAGACATTTCAACCCAGGCCATTACTATCCTGAGTTGTCCATTAGTATCTTTATATATGACTTGCTTGTATGTGTATGAGTTTGCTTTATCTGATGATGTATCAGATTCACCTCCTGAAATTGTTTTCTTTCTCCAACATTATTTTGATTTTAAACCAACTGACTTAACTTTAGCTTGTTTAACAAAAAGAGTTTGTTTGGTTTTTGAAAATCTTTTGGTTAGTTTAGAAAACCTATTTTTCTTTTGAATGTTTTATGGAGGCGTAGCAAAGGATCTTTGTCCTCGATTATGTTTGTTTCTTCTGGGCATGCGATCATATTCATCACAAGAATTATAATCATGATTATAATATTTTGATGGATGTGATCTTATATGATAGCCATTATACCATTCATTATTCCTATATCTATCATACTTATGTTGTGTGTATGAGCTAGGATAATGTCTAGGTGCCTAATAATCATGAATATCGTAATGTTTAAAATCATACCCATGCCGATGTGATCAAGGAGAAGAGTAGCTATGACGTCTGTTGTAGTACTCATACTCCAATCTCGGTGAGTACGACTCTGATAGATGATAAGATATTTGACTTCTTCTTTGTTGTGATGTTGGAGAGTTGTTGTATGTACACTATGAAGTGGTATGGTTCTCCATGTCACAATTTAACTAGTAAGGAATAGGTCTGGATCTTCAATCTTCCCTTAGCCTTGAAAGATGAAGTTGGATATACGGATCGAGTATTGCAATCGTATTGTTACCGTTTATCAAATCTGTGATGCGAAATCTCACAGACCCGTTGATGATTTTAAATGATAATCTATTGCAAGATGAACATGTATGATGATGAATGAATGATGAACAAATTCAAGAACGTATATTCATATAATTTTCATTCATTCATATGTATGATGTTAGAGAATTACAAGGGAGTTTGCAAGAAAAACGCTTTCTCTCACACACACTCAACCTTGATTCTCTGAATAGTTAGTGATTAACCTTTTGTGTGTGTTAGTGTTCTAAAACTTATTGAGTATAAATGACTACACTTAGTCATTTATACCCTTTACAATAATAAGAAAAATTACATTTAAGAACAAAATGATTACACAAATATTGTTCTAAGCCTGATAAATTCTCTGTTGCTGATGTGTGACTGCCGGGTGCTGACGTCATTCGGGATGACCGCTGATGTTGACTATTGACTTTGACCACGGTTGACCAAGTTTGACTTTGGTCAATTTTCTTCGTATTGATCATATCTCTAGCAAATCTTCACCGTGTCGGTTTTGGTAATCATCATGAGATTCAGCACTTAGGTTTTGGTTAGTATCATTATCAAATAGTCCAACAGAACATGTACTATTCAAGGGAATCTTAGTTTTGCAAGTAAATTTTTATATACAAATTAAGAGTACCTGAACTTGATCACCTGGACCATTCCCTGGACTATGTAGGAAAGATCTTGTGGAACTTGGTCCCATTCTCCATGCTTGTTGGATAGTGAGTGAATGAACACATGGAGTAGGTATTTTCACTATGAAAAGACATTTCCCTTCCAAAAGATTCTTACTGAGTAGTCACCTTCATAACCCATCTGTTGGAATGATCTATTGACTGCCTCCTCGGGGAAGAACAACTTATTGTCTTCATCACCCAGCTATAGGTGTTGGTTTATAGTTGTTGGAGTGATGAAACTATCCTCCCTTGCACTGAGGCAAAGAGTTCCTTCACACCGTCCATGATGAATTCTTGACAAATCCTCCAGAACTCCAAAACTTGATCTTCATATAGTAGAGGGTCAATGGTAAGGGTTGTACGGCAGGAAAAGTTTGCGAGAAAGCGTCAAATTTCTGAAAAACCAGGATCCTTTTCAGCAGTTAAAAGAGCAACCTGGCTATGTTACCTGTATAGATGCATGAGGAAGGTTGGCCGGTTTTGGGGTTCAGGGTTGGCCATTTATGAAGTTTCTGGAAGAGAGGTTGGAAGAACAACGAGGGCATATGGATAATTTAGGGCTTGAAATATGCAGATGAAGAAGAAGAAGAAGAAGAAGAAGAAGAAGAGTGAGGGAGACCCGTTGGAAAGGCTATTTATATGCTTGGATTTGAGAAAACGTTATTGCAAATGATAAACTTTGAAATCCAAATATCGGTCCCACTTTTGAAAAAGTTCCGAAAAAGATAGTTATCTTAGATGTTTAAAATCTTCCAAAGGTAATTTGTCTTCAGAAGCTTAAAGAAACATTTTGAAGCTAAATTGACTTTGGAAGATATTCCTTAATTTGAGAAGAAGTCCTTTAAAAGAAAATGTACTTAGAGTAAATTTGCTTTTGAGACAGATTTGTTTTTAGAAGATATTAAGCTTAGAAGTTATTCTCAAGAAGAAAATAAATCTTCCAAGACTTAATTGCTTTTGAAAGAGAATTTTCCTACAACACATATTCGTACGCAGAAGCAGACTTAAGCTTTGAAAGATGTTTAGAATTTCTTCCGTAGTTAAATCCCTTAGTAAGTAATTATTAGTTTTAAAAACATAATTTTCTTTCAAAGTTAAATCAATTTCTTCCAAGAGAAAATTTGTCCATACTTCTTGAAATTCTAAGAAATATAGACTTTGGAAAAATTTCTTTCAAGATAAACAAGGCTTATGTAAGTGATAGATTAGACAACAAAATGCACTTTTTAAAAAATTTGAAATTAATTTAAGAATATCTACTTAAATTTAATCATCCCAATAGCTTATATAAGATATTTAAATCTCTGTTCATCAAATGCTTTTGTAAATAAGTCAGCATATTATTCATATGTGTTAACTTTAACCAGTTTAATCAATCATTTTTCAAAATTCTCTCTGATCAAATGATAGCTGATATTGATCTGCTTTGTCTTTGTGTGCTGCAATAGATTCTCTATGATTGAGATAACACGATTGTTGTCTATGCGGATAGGAGTCTTCTTGAAGTTAGATCCATAATGTAGACTCTGATTCTAAATTCAAAGCACTTGAGTACAACAGCTTGCAATAGCAATATATTCAACTTTAGCAATTGATGCACATACATAGTATTCCTTCTTGCATCGCTATGATACTATTCTTCACCCAGGGAACTGACATCTCCAGATATAGAATTTCTAGTCATACTGCAGCCACCATATTCACTATCCGTATGTATTACAGATTGAAGTCAGAATTCTTTGGGTACCAAAGTCCCAGTTTAGGAGCTCCTTTAAGGTGCCTAAGAATCCTCTTAATAGCAACTAGGTATGACATCTTGGGGATGGCTTGATATCTTGCACATATGCATGTAGCAAACATGATCAGGCCTATTGGTTGTTAGGTACATAAAAGACCCAATCATAGCCCTGTACTGATGTTCATCCATACACTACCCCTCAAGATCGGGTCCTAGGGAGTGGTTTCTAAGAGTCTTAGCAACCTTACAATCAGTTAGATGAAATCTCGTCACTATGTCTTGTACATACTTTGACCGGTTTATGAAGATGCCATTGTCAAGTTACTGCACTTGAATTGCTAGAAAGAAATTGAAATCCCACATGGCACTCATTTCAAACCTATTCTTCATCAGCTCCTCAAACTCATTATAGAGTCTTTCATTAGTTGACTCAAAGACGATGTCATCAACATAAACTTGAACCAACATTAAGTCATTCCCTGTTCTTTTGATGAAGAGTGTGTTGTCAATAGTACCTGTTTTGTAACCATATTGAAATAGGTAGTGTGACATTGTCTCATAACACTTCCTTGGTGTTTGACGCAGCCTATAGAGAGCTTTGTCAAGCTTAAAGACATAATTAGGATGATCTATATCTACAAAGCAAGGTGGTTGATAGGCAAACACTTCTTCATTTATCACCCCATATAGAAAAGCACACTTGATATCAAGTTGGAAGACATTGAAATCCTTGGATGTAGCAAAAGCAAGGAATATTCTTATAGCTTCAAGTCTTGCTACATGAGCAAAACATTTGTGTAGTCAATCCCTTCCTCTTGAGTTGGACTACCAGTCTTGCCTTGTTCTTGATGACAAGTCCTCTATAATCTTTCTTGTTCCTGAATACCCATTTGGTTCTTATTGGAATTTCTCTAGAGGAGGAGGACATACGTCCAAACACATTGTATTTTGAATTGAAGCAGTTCCTCCTGCATTGCTTTAATCCAGCTTCCATTGTTTAAGGCTTCATCTACTTTCTTTGTGGGATAATGAGCAAGAGTGTAGACAACTATTTTGATCATAGGTTTGTCCTCTTGTTCTCACCCTAGTCTCAACATCACCAATGATGTTTATGGTAGGATGTGACTTGTGGATTCTTAGTTGAGGAATCACAACAATTTGATTTGATATATCAAAACTTAAGAAATTTAGATCTAGGGATTGAGTATCATTTACCATATCAGGATTCCCATAAAGTGTGACTTGATTCAGAGAGTGTGTAACATCATTAATTTTGTCTTCAGTGGAGTGGTTGTCAACATCAAGATATTCTTAATCACTTTCACCATCCCCATCTTCTACTTCAGTAGAGATCCCTTCATTTAGCTTTGTGCCTTATTTATGTTGATAGCATTTCCACTTTCAACTTATTCTTGATCCCTTCATCAAGATATTCTTGTTATCATATTTGTCCTGGCAGCATTTCCACTTCCAGTGTTTGCTAGCACTGGTACTGAAGGAATTCTACCATTTGGTGTATTCAACTCAAATCTTGGATCAGGATCTTCTACAGATATTTTTCTTATTTTTCCTGAAACATTTTCACGAGATTTGTTAAAATAGTTGGTAACTAACTCAGGATCAAATTGCCAATCAGGACTAGAACCTGTCACACTTGGAGTGTCTCCATTGAAGGTCATATTGGCTGACTCTTCAACTACTCTAGTTCTAAGATTGTATATTATAAGCCTTATCATCAGAAGAGTACCTAATGAAATATCCATCATCTTCCTTCTCAACAAACTTGGCTATGTGATATTTGGTATTCAAGATGGTGCATGGACATCCAAATGACCTGGGAAAAATAATAAAAGGTCTCCTTTTGTGCCACTGTTCATAAGGTGTCTTACCATGAGTTTTGACTACTAAAACTCTGTAATGCACATAGCAGGAAGTGTTGATTGCCTCTACCCATAAGTTGATAAGCAGCTTAGAGTCAGAAAGCGTGATTCTAGTAGCCTCAATAAGTGTTCTATTTCTCCTTTCAGCAACACCATTTTCTTGAGGAGTTCAAGGAGCACTATATTGTCTTGAAATACCTTTTTCATCATAAAATGAATCAAGAATTTGGTTCTTGAATTTGTTTCCTTGATCACATCTTATGATCTTAACCTTGTGATCATATTAATTCTCAATTTTCAGAATAAAGGATTTCAAGATTTCAAGAGTCTCATCCTTACTTCTGAGAAAGAATACCGAAGTATATCATGTGAAATCATCTATGATCACAAGACAATATGAAGTTCCTCCTAAACGCATTACACTTGTGGAGCCAAAGAGATCTATGTGTAATAAGAGAAGAATAGTAGTGATGGAGTTCATTTTCCTGGGCCTACGTGATACTTTGTGTTGCTTTCCTTTCAGAAATACAACGCAATATTCATCACTTGTAAACGCTTTCTTTGGCATTCCAGTTACTAAATCATTCGTAATCAGTTTATTCATGTTTTTAATGTTTATATGGCACATTCTTTTATGCCAAAAGAAAGACTTATCACTATTTGCTTTGGATAGAAAGCAAGAAAGTTCTCAAAAGGGGAAGTTTCTTGCAAATTCATCTTGTACATGTTCCCTTTCCTGGGGGCTCTGAGCAGAATATGCTCTTGAGGAATGATAACCACGGGCTTGAGAACAATGCACTCATCCTTAATAAAGAGAGTGTTATATCTCTAGTCAAAAAATTAAGATACACTCAAAAGATTGTACTCAAGCTCCTTGAAAAAGTTTATGTTATCATTGTTGAGCTTAACATTCATGACCATGCCCCTTCTAGTAATGTGACCTCCTGGTTCAGATCCAAAAGCAACTGGCCCTCCAATAATTTTCTTAAAGCCTTGAAGTAAAGAGCCATTATCAGTCATGTGCTTATAACAACCACTATCAATGATCAATGCATTTCTTTTGGTCTTCAACTGTTCCTACACATGAAAAGAGATTATTAATTTACATTTGGAAACCCAAGCCTTGTTGGTCTTGGGCTTGTCAAGATGAATTGAAGATAGTTCCATAATCATTGATCCTATATGCAAGCTTATAGGATCTTTGGCTATTATTGATGAAGAAACTTCAACCACATGGCTTTCCTTCATCTTCCATACCATCTTTGTAAGATTAGACTTGGCTTTCAAAACTTCAAAAGTTTTTATGAGTTTGGAAGTTTTGGAGACTAAACCTTCATAAGCTTTTGCATTCACTGCATTAGACTTTTGGTGCTTCGGAAGCATTCCTTTCTTCTAAGACCAAATTTGCTTCCGAAGATATTTTTCCACCCATGTTCTTCTGGGTCACCTTGATGCTCTCGAAGGAAAATGATTTTCCTTCCGAAGCTATTTTCATCTTCTTCTCAGAATTCTTCTTCTTGCTCATGTAAATGGTACTCTTAGGATTGTAAATACAATCCTTAACATAATGAGTTGTATCGTCACACATGATGCATTTCATAGCCTTTCTTCTAAGAGTCTTGTCCTTAGGAAAAGGTTTGTTTTGATCATTTTCTAGATCCTTCTTCACCTTCTTGGATGATGCAGCATGCTTCTAAGGGTGAAGCTTGCCTTTGGAGTTGGATGGTCCAGCCTGTGTAGTAGTGGTGCATATTTGTTCAATCTTCTTCTCCTTACCAAGATTGCTTGGACTTCAACTAGGACTCCTGGTACTAGAGTTCTTGGTTAAGTCATCAGTGTTTCTCACCTCAAACCCAACAGAGATGAAAACTTGCTTCTCCCGTGGATTGAAGGTGGGCTTGATCTTCCGCACTTTCTCGGATCTTCTTTTTATAGCCCTAATCAAGTTCTTTCTTATAGACTTGGCCATCACTGGTCTTTTCTCCTATCCATGGATATAGTGACCCTTCTTAGAATGAAATTCTTCACTTATTTCTAGTTCGTCCTTCACTATATCCTCTTCTTCTTCATCATCCTCTTGAATAGGATCAATAGGAGGGAGCTCATCTTTACAAGTTCCACGCCTTGCTTCTCCGACTGATAGTAATGTATATGGAGGAGCTATTTCATTTGATCAAAGTCCATGCCTATTCTGATAACAAACTTTTGCATGAAGGGATGAAGATATGATGTTCTTGAAGGTTTACTTTTCAAGAACACATTTTTCTGCCTTGGCTTTGCTGATCACAAGTTTAGCTTGACATTTAGTTAACTTTGTAATAAGATCTTTAATCCGAGCCCTGTAGTTTGTATGTTCATGTTTTAGAGTAGAAATGGTTTTCCCTAAGTCTTCTATTTTAAGCTTATAATCCTTTTCTGCTCCTTTAAAATCAACTTTGAAAATGTTTAAGGTCTCAAGCTCAGATCTTACTTCCAAGTTGTAGGACATGTACATGTTAACTTTAGCAATGCATTTAGGAGATCAAAAATGTTCTAATACCTTTGATTCATCATGATCTGCCATCAGGGTTTGGTTTGGGGAGACATCTTCCACCTGAAATTAAAGGTCCAATCAAAGCCTCCTTCTTCAATAGCAACTGCAGCTTGCTGCTTTGGTTGGTTGGGCTTCTCAGATCTTGGAGCTACCTCAGTGTAGTTTGGCCTGAACAGTGTATGGCCACCATTTGCTCTTGGTGCCTTACAATCCCTAGCAAAGTGGCTAATTTGGATACAATTGTAACACTTTACTTGGCTATTGCCCAGTCCAAACTTTCCACTAGACACATTGCTTAAAAACTTCCTCCCTATCCTCTTGTAGAACTTCTTGGCTATGTGAGTGAGAAGAGCCATCTGCTGGACTATCTCCGTGTACTTTAGATCATCTGGATGAATGCAGTCCAGGTTTTCAAGGGTTTAGCAAAAACTTTCATCTGAGGACATAAAGCCCTGAGAAGAGCTGGGATCTTAGAATGGACTTCCTTGAGTGTTGCTCTCTCTTGGTGTCTTCGAAAAACGTGATGAAAGGACCCTTTCGTGAGTTGTCAAGATAGAAGATAAGATGATGTTGTGGTTCTCTGTTATCCCTTTTAGCCATATAAAGGGATGAACAGTTTTGTGTTTTGGATGAGGTGGTAAAAGGATCTTGAATGTTCATCTCCATTTGATAACCACTTAAGATACCATATAACTTAGTGAGAGTGATGGTAGAGAGGTTCTCAGTTATCTTGATGGTCTTATTCTCCTTAGCTTCCTCCGATCCTTCATACATCAGCTTCAATACATGCCAAAGTTATTTTGTACTCTTGCACTTCTTGAAGCCTCTGTAGATGGAGTTAGGAAGACCAGTTTGTAGAGCGGTTATGGCTTTCTAATCAATGTCTATTTTCTTCCAGTCTTCTTTAGAATAAAAAGTCACTTCCTTGGGTATCATCCCACCTCTAGCAGTTGTTAAGTAGTATTTGGGATGTGGGGTCCAGATACTACCTATCTCCATATCCTGTTGTCTTGAGACTTGATGAAGTCTTCCATTCTCATACACCAAGTGTCAAAGTCATCAGGAGTGACCAGTGGAGACTTAGTCATTTTAAAGTTTTACATATCAGCTCTAGAAAGAGCTACCATTTGAGCAGGTAAGTGAATGTGAAACTGAACAGTGATTCAAGATGGTGAGATCTTGTAATTAAGAGCCTGAGAAGCTCTAATACTAAATTTAGGACTGTGTAATGGTTCACAAAGTTTCATAGTTGGAGATAACATACTTACTAGATCAAATAAGGAACCAGACAAATAAACAATGAACAAACAAGTAAGAACACTCAAGAAAGATTGATTTTTCAAGGATGATGTATATTGCTCTCAAGTGTTTACAAGTGTTACAAAGCTTATTTCTAATGCTGATACATGAGATACTTTATACCCCATCTTACAGCCGTCCATACTTTGAAGGCTAACGGAACACTAATCTAGACAAGAAGATCAATGTAAAGTCAAAAGGGCAGATTGCCTTTTGGTATGTGACTATAACATGCAATAGCTCACATCCTATGGTATTACAATAAGGATAAAAGTACTAAAGTAGGAAGTTACAGATAAAATAATATGATGAATAGTTAACAAAAGTAAAAAGGTAATCACCAACTTATATAAGTTGGTGAGTTTTTAGAGCTGATAGCGGAAAGGTCTTCTGCTTTTGTCAAAAGTGTGTCGGTAAACACATGTATTCTTAGTCTTTGAAAGAGTCCAGTCTTCAAGCTTCGGAAGACTCTGTCTTTAAGCTTCGGAAGACTTCACTTTTTGGCTTCGAAAGATTTCAGTCTTTGGCGTCGGAAGATTTGACACTTAGTTATTTTCCTTGTACGTTGTCAAATCTTCCGAAGTACTTCCTTCTACTTCAGTGCATGATGAGAGATCTTTGGTTAGCATCAGCCTCTAAGATAAACCTCTTGATCTTACAGGTGCCATTTTAGAGGACTAAGGCAGGGTCACTAGTATTAGAGACACTCTTATTCGGTATTTGCATAGGAATATCGCCACATTTATCATGGGACGTGGCAAGAGTCAGGAGTGATGCACTATTCGTGACATATTCTACTTGTGTTGTTTGCTTACCGGGACCATGTGCAACCTGGCGAGATGTCTGGCGGAATATTTTGCTTCGTATTATAATGGGTGGAGCGAGGGGCGGTGTACGGCGGCATGCATGTTACTTTGATTGCTCTAGTGTTTAGTTGTCTTCCTTGATATCTTGCTGACGTATCTCCAACAATCAACATGGTGAGATTAGATTGCCGTATGCTGTTCAGCTTGCATATTATACGCCAGTTTCCGGGCTGCATACGATTCTCTTTTCGAGCCGGGGTGACCTGACAACCAGCACCTGTTTAAAATATCGGCATTGATAATTCGCAGTAGCAGCATTAGCTGCCAGATTAGCAGCCGCATGAGCAGCCACCTCCACATCAACGTGACTAGTCGTCACCATCCCATCAGCACAGTTTCATCAATAATTCATAGAGATATGAGGTTGTCTACACGTATGGAGACATTAATGCAGGATGTTGCTGAGAATTCACGGGAGCAGGCTCGTCGGCTCGATCGACAGATTTGGCGGCTCAATCGACTTGAGGATCTTATGGAATGGCACATTCAGCTTGAGATTGCGTGAGCGCGGGCCGCAATATCGATCCTCCAGAGTTACCACCGCCTCGATATTATCCAGACTCGTTGTAGTTTTGTATAATTATTAGAATTGTAACATTTATTTTGTTATGTATGCGGCGCAGCGTACGGACCCTTAGCTACGTATATGGTCGCGTGATGTTGATATAAATGCTAGGGGGTCTAGATATTCAGACTCATAGAATATAGGTCTTAAAATATATAGTTCAAACACTAATTAAATATTATAGTAGCAGAATTGTAAATAATAAACACATGATTATATATTCAGATTGAAGTTATTTAATGGTTTAATCCAGATATTATATCCGAAAAGATCTCAGTTTATCTTCAAGATCAAATTATGTTTGTATGCGTCAAGTTTGTGAACTAGAGTACAGAAGAAGATGAACAAAAAATCAAGAATCAATCATGTTGCAGGAGATGGGCAGTGAAATCTGCCTTTTGGCACTTTTCCTTTGAACTTCAAATGTGTTAAAATAATATGTTATTTTCTTCTTTAGTGAATATTTAATAAACACATTTTTATCAAAATAAAAATTTCCACCCCAGCCACGAGCTCTACTCATTAGACCCCGATAGAGGTTGTCGCCCATTTGACCCGCCTATCAAGGGTGCTGATCCACGACCCCCCCCCCCCCCCTTCAGGGGAGTTGCCCCTTGGAACTGATGAGATTCAAATACCGTAAATCATGAAAACTCAAACTAGTGTATACTCTCTATTTTCAGACTAGTTTGATGAATATTATGATCACATTAATCATCTAGTAATTCTAATTAGATTAAAATATTTAAAGTTTTAATCATTGTAGAGGAAGAACGTAAGTAATATATGGAACTAGCTATACATAAACTAATAAATACCATAAATTCAAACACCCTTGTTATTATTGCAGATCGATCATATAAATGATCATGAGTGAACAGGAAGAGTTGAGCTAGTGGATACTAGTTTTATTATTCTTTTGCACATCTACTGAAAACACACAAGGACTAACATGCAACCCATGAAGAGAATAAAAACATGAAAATAAGATACACTGCACCGGTTCGACCCATGAACTTCAATCACTCGGCAATGTCAACATGGTTCCACCTGTTCGTTATATTGTCAATATAAGCGCCAGCCCGTTTGTCGATACCCGGTTCAGCCACCCAACGAACTCCGTCTTGATCACTTGAAAAAACTCTGTAAGCTTTCACAAGATCTTCATCTTGATTATCAGTCTTCTTAGGTTTGAACATGTTGAGGATGGTGAAAGAAGTTTTCTTTTGCCAGCTGGTTCTTCCCATACTTAAGGTAGCCTAGCCTCTACTTGCTTAGTGTTATTGTTTCCCTTTATATAGTTGGAACAACGTGATGTTGGTACTTATACACCAAAGACTTTAGCTTTATTTGCTGTGTGAAATTGCAATGATGTTTCTGACTCAGTTTTATATTGGTACAAAACGTACCACTTGTGGTACCATTTAGCTAAAAGCAGAGAATCAAACCTAGTAAAGACCCAAGCTAATCATGACCAATATCTTATTTATTCGCTCCGAAGGTTCATACATTGTAGCCTTTAAAAACTAGTTTTATATCCGTGGCTAACACAATGTAATTGTAGAAAAATTGTATTCGCTTCGATTTTTATGCTACCTTCCCATCCCAAAACGACATCTTTGAATACAAATAATCAAAAATCTTTAAATGGTGATCTACTGAAAGTAAGAATGTTCTTTACTGCTTAAAGGAAATTGCTACTTAAATGCAACGAAGTTTAAATTTGGGGAACATTATGGGTGGATTACAAGGAGCGTAATCTCACTTGGGTCTCTACACTGTCCTCATCGGTCTCAACTGGTATCCAAATGCATATGTTTTTGACTTGTGGTATGGTTGTTGGATTTGTATCAGCAACATCTAACATTACTACTAAGGTAAGATACAACGGGCTAGACAATGTGCAACGACAATTTAAATATATTTAAGGTGCTAATTAGTAGTGACACTAAATGACAAAAGTTTACATTATTTGTGAGATAATATATGACCAGTAATAATTATTTTTAAAATAGTAAAGTTGAAAAATTAATATATATATATATACACATATATATATATACACATATATATATACATATATATATACATATATATACATATAGATATATATATATATATATATATATATACATATAGATATATATATATATATATATATATATATATATATATATATATATATGTATAGAGATTAGTTCATGTGAGAACCTTCTCTTTTTACAAGAACTCTTTAACTCTACATCTGACCATTGATTTAATATATAAAATTCTAGATGCCATATATATATACATATAGATATATATATATATATGTATAGAGATTAGTTCATGTGAGAACCTTCTCTTTTTACAAGAACTCTTTAACTCTACATCTGACCATTGATTTAATATATAAAATTCTAGATGCCATATCAAAGGTGGAGATGAGTTAAAGGCCATTTAAGTCTTTTTATTGCCTTTCTATGCTCTGCAATTTCCTGACACATGAACACAAAAATCAAACACTCAATCCTTATTAAAACTTTTCATTTTTTTGTTTTCTCTTTAAGAACATAAACATCAATCGAACAGGAACTCATCCAATCTCACTCTATCTCTCTTATTTAATTTACTACTTCATCTTATCCTTAATCCACCACCACCACCGACCCTTTGCTCCACCATCGCTCCACCACCTCGCCATCGCCACCAATCTGAAGGTACATAAGAAGTCGTCTGTCACCACCAACCACCATCGTTCCCCTTCCATTCTTCGTCTTCCACGCTAATCAACCCATCAAACCCTATGATTCGAAAACCCAAAATAACTTTTCCCATTTACTCTCACAAAATGATATCAGATTGGTTGATTTACGCTACTGTAGATCAATACATCTGTAATTATCATCATCATCTGAGGGCAACAATCTTTGGTTTATAGTTTCAAGTTTAGAGGCATCGTGATTGTCGCTGAGTACACAGAGTTCACCAGCTATTTCACCTCTACCGCTTCTCGATGAGTGCCTCTAGAAGCTCCCTAGAACAAACAATAAGTTTAAATACAATTACGATGTACATACCTTTAATTTCGTTGTTGAAAATGGTCGTAGTAAGCATTCATGAACTTTCTATATCATTTTCCCCGATGGATTATTTGTAGTATTATAGAAGTGTTTCTAGTTTTTATTTAATTTAATTTTATTTTTATGTTTATGCTCAACAATGCAGATAGTAACTTTTTGTGGTTATTGGTTAGTAATTGTGTGGTTTACTTGGGTGTGTTTTTTACTATTATAATTTATGTTGATGTTGATGGATACTTCCGGTACATATGATTTTCGATGTGGTTTTGGTTAGTAATTTTATGGTGTACTTGGGTGTTCAGGTGATTACTAACTTTTTGTATTACTTTAGGTTTCCATTTTAGAAACATATTGGTATTCTAGAATTATTATGATCTAATAGCTTTACTATGTATAATGTTGTGATTGTTAAACTTTTCGTCTATTAAACTTATGAATATATACTAAAATTGCAATAACTCTGTATTTTAGTTACATATTTGTATAGTGTTTAAACTTAGAGGTTTTTAAGGATGACTTTTAGATATTCTTTAGGTGTATGAACTGCGTTTTTTGCATGAAGGGAGATTGTAAGGATGAGGCGTCAGGTAAAAATTTGTTTAAAGTACAGATCTACATTTCAAAATGGATTAGAACCCATTTATTAGGTTTTAATTATCTTGGTTTTTGTATATGTTTTTTTATGTAATTCATTGTAAGGAATTATAATATGATTTACTTCATCGTAAGACATGACAATATGATGTAATTCATTGTTAGCATTAGGATTTTACGATGTAATTCAGTGTAAGAATTAGGATTTTGCATTTGTATTGGCTTTTTAATTTATTTTTCTCGTTATAATTCATCGTAAGGTATTATAAAATGATGTAATTTACTGTAAGTAATAACATTTATACTCGAACAAACATGATGCACGTCATTGTAACTAAGCGTTGCATTATGTTGCATCATTGTAACCCTGATAAATCAACATCTTATTTTAATGGTTGAATAGGTATGGTGTTTTTTCAAAGAAACATGATTATAATAAGTAACAGCTAAGAATAAATTTTAAAAATGATACAAAATGATGTAATCCACGATAAAAATGATGTTTGTCTGCATGTCACAAAATGACTACAGTGATGTAATTCACTGTAACTAATTATAAAAATGATGTTTTGTCTACACGTTAAAAATGATGTTTGATGCAGTAGTGTAACTAAAGTGATGTAACTCACTGTTATTCGATGTAATTCATTGTATTAGGTATGGTTTTATGTTTATTTGATGTCGTTTGTTATTAATACACCATATTTGTTTGATTTAAT